>OY728119.1:781118666-782368666 GCA_963277665.1 Viscum album
GACACTATTTAGAAATTGATATTTGTTAAAATTATAACAGAATGATTAGTTCAGACTATGTTAATTTAATCAATACTAACATGTCATAGTAACCTAGAAAATTAGTGGAATTCATAAAAAGGCTCAAATTATATTTATTTGGGTATTTATAACATCAATTATGTCAATATTTCATTAATAAGATAATTACTACATCATCGTTGTGTCATAAATAAATTAAATTATTTAATGTCTAAAAATTATAAATAAAATATAATTATGCAGAAAATCTTCTTATCTTTCTAATGAATATTTTATAGTCTAATTTATCTTATGTATAACCCTATATTAAAAATGAGTTAGTTTTTAAACTTTGATTTTAACTATTTTAACCCTTCTTTAAATAAATTAATAATAAATGTCCTAATATAATCCAAGTGGGCCTAAATGGTCATATTTTATTCCTAAGGTTGTTTTTGGTCGAATTACACTTATCCAATAGAATTAGGACTTGTGTTAGGGTAATAATAATATCATTTTTACCCTTAATTACCCTATTCACTTTTAACCGTGGTAAAAAAAAGTAAAAAGTTACTATTCACCAAAAATTATTTTTATCTCATTGAACCACATTTTACTTACTGACATCAACTGTGTCTCTTGGATTTTTGAAATTCCACTCACAGAAGCGGTAAAATTAAGTTTTATGAAAGATTCAGTTTTTTAACTACCACTTAGTGGTTTCACTATTCATCAAAAAAATGAAAGTTTCCAGAAAAATACCAGAAATTAGGCCTAAGCTATATTTGATATTATGAACTCAAAAATGATGTCTATTTTACCAAATTCAAAACATATCAGTTGCATTAATTAATTTAAAAATTAATTCCCGTCGTCAAAACAAATAGCGTGTTCTTAAGAGATAATAACTATCAAAAGATTGACACTTGTTTATATCTGGTTTAAATGTGAAATTACATCCAATGAACAACATTGTATTAAATTGTAAAAATATATTCTAAATATAATTTAAAACCACTCAAATTAATAATTTATCACTATTAAGTATTTCGATTGAAAAAGTTGTTTTTAATTAAAATTTACTAATTTTCACTATTCATCAAAATATGAAAGTTATCCGAAAATTACCAAAATTTCACCCAAAGCTAATTTCGATATTCCGAATTCAAAAATGAAGTCTATTTTGAATAATAAAATTTAAAAAATTTCAAAAATTGGTTATTACTATTCATAACGGCTAGTTTTAATAATATTTTAATAGCATATTGTTGTTTAGTGAAACTCGTTATTGCGTACTACACACGCTATCGAGGAATGTCACGATTGCGTGTAATACAAGGAAAGTCAAGGATGCATGTTCTGCAAGCTCCTTTTGGTGTAGCGTACAACACAAGAGATTAATGAAATTAAAAAGAATACTTTTCAAAAAATCTCGGGGTGTTACATTCTACCCCCCTTAAAATGAATTTCGCCCTCAAAATTTTTCGGGGTTATAAATGGTTTACTACTCGAAAGTTTCTTTAATAGAAACCCACATCTTAAAAAAGGAATACCAAAACCAATCTTTAAAATCAAAAGTATGAAACGTAACAGTTACCTAAATAAACTAATCACTGGGTTTCCACGTAGGAGAACATTGGTGAAAATATGGATATGGAAGAAAATTCTGACCATCAAGTTCTGATGGAGAGTGGTAGAGAACATGGCTATGGAAAAGCCAGCAATCACAAAGCCATAAATTTGTGACGATCTAAGGTACTATCAGATTCATTAGATATAAGAGCACTAGGACAACATTTTTGGTTATCAAGATCATTTCCCTACAGTTGATGAAATTAGAATTAGAAGAAATACTTTCGTGATTTTGGTATAGTCTCACCATTGGTCGTTCTTTGGACAATTTCCACTTCATCTCTTAACGAAATGAAGTTGAATTTTTCATTCGTGATGTGTTAGCAGATCATGTGATAGAATGATGGGTCATTTCATCTGTCTGAAACAAAAGGTTAGAAAAGTTATCAAAAAAAATACATAAGTCCATCTATAGTGAGATTAAACATATATGGTTCCTAAAATAGACTTATACTTCATATATCATACTGGTTAATATAATAAAACTAGTTTCTACTAAACAGGGACTTCTTGTAGGCCAGTGGTAGGCAATAAAGGCCAGTCGCACTTCGGTTGTGGGTTCGATTCCCACAGCCTTGTCCGACGCGATGGGCTGTCGCCCGTCCTGCAGGTTGTCCTTTTTCTAAAGCTATATTACTATAACATCCCATCAATAATATCGAAAATAACTTCTATCCTTAAACAATACTAACTTATGTCCAACATAATCCATTCCAATCTTTAGGCTTATCCATAATACTGCAGTCCACTCTCATAATATAGTGAAAATGATTACCAGAGATTTAATACCATCGTTGATCCCCATATATCATAAGATATGTCTTGTTGGTAACATTCCAAACATTCAAAGTCCTTAATCATGTATTCTCTTGAATACCCATTGAACCTTAGTGAAAAAATGAATGTTGTTAAAAGTTAACTATTTCCACATACAAGAATCCTCAAAATTCTATATACTCTAACCACAGTATCACTTAGTCCCTATATCAATCATAAGCTCATGAATACTGTCAAACATTTCATTTTCTCGTTTTCCCTTCATTATGCGCATATCATCTTTTTTTCCAAAAATATCTCAATTACTTTCCATGGTTACTAGTACCATAACATTATTGAAAACCACAATAGACCAATACATAAATATTCAAGTACACCATAAAAGCACCTCAACAACATTATTCTTGAATACCAATACATAAACACTTCAGTCCATCGACTTCAATGATTGTCCTGGAATAAGTCCTTCCTTGATTTAGAAGTAACTTTTTAGGTCAGGGCATTGAGTTGGGTAATTCCCATGTTCTCCAAAAATAAGACATTGAACTCCATAACAGTTTGTCACTCTATGACCCTTTTCTCCACACAGATAACATTGGTCCCTCCATTTGAGGTATTCCTCAAGGTTCTTCTTCCCTTCTTTAGAAATCTCAATCTTCCTTTCTTTATGCTCCTCAACATGCGAACATGCATAATAGTTTATCTTCCTCTTCTTTGATGAATTAGGCATACCACTAAATTTCACCTTGTTAATCATATATCGCGATGACTGATTCGGCATAATCACAATATCTTTCTCTCTAGGAATTACACAATTGTTTTGCTCATAGTCACCAATTTGTTCATTGGATTCAATGTTAACCGAATTCCTTCTGGTTCCCTCCATTAACTAAAACACAAAAAGAATTATGTGAGAGGCAAAAATCATACTAGATAAAACAACACAGTAAAGGGGGAGTACCCTCAATTCCTAACATCTTAGGTTAAATTCTAAGATCTTTAGCGCAATTCTAGGACTATAACCTATACGTATACTTAACCTTTGAGACATCCCTAGACATACCATAGAAATATCTCTAGGGATCTCACTAACGTTTTTGCATCCTAGTTTCCAAAGGTTGACTAAACCTTCCCTCTGATACCAACTGTAGAGGCCCAAAGCCTGACGTACATGGACATTACATTACTTTTGCAGAATACTTAGTACATAAAAAAAAACACACACACAAGGACCGTAATAGTTTAGTGTCTTTGGAAACTCAGAATATAATCCTATAATCGTGGTGAATGATCATCAACATCTCCCATAAAGATCTTATTTTTTTTTACCTAAAACCTTTCTTTATATCCTGGGGAAAAGAAAGCATAAAAGGGTGAGCTCAAATGCTCAGTAAGGGTAAATAAAAGAAATATCAATCACATCATACACATAAGAACATAACTTTTGGAAATCTTAACCTGCAAAAGAAATCAAAATTTCATAACATGGGATAAATCATAGTAGTGAAATGTAATCCCAATAAAAATAACATAAAACATGAAACTTTGGGTCATACACACATAATCATAGAGAATCATTTCTTATTAGTCAAGACTCATTTCCAAGACTATCTTAGTGTACAAAGTCCATTTCTGAACTGAGTTCACTCCTCGTTTCAGTCCTGTTTCACTGAAACGGTATAACCTACCATTCCAGCCATGTCTATCTCATGAGATATAAAATCTTTACCCAGTGTATTGGAGGGAGATATAGGTCCCACCCATCTCATAATGATACCGTTCTTATGTGTGCCACAAAATCATAAACCATACATCATAGCATAACCCATGTAATAAAAATGAGATTCTTAAACATCGTGACATCATAAAACAATTAAAATAAGATAAAGGAATTCATAAAAATAATTCCATCACAACATAATCAAATCAATTTAGTAATAGGGATAGAAATAGAACCCTTTATTATCTTAGATGGAAAATAATTTTGATAAAGCACTTGAACTCCATTCTTGAGGATAATATCCTTTCTACTTCAAAAACACTTTTCCTTTCTTAACATGTCAAAAAATTCTAAACTAAAAAAATTTTATTAAAAAAAACCTGAAAACTTGTAAGGGAAGCTTCTTGGAAATACTTTTTTAAAAATCCATTCATGCCGTATAAGTTAAAAGAAAACATTTTTCTCGTACTTTTGTCGGAAAAGTCAAAAAGTACCTCGTACGAAAAACGACAAAAGATTCCTTTCATATCTTTTACAAAAGAACTCACAGAAGGGTAAAATTGGATATAAACTATTGTTTAAGGATATAAATATTATAAATTGAGGAAACATGGATGTGGATAATAAAATACGCCCTAGTAAATACCAAAGTATAAACAATCTCGGATAAAAATGAGATTGTGATATTTCCTTTACCTTAGGTCCGATTTTCTTCGTAAGTGTCCGAACCTCCTGTATAATGATTTAAATAATGTTATTTACTTATTCTAGAATCATACGTATTGTTATGATATCATATATGGTCATATTCTTAATATCTTATTAGTAATATTTCATTACTACTTGTTATTCGGGTGTTTATTACTTTTTGTTCTTATGCGTGTTTTGTCGAATAAATTCTTATTCTTCTTTTTAGGTTATAGATACCTCATTTCCAGAATGGTATTAGTGTAATATTTATCATATTCATTCATTCAATTCATTAGTATAATCATTATGCAATGAAGATCATGTAGAACGAGTCGAATCACATCGTGGAGACGGTATTCCATACGTACGCACGAGTGATGATATCGTTCCTATGATCGTGGAATTGTATTGGAGTGTATGTATACTATTTCAGAATCAATCTCACGTTATAATAGTCATATATAGTCATTATTTACACCATTATACCAATCCAATTAAGGTGGTGGTGGAAAATACATTACACCACGGCGTGGAGACGGTATTCTGTACGTACGCACGCGCGGTGATTTCTTTTTCCGTAGGATGGATTGATGGTGAAGTATGGTTGTTTCATACTTATAATAACATATCCGTATATGAGTGATACTGATTTTATTACTTCGTAATGAAACAACTAAAGAAGAAGAAGTGGAATAAGAAATAAAGATGAAAGAATCGGTAACGGACATTTCCTCTTCTTTGAAGTGCTTCTTTGAGACCTCCTTTTAGGGAACTAAAATAGGTCTTTGAAGAAGACCAGAACCTATAGGATGTCTCTAGGTAAGTGGAGAGGATAAATTGGCAGGGGTTGGCCGATCTTGAAGGCTCAAAGTGGTGTGAGGAAGAGAGGGAGGAGGTGCCCTTTTATAAGGGAGGAGAGGGGCATCTTTGGAATAACTAAAAATATTATTTTATTATAAAGTCAAGTTCGGTTTTAAATAGCTCCAAATTGATTTATTTCAAAGATAAGGTGGGGATGGGTCGAAATACTCTCATCCAATATAATTTAGACAAGTGTAGGTTCCCATTTTAACCTTATCATTTAGATTTAACATTAAGTTAAATAACATTACTTTTACCGTGTCTTCTTGTGTTCTTATACTATAAGGTTAATAAACTTACTATAATCAGCCAAAAGAACCCCAAGTTGTTTATTATTAATATATATAACCTTATATAAGTCATTTGGCTGAACACTAGATTTTTAGGAATAAAATAACATTTAATAATATAGTATTTGTTTTAAAAACTATTTTATGTCAATTTTGACACTATTTAGTAATTAATATTTGTTAAACTTATAACAGAATTATTATTTCAAACTAAGTTAATTTAATCAATAATAACATGTCATATTAACATATAAAATTAGGGGAATTCATAAAAAAGCTAAAATTATATTTATTTGGATATTTATAACATCAATTATGTCAATATTTCATTAATAAGATAATTACTGCATCATCGTTGTGTCATATATAAATTAAATTTTTTAATGAATAAAAATTATAAATAAAATATCATTATGTAGTAAATCTTTTTAGTTTTCCAATGAATATTTATAGTAGAATTTATCTTATGTATAACCCTATATTAAAAAGTATTTAGTTATTAAACTTTGATTTTAACTATTTTAACCCTTCTTTAAATAAATTAATAATAAATGTCCTAATCTAATCCAAGTGGGCCTAAATGGTCATATTTTATTCCTAAGGTTGTTTTTGGTCGAATTAAACTTATCCAATAGAATTAAGACATGTGTTAGGGTAATAATAATATCATTTTTACCCTTAATTACCCTATTTACTTTTAACCGTGGTAAAAAAAGGAAAAAGTTACTATTCACCAAAAATTATTTTCATCTCAATGAACCACATTTTACTTACTGACATCAACCGTGTCTCTCGGATTTTTGAAATTCCACTCCCAGAATAGGTAAAATTAAGTTTTATGAAAGATTCAGTTTTTTTAACTACCACTTAGAGGTTTCACTATTCATCAAAAAATGAAAGTTTCCTGAAAAATACCAGAAATTTGGCCTAATCTCTATTTGATATTATGAACTAAAAAATGATGTCTGTTTTACCAAATTCAAAACATATCAGTTGCATTAATTAATTTAAAAATTAATTCTCGTCGTCAAAACAAATAGCGTGTCCTTAAGAGATAATAACTATCAAAAGATTGACACTGGTTTATGACTGGTTTAAATGTGAAATTACATCCAATGACCAACATTGTATTAAATTGTAAAAATATATTCTAAATATACTTTAAAACAACTCAAATTAATAATTTATCACTATTAATTATTTCGATTGAAAAAAGTTGTTTTTGATTAAAATTTAGTAATTTTCACTATTCATCAAAATATGAAAGTTATTCGGAAATTACCAAAATTTCACCCAAAGCTAATTTCGATATTCCGAATCCAAAAATGAAGTCCATTTTGAAAAATAAAATTTAAAAAATTTCAAAAAGTGATTATTACAATTCATAACTGCTAGTTTTAATAATATTTTAATAGCATATTGTTGTTTAGTGAAACTCGTTATTGCGTACTAAACATGATATCGAGGAAGGTTGTGATTGCGTGTAATACAAGGCAAGTCAAGGGTGTGTGTTGTGAAAGCTCCTTTTGGTGTAGCGTAAAACACAAGACATTAATGAAATTAAAAAGAATACTTTTAAAAAAAATCTCGGGGTGTTACAACTATCGACTAACTATCCTTAAGATATGTAATCTTTATTATTTGATGCATCTAAAACCATAATGTGATGCCATTATCTCAAGGAATTTGGAGTTTTATCTAAATCATGCACTCAAAATATGTAACTAGGTGTCTATGGATCCTCCAAACAAACTATTCTTTAATGTTATCAAGTTAGAACACAAATATTTGTGTGTTCTCAATACAGTAGCCTCGAATGGTCACACTCTAAAAATTTCTTCTCAAAGAAACTGGAAGTCTGAGGTTATTGTAGAATCAACAACTAGGGTATAAAGGGATCACTCAATTTAGTAACTTATTTGGATATTACCAATGAGATGTTGGTATATAGCCCTGATGATCACACATCAAGAATACTGATTGAGTAAAATATTATTTATTTGGTTATCAGGTCAAATAATTTACTGATGTCCCTGAGTCAATCCCACACCTTCTTATATGGGAATACCAGTATCACCAAGAATAGTCCATGCCACTAATAATATCCCTGAAAACTGAGAACAACCCTGAAAAGTGGATATTTATCTATCTGATAGGGTATTTAACTTAGTTAATCAACTCTAATTATAACTAACACTCCCTCAATGTACCAGTGATGAATTCAAGATAAGATACATGATATTCTCTGAAATCTGAGTACACAAAGAGGATAACACCATTACAAAAAACACTTTAGACACTCTCATCATATCTAAGATGACGTGCTCGCATAGTTTCCAAACAACCTTATCCTACCACCGAAAATTAAAATAGTCAAAACAGTATTGGATAAATTCCTATAAAAGATAAAATTTTCACCTATAGACACATTTAAATTACATATCTACGATGCCATCACTACTCAAGGAATATCACAATTACTCCATTATAACCACAAAAGTCCAAAAAAAACTAATGGGGTCTTCCAATTATTCTTGGAGGGAAACCATTTTATCATCATGTTAAATTCAAAGAATGGATAGGCTTTACCCACAATACATTTACATGGGCTTCTCATACACACTGATATAGAATATAGAAATCAAACTCTATAAAACACCATAATTGGGTTTTATTACGAGCATCGATTAAACGAATTGAAGTTCAAACTTAATATAGTAATTTTATTTATTGTACAAGGATAACTATTCCCATGTGGTATTTTATTGTTTCACTCCCTCTACATGGAAGGACATTTTAACCACGTTCGATGTGATTTTCCGCAACATACTAGTGTCCTAGTCATGGTTTACTAAGAATATGAACTCATCCCATGGAACACACTACATCCAAAATCGAACATGGGTTACATATATGGCCAACACACTTTTACCAAACTCTAAAACAAAAAGAAAAGAAAGAAAACAATTAATAGCCTGAAAGATTTGAATTTATTCAACATGTATGCATGATTCCTTCCCAAGATTCACCCTTTCATAATATTAGAACTAGAAATACAGATCAAAACTAACTGAATGGTTTTTTTTTCACACTCTATGCTTTTACAACATCATCTCGATCATTGGGATGCATAATATTACCATTAAAACCCATTTCAATATTCTTCAAAGATGACCTATGGTCAATGATTAATAGGTAAAGGATTATACAATTTCTACCAAACTCATATAGTTTTTTGTAACATTTTACCAATTTGATGGGTAGAACGTGTGTCAACTCATACTGTCCTATGATTTCATCATTGCAACGATGTTTATTTTGATATTATCCATAGGGACATCATTCTTATGCTTCCTAGTATCTGATTTCTAACAAGAAGTATTTATCCAAGATCCTTATTATCTAACATAGTTGATAATATAGGTAATGACCTCCCGATTCATCTATAATTGAATGGCATGAAGGGTCACACGACTTATTAACAGTAAGGCCATTATATAGGAATTTCAAGCCTATGAAACTAGATCATTTCCTGATTCAAATTCCCTTTACAAGGGAAAATTCACCACATGAACTCCCATCCAACCAAGATGTCATTTTAGAAACTAAGAGTCTTACTCATGGAAAATGACACCTGGAAAAGACCTCACGTTTGAACTTATTCAAAATGTTTAGAAATGTTTTATGTCATAATGTAATTATATACAATGGGTTGAACCATTAATAAAACAAAAAATAATTGATCATATAGATAGGTAATTACAAAAAATTTCACTAGCCTTACTGGCCTAAACTATAGGTAACAACAAAAGAAAAAGATCAATAAAGACCTATAAACAACATACATATTCAAATCCAACATAGAACTCGGGGAAAATTTTAAACTACCCTTTAAAAAAGGTAAAACAATGAACACCACATTAAGGTTTCCATTAATAAATTTCATCAATTAAAATATGATCTTAAACATCTCAAAGGATTAGTTTTAGGAACATCATGTAGCAGTCATCAAGAAAAATTATATGGTACATTATTTAGCTAACAACACTAGGAAATATAAGAAATTTATAATAACATTACTTTCAAAAATCATTTATTTAAATAATGTACTATAGAAATTATGAAATTTATCTTATAAAGACCTTTTATCCATTTTCATTATCCATACGAATCTCACCATTTGGATTAGTTCAAAAAAATTTAATTACAAGAAGTATAGGAAAACATCCATTTGGTTTTAATTGACATTTTAATTAACAAAATCCTTGTAATAATAAATCTCAAAATAATGTAAAATATATCTTAGCATTTTAATCTTGGTTGAATCAATGACCATATATTTATATGTAACCCATTTAAGGGACTAAAATCCTTTTATATAACTATCATTCATAGTATAATAATACCCACAAGGGGTTAAGTACCAAGGTATAAAACAGTAGGGCAACTTATGAGGGTCCCATAGTTTTTCAAGAATAATCAAATCCATAGTGGATTTAACATATAAACAACATTACCTAACCGACATATTGGTTTTAGTTTCTCATTTAGAAAATTATTCAGATGGGTCATCATGCCCAAGTCATAGAGAGGTACGAGCCTTTATAACAAAACTGATTTTGGATAAGAATGACAATTCAACATACAGATATAACCACCATGCTTGTTTTAAAAGAATTGATTTTCCCATGTTATAAATATACTTACATTTATAAATTTCAATTGGAATTCATGTAACATAAACTAGGATTCACCTTTGATTTCAGAATATAGAATGTTTGTATTTAATTGTATAATTATATGGTTTTCCTTTCCCAGTTTATTTTGTCATTTACACCTTATAATCATTTATTAGAACCTATTTAATAATAACCATAATTGCTTCAACCCATGAAAACAATAATCCATCAATAAAATATGTAGTTATTGTTTAATTAAGATAACACCATTTTGATATATGGGAAAATACTATTTATGTAGAAAGAAACACATTAATGAGAAATAATTTATCACAATTATATCAAGGCATTATATCATTAATAAATAAATACATGTGATAATGGAAACTTATCACACAACATGGTGTACATTTAATCATGGTAAATAATCATCTAAATAGGATATAAAGGTAAGCATACTGCTAAAACATAAAAGGAACATCAAGAAATTCAACATATATGACTTGGAATATGAATAGAATGTGAATAGATATGTGCCTATATTGATGCATGTGAGAATAAATCCTTACTATACTTGTCCAAGGGTAAATTAATATAATTCTCAAAAATTATTAAGGAGAAAAAAATACCCCAATCACTCATGTTGAAATAATAATAAACTATAATAATGAACAACATGAATAGTTTTCCCATTCCTGGTAACATGGCCTCTTCCGAATGCATGGGTTGACCATTCCCAGACAGATCTATTTACTATGAGCTGACATATTCATAGTCTCCTATATACAAGAAAAAAATAGTATGATAAAGGTAAATTAGCCTCTTATGCAACTTTGTAATATCCTGACCTAAACCACTGAAATTTTCCCCTGATCCAGTCTATCACATGGCATCAAACCTGCCTCCCAGTATGTTATAGGCTATCGACTAACAGAGAGGGTCAAATGATGGTATGGTGGGGAGACTATAGCCTAATGACCAATGTAGCACATAAATATATAATTTTAATTAACCAGCTGTATCAGTATAAATGAAAGGTAGTGAAAATAAATAAAATAACATAAGAATTCTAATTTTGATAAACCATGCATGTCGATGTGATGCTACAATATATGACAAAACTACATATAGTAGGAAGTATATAAAAATTGATATATAATGAAATGGAAAAATTCCATAGGTTGTATTCTTGAGAATCATGAGCATCGGCTTAGTCATGTTCTCCTAAGATCCTATATCCTTGAATACAACTGACAACACAATCTATAAACCAAAACTTGCAACCATGAGTTCTGTAATGGTAACATAATGCGAAGGAGTCCAGAAACTCATGTGAGATAAACTCATTTATCCACCACAAATGATGTATAAAAAAATATATCCTATTAGTATAATGTACAGTAGTGTAGAGGTATATCAAATGTAAATTGGGGTAGTGAATGATTAAATATAAATAATCCGAGGTTATATTCTCAAGGGATACATGGACAACCATACATGTTTTATTCCAAGAAAGAATATATGTGACCAAGATTACATGTATTTATAATCCTATATATTTAAAAAAAATATATGAATAGATATACATGGTTGAATAGTAATCGAATGAAGCCACATTATAGTTACAATATAATCCTTGGACCCATAGATTAGGTGTCCATGGTTTAATGTCATTAAAACAATTGATCAATTCTAGGTAGTCCCATGTATCGAACCGTAAGTCCAATAGATATTCAAGGAATTAATGTATATAGTCGTGGTTCCCTAGAATAATAATCATCGTACGGATTTATATAAGTGAAATGTATTAATAAAAAAAATATGATTTAATTTGTTTTTCTTATGATAATATATATATAATTCTATAAGGAGGAACTTTGGTATCTCTCATGGAGTAATATAAGTCCATTTATTCCAGGATGCAATCCATGGAATTTTGTAATGAGGAAACACATGTATTGGTCCTAAATTCCAATTTATCTATGAGCTCTTCCAAGGAATTCTGTAAAATAGAAACCCAAGTGTCACTCAAAACATGAGGAAAATATCTATCCTATGAGCCTATCTAGGGAATTATATAAAAAGGAAACCCAAATATCACTCAAGGTGAAATATAATTCAAGTAACTAATGATCTTGTATAAAATATTTTATAATTAGGAACCTAATATCACTAATGGTACCAGTAATCTCAAATAGAATATGATCCCATAAAAAGACATTCTATAATATGGAACAAAAGTGTCAATAAAGATATAATTTAATTCATTTAACAATTTAAATTTATGTAATGAATGGTTTTATATAAGTAATAATTTCATACTAAAAATTAGGTATGAGAAATAAATATTCCATACTCATAGGTATGCCATATCAAAATTAATGTAAAAAATTGGGATATTTCGTTTAAAAAATATTTAGAAGTATATAGTAAAATATCTATTCCAACACAATTCATCATGATACATCTCCCTTGACTCATTCCAAATGAATTCAATTATTTTTATTAATAATTTCACTTGTGAGTGTGGGAGTTCATCGTTTCATTTAATAATTTGGTCATAGACAAGGGTGAGTCCATTCAATAGTCTCTCAACACAATTTTAATTTTACATCTCTTTTATGTAGGATGGATCTTGAAAATTATAAATAATGATCATAAGATAGGTTAGTCATCCACATAACTTATAGGTCATCTAATTACATTTTACAATTTTTCAAAATGGTAAGTAAGAAGACATGATCATGTGGGGATTTTAATTCAATGGTAAAGCATAAGTGTAATGATATATAAAAATCACAACTAAGGGGGTTGGTAGAGTTAAGGTGAACCAACTACAATTGTTAAATTACATACATAAAGTATATTAAATTCAAAGGAATCTTGTTCTACAAAAACTATTTCACATTTTATGGTCCGCATGTAGAATTTCCATGGTGGGCCACAATAATTCATTTCATAAATAGATAAGACCTTAAAGAAATAGAAATACAAAACCAACCTCATTAATAATAACCTTCACTCATAAATTATTGATTTTTATTGGATTTGGTTTAAGAGAAATTGATTAAATCAATAGTCACCCTGAAAATTGGGAAAAATAACTCACATTAAAATAACATTCGATACAGAAAGAGAAACCTAGAATGGAAGGATGAGGAGTTTTAGAATCAATAGTATGATTCCAATTTCTCTGAAGGATCTTGATTCAGACCCCAGATGAAGGAAATCAACTGTGGGAAGATGAGGAATGGAGGGGCATGAATGGGGGGTCTCGTGGCCGAATGGGAGAAGAAGAAGTTGTAAAATCCCATAAAGGATTCATTTGGAAATTCACCACTTTTTCCACTATTAAGATCCACATGGAATAGCCACATGGATTTGATAACTGTGTTCTAGCTATGTGGTGACACGACCTATATTCTACTAACCACGTGGGATAAAAGAGCAGTTTTCCAAACCTTAAACATCCCATGTTCCCACCTCTACAATTTATTACAATCCTCTAATGTAGCCATGTATCGTTGGGTGCATAGTTAGAAAAAATATATGATACCCTCTATTAATATCTATTAGGAAAATTTAGTATAGTTTCTTAAAACTGTATCCTAATATAAAATTGGTTACATGGTTTGTGTCGCATGGCTAGTACTGACCATGCCCTAACCATGCTCCTCTTCATATTTCCTGTAAAATATAGTTTTCATTTCCTGAAGTCATTGAAAATATTTCAAACTCTAGAAATAGACCTATATAATTAAAACAAATCCAAAAAACAACAATTTTACATTTTCCTACAATGATATTAACATTCGAAGGATCATTATAAAATTTGGACCGTCCACCGTGTGGAAAAATTAAAATTCCATTATAACCTCAACGATTCCAAAACACAAGACACTACAATTAGTTTAATAATCAATGAATTAAACATGATCCAAAATTTGAGAAATATTTACTATGTTATTATTGAAATATTCTACATTATGGACATTGTTTTTTATAACTATGATTGGATAGATAAAAAATCAAACTCCAATAATTTTTTCTTTTACATTATCACCAAAAGTGACATACCCTCCATTATATTTTGTTAAGGAGTTGAAGTTAGATAAATCCACACTCATATGTTTTTAATATCATATATACATTTACTATTTAACATATATGCTATTATACCTTTTCCCATACTAAGTTAAATCGTATAATATATTATTTTGGTACCCATATTTTCATGGGTCTGGAAATGTTAGTTACTAAAAATTTGGGAATGCAAAGAAATTTTTTCTCTCTATAAATCAAATCACAATGTTTGAAAAAACCTTTTGAAATAAAATCATTATTAACTCCACAAAACTGATTGTTTTTAAATGAAATTTTTTAGCATAATTTCCTAAAAATCCATAACGGAATAAAAGTAATTTTAGAAAGGTTATTGATATCAAAATTAGATAAAAAATAGTTGTAATAAAATTTTGGCTTCTCACCTTGGCTTCCAAAAACAAATATATATTTATGAGTTTTATCATTTCCATGTATTTAATTAAAATAGTTTTATTTTCTTGTGAATGATATGTAATCTCCTTTAAAATCATTAACTTATTTATTTAATTTTTTATCTTCTCACCATGTTCAACACATGATGCAGCATAATTTTCAAAAATTATTTTTAACTATGATATTTTTTTATTCAAGTCCTCTATTTCACTATCTATATCACTATTGTAGTATAAAGTATATTAGTTTTTTCAAGGATTAGTATTTAATTTGTATCATGGTAAAATATTCATTTAATTCGTCATACATGAAATTTTAATTATCAAATTCATCTTCTTTATAAAATAATAATATGAATGTACCTCTATAGAGTGTGCTAAAAAGAACATGTCGATGTTTTTATTTTAGTGTTCAAATTCTGATTCTGAAGACGAAACATCACTAAAATCCTCTGAAGCAATCCATTTTACTTTCATATCCTTCATGGTTTTATTAATTATAACCACAGTTTTTGAAATAAATTTTCTATGACTTCTTATTGCGTTTTAGTTATGGAAAACATGGATTGATAGGTACAATATTCATACATTCATAACTTCTTACATCTTTGAAATTTAATTTTTTCTTATTTTAATTATTTAATGGATTCTAAAAACCTTTTATATTGTTATATATCATTCCTAATTTCCTCACAAGGTGAACAAGAACACTCTCTAAATATTTTTGGAAGCCTCTTCATTAAATGAATACACTTATTGAATTTATTGGAACTTGTTATAGTAATTTGATGTAGAGGATTTCAGAGCTACAATTTCCTTCCCAACTAACCTATGTTCACCAGCTTCGATTACCATATATACCATATACATCATAAGAGCTACAATAGGGTATTTTATTTTTAAATTAGTTATATCAATAGACTATGGAATAGTATCAGAAATTGAACTTCATATAAGTGGTAAAATTATTATAACATTCATGGTTTGATTTGGACCAACAAATGATTCTCTTAGGGATTTAACATTATTTATAATCTCTGTAATCCATCCATTTAACTTGGAGATTATCTCCCATTACATCATTCTGAATGTATAAAACATTAAATTGGTAGTATTATGTCTATTATATCTCACATTATCTATCACATCATATGTAACCAAAATTATATTCCACATTTTTTTTATTTTTGGAATTTACATATTCTTTAAAACATATATGAATATTTTTCCCAAATCAAAACAGTCAATGATTTGGATTTTAAATATTAAATTTATTTAGAATATGCATCCCAAGTATGTAGTTGAGTATTTTTTAATTTCATATGTCTTCATATCTTTGACATAATATTTTAGAAAAATATTTTTTATATAAATGATCATTCAGTACATCCAATAACAATAATTATCACCATTGATGTAGTAATCTCTTACCATTTCCATAAATTATCCATTATTACTCATTGTAGTCATTTTAAGAGAGATAATTTGAATTTAACATGTAATATTTGATAACTCATGATTCACAATCTGAGATTCCAATTATTATCCCAAAAGGATTGAAAAATACTAAATAGTGGGTAAATTGAGTCTATAAATGATTATTCACATAGAGAACCAACCTATTTTAGATATAAATATATTCCTGTTCTTTTTATTATCATAATAAAAAAGTAAAATAAAAACAGAAGGAAATAAAATATACATAGATATCTACAGTTGTTAGGGGAACATATTGTCCAATAGTCCATTCCACTAACCATATATTCCATGAGTTTCAGGATTTTCACTATACCATTCTTTTTTCCATGTTGTGGAATCCCTTTTTCCAAGGACATATCAACTGTGTGAAAGTAGTGGAAACTTGTTTAAAAACCCCATGAGCATTAAACCAAGATCCAAATATTTATTAGGACCATCAAACTTTTGGTTATTTTATTGGTAATTCTTTCATTGAAATTTAAGAAAACTATTAGTTTATTGGTGAAAAACACATGTGAAAGGGACAACTAGTATATGGAATAAATCCCTATGAGATCTGATTAAAAAGGAATGCATGTAATACCCCTACCTCAGTAGCCTAGAGCCAATTCATTACTTATTACATTTTTATGATTAAAAGGAATAAAATCCCGAAGGAATTATTATTTTAGTTGTCATGAAGAAACTAGATACATATGTGTAACTCATATTAGACAGGTAAAGGTAACAAAATACAATACATAACAAAAACTATTAAACTGCATCCACAAAAAATCAATAAGTGGTCTCATCTTCATAACCAGTTGATGGTAAAAAAATGAATGTGGTGGTATCAAATTCTCAGTAAGGGTTATAATTAGCAGACACATGCATCAACAATAATTGAGTCATAATGAAATTGGTATAGTTAATATGGCATGGTGAACAAATGAAAAACAAATTCCACTAATAAACTGAGAATGAAAATGAATCCATAGAAATTTTTCATAGTGAAAACCATAGGGATAGTAATAACTATAAATGAATAAAGAATGTTCTTATTAATTGGATGTCACATATCTTCCACATGATACCAATATTCTATCGAAATAGTTTAACTCTGTGGGTAGATACCCATCTGAATCTATTTTAGAAATAATCTCGAAGGGTTTTCTGCCAACTGATTTGTCTCATGAGACTTGTCGATGCATCGAGGGGATTCAGTGGGCCCCTCCCCTCACAAAACATACAAATCAGTCTTTATATATATATTTAATACAAGTATAATATTCCTTCTCAATATTTGTAAATATTAGAGGATATAGATTCATCAATATTTCCATAGTTAAAAAAATTCAAAAAACATGTCATATGTAAAAGGGTATACATATTAAGACAATAATCAAATCCATGAACCAAAAACATGGATACATAATATATTTACAATTTCAAATGAAAAATGATCTCAAAGGTGCAGTAGGTACACCACGTAAGAATGATTAGGTGCACAGTACCATGTAAATCACAATGAAATGGAAGCCGAAACAAAGTCCATTACAACATTATAATCAATTGAGTTAATAATAATAAAGTGAATCACTAAATATGATGAATATAATTAGAATAATGATTTTATATATAAAATTTAAGTAAACATAGACCACATACAAGAAATATTTGTCGAATAATGGAAATATCATGTAAATAAATGTGAGATGAGAAACCCCTTACCACATTCCCATAGGTGTTCTCGATTGATCTTAATGACCTAAATAATCAAATATAGATTCATTAATTAATAATTCCATAACTTCCTATACATGTAATTTATATATCATAACCTCATTATTTTCATTCTTTTCCTTTTTGATGGGTTTAAGTGGTCTAATTTTATTGTTATGGAGGCATTTTCTTCCATGGATTTCATTTTTAGTTTACTAGTATTCAAGAATGGATGTTCGTTTGAAATGTGGTTAAAATATCATAATAGTAAATATATAGTATTAGTGAAATTACAGATATATAAATTATCTTATAATGATTTTGGATTATATACCCTGAGGATGACTTGTTTGATAAAAAATAATGATAAATGCTTTGATTAATATGGTAGTTTTGTTCCTAATGAACATGTTTAGTATTATTATTTTACATTATGAGTGTATGAGGATTAAAGAACATTAAATAAGATGAAATAAATATATATTATGATCTGGTTAAATCATAAAAAAAATTTCGTGGCTAGATATGAAGATGTTAAAAAATATAAAACTCAGCGTCCTTGAATGTGATAAATTAACACATCTAGGACAATGTTTTCATTTTTTGTATAAGAAGAGGGGGAAAATATAAATGACGATTAAATATTCCATTATAATAATAAAATTTTATTTTATTTATTTTAATTTTAGTATAATTGAAATTGGATTAGGGGAGATGATGAGGGAGCAACCAAATAATGGAACATGTAAAAGAAGCTGAAAGAAAAAGTAAGAGGTTCACCTCTTGAGTACTCCTCTTTGAAAATTTCCTTAAAGCATTTTTTTGGCCTTTTGGTGAGAACATAAGGTCACATACATGGGGGAGTTATTGGTATGTTTGTTCGGTATTACTTAGGAAAGGATCAATGCTTTACTGGTGTGAAAGGAAGAGGGGGTGATGGGTGGTTTATATAGTGGAGGAGAGGAGGGTTTTTCATTATTTTAATAATTAGTTTATTATTTTTCCCAAGACAAGGTATAATATTGATCTTTTTGACCAAAAATAGTAATAAATACATGTGATTTCTAACCAATGTCCATTTACATCATCCATGACTCAAGAATGATGTAGGAATTCATTTATTTAGCATATTTCATAAATTATCAAATTTTACTATTCACCAAAATTCATGTATTTCAGAAAAATCCAAAAAATTAATCCTAACCACTTTTCAACATCTAGGATAGAAAAATGAACTCTGTATTTCAAAAATATTTTTATAAATATGATAAATTTAATTTTTAATTGAAATCCTAATTTAATTAAAAAATACTGACACTTAAAATATTAACCTTCATTTTTAAGGTTCCAAAATTTTATTTATACCTTTAAGGGTAAGGTTTCAATTTGTAATGGATATATAACTATTAATAAGGGTAGTTTACTATTAATAAGGGTATGTTACTATTCATAAGGGTAAGTTACTATTCATCGAAAATTATGTTGATTCTATCAGACTCCAAATATCACCCTGATCACAAACTGTGTATGTTTGTTATTTGAAATTGAAAACACATACGTGGGAAATTTAGGTTTAATGGTGAGATTATGACTCTATCATAAATATTCAAGTGTTTTTTCAATGAGAATTAGTTATTTATGAAATATTAGATATCTAATGAATTGAAATTATTTAATAGAAAGAAACCATAAAATGTTTGTGGTGTTATATTTTTCCCACCATTGGAAATTTCATCCAAGAATTTTATCACATAAAAATCCATTTAAAAAGATATGGGTGGTTCTTTCTCATTACATCCTTCGGTTCCCACATTTCTTCCTCCATATTTAGTGGTTTGTCCAATGAACCTTAACTAGATGAGTTTTCTAATTTCTCAATATATACTCCCTTGTGTTGATAATATCGATATTCTCTTCACAGTATGAAAAATCAGGCTCCATATCTATTTCATCATAGGGGAGTATATACATTGGGAATGGAAAGTATTTATCTAAAAATGACATTTGGAAGACATTATGAACTTTGGAGAGACTTTGTGGCATTGCTAAATGGTAAGCTACAACTACAATTCATTTTAGAAATTCGAACAGTCTGATGTCCCTGGGGCACAATTTCTCATTCTTAGCGATCCTCAAGACGCCCTTACATGATGATAATTTTATAAAGACATGATCTCCTACTTGAAATTCTGAATCATTTATCTGGTTTTCAGTATATTTTTTTTCCGAAATTGGGAAGCTTTAATATGGTCCTGAACATTCATTACCTTTGCATTTGTCCTTTCAATAATTTCTGGGCCTATAAGTTCCCTCTCCCCAACATCATCACAACACGTTGGAGTTCGACACCTCTTACCATATAATTTTTCATAAGGAACCATTTGAATACTATAATGGAAACTATTATTGTAGGAAAATGCCACCAAAGTAAAGTATTGATCCCACATTCCTTGAATATCAAGAGAGAAAGATCTAAACATGTATTACAATTTTTGAATTTTCCTTTTAGACTATCTGTCAGTTTGGGGTGATAAGAAATAATCAAATGAACCTCAGTTAGCAAAGCCTTCTGGAGACTTTTCTGGAATTTTGATACAAATTAGGGATCTTGATCAGACACAATCGATAGAGGTGCACCATGAAGTCTTATAACCTCATTAATACAGAGTCTCACTAGTCTCTCTAGTGGTAAATCATCTCTTATAGCAAGGAAATGTGCAAGTTTTGTACGATGATCAACAATTACGCATATCGAATCAATCCTTCTAACTATCCTAGGTATTCTTGTGAAAAATTCAATCTTAATGTCATACCACATCCACATATTAGTAGGTAGATGCTACATGACCCTAGTAGGATATTGTCCCTCGACCTTCACTTATTGAAAAACTAGACACCTTGACACATAATCAGCAATTTCTTGCTTCATGTTATCCAATTAAAAATGTTCCTTCAGATATATTAACATCTTAGTTATACCATGGTGTATAGATAAATTTGAGTTATGAGAATCATCTAATAGTTCCCTTTTTTTCTCAGGTAATGATGGAACACATAACCAATTCCCAAATTTCAGAACTCCATCCTTATACACGAATTCTTCCAATATACCATCCTTAATAGATTTAATTTTCTTTTGTATATTCTCATCAACAGAATGAGATATTTTTATAATCTATTGTAAATATGGAATATAAATAATTTCAAAGAGGAAAGATGTTCCCCCTACTTAACAATTCTCATATCTATATTTAGTAGATCCATTAATATAGGAACTCACCCAATCCCCATTTAAGTCAGTAGTCCATGATCATTATTACATAATGCATATTTTATCATATTTTTATTGTTTGGGTGGTAGTGTATTGAAAAATCATAATATTTGAGTTACATGGTCCATCTCTTTAACTCATGTTGAGTTCTTTCTATGTAAAAATGTATTTCAAACTCTCTAGATCCATATATATCTCACATATTTCACCGTATAGATAATGTAACCATATTTTTAGAGTAAATATTACCAATGCTAACTCAATATCAGGAGTTGGGTAGTTTTTATCATTAGTCTTCAACTTCCATGAGGCATAAAAAATAACTTTATCATTTTCATAAGAATGAAACCCAGTTCATTCATTGATGCCTCACAGTATATCAAAAATCCTTAATTTCCAGATGTAAGAGAAATAATTTGAACATTGAAAAATATTCTTTTAAATTCTTTAAATCGTTCTATATATTATTTCACCTATAAAAACATAACCCCTTTACAAGTGAGCTTGGTTAGCAGGTTATCCATTCGGTTGAAATTCTGAATGAAACACCGATACTAACCTGATAATCCAATAAAACTGTGTTCCTCGGTTATGTTTTTTTGGCATGATACATTGTTGGATGTCATTTTTATTTGTAGGATCTAATATGATTCCATCATTAGATATGAAATAGACAAGAAAAAAACCAATTTATGCTGAAATTAACACTTTCTAAACATCCCATACAATTCATTTCATCTAAGAGTTTTTCGAATAATCTTAAAGTGATTCTGAAGGTATTTTACACTTTTTATGTACACTAGGATATCATCGAGAAATACAAAAACCAAGTCATGGGGACATTTCTTGAATATCATATTCATTATATCCATGAAAATCGAAGGTGCATTAGTTGGTCCAAAATTAATTACTGTAAACTCATAATTCCCAAATCTAGTTCAAAATGTTGTCTTTCGAATATCTTCCTTGATCACACAAGCTGATAATATCCATATCGGAGGTCAATCTTCAAAAAATATTAAGCTCCGTGAATTTGATAAAATAAATTATCATTACATGGAATATGATTCTTGTTCTTTATTGAAATAACATTGATTTATCTATAATCAAATCCTAGCCTCATGGATCTGTCTTTCTTCTTGACAAAGAGGACAAAGGATCCCCATGGAGAAAGACTATGTTGAATAAATAATTTGTTATTCAATTCCTATAGTTGTTTCTTTAGTTTTATTAATTCCATAGTTTCTATTCAATATGGAGTCATTGATATAGGTCTTTCACTAGAAATTAAATCAATACAGAACTCAACTTTCCACTCTGGAGGATTTCTAGGTAAATCCTTTGGAAACACATTAATATATTATTTCACAATAGGTATCACTTTGATTTGAAGATTTATTTCCTCATCTATAGATATTTTTTATCTTCCTCCCTAATAATTGCATTCATTAGAGATACTAGGTGTGGATCTAGATTATAATTAGATGGCGAGGTTTATGCTCTAATGATAAGGGATTCTATACCATTCTCAAAAATTGTAACTTCATTCTTACAATAGATATTAATATCATAATTTGATAGCCAATTCATATTGTTAATTTTATAAAATTTGACCATGGTTATGATGATATGTTTAGAAACTAAATAACATTTATGTTCTATGTGGGGGACTAATCGATATATATTTATTGCAACAATATATCCCAAATAATTTTCAATAACAACTCCTTCATAAAATAAAATTGGACATGTCTAATTTTCTTTGAAAAATGGGAAGATATAAATGAATATGATGATCTAGAATCAAAGAAAGCATTGTATAAGTTTGAGGAAACAATTAAAGTACAAGACACCACATCATTGGGAACATCAAATTCTGCGGTTTTAATTGCAGAAGCTTTAACCTTCTCTCGTGGCCTTTTTTGCGGCATTTTTCCTTGGAACATAGGAAACAAATTTGAAAAGTGTCCCATATCTCTATAATATTAGTTTTGAACATTATTGAATTGTATCTACCCCTTGAATTAACTAGATCGATGACCCTTTTTCCATACTTATTGAAAACTACCATTCCTTCCAAGAATTTCCTAGGATGATTCTTTCCACAGTTCTCACATAATGGATATTTATTCATTACATTTTTCCTCATTGGCGCTTCAGCTTTTCCATGAATAATAGAATTCCTTTTTTTATCTTGATTTGGTTTAAACAAATTTGATCAACAAAATTCTTTCTCAATTTTGATGGAACTTAAAAAATTTCATCATATGATAAAAATGTTTGAGAATCCAGTTCCCTTTAAAGACATGGAATAAAACCATAAATAAAATGATCAATATAGTCTTCAAAACCGCATACGTAATCTATTACATACCTAGATAGTCTTGTGAAGGTATCCTCATACTCCGCCACACTCTCTCCAGCCCATTTTTTTAGGATAAGGAATTTATTCATTAATTCAGTTCATTGTTCAGAAGGGAAATATTTATCAAAGAATATTTTCTTATAAGTTCTCCATTACATATCTTCTATATCTTCTTCCTCTGTGGTATTCTGGATCAATGAAAACCATTGATCTGTATCACCCTTGAGGCAATATTCTATAACTAATACCTTTTAATTTTCATTTCATCTGAATGCTAGAAATATCTTTTAAATAGACGTGATCCACTACTCTACTACCATTGGATTAGCAGTTCCACTAAAATATGGGGGCTTATAATTCATGAAACAATCCAATATAGTTGTAGCATGTTTATTTGACACAACTTGATTATATTTTCTCAATATGGTCATGACCTTATCTTCTCCAACACTAACTATGTTGAATTTCTCATTGGGGAAATCCCCACATTATCCGTGGGTATTTATACCCATTTTTTCATTAGGCGCCAACACTAAAAAACAACACACACTAATTTAGGTCATATTTTATAATTTCTAAACAACAAACACTTAAGATATTCAGAAAATATATGCAAAAATAATCTCATAATCATAAAAGTTGTTTATATTTTCTTTTTAAATTCTTCGTAATGATTGGTAAAGAAAATTTGAATTATCTTAATCATATCCCCCATTAGTGTAAAACCAGGTGTGCAGTAAGGCCCATTTTCATATACTAGGATACCCTAAGTCAAACAGGAAACTCCTTGTTGGAGTTTTCACTCCTAAGTACATCTGGGCTGAAACCAATTCAACTTGCAGTATTCATATAGGGATGTATTTGTTATAAATATCCCCAAATCTATTACATACCAAAATTCTAGGATGTTCTTGTATTTTTATCCTCAAAGACTATCTAAGAGGTTTGTTCCATAAACTACATTTTCTAAATCTTGTTTCCATGTTTTCTACTAAACTTTCTTTGAATCCAACTGTAACACCCCAACACAGAATCCCAGAGCCAGTGCATTACTTATTATAATGGAATTATTGAAAGGAATGGAATCAAAAAGGTATGATCAGTTTAGTAGTATTTTAGAAACTAGATACATACATGTTACTCATATTACATTGGGAAATGTAACAAAATACAATATATAAAAAACTGAACTAAATCTACAAGAACTAAATAAATAGTCTCCTTTTAATAACCTATTAAAGGAAAAAAATTATAGTGGTGAGAAAAAATGATAAGTAAGGGTTTAGAATAGTTGAATGATGAATAAAAAATAATTAAATAATAATTAAATTTGAATAATAAATATGGAATGGTGAATAAATGAAAAAAACACACCACTAATAAACTGTGAATGAAATTACATCCATAGATTTTTTTCATAGTGAAAACATCAGGGATAGTGATAACTAAAAATGAATAAAGATAATTCTTATTAATCGGATGTCATGTATTTGGAACACTATACCACTATACAATCGAAATAGTTTATGTATGTTGGTAGATACCCATCTGATTTTGTTTTAGAAACTAACTTGAAGGGTTTGTCGCCAACTGATTGGTCTCATGAGACGTATCGATGCATAGAGGGGATATAGCGAGGTCCAATAATAATTACAATTGTAAATAATTATTTATACATATATTTATTACAACTAAAATATTCCTTTTCAAAATATATAATGTGTTGAAGATACAAATTCATCAATATTTTCATAGTTAAAACAATCTTATAAAAAGACACAGTGGGTAAAAGTTTATATTGCTTAAGAATATAATCATATCCATGGATCTAGAATATGGATATATAATGGATTTAAAATTTCAAATTAAAAATCATTTCAAAGTAGTAGTAGGTACACCACATAATAAATATTAGGTGAAAAATACCATTTAAATCACAATGGAATTGAAACAGTAATAAAGTCCCTTACAACATTGCAATAAATTAAGTTAATAATCATTAAGTGAACTATTGAATAAAATTAATATAAATGTAATCATGATATTATATATCAAATAGTTTTAAAAATACCCTAAATACATGAAATAAGTGGTGAACAATGGAAATCTCATGAAATAAAAGTGAGATAAGAAACCCCTCACCTTATGCCCAAATGTGTTCTCGATTGATTTAATGACCTGAATAATAAAATTTAGATTCACCAATTAATAATTATATAACTTACTCTACATTTAATTTATTTATTATAACCATATTAGTTTAATTAATTTCCTTTTTGATGGGTTTATGTTTTCACGTTTTTTTGTTTTGGAAGCATTTTTTCCTTGGGATTCAAGGTCAGTTTAGTTGTATTCTAGAATGGAAGTTCGTACGAAATTTGGATAAACATCCTGAATTTTTTATATATATTATTAGTGTAATTATAGAGATATAATTTATTTTATAATGATTTTGGGTTATATACAATGAGTATATCTTTTTTGATAAAATATAATGATAAAAGCTTGGATTAACATGTTGTTTTTGTGCATAATGAAAATGTTTTGAATTGAAATTTTATTTTATGAGTGTGGAAGGATTATAAAACATTAAATAAGATGAAATACATATATTTTGATCTGGTGTATCCATAATAATGGTTTCATGACCAAAATTTAAGATGGTAATAAAAATTGAAAACATGTCGTACTTGAATGTGATAAATTAATACATCTCCGATTGTGTTTTCATTTTTAGTATAAGATGAGGGGGGAAAATAGAGATGATGATGAATTATTCCATCTACATAATAAAATTAATGTTCACAAAACATAATATAAATATCATAGAATTTGGATTAGGGTATACAAGGGGAGATGAAAAAAAGAATGGAACTTGTAAAATAAGTTGAAAGAAAATGGAAGAGAGGTTCACCACATGAGTACTCCTCCTTGAGAATCGATTAAGGCCTTTGTTTTTAGAATTTTGTTGATACCAGAAGGTCATTGACATGAGGGGAGGGATTGAGATTTTTATTTGGTTGAACATTGGAAAGGTTGAATTCTTGAGTGGTGTGAGAGGAAGAGGGATGAGGGTTGTTTTATATAGTGGAGGATATGAGTGTTTTTTCATTATTTTAATCATTAAATTATTATTTTTCCCACGAAAATGAATAGTATAGATTCATATGAACAAAAAAAAGTAATAAATTCATGTGATTTTAAACCAATGTCCATTTAAATCATTCATGACTCAAGTATGATGCATAAATTAATTTATTTAGCATATTTCATAAATTATCAAATTTTACTATTCACCAAAAATTCAACTTTTTCAGAAAAAAAAAATTAAAAAAATAACCCCTAACCATTTTTTGAAGTTTAGGATCCAAAACTGATCTCCATAATAATTTTATAAACATGAGAAATTTAATTTTCAATTAAAATCATCATTCAATTGAAAAATTCCAA
This sequence comes from Viscum album, assembly GCA_963277665.1. Lineage (NCBI taxonomy): Eukaryota > Viridiplantae > Streptophyta > Magnoliopsida > Santalales > Viscaceae > Viscum > Viscum album. The sequence continues at coordinate 781,146,079 of OY728119.1, forward strand.
CACTTAAAATATTCACCTTTATTTTTATGGTGCCTATATTTTATTTAAAACATCATGGGTATAGTAACCATTTGTTAGGGTCATTTTACTATTCATAATGGTTGGTTAATATTCATAAGGTTAATCTACTATTCATAAGGGTAAGTAACTAATCACTAAAAAAATTATTTTATTCTATCAGCCTCAAAATATCACCCCGATCGCAATCGTGTATGTTCGTTTTTCGAAATTAAAAACATTGAAGTGGAAAATTTATGTCTAATGGATAGATTATGACTTTATCCTAAATATATATTTTTTAAAGAGACTCATTTCTTTATGAAATATAGGCTATTTATTGAGTTGAATGTATTTAAGAGAAACATGCATCCAATTGTTTGGGGTGTTATAATGCGTCTCAAGGAGAGTCACCTTGAACAACAACAGGAATGAATGATATTGAACCATTGAATATCATTAAGATTTTATTCTTCTTATATATATCATATAACTATTAAATATATTTGAGGAAAATATATTAAATACCCGCAAACTCTACTATTCTTATATGTCAATTTCCTTCTTATATTCGTATGTATGCTCCTGCTGTAATTTTTTTGAAATTCCTTAAAAAACCGCTCACCTAAATTCAAAACACAAGATCCTTAGAATCTGGAATAAAATATATTACATATCTTTGGAAAATACCCTAGAAAAATTAAATACAATTAAAATTTCCTTTTATTTATTTCCCTTTATGCTAATTGCATCTTATTATAATAAATTTTATCCTAAAGACGTAATCTAATATTTAAAGATCATATGCCAACATTAAAATCTCACTCAAGTGACTCAACATAAATAAATACATATTACAACTCAACATAGCCGATTTCATATAATCACATATGTGATTAGAACTATTGAATCCACATAGCCAATTTAAATTACGTATCCAAATTCACATTGGCCTTAATAAAATAGATGATATCCATCGCATAGACAATTTTTTCGCATATCCGAAACCGATGTAGCAGTTTGGAATGACATTTTCCATTTCACAACATATCAGATTCATATAACTGATTGATCTATATAGCTAAATGATCATGTACACATAGATATAGGTGATTACATGACAATAAAAATTTTCATAATATAATCCTTCACATTTTCATTTTCCATAGACGAGTTCCAAATAAAAATTTCTCCACATATTCAAAACCCACATATATTTGATTTCTCTCGACTAAGAAAAATTTCATCAAAAACATAGAGAAATAAAAATTTAAGGATTTTAATGGAATAATCACTTAGAAAAGATAAAAAATAATGATAACAATTAAAAATAAAATCCTTAGTAATGTATGACTTTTAGTTGAGATTATAAAAACATAGAGTACGTAAGATATGATTACAAAACACTAAAAGTCCAACACTAATTACCAAACACATATATTTGTTCTCAGGAACATATATATTTTTATGAACTTACATGTATATATATATATTTAATAATTTATAGGGTTCCAAGTATAAAAACCAATTAATGAAATTAAAGTCACCCATGTTAGTGTAAACAATTCCGAGAAAAACAATCAAAACCCTAAAAATGTAAACAAAACATAAAAGTGAATCCCTATCAAAAAAACGAACTCACATAATTTTATTGGATGAAAAAATCCAATTAAAACACTAATGTTCATTTAAAATGGCCAAAATTATTTTTACCGAACATTTTGTTAGTATATACTTTTAATACAAATATATATGAATCAAAACCTTGAAAAAAACCTTTATAAATATAACATTATCCCATAAATGTTTCCTATTTTTCTTTCAAATCCAACACATATTAAATTTAATCTAAATATAAATTTTTAGAGCCCCAATAATTTCATATTATTTTTTAGAAAGTGAATAGATAAAAAAATTCTACCACATATCTGTGTAGATAAAATGAATCTTTTGAATAAATAAGAGTTGTAATATAACGAATATTTAACACACCATAACATCTAGTTAAATAAAACATCAATGAAAAAAATCACTCTATGGTATTTCAAATAAGATAAAATTACAAGTAAATAAGAGAAAAAAACTGAAAAAGGGATGTGATATGGGGAATATTCCTCAACCTTGAAAGGCTGTCTAAAATTCAATTAATAAGATTACAAAATGAAATGGATGAGTTATAAGGTTCAACACAAAGGATCCCATTATAATTTTAGTTGATTGAGGATAGGTATGGGTTGAATTAGGGTATTTATTTTAGAGGTTAGAATTTGAAATTTAGGTTTTAGGAAAATTGGGCTTGTTTCATGGTTAGGCTACATGATTTTCCTTACCATGTACCAATCGTGTGCCCGTTCTAGACAAGCATTGGGGACCCATGTGGTTAACCTACATTTTATGGTAAAACGTGTGAAAACATTGTAAAAAATATGTATTATAATTATATACTTTTTCACATTCTTTTAACATGGTTCCCCAAATTGATCACAAGTCATGCACTAGATTTCAGCCACACAAAACTCTCACATAGTTTCCCCTATTCTTCATATAATTGGGACTAAACCATACATAAACCATACCGACTAAACCATGAAAGAAAAAAATTAACCAAAAACAACCATTTGTAAAATTACATTAACAATTTCCCTTAAACCATCATAACATATATACTATACTGAATAAAATTTCTCAAAAAGATAAAAACATGAAATTCATGCATATGATCGACCCAATACTCTAAGAAAACTACAAAGACCAATAAATAAAAAATCATAAGGAAATTTAAGGCCAGTGCATAACAATTATCCCCACTATAACACTTTATTTACCTTCTATATAACTAAATTATAGTGAAACTAAATAGAAAAGGGCTCTCACTAGAAAATAATAACCTCATAAATGGAAGCCTTTGATCTAAACAACAACCTAATAAAGCTACCAACTAGGGTGTGATTACTAACTTCAATAGTTTCACATATAAATATCAAGTAAGATCTAAATTTTGTGATATTAAACATGTATCTTCACCATTTAAGGTGTTTATTTTCATTTTTTAATAAGGAAAAACACATGAATGGTTCACCATTAACAAAATATTATATTCTAATCCAAAAAAATCAAATATACCACTTGATCAACCAAAAAACCTAATTTTAAAAATGAACATATATATCCAATTAAGAACATGATATATATTTCCCAAAAAACCATATATTAATCATAAGTGATGAAACAAAATATAAAAGAAAAATAAGAAATACCTTGCTAAGGGTTACTACAAAAATCGAATGGGAGTGCTATTGGATTCCCAAATCAACATTGGATTAATCTTCTTATTATGACTTGATCTTGAGACATATAATTTTTTAATATTTCATAGTCGAACACAATGAAGAAATATATTCAATGTGGGACGGAAAAATATCTTGGCATTGTAAATCTATCTAGACTAGAAACACAAAAGAGAATGCATCCCTTTGGATGAAGAGACAAGAAAATAAGGACATTCCTCTAATACAATTTCCTTCGATTTCATCTCTTACCTATAAAGAGAAACATCATTAGCACCAAAGAAGATAAACCTAATCCAAAACCTGGTTGAATTAGGTTTGGCATGTTGGATGAATTAAGGAACTAAGGCCTATATTAATATGCTTCATGAATTGAGAATACTTTAATAAATTTATCAACACAAACTCTATAGAATACGGAATTGAATCATTGAAGTGGTAAACATACTCCTTCACCATTAATTGACCTAACTGAATAACCATGATCTCCACTCTCAAATTTACTTACACTTATTCATATATAAATCAATGGAAGAATTATTATTTTATAATTCCCAAACTATTATATCTCATAGGGATAGAATAAAGAAAACTTTCCACCGAACTAAATCTGGCCCCTGGAACTACCAAGAGAAAATATCTCCTTCTATGATTATGGGGTTCATATGGACTGATAACTTCCTTCTATTTCCTATAACCATTTTCAGCCTATAGGGGCCACAATCACTATGAATAATAGGAAATGACAAAGAGGAGTCTACCTCTACCACTCCACTCATTGTCTGGGTAGAGTTGACAACTTGAAAGAAGGTATCAAATATATACGAGACAAACCCTTTATGATTATTTAGGTATTTTTAGAGAAAAATAATATAAATAAAACTAAACATAAATCCTAATCAAAACCAACCAAACATAAATAATTCTCTTATGAAATTAACTTCATTCAAAACATGATCACACAAATCATGTCACAACACTACACAAGAAATCCATAACATAAAAAGTGATATTTAGTCCATTTTTAAATCCACACATCTTAATTTGAAAAAAATACATTTAAAAACAATCTTATGTAAAATGATTTATGTTTAGAACCTCTTTAAAATTGAGTTTCTTTTATAGTCCCAAGTCCATCCAGAATCCATTTTTAAAACAATAATGTTTTATTAATAAAACCCTTCCCCCGATTTTTTCGTAAATCATAGTTTTCAAATATAAATAAATTTTCTATTTAAGAACAATCCACACCAACCAAAATATTACAAATAACATTATATAATAAAAAATATCAATTAACAGAGACTAGTGGTTGTTCATTACTCAGTCACATGGTATAACGGACCATGTACTAATCGTGAAACCACCATTGGATGTCATGTTGAAACACGAACCTACACTCCACATGGTTAATGATGATATGGATTATTAGTATGTAACATTATACAACTTATATTTTAATCCCTTCAAACAAATAGATGAATCAAGATATCCCAAAAACCATCAATAAGAACTAATAAAAATACCATCAACCAATGTAGAAAATAATTCAAGACTTACAACCCAAAAACCCATGGTGACTTGAAGCCCAGGGTGATTAAGAGATAATAAAACTATTTTAACACCTACTAATGGAGTTATGATAGTATAAATCCAATATACCATTACTAACCAAATAAAAAGGGCCCTCTAAATCAAAGGACTACTTCATAACCTATACTTTGATAACATTTTTTTCATGAACTAGCTCAAGATTACTCCAGAACCAGGAACCCAATCCAATCTATGACATAAAAGAGGTGGGTCCCTGACCCCCTAGAAAAACAATAACTATTTTAGGAATTGTAACTAATAAATTGGGATGAGTTTACCCAATGAACACTTTAATCTAGCAGAATAATTCTACAATAATTTTGGAATGATGCGTCCATACATTGGTCATCCACACCATACAAATAGATAGATACAAAATATAAATGAAACCAAACAATATATAAATATGAGAAACACATCATAAAAAAATTAGAATAAAATATACAATAGAATTAGAGTGATAAGTTTCCTTATATAAGAGTCTAAATTGGCTGCTACATGTAACAGACCATTCCAGGTCACCCAAACTAGTCACCCAAGTCAGCCCATCAGAAGGTGGGGTAAAATATATATACAAAAACTAGTCTAATATATAATAAAATGTAGACATATAACCAATGTAGAAAAGATAGAAAAAACACATGATACGACTAATCCAAACCATCTAAACGAGAAAGAAGGACAATAATTGATAAAACTATTCTATATACGACCAAAGACCACCTCCAAACTATCTATAAATGAAAAAACAATGTAAGGAAAAGATTGAGTACTACATATTCTCTTCTATTAAACTAAGTCATACAAAAAAATCCTACACCGACCAACCTAAAAATATAGGCTGTAAAAAATAGATATCAATAGTATATAACAAATAGATCTAAATATGTTACGATAAAAAGACTACAAAACTACTTCATTTAAAAAAATATATTTTTACAAATTTTTTTAAAAATAATAAAATTTGAAACCTTTTAGAAATAATCCTAATGTTTCACAAATTTCATGCCATATTTTTGAATTATTGAAACAAGAAATTAAAGTTACTAAAATATAAATATACTTGTGAGACAACATCTATTAAATAAATATTCATTTAATAAAGAACCTGAAACAATAATGCATACCCTAACTAGGCTCTATCATGTTGGAAAATATGTACTAGATTGTAATGATCCCAATAAGGAATAAGGTTTGATCAAACTCACATCGAGGCCTACCATAGACTATCGACATACAAGAGGTTACCTCCTTGTGGAAACACACACACACTCAGGCTACTAGTTTATCTTTATCAACATACCCAAGGTTATAATTGTGAAATATTTTTAATTTTATATTTTAAAAACCATGCGCACATTTTTATAAAACAATTTCAAAACCAATTCAATAAACTTCATGTTTGAAAATACATTTTCCATTTCTAATCAAGGAAATCTTATTTCCAAAGAAAAACCCTTCTTCAAAAGAAAATCCATGTCCTTTTTTAATTTCAAAACCTGGAATCCCATTTCAAATATCAGGAAATAAATATGAAAATATGAAATAATAATAATTAGAATAAATAATCAAATGCACATACCTCAAGAGAGTTGAAAACCAAACCGTATTTGAAAAGAGGGATTAGAAACCACAAGATCTTACTTAAAATGACATTGAATAAATAAAAACATAAAATAATTCATAGGAAACCCAATAATATTAAAAATAAATACAATAAATTGTTCCACAACCATAAATGAGTGGAAAACTGAGAGGAATGATTAACCAAGGAGATGACTCATCTAATCGTTCTGATCGATCATTGAACTAATCGATCCAAATGGAAGGAAGATACCCAAAAACACCTATCTTAAGTGATCCAACTAAGTGAAGATGGTTAAAAATTAAATGAGTCCTCAAACATCCACAAAAAACACTCAAAAATAGAAACATATGGAATTACATGGAATGTAATATGCTAAATGTCAAGAATCATTTTTTACTTTATGTTATTCTGAAAACATATTTCCCTTTTAATTAAAAACCCTATATTCCCATTACATGACAAGTTACCCTTACCTATCATGTGAATTATCATGTTGTGAATTCAACTCACAATATGAGTCCAGATGCCTTTAAATTTTGTGAAACCATATTACACATCATGTAACTTCCCAGTGAACATCATAATTTTTGAGGGAAAAGATGAAAAATCAAAAAAATCCCTAACTTCACTATTACTGGTATCCTACCAATTCAGGGTTCAACATACTCACCCAAAAAAAAAGTTAAACCAGTAAAAATATCTGAACATTCCTAATAGGAAGGTAATGATAAGTACAATTTCCCCACCATAAAATATTTCAATCCCCATAAATAGCTCAAGACCGTACATTTGAAAAAAATATTAGGCTGATGTTTTCTCATCAATGACTCTTGCTTCTGCGTATCATGGTGTCATTGTCCACTCTTCAACAATAATCATACTTGGAGAAATTATTTACCATAAAATAAATTATATTGGAGATCCATAATATTAACTATATTCTCCTCAAATGTGGTATTAGAATTAGGAATAACCTCCTCCCATTATATCACATGGTATTGATATGGTATATACCTCTTCAACAGGGAAACATGAAACACCTCATGTATAGATTTCAAGATAGATGGTAATAGAAACTGATAGGCCATCCCACAGTCTTTCAATGATATCAAAAGGCCCCCCAAACCTTAGTGAAAATGTACTCTTCTTACCCAATCGATGAAGTACCAAGATAGTTGAAACTCTAATAAAGACCCACTCACCATCCTCAAAATCCAATGACTAATTCAAATGGTCCAAATAATATTTTTGATGTATCTATGCCATGATCTAGTTTCTCTAGATCAACTAAAATACCTCTGTTATCTTCTTAAAAAAACTAGTCACATCTAAGGACCGCTCTCCCATCTCTTCCCATCCTATGGGAGATCAAAAAGACTTACCATACAATGCCTTAAAGGACACCATCCTGTTGGAATATTGATATATATTTTTGTTGGAAAACTCATGCAGAGGAAAATTTATAAACCAAGATCCACCTAAATAAAGCAGAGAAGCCCAAAGAATATCCTCAAGAACCTAGATAGCCCCATATATCCTTCCATCCATATGTGGATGATAATCTGTGTACAATTTAAAACAGGAATCCATTTATTCTTGAAAACCATTCCAAAATATAGATTTTAACCTCAAGTACCTATTATAAAAGAACAACAGAGGGAACCCTGTGATGCTTCAAAATCTTTTGGACATACAAGTCCCCAAGTTGTTCTAATTTCATAATGTCTTAAATTATCCAGAAATGTTCTAATTTTGAAATTCAATAAAAAATAATAGGAATTTCATCCTTCAAACTAAGATATTTTAGAAAACCAATGACGAAATCCATCTTAATATCATCCCACTACCATTCCAAAATGGGTAAGGGTTGCAAAAAACCATAAGGTATGTGGTGTTCCTTCTTAACACATTGACAAGTGAGACATTGAGATGAAAAATCTACAACTGGATACCTAATCCATGGACACTAATACTGATATCTCAATTCACATTAAATATTTGTAGCCTCAGGGTTCACATACCAACATGACCAGTGTCCTATATCTTTTAACTCCCTCCTCAATGAAAATGGAACAAGATACCTGCTACCTAATAAGAAAGTTCCACTCAAAGATCAAGACAATTCCCAAGAGGTCTCCCAATAATTTTGATTTTTTATTAAGAATAAACTCTCTATGTATGTCATATTATGAAGTAAAACCCCCAAATCAAAAGACAATCCATGATTTTTCAAATCCAAGAACACCTTTTCACCAACCTCCTCCACTCTTAAAATATTTTTATCAAACAACCACTATTCAACAGATTCCTTCATGGATTGTTTTTGTAATTTACTTCTCAAAGAATCATCCACCACATTCTCTTTCCTATTGGTCTATATGATATGAAAATAAAAGGTCTTTAGATATTCAACCCAGTATCTATATCTTATGTTCAGAGCTATGTGATTGAAAATATACTTCAAGATTTTGTAATCTGAATACAGTGTAAACCGCTCTCCAAAAAGAAATTATTTCCATGTTCGTAGTACATTCATAACTACTTCCAAATAAAGATCATGGGTGGGGTATTTAATATCATGAGGGAATAACTATAATGAACCAAAATTGACAACATGTTTCCCCTACATCAAGACACATCCCAAACTAGTACCATAAGAATCACAGAAAACTTCATAAACCGACCTCAAATCTGGAAGAATAAAAAATGGTTATGAATTCAACCTCATCTTGTTCACCTCAAAATATTTCAAAATACTATTTTTCCATTCAAACAATACACCCTTATGGGTTAAATCTATCATCAAAGATGTGATCTTGGAGAAGTCCTGAACTAATCATCTAGAGTAACAATCCAAACCCAAGAGAGTTTATATCTCAAACCGATTTTTAGGATTATCCCAAGGAATAACATCTTACAAATTATTAGGATCAATTGATATTCCCCTCCCATATTAAAAATGTCCTTAAAAAATCACATTCAAGATCCAAAACTCACACTTGGAAATATTTCATTACATAAGATGTTCCAATAATGTTCACTCACTGATATCCAAATGGTCTCTATACTCCTCATTTATCTTGGATTACACAGATATATCATCTATGAACACACCCAAAAAGAGTCTAATAACTAACGAAGGATTTAGTTCCTCAATTACTTGAATACCTCATGAGCGTTAGTGAGTCTGGATGGAATAACCAGAAATATAAAATTCCCATATCAACCCCAGTATGATTTCTAGAGTATATCCTCCTCTAGGACTCTCAATGGATGGTTCTCAAACCATAATTCAATCATATAAAATCAATGACCCCCAACTGATCAAATATATCATCAATTAGGGGAAAAGGATACTTGTTCTTAACAATAACCCAGTTCAACTTTTGTTAGTCAATACAATGTCAAAGACTTCAATCTTCCTTGATAGTGAAAATTACAGTAGAAGACCATGGTTTTAGGATGGGAAGAATAAATATATCCACCTCTAGGTCCTAAATGTGGAATTTATGTCCCATTAACTCAGATTGTTACATTTGATAGGATGAAATTGAAATGGTAATCGTTCCAGGTAACTAGTTAATATTAAAATAAACCACTCTATGTGGTGGAAACCCATAAAAATCACATGGAAAGACCTTGGGGTATTCAAAGTCAACAAAAAGTAGCTAACATCTAAATCATGGGTCATCTACATCAAGGAAAATTTATGAAAACTCGCATGATATTAAACCAGTATAAGGTACAACATGTCCTTACCTTCCTGATATAGAGTCCCACTAACCCTAGAAAACATGAGTGTCCCAATCTGTAGATTAGAACTATACCCAAAATTGTTAATATTAAATCTGGTAAATTATTCTAATATTCCAATCCATGTTAATGATCAAGTTTTATGGGTCATGATCAAGCACCTAAAAGTCCCAAACCACCTCAATGTTTCCTATAACCACCTGATATGTCGGAAATTTGAATCCTTTCTCAGCAATCATTTCCGGAAGCATGGAAAGATACCTAAAGAATACAATAATATCTTAACTCAAAACCATCATGTAAACAAAAATTGATGATACTACATAATGAGTAGAACCTATATCAATCAAAGCCAGAAAAATTGAAGATGAAACTAAAATTGTACATCTAACAATAGCTATCCCTACATTAGATTCATCTACAGAACACTAAGTTGAAGAAATTCATCCAATATTTTCCACCTGGACATCCCCCTTGGCCTAAGAATGATATCCACCATCATTGGAAGAATCAACCTAAACATACACCCCATTGGTGAATGTGGATCCTACATTAATACCTATGGACATATTATCACAAAAACACTTCAGATGGCTCGGTCTCTCACAAAGAAGAAATGTTATAGGATCATCTATAAACTGAGGCCTGATATCTCTACTCCTCGTACACTAGAAAAAGATAACCTATTTCTACAATGTAGAAGCCCATGAAACTAGTCCTCCATAAATCTATTCACTATTGGGATTTCTTTTTTTACCATAAGAAGCACCCTGGATAATTTCTTCACCCATGAAAGCTCCTCCCAAGACAATCTATCCACAATGTCTCTTTCATCCAAAGATGTTTTATCAACTAAATCCATAAAGGTTATACAACAACAAAAAAATATCATTGATCGAAAATCACTCTACATCCCCATATCAAACCACCAGGCCTTTTGTAAATCATTGGAGACATGCTCGATGGCCATATGCACCGACTCAGCAAAGTGGGTGGAGTATTTCAGAATGGTGTGATCTCCTTACTACAACTTCAGAAAATACTATGTCTTTTCAACAAGTAATGTATCAGGATAAAACTATAGATTTATGATCTTATGGAAATAAATCCAGGTAATAAATTTATGAAATGTATCTTTCACTTTTGGTTCCCCACCATATTATTCCTGGTCTATTGAACATATAATTGGAAAAGCCACCTGAGAATCCCTAAGAGTCTTCAAAAATATGAAACTCATGTCAATCCATTCAAGATAGTCCTATGAATCTTTTGGTCCCTTTTAACAGTTAAACAAAGGTTCATATTTCTTGATAAATTTGAAACCATGATCCACTACCCATCCCAGGATTACTCTTCCCACTAACCCCAGTGTCTAAATGGTGCGAATCACTACTTCAACCATGGAAGGGTCCACTAGAGGATCTTCCATGGGATCCTACCTCGAATCCTCTACTCTTGTATTTTCAAGAGGTATTTTAGGATTAATTGTATATTAAATAGAAAAAATAACCAATTATCACTAGAAACTTCCCAAACCATCAAAAAAATAACAAGAATACAAAACAACACATTAAAAAAAATAAAGTAGTTATAAATTCTACCAAAAAAATTCCACTCCAATTGAATGGAAATGGTTAATCGAAATAAACCCCCACATATTTTATTCAATTGAAATCACACACACAAAGTCCTCAAACATTTAAGATATGTTAATTTAACTTATCTTCAAATACAATTTATTGAAATGAACATAAATTATTTTTCTTAGACATAGTATATATTTTTATGACAACCAATGGATACTTAGATTCAGTGATGGGAGTGAGATAGACAAGACCATTTTCCAAACATACATTACAAATTCTGAAGATCATTCACATGTCTACCTAAGAAACTAAATCAACTTAGGAATTAATAACACACTTCATGATGAGTATGGATCTGATAAAAAATTGTAATAAACCAACCCAAGTCATCCAATCCTAAGGTGGAGATAAGAAAAAGATAAAAATGAGTCTTTTATATAAGAAAAACAAGGCATTCAACTGTAGTACAATGTGGAATAAATGGGGGATACAACTAAGCCATACTATTTAAAAAAGAAAGAAATTAAATTCTAGAGAAAACTAGTTTCAATGTGAACAAACGTCGCCTCCAAAATATCAAAAAATAAAACAATAATATAAAGAGAAGCTTCAATGAAATTGCATTATCTAACCTTTAACAAAAACTTATAAAACAAGATCTATATCTACCCACAAGAATAAGTAGGGTGTGTGATATTGATAGTAGTTGGATTCCACCAAAAGATCTATAAATGTTTTAATAACCAGAAACCACAAGTCTAATGTTTTAAAAAAATTACATGATTTTTTATAAATAAATAATTTGAAATCCATTTTTAAAAAAAATTATGTTTTTAAGAATTGACCGCCTTATTTCCAAAATCCCAAAATAGGAAGGTAATGATTCCAAAATATAAATATACATGTGATCCAACATCAATGTAATAAACTTGAATGAAATGAAAACCAAAAACCAAAATGAACCTAACAGCCATGCTCTATCCTATCAGAAAATATATACTTCACACTCAAAATACTAACAAGGAGTACTTATGGATCCATCTAACATTGAGACATTCGATACACCATTGAAATAAATTAGGTTACCTCCTAGGGGTGCCACACACACTAAATCTAATAGTGTGCATTCCTCGACGTACCAATGGTTCTCACTGTGCAATTCTTTGCAATTCATGTTTTAAAAACCATGCTTACATTTTCTAAAATCATTTAAAATCCAGTGAAATATTCTTATCAGTTTGAAAAAAAATTGCATTTCAAATTAAGTAAACTCAATTATTCAACACAACCCCACTTTTTTAATGTGAAACCATGACCTTTTTAATTTCAAAACATGAAATTACTTTTAAAATATCACGAAATAAATATGAAAATTAACCAATTAGGGAAATTATAAATATTGAACTGATTCACCTACCTCATGAGCATAAAATACCATACTTAGTTTCACAACAAGGACTGGAAACCACAAGTTCTATGTTCTGAATACAAAGAACACCTAAAAATTGAAATTTATTGAAAAGAAAAAAAATCAGATTACCAATTCCTACAAAAAACTATACCATAACCACAAATGATAGGGAAACTAAAAGGAATGCATACTTTGGGAGACTAAACACCTATCTATGTTGATCAAAAATTTAAAAAATTGGTCCAGATGGAAGGAAGACACTAAAAATCGAATTTGGAATGAGCTCGGACTAAGAGGAGATGGTAGAAAAAAATGAGCCCTCAAACGCCTACATGAAACCATAAAAACAATATATCGTGTAATCATATATAAATCATGAATCCATTTTTTTTAATTCATGATAAAAACAATTAAAATTTTTAATTAAAAAAAATATTTCTACATTACAATATGTGTAACCCTTAAAAGAAGTTTAAATTATTGTGCTCTGAATTCAACTCATGAGAGGAGTTTGTCCAACAATAGATGTTATGAAACCCAATTAAACATTGCGTAACTATCGAATGAACAAAATAAAGTCTAAGTAAAACTATGGAATTACTAAACATCCCAAACATTTCCTTTTAATGTATCCTCCCAATTTAATGTCGAAAATACTCTAGAAAAATAGAAACCAAAAACAAAGATCATAACATACCGAACATAAAGGTAACAAGGTGTTACATTACACTAGTTGAATAAAAGAAAACCAAATAACCAACATCATCATTGTGTTAACTCCAAGGTCCCCATCCATCCATTACTAAAATACTATAAGAAAAATCCATGAAATGTACATGAACCTCTAAAATACACTGGGTCAACCAAGGCTGAGTGTCTTAAGTTGGGTGTGAGCATAACATATCTTTGTAGGTAAGAACCATATGGTCTATACATTTATTTAACCCAACAAGACCATAATTTTTTTTAGAAATACAACTAGAGGAAAATAGGGTCATAATCATTTTAAGGAAACATCATATAGTTTTCTCAAATCCTTTCATCAAAATTTTAAACATATGTTAATGAAATATTTAAAAACTAATTATAACCATTCCATTTCAAAATAATCACTTTTGAGTCCTCTAATATAAGAAATAGGCAACTCAACCCAAATTAGCTGAAAGTGAACCAATACATGGAACAAAATATAAAAGTAAAAAAAGAACATGTTATGAAAGAACCATAATATAGTATAATAATAAATTATACAAATTGTGTATGATTAAAATTGATTGGTATCCATAATAAGGGGTAATTAATAAACATCCCATAATGAGAACCTAGAAGTACATAGGTTGGATCCACCAATTGTCCTATTAGAATATTCATAAGTCTATACCCACATAGTTTCTCCCAAAAAGACTCATTTGAGGAACAATTCCCTTTTTTCTCTGAGACAATAGTTTTTTAGTCCATCATATCAAAAATATTTAGAAATTTCTCTCATCCCTCACTAAGACACCTTAGATCCCATGATGATAACAATGTTGGGAGATGAGGCCACCCTCAAATCAAACATATCAAATATGAATCCACATAATCCAAATACATTACACATCCCATCTATCTACACTAATACATGTTAATAATTCTTTAAAATAGAAGGTATCCATGAGGGCACACACATTTTAAAAAAAACAATGTAATGGTAAAAATCAGTAATTAGTATTCAAAATTAATAATATACCTCTAAGGAATAAACTAATTATTCTGAAGACAACTACAAACTGAAAGGTGGTGTTAATATATTTTACCCCTTAACCAAATCACCATTAAATCAATCATTAGAAAAAACATCATTAATCCCTTATTTGGAAACTATTTGCGCTACCCCAAAGTAATTTTAGAACATAAATTTTAATAAGGTCACTCTATGAAATTTCTATAAATATATTCTCATACACACACACATATATATGTTTTCTTGGATGCAGATATATTTTTATTGATTCATATATATATATATATATATATATATATATGAATTTATATGGTGTCAAGAAAAAGAAGCCATGAATGAAATTAATGTCACCCATTAATGTGTAAGAAATTCTCAAAAAACCATCAGAACCATCAAAATGGAAATTTCACAAAAAATTCCCAACCCAATAAAAAAACCAAAAAAAATAATTCTATTTAAATAAAAATACCCCTTGAAGCACCTAAATAACATAAAAAAAGAAAACCTAGGTATTTCAGAAAACATCTAGTATGCATATAATTTTTAAACAATGTAAAATTATTTGGAACATAGGAAAACTCCCTTTATAAATAATCCTTTAACCGACGAATAATTCTAAAAAAAATTATAAATTAAACACAAAATCTTTTTAAAATAAATATAATATTAGAGATTCCCAATAATTTCATATAAATTTTTTGAAATGAAATTGATGGAAACACCTACCCCAAACATGCATGAATGCAACAAATACTTTGAATATAGAAGAGAGAAGCTCTAAAGAATCAACCGCAGAACATAACATCAAAATAAAAAAAAATAAAAATAAAAAAATCACCATTGGGTTTGGAAAACAAGAGTCTATAAAAAATAAAGAAGATAAAAAAAAGAGATAAAGTGAAGATAGAAGAGGTAGTAGTCTTCCTTGGAAGGAACCAAAAAAAATATGAAAAGGAATCCTACAAAATGAAAGGGAGGAGCTTGAAGGGTAAATTCATAGGATCCTCTTGTAATTTTGGTCGAGTTATGAGAATGTTGGGTTAAACTGGGAATTAAATTTATGAGGGTTTATTAAGAAATCATGTTTTTAAAAAAAAATGGGAAGGTCCCATGATTATACCACACATTTTTCCAAACCATGTTCGCCAAAAAAGAAAAGAATGAAAAAGTTGTATGGTTTGGTTATATTATTTGGTAAAACATGAAAAAACTATGTTAATGTTTTGTTATAAAAATTATAGACACATAAAAATAAATTTTTCTTGGTTCCCCTAACAGTGAAAAATCCATCAACAATCTCCAAGACACAACAACCTCGCAAACAGATTCCACTAGGTTTCCCATAGTCTAGACTAAAAAAGGAATTATTCTTTTGGAATAAACTATACAAGGAAAAAATTAATTAAAAACAACCCTATATTAATTTAGTCATTAGGTTTTCACTAAAAAATGCACCTGATAAAGAAAAAAACTACCCAAAAATTAAAAAAATTAAATTCCCACACCTAATCAACCAAATACGTAAAGAAAAACTCAATTTAAAATAAATAAAAAAATAACAATGAAATACTATTTTGGTCTCTGATACCTACCATGTATTACCTAGTTGGGAATGATTCCACACTATATTGGCTTAACACCACGTGTTATGATTCCACTCTAACTATGATTTAACTCTAGCTTATAGCCTATGCATAGTTGGATACAATAGGTTTAGACAGAGAATTGTATAAAGATTCTAGTGGGCCTTGATCTTAGTTCAGTAGGTATACTCAAATGATTGTGGGTTATTGTTTCATTACATGAGTGGATTATATTTCTATTCACCATCAATTTATAATTATAGTTTACTTTCATGTGTTGTATCTTTATATCTATCTTATCTATTTAATTTCTCATATGTGTATAATTTATGTTTTTAAACCACAAACCCTAGATTTAATTATTATTAATTAGTTATCAGGAGAATTGGGATACATGTTGGAAATTAATTGTTTCAAACTCAATTAGTAATCTCTTATGTTTTTAAAGAATTGTTACATTAGTTTGACAAGATATTTAATATATTTTATAACAAATCATGGATTGTTTTCTAAAATAACGTTGTCTTTAATTTTTAAAAATCATGTTGGAATTTATTTATATTGTTTTATTTCCTTAAATATTTTAAGGGTATAATTTTCATAAAATTTAATTCAAACTAATCTTAAAAAAATGGATTATAAATAGAATAAAATACAATAATTTATTGGAAATAATATTGTGGAAATGTTTTTATCAAACCCTAAATAGGTCACTCAGTGATGGTATACATGGTAGATTTTTTATGTTTAGGATCTTATGGATATATAGATTTTATATTCATTCATTATGGTATGTTATATAGTAGGTTATGGTGATGATGTTTGAGGGAGACCTTGGGTCAGAAGTATATTTTCAACTTTCATTTTTTTAAATTTTTACCTTAGGTTGTGTAGGTACTAACCATTTTGGATATTTTTTTTAAATATATATATAAGTGGTATTAAATATATTTTTAATATTTTGTTGAAAATGATTTTGATTTTTTTGATTTAAACCATGTTTGGTTTATTTTAATTTTAAACTACTTATTCAACATTTAATTTATTTTTATCTTATAGATGAACCATTTCAAATTATCCTTTATTGTTCTATAATGTTTTTTATATTTTTTGGGTCAAAATATTCTCATGAATTTATCCTTGTATCTTATAAACAATTCGTCATCACACTGAGACCGGGATAACACTCTGATATCCGTCACAAGCTGACTCGTGTATTGTATCTAGGAAGTACTTGTTGGTTCATGAAATATAACATGATTATGAAGAATGATAGGAATAAGTAGGTTAAAAAATCATAGTAAAAATGATAATCATGATTAGTGGATGAGAATGCGGTGATACAGGGAATGATTAAGTGATTAGAGTAAATTTTTAATGTTTTTTAGATATTATTTTTAGAAAAGTATTTCATCATTATATAATAAATTATAGTAATATGATAAAACATAAATTATATGATTATTTATTTGGTCACTCAAGGCTAGTTATTTTTTGTCGGTAGATAAAGTATATAATGACCACACCAGGGGTAAACAAATCACCCAAAATTGGATAGCAACAAAAAAAGTAGTTTCCCAAATTAAAATTAATGAGAGTATTATCCCATAACAGTAATAAATAATTCCTAAAAAATTAATCATTGTTTATATATCCATGTTCAGTTCCATGATCCATGCATCCTAGGGAGAAAAATCTAATGAAATTAACGATATCAAAAAATCCCTCTTCATTGCTTCTCGTGATAAAGAGTTTTTTGAGGCACCTTCTATATTGGGTACCATAAATGTGTAATAAGGGACCACATATAGTGTTATGATGAAATTTGTTTGGTAAGATGATTAAATTTTGAATCATAGGCTCTACTATTTGGATACATGTTGAAGTGACAAAGAATCATAAGGAATTAGAGTTAGTTACAAGGTGATATTTCTAAACATTGTTGATGAGAATGAATTGAATCCACTTATGATTTAAAATCATAGAAATTACATGATGATTTATATAAGGGTGGGTAATTAGTAGTGGAATTGTTTATATTATACATAGATATGGTAAGTAAGAAAGATATCGCCACTAAGATATGATTGAATCCCAGCCTATGATATGTGTAAATGATGAAATTTCATCCTTTTTATATTAATATATTTTAAATTATAATAACATTTAGATTCATAAATTTGTTCAATCATTTATTTTAGTTAACTTAGAATAATCCAATAGGATCTGTGTGATTAATATTAAATAAATAAAGTAATATCAAGATTCAAGATATATTGATTGATTCATAAGAAATATAGAAATTTAATATTTTTATATTACTATCTAACTAAATTGGTTAACCATAAAAAAATTCACCAAGATAGATCTTGACCTATAAGATAAAAAATAAGATCCTTAGTAAATATTGTGGATTTGTTGGTGAGGTGGCGGTTTAAATGGTTGCGAGTTACACGAATATATGACATATGTGAATAGGGATATTCCACATTATGAAGATAATGATTATTCTTGGTAGTGAGTTACACAAGGTGGTGTGACTTCTGTATGTTCATTCCATTTGTACAAACAGATATTAAAAACATTAGAGTTTAAGAATCCATCTTGATGATAGTTATATGTGGTAGTTTAATTTCTACAAGGCTATCCCATTGAATCCTGGGGTCATTCTATTTCTAGTAGAGGTTGTAAAAATGATTCTACGAAAATTTAATAGTTTTGGGATGAGATGAAGTGATGGTACTAAATTCTTGTTTAATCCCATAGATATCTATTTTTGTGTGAATAATTGGAGGTGAAAATGTGGAATGATACAATAGTTTATGTGTCATAATTGAATGGGATCATGTGGTATTTTTTGGGCATGTGGTAGAGAGAGATTATTCCCAACATATGAGGAATGTAAGGAATGGTGTGTGATTATAAATAATATGAACTGAATTGTAATAGAACTAGGTTTGAACATAGTAAGTTTATGTGGTGTAATTATATTCCCTAGTACCATTGTATGTGTGATGGATTTTCTGGAGAAATAAATTGATAGTGGGGGGTATAAATCCATTTTTATGTATGATGATTATTTGAATGTAATGATTTGTGATGTGGTAGTGCTTCTGTTCCCGGATGATGATGAGGGGGATAAGTTAATTTTGGTATGGATGATATGGATATCCATGGTGGATATATGTTGTTTTCTTGTAAGAATATAGTTTCAGGATTGGAGGGTCTATGGGGTTGGACACCTAATAATTTAGTGAGATTACTATAGGATGGATATTTTCCCACTGGATGAAAGTTTTGGGGTGGGTGGAGAGTCCCTAATGGTGGACACCCAGATAACCAGTGAGAGTCCCTGTTTGAGGAAAATGACCAAACCAATTAAAGGTTATTTCATAGAGAGTTCTCTATGGTTGTATTGATAATTGGTGGTAATGATAGATGATGAAGCACACATTTTCATATATTTAATTATATAAAACATTTTTTTATAATCCCACCATAGTGTTATTGTATGAGTAATTGTCACGTTTTAGGGTTTAGTGTTATTTTGAGCCTAAATGAAAATGCCTAATTCCGCAATTTTAACATATTGTTATCACATGGGTATTTTTGTCATTTCGCATAAAATATATGTCCCAATTTTGGGATTAATTTTTTTTAGAATCCTGATTTTATTTCCTTCAACTTTGGTGTCTCGACCAGGAGCTTATTCGGCCATAAAAAGGCTTAAAAATAAATGAATTTTATGATTTTTCCGGGAGGACATCGTGGACCCCCCCACTGTAAGGGATCCACAACTCAGCCTTCACACATCCAATTAAGGTTATTCAACTTGGGATATCATGAGGACACATTGGGACAGCTTGACACTACTATTGGTGGAGTTTAGAAATCATTAAATCTACCATTGGATGTTATATATTTAAAGGGAGCATCCTAGAAGATGCGTCCAGAAAATGTAACCGTCAATTAAAAATTCTTAACTCCTACATAAGGCTTCTAAAGGAGTTGAAAATTTGAGGATAAACGGACAACATATTTATTAACAACTGTGAAGAAGGGGTACATGTGTGAAACTACCATTTAAGGGGCTCAACAATGCGCAAACATTCGGGGGACAGAAGTATACCTATAAAAGGAGGCCCACGCCTCCTTCCCAAATCATCCCATTCTCCATCCATTCCTTAAAGGCACCATGGAGGATATCTACACCATGGGAGGTCAGCCTCAAATCTTCCCCATTTCTTTTTAATTTTTTTATTTTCATTATTTTTTTAGTTTTCTATTGAAATTTAGATTTCTAATAAAATTCATGCACTATTTTTATTTCTATGTGCACCCATCCACTCTCTTTTCTTCTTCTCATCTTACCATCGTGAATTATAATACTAATGATCATGAGTAACTAATGTGAGGAATATACCGAGGGATTAATAAGGTTCTTGATCCCAATACCATGTTCTTACTTCTTTGAGGCAATTCTAAAGTTAATTTATAGTGGGTGTAATCCTCATTGTGGTTTTCTAATGTTTAACTTCTTTGTCTAGAAACACTTTCCCTCGATTGAATATGTGGAAGGAGGGTGTTCTTGGTGATTTATATGTAGAATTTTCATTCATAAACTAGGTAGATTAATGTGTGCTCGCATACTATGGAGTGTGTTCCCTAAGAATATTTGAAGCTGGTCAATGAAGGTGCTCCCTGAAATTTCTCTCGGGATAACTTCCATTATTTACTAATATCATTTGGTTTTGCATTTCATATTAATTTTAATTGAATTTTAGATTTTCATTTATGTTTATAAATTCCATTCCATTCCTATATTAAATAAATACATCAAAAAATAAGTAGGTAAAGTGAATTAGATTAGGTGAGTGAACGAACTGAAAAATCTCCTCAAGTGAGATGACTCTGGTCAACCTCTATGCTGCACTAGGAAAACATAAAAATATGCTTTAACCACACCCTAAGACAGGTGTGCATCAAAACTGGCGCCATTTATAGGGATCCAATCATTTATTTACTTATAATTTTCAATTTTCACATTATAGATAGATTTTTATTTAAAAAAAACAAATGTAAAAAATGTAAAATTTCCATGATGTATCCAAACTACATTTACTATGAATTGAATGAAAACTCATAGGTGAAAAAACAACAAGAGGAAACTACTTTAGAGTACAACAAAACTCAGGTTAATGAACTTAAAAAGGCTATATAAGGACTAACAATTCAAATATAATGGCTAATAGAATATGTCTATACTACCTAAGAGCAACCTGACCCTGAGCCGGAGAAAGAACCTTAGGAAGTAATGGATGAAATTTCACCACTCATCGTTTAAATTAATAAACCAGAGGAGGAAAATGAGGAGGTACCTAAAGATCATTCTTTGTCACTCAACCATGTATTGGAGAGATAGATGAAAAAGGCTTACTTGATGAGTTACATGGGGGAGATCAACAAGAACTGGATGAATTTTGGAATGAATGTGATGAACTACATGATCTCCCAAATCCTTGCAAAGAAGAAGATCCAACAACACTGAAGGAAGAAACCACGCGATTGGTGGAATTTGAAGTTAAGATGGAGGAGTGTGACTACCTACTTAAATATAGTGAAGATCAACTCCAAGAGGAACTTTCAATTAAAGATGACATTAATGTTGAACCAACTAAGGGAGACACATTCTTGAACTCAAATTCTTTTAATTTTTTTGAAACTAATTTGAGTATATATCCTAATTCTATTGATTTTTCAGATTGTTCCAACTCATACTACGCCTTGGAGGATGATTTGGAAAATGATGCACCTATTGAGGAACTCTTGGAGCTCACTGATGTCATTGGATATCTACTGGAAGACCCCAATCATGATGGGATCCAAGTTGCTGAGCATGAGGAAATTAGACCACAGGATGAATTCCCCATGAATCCAGCACTGAAATACAAGATGTTTGCACAATTAGCAACAAAAAAGAGGATGTTCCCTACTTCATCCAACCCCAGCCATGAAATTTGTACCAAATTGTGAAGGGGCGGATATGGTATTCTCTATCCATGGAGTCCCCTCAACAAGAACAAAGAAATGAAAGCTGTGAAGATCCCCATGTGGTGGTTCGAATAAAAAAAACATCATCTACAGACAGATTATGGATAAAAGCAAGTAATTCCCTCTAGAGGTAGTAAAAGATGCCAGGGCCCACTTAGGGGATCACACAATGATTTATCCATTACTTGATTTATAGTAATTTAATTTTCAATATTAGGAATTTAAATTTCAAATTCCGTAGTATGAATTAGTCTAACATGTGGTGTACTCCTTCTTTTAATTTTTATCTTAAATTAAATTATCCTTTTGATTAATTGAGTAATTATTCTTTTATAGGATCATGATGGAAGAAGGATGCCCCATGAATTGTAGCACATGACTAAATATTTAAATCAAAAGGTAGTTCACATTTTATGACTATCATTTAAACTTCTTTCATTTTTTTGGTCCAAAACATATTTTAGGCTTTAATTAATATTATTTTCACTTTTCACACATTAATTGATTTTGAAAAAGTTGAAATGATTTTTGAAATATTGAATTTTAAATGATTTTTTATATGAATTATTTTTCCTTGAAATGGATTTTTAAACATTTTTATGAGTTTGAATAATTTTTTAAATCCATACCCATGAAACACTGACTCATTTTTTTTTTCCAATCCTGTGAGGTATTCTAAACCACTTTTACATATTCTTCCTAATACCCAGACCTTCTTGAGGGAAATACGAATTTTGTGTGAGAACCAGAATTTGTGAATATTCTATTTTGAAGCTTTGGATTTCCTGGAATGTATTTGAAATTATTGAGGTATATCATTCTCTAGACACATTTTATCTTTAGACCCAACTTTAAATTTATACTTCATAAGCCCTTATATTCCATGAATTTCCTTTGAGGTTTAAGCCACCTTACAAGCCAATTTTCCTTAGCTACCCGCACTTTTAGTATTTTTTTGCATGGATATTTCATGTTTCAGTGTGGGGTAAGGGCCTTTTGTGTGCGTTCATTGGGATGTGTATCATTTATTGGTGGTGCGATGTGTGTGTCAATATTTTTGAAGGTGGATAATAAGATAATTGGGAATGTATTGTCATTTCATTGTGCCTTATTTGTTTCATCCATTTCTCAATCAAAAAAATGAAAAAATGGAGATGATATTTAATTCCCCATTGTACATTATTTTATGAATCATGTACATATCAAAAATCAAGGCCATGAATTTTCATTCATTCATTTTATTCAATTTTCAGCTCATCCTCCATGAAAAAGAAAATGAAAAAAAGAAGAAAAAATAATGTTGTGGATTTATGGATCATTAAAAGAAAACGGGGGGGAAATAGATGATATAATTCATTGTAATAACTTATTGGATCATGTAACATGTCAAAAAATAGGAGTGGTTTTGTTTGTCACATTTTAAAGTGGGATTTGGAGAGGAATTTCATGTGTTTCACTTCATTCAATCATGCATTGTAATTAAAAGTCCAACCTCCTCTTTCTGACCTGAAACTTTACTTAAATAATTTTCCCAACAACCCTAAGTCATAGAATCATTTGAACCATTAATTAATGTAATCATGATTGAATTCATTTTCATGTTTCATGTTTTGGAGATATTAAAAATTTCACAAGCCAATGATGATACATTCAATTTTCAAGTACGAGCATAACACCAGTTTAATTTCTCTTGAATGAAAAGTGATATAAAATTCAATGTGAGATAGGTTGTGATTGGGAAATGGATAGATTCATGAGGTTGAAAAAAATTTATCCTATGAAATGGAAATTATGGATAATTGTTTTTCATAGATGATACGTGATGGAATTATATTTTGGATAAGATTAGGGATATTTTCTCATTTTAGATTGTTTTGTGGATTTTGATTTGGATATAAGTTGATCGCACTGATGTGAAATGTGTAAGTGAGGGTGAGTTATAAATCTAACATTTTCATATATTTTATACTTTAAATCATTGTTTATAATCCCACCATAGAGTTATTTTATGGGTAATTGTCACATTTTTAGGTTTTAGTGTTATTTTCATCCTAAATGAGAATATGGCCTAATTTTGCAGTTTTAATAGACTGTTATCACAGGGGTATGTTTTACATTTCTCATAACATATATGTCCAAATTTTGTGTTTAATTTTTTTTATAATACTGATTTTATTTCCTTAGACTTTGTCTTCTAGACTAGGAGCTGATTTTTCCATCTAAAGGGATTAACAAATCAATGAATTTTATGCTTTTTTCGGGCGGACAACGTGGACCCCACCACTGTAATGGAACCACAACTCATCCTTCACAAATACAATTGATATTATTAAAATTGTTATAGAACATGGACACATAGGTCTGGATTGAAACTAAATATGGTGGAGTTTTAAAGTCATTGCATAACCATTGGATGTTATATATTTAAAGGAAGCTTCCTGGAAGCTGCATCCAGAAATAAAAACCTCCAATTAAAAATTATTAACTCCTTCATACTATTTATAAAGATATTGAAAATTTGAGGGTGAATAGACCAAATATTTTTAAACAACTTTGAAAAAGGGGTCAATGAGTAAAACTTCTATTTAATGGGTCACAAAAGTGAAACCTTCCAGAGGATAGAATTATGCCTATAAAAGGAGGCCCTCTCATCCTTCCCAAATAATCCCATTCTCCATGAATTCATTCAAGGAAACAAGTAGGAGATATGCAAAAAGTGATGGAGGCCCCAAATATTCAGCCTTTATTTTTAATTTATTTAGTTTCTTTATTTTTTTTGTTTTCAATTATAATTTAGATTTCTAATGAAATTCCTTCATTGTTTTTATTTATGTGTGCACCCATCCACTCTTTTTTCTTCTTCTCATCTTTCCATCGTGAACTATAATACTCATGATCATGAGTAACTAATCTATGGAATATCCAAAGGGAGTATTCAGGTTCTGGATCCCAAGACCCTGTTTTTAATTCATTGAGTAAATTCTAAAGATAATTTATATTGGGTGTAATCCTCACAATGGTTGTCTAATGTTTAATTTCTTAATCTACAACCATTTCCCCTCGACTGATGATGTGGATGGAGAGTTTTCTTGGTTATATCTATGTATAAATTTCATTCATAACTAGAGTAGATTAAGGTGTGCACACATAAGATGGTGCGTGTTCACTAAGAATATTTGAAGCTCGTCAATGAATGTGATCCTTGAATGTTCTCTCGGGAGAACATCCTTTCTTTAATAATATCATTTGGTATAGCATTTCATATTATTTTGAATAGATTTTTCGAATTTCATTTATTTTCATAAATTCCATTATATTCTTATATTAAATAAAAACAACCAAAAAGAAGTAGTTTAAGTGAATTGGATTATGTGAGTGAATGAACTGAAAAAGCTCCTCAAGTGTGATGACACCTGTCAGCCACTATGTTGCACTATGAAAACATAAAAACACACTTTTTCCCTGACCTATGATAGGAGAGAATCAAAAGATGATTAATTAGTTCCTTTTAATTGAATAACTACAGGATGAAGATGATGGATATGATAGTGAGTTCCCTATATTTTGATAACTATATGGTGGAGGTGACACTATAGTGAAGTTCCTTTGGGTGGAAATATTATTGGCTATAGATTTTTTGATGTTGGATATTGTATTAGTGATTATAATATTATGTGTATAGAGGATGAAGTATGCCTTTAAATGTGTGATGATGTGGCTTCTTAGTTGGATTTTGGAAGATATTTATGTTTTTTTTTATTTTACTTAATTTATTGAATTCATAAAGGTATTAATATGCTTTATTCACATAAAAATGTGATATTTTAATGGAGTAACATAATGGGTATATTTTTATAATCACCATTAATTTATATAAAATTTTAAAAATTATTACGATAGATTTGGTTATGGGGTTTGAAGTTATTAGTTTTAGACATTAGAGGGTTATTGGAGAAGTTGGTAGCATTACACCTTACCTGGGGTATACAGAAGATGTTAGACTAATGGTTTTTTCCATTATGACATTTATTTATATAAAATGTGTGAAGATTTTAGTTAGAGTCTACTAAAATATATCAAAAGTATTGTAAATTATTTAAACCCCTCTCTTAGGATATCCATGGAGGATTAAATGAAACTGTATAAAATTATGAAAGGGTTACTTATTGTACAAGAAATAATTACACCAAAAAAATACACTAAATAATCTTCAAAATCCATCACATGGGTTTTATAGGTATCGCCAAAGTGTAAAATTAAATCTTCCCACCTTCATATGCATTCATGTGGTAATTTGAATCACTTGACTTTAGAGCATGATCTACCAACCGTCAAGAAATGTCAGCACCTAACAATTCAATAGAGGAATATAAAGAATATATTAATGTTATTAGGATTCACTAAACAAATATCCACACAAACCCACTACCATCACCTAAAAATGATTTATATAATACTTTCGAATCCTATAAATGTACATCCTACATTAAATCATGCATTAAAACACATGTAAAAATGACCTCGGTAGTTCAGGAAATGTATGAATTTAATCACTTTATATTTAAAATATTTATGAAACTATTTAAATTAACTATATATTACACGATTGAAATATTTCTGGTTTCCAACACACAAAAAATGATATACCCAATGCACGTAAACCATAATATTAATTCATTAGGAAATAAAACCTATGAATATATCACATATAAATTTTTATTTAGAGAATATCTCCATTAATCTCTCACTTGAAAAACAATCTAACAGACATTGTTCATTTCACCTCATAATGTGTCATATATAGTAAACTGTGAAACTATATACAAAACTCCTTTTGAATATATTGAAAAATATTTTTGGATAGCTACTATTAACTTCTCATTGTATCACACCATATAAAGTAATTTTTGAACCACCATCCATTTTTTTAGTTTACTCTAAAACACTTTTATAGGTTCTCTCTTATTCAAATCCAACCCCCTTTTAGTCAACCACAATGTGTGACATGATTACCCCTTATGGAATTAAAAATAAGTTTAAATATATATATATACATATATGTAAGAAATGATTGGCCTATATAAAATTATCAAAACTACTCAAGCAATAAATGGATCTGAAACGATCTCTTTCAACCACTTATATCTTAGTACCCGTGTTAACTAGACAAAATTATTTGGAAATGTGTATTATCATATTTCCCATTCTTCCAAAATAACATGTTACTTTGGGATGTATCATGTAAATATAATATATCCAACTAATATATTATTTATTCTTAGAGTATATGATGACATGATTAATAAAAATATTACATGTCATTAATCATTATGTATAAGAACATTATAGGTCCATAATCTTGATAGATATGTAATATATTAGAGTGGTTTCACTATCCCATATTATATATCATTTAAGGGCCCTGATTTCATACCAATTATATAAGATTACAAATCCCATATTGGTTAATATCCAACTGATGACATGACCGACACCACAATTAACAACCCCTATATTAACTATATATGTAGATAAAATTTTGTATGTAGGGTATAAAAGATTGAAGGGTTTCATGGTAGGTTTTTACCAACATTAGGTAGTGGGGACTCAATTATGATCCATGTTCTCATTGTATAAAAAATATATATATTTGACACTACATGTTTCATACTTAGTATTTTATCTAGTACATCTAGTTTTTTTCTTATGCCTCATGATAATTATTTGTGTCTCTATATAATAATACTATTGACACTAGAATTAACATTTAATTATAACCTTAAACACTCCTTTATAAACATCATTAATGGATAACCATAAAATCCTACATTGAGTGGTATATTATCATTATAATTTAGGAAATATATATCTGTTAAAAATGTATATATCCAACATATAATTTAGAAAAAAATGAAGGTTTACTTTAATTTTGGTTGATTTTAATATTTTTGAACACATACCAATATTTTACAAACCCAACAAAAGATGTATTTTAACATATCATATATGATAAACAGCTAGATCATCCTCATGTTTTCTGCACATTCAATATTTTCTTAACACATTATGTCACATTTATCTCATATCACATCTCTATATAACCACATGATAAAACACACACAATAAATCTTTAATGAGAAACATATATAAATAAAAATGGATTGAATAATGGTGAAATTTGGAAATTAAATTCCAAAAAAATTCAACTCATCGAACCCATTAAAACTTCTTAACTCCACAAAATAAAATGTTTTTATATCAACATCCATTTTCTATTTATAACTAATTATAAGTTTATTATTATCCTTAAAACCCTATTCCATCAAATGGTTTCCTCGAAATCATGTAACTACTTACCTTATTGTTTACCATCCCTCCTAAATTATTTTTGGATAAAGTTAAAATATCTTTATTAAGGTAACTAATGTAAGTTATTAGATATATTTTCACCATTATACCCTAAACTCTTTTAGGAAATTAATTATATTTCACTTTTTTACTAGTATTATCTAACAAGAAAGAGTTTTTTCAATATTTATGATAACTTAATATAACTCATTTTATTTTTATGCAATTTCACATTTCGTTAATTATTTTTTTATATTAAATGAAAAAATATTTATCCTGAACTGGTATAATAGTGATATCCACTTTCTAAATGGTAACTAAATTTAACACATTACATTTTTCTATAAAATTTCATATCCTTAATATATTAGGATATTTATTGGAACGAAATTTCATAATACTGGTTGTCATCCTTTATTAAATTATTTTGAACTTATATTTTTCCAAACATACTCCCAATAACTTCTAGGACACTAATTTTTTAAAATATCTTCACCAGATACACAAACACTTTTTTGTAGGGAAATAACATTTATTTCTTTTAAGTTGTAATATTTAAAAAACAAACCAAATCATATATGGAATTATATTCAATTTATAACATTTTCAATTTAAAAGAGAACTTTATTAAAACATAAAACTGATTAATGGAAGTAACACATTCCAAAATATCTAAATAAATATTTTAATAGATAATAAATTTTTGGATAATATTTTTATCCACATATTATTCTCAAATGATTTTAGATAAATCAATGAATCATAATCCATTTAATAACAATTTATTATTATAAAAATTATTATCTTATAAATTAGGAGAATGATATGAATGTACACATATTTTACTTATATTTATTTGTTCCTGATAAAATAATATACATTAATTTAAAGAAACTATTTTCATTTTGTCTGGAAACTATAAGATTGAACAATTATTCCATTTATTTTTAACTCCTATATAATTACCACAATTATAAAATAAATATTTATTATCAAATACATTTAAAAAATAATAAATTAATTTATATAAAATCCATAAAAGATTTCAATATTCTATAGAGTAACAAAATATCTTTTAGCTATTCCACATAATCCCATCATATTGAATTATTATTCCTTCTTCATCACAACACTAGGTTTCAATGTCCTTTATTAGATTCTTGAAGAATTTTTTTTAGCTTTTCCCAAAACATTTATTATTCTATTTTAAAATTTTACACACATTTAATATCTAATTAGTACTAGAATCTAGACATCATATTCCATGTTCCTCCATTATCAACAATTTAACTACATCCGGTAATCTTATCTTTAATTTAATCATGTTGATAGAAAATTTTCATTGATGAAAATATGTTAAAACATATAACTAAAATAGGATTTTTTAACAAATTTATTTTAAACTGGAATGAATATCTATATGCTTCTGTAAAAAAAATTCAATTGTGGAACAATTTTAACACATAGTTACTGAGGATGGAATTGTTCGGACACATTGAATTTTCCTTAATTATGTTTCATAGATCACTAATCTTTGTTAAAAACTATTATTATGTTACTTTTCTAATGAGAATCTTACATTAATGTTCTCCTTTAAATGATTAACTATAGAGTTTATACGCTGATATTACCTACATTATACGATCTTGTTTGATGAGTATCTTTTATCATTAAACATTTAATAAGGACTTTTATTTGGTGGTCTCCCACTAAATTGATAACCCTTTTAAAAAATCATTATACTCATTAGTGAGACAAGATCAATAATTCACTCTGATAATGATCCCAATTTGGAATGAAAGTCACCAATTAATTATTTTGGTAGGGAACCATCCCAATCATATCATATATTACTCCTAGATAATTGATCGGAGAAATCATTTTCCAAACCATTATATGTGTAAAACCAACTCTATTTTTATGGTCCTAACCCTTGGGGTTTCCAAGACAGTATTCCTCTAAAAACATCAAAAAATGATCAAATCATTGGGAAATCCAGGGTCACTCCGCTTTATCATAAAACTAACAAAATATGATCCAATATCACTCAATAACTTCTTAACTTGCATAATATTATCCAAACTCCCCCCAAATATGCTTGAATATACTTGGTTGGATGATCCTGGCCTTGAAAAGTTCCTCTTTGGAATGAATATAAACATTTTTATTTGAATGGGATTTAGTATCACCATCTTATAACATTTTATTATATTTATAAATGCAATAATATAATAATTTAATTTTTAATCATGTTCCCACCACCAAACCAATATTTTTAAGCCTTATTGATCTATATCTCTTTAAAAAACCCACATTTTGTGTTTCCTACCAAAAAACAGATGGTACACATATTGATACTTATCCAAATGCATCATATGAATAAATTAGGTTATTAATTCTATGATATTTATGATATCCACATGATTAATTCCATGATGATAAAAAATGAACCTCATTCACCAGTAGAGACAATGTAAAAGCCATAGGGTAGGAAGGGAGTCCAACCCCAAGTCCATATATTTAGGGATACATAACTCAAGGGGAAATCTAATTCATTATAACTAAAAAACAAATATGTAAAAAATTTATTCAATAACTAAATTCATGTTTATAACTTCGATTTCAAAATGTGTTCAAGGTATATAAAAAAAGTAATTATCAAGACTAGTATGTGATAGAATGATAAGTTTAGAAGAAATTGACAAATTATTCTAAATGATACACAATTCATCATTTAGAAAATTTATATCTAGGAATTAAATATGGAATAACCTTTTAAAAAATTAAACAATTCAAATATTTAAACATGAGATAAATATTTATGACCAATTCATAAATAAAATATGACTATAAAAACTTTTCTAAATTTATCTTTAACATTATGGATATTAAAAAAATATGAATATAAACATTTTTTCCTTCAAATACAAACTCTTCATATTTTTCATTATATGGAATTTTCATTTCAAGTATAGGATATAATTTGAATTATAAAAAAACTATAATAAGATTTCTATTATTTAAACATTTTCTAAAATATAAAATTAATATAGTTAATTATTATTAAATTTATGATCATATAAATCATAAATAAAAAGATAATTTAATTTATATAATATCCAAATAAGGCCCTTTTTATTTTTCATAATTTGAAATAATTAATTATAAAAAATTCAAAATTTATATATAAACATTTTAATGTATGGACATATTTAATAATTTTTATTCCATTATAAACTATCACATATTATTATTAAATTAATACATTTTTTTCAAGATCATAATTTAATCCATATATTTTTTTCTATAATGTATTTCAAATATTAATATTCAATATTTAGGGAAAGAAGTTTCCTAAAAAATTATTTGATTATAAAAAAGTTATAAGTAATTAAACTGTTATCCATTTAAAAATTAAAATATCCTAAAATTTCTATTATAATTATTTATAATAATTTTATAAACCGTTAATATTATTTAGGAACTTACAAGAAAATTATAAAGATGTTTATTTTAATGTTATCATTGGAACAAAATTAATGTGTAGGGGTATCTTCCATTTACCATTGTGTATACAATAGATGTTAGGGAAATACACTTTTGTTAATTCTTTATGAAATGGGAATTCATAATATACCTTTACTTAGCCTTTGGGAGATGATATGTAATGGAAAGGGACCATATTACTTTTTCAATTTGTTGAGAAACCTCCATTTGGATGGGTAAAAACATTACATAGCCATGTTTTATGTAAGGTTAAGTGACCGATTACCTATACATGAATTTAGTAGAAACCTGATTACCCTTTCATAATAGTATATAACACAAGTGTAGATAGTAAAATACACTTGCATAACCAATTACACATAAGGGTAAGATCATGTGACCCTTATGTAGGTTGATCTATGTAATGGTTATGTGATATGAACATTATATAGACCTCATTGTGTTAGGGTAAATCTATGGTTCCCATTAAGAAACTCATCTGTATAAGGGTTGGGTGTTTTTTTACCTTAATGTAGCACATCTACAAATAGGTAAACAATTTTATGAATCCAAACCTCAAAAAAAATGAATTTTATTCTATTTTTTGGTTTCTTCATTAATTTATTGTTTGTTTCATAAAACAATATGTGGATCCCTTTTATTCGATTGAAGGGTTATTTAGAGTCTAACAATATTTTTTATAAATTTTGGAAGTTAATTAAATCATTTTCCAATTAAGTCCATGAATGATAATATGAATATTCCTAAAATACTGGAATGAAGAAATATTATACAGTCATAACTTACACCAAAAAATCATTTGCATCATCTTCAATCCATATATCTTGGGTATAAGAGGGATCAAAAAAGTATAAAATTGAAACCATCCCACCTCCATATGTATTCATGGGATGATCATACTCACTTTATTTCTGAGGAGGATCCACCAACCTCCATGATGTACTAGTATCTCATAGTTGAAAGCAAGAATATGATGGAGATATTTGGTTTCCTAGGTGTTTATGGACTAATATCCACCCAAATACACTAAAATCACATTCTATTGATTTATATTACACATGAGGATTCTGTAAAGGTGTTTTCTGCTTTAACTCATGGGTTAAATTGACTGAATAAATGTCGTGGTTGATTCTTGCATCGTATTCATTGAATATTTGTACATTTCATATAAATATGAAATAATTTCATTCAATGACATATTAAATGTGTGAAATGGTTCAAGTTTCCAAAGCACATGAAATGATAAAACTAATACCTACAAATCATAATTTTCCTGAAAGATGATGTACAACCCATAAATAAATCATATTTCAAAATAGTTTAGTGAATATCTCCTTTAATGAAATGAATTTATATATATTATTTTTGTACTATGGTTTGGGAATACATAATATTTTTCATAGTGATGTGATTTTTTCTTTTATAAATGAAAATAACGTCCATATATGTGTGATGATATACCTTTGGTTCTAGTCAATACCCTGTGGATTGCTGCAATAAATAATTGAGAGTCACATTTCAACTCATTTGTATCTCAAGTGTAGTCCCATTGAGGGTGGCACATGACATTAGACCAATATAATATTATAAAAAATGATAAAATTTATGTGGTAACACATCATTACTTCCAATATATGCATACATTTAATGGTATTCCATCTGATGATGCATACATTTTCATATATTATTTTATCATAATAGTGTAATATGTTCATTATAAGGGATTAATTGAAGATAAATTTAGGTTTATATATTTTCCCTATTAAGATATAGGATATGTAAGTAATTGAATACTTCACTAGGAATAAAATTCATTTGATTAATTGGAATCTATATAAAAGGTTTTTATATGAAACTCAAAGAAATATGGATCTGAGGACTATAATTTCCAATATTAATCCATGAGATTATAATCCATTCCACAAATCATATGAGATTAATAATGAGAACTATAATTAGAGTACATATTATCAATTCCCTTCCACTTTTCCTATATAGATATTTTTTAATGTAATTAATCATATGGGAAAAATTTGTTGATATGAAATCCAATGACCACTATAGAGATAAAAATAACGAGGAGTTAAAGAATATATTAAATATAATTTCAAAGAATTACAAATATAAGATTTAAGGGTGAGAATATAAAATAATTGTATGTCAAAATTTCATGAGATGTGAATTCAAAAATCATTGAGATTCAACAAAAAATGAACAGATTTATGTCTAAATTTTAATGGAATAGAGAACAATATTACTTTTTTGTATGGTTTTTCCACTATTCAAATAATTCTAAGAACATTGTCATGCCACAAAAATAATTTCACATCAAACTAGATGTGTAGGAATGTTTTATGGGTAGTAACCTAAAATAATATAAGTATAATATGATATATTATATAAAACATAAAATTACTGATAAAAGAACCATTCTAACAAATATTTTAATGAGAAATTCCAATTTAGGCTTGTTGGGTAATTATTTTTTCAAAAATAACATGGATTTATGAAACAAAATTTCTAATACAAGCTTCATAAAAATCATTAATATTGGGATTGATGTTCAACTCAACCTAATAAATGAAATGAGGTGAATTTTGACAAATTATAGACTTTTAAAAACAACCAGCTATGTATATGTAATTTTTTATAAATTAATATATCAAACTTCTCTAGTATCAATTAAATGATATAACATTTTACAATAAAAGGGGTTCTTGTATTTAAAATTTGGAAATTCAATTTTATAAATGTAACACCACAAGATTCCACGGTTCGCTTCTCTTTGAATAATACAGTAGCGTGAGTTGTACGCAACTTCGAGTTCTAACACATACCACAACCAATCAAACTAGCCATTATGAATAGTAATACCCACTTGTTGAAATCTTATAAACTTTATCATTCACAATGGAGTTAATTTTTGGATTCAGAATATAAAAATTAGCTTAGGGTGAATTTTTTGTGCTTTTTGAATAACTTTCATATTTTGATGAATAGTGAAAATTACCAAATTTAAATTAAAAACAACTTTTTTAATTGAAATAATTAAGAGTGATAAATTATTAATTTGAGTGGTTTTAGAATATATTTTTACCATTTAATACAATGTTTGTCATTGGACATAATTTCACATTTAAACCGGACATAAACATGTGTCAATCTTTTGATAGTGATTATTTCTTAAAAACACGCTTTTTGTTTTGACAACGGGGATTAATTTTAAATTAATTTCCTCAATTTATTTGTTTTGAATTTAGAAAAATGTCTTTCATATTTGGAATCAGTATTTCCAAATTTTATAAAAAGGTATCTTTTATTTTTAGACATTTTGAATAATTATTTCAGTAAATATTTTATTTACCATGGCTAAAGGGTAAATCTGGTAAATAAGGGTAAAATAATAATATTATAATAATATTAAATTACTCTAAAATGTGTCCTAACCCTATTTTTTGATACATTTCCGACCATGGGAATCTTTGGGTCGATTTTGGGACCCCATGGAGCTACTTGTAAGTGATAATGACAATTTATATTAATTAAGTTAAAGTAAATACCAAAATGACAAAAGCATATATCTTTTAGAAAAACAATTTTTACACAGGGTTATGCATGTTATCTGTTTGAATATAAGTATTCATTAGAAATATAATAATATTTCCTACATAACGGTATTTTATTTATAATTTTTAGAAATTGAATAATTAAATTTATTTATGACACAATGATGATGCAATATTTTCCTTATTAATCAAAGAATCAAATAATTGGTATTATAATTGTTAAAATAAATATAATTTCAAAGTTTTTATTACATACACGAATTTTATAGGTGAATATGACATGTTAGGGACGATTCAATGTATCTTTTTTAATGTAATAAATTTATTATGACTTTCACAAAAACGAAATACCAAATAGTGTTAAAATTGACTTATATTAATATTTAAAACAAATACTATATTATTGGTTAATAATAATATTCCTAAAAATCTACAGTTCAGAAAAAGGACTTATATAATGATAGTTTTATTATTAATGGACCACTTTGGGGTCTCTTGGAAGTATATAGTATGTTTATTAACTATATAATATAAAAATACAAATAGACATGGTAACTGTCAAACTATTTAACTAAGAGTTAAATAAAAAAGATAAAGTTAATATAGTGACCCAAACCAGTCTAAAACCTACTATTGGAGAGGTTTTCGACCTATCCCCACCTTAGCCTTTAAATAATCAACTTTTGAGCCATTAGAAACAGAATATGTATTTATTATAAAATAATATTTCTAGCTTTTTCAAAGGTGCCCCTCACCCCTCTTATAAAAGGGCACTCCCCCTTCTCTCTAATTCACACATTTAATGCCATTTTTGTCAGCCGAACTCTGCCCAAATACCCTCTTAAACTATCCTTACTTCATCCTAGAGGCCTTACTTTAGTCATAAATCCAACCTAAGGAGCCCTTTTGATAAAATCAAAAGGAAGAACTCGAAGAAGAGGTAATGTTTTCACCACCCTCTTCCAAGTACCTTTCTTCTTCCACTTCTTATTTCTTTGTTATTTCCATTCTATATTAAAAAACCCAGTAAATTCTATATAGTTTTATGTTATTATAAATATTATACAACCATATTCAGTGTTCTATCCATCCTTTGAATAACATGTTTTCATACGTGCGTACATACGACTTACCGTCTCCACGTCGTGGTATAATTGTTATTCAAAACATTATTATTTGGATGGGTATGATAATGATGTGTAATTGAAGTAAATAATAAATATAAATTATAATGATTCTATATATATGATATAACATCCAATGATATAAGATTTTGATATCAAAAGAATGATATTGTCGCTCGTGTGTACGTATGAACTACGGTCTCCACGAACGCGATGAGATTCATTCCCCATCGTATCCATTCAAGACTAATTGTAATTTGATGATTAAAAATAATGTTTAAGGACTTAATATCATTCTGTATATGAATAAGATACATCCCATATATAACAAATATGACTCACATAACATATAATATAAAAGAAAATGAATCCGTTAGCACCCGAAACAATGATAATAATTAGATATTATTAACAAAGAAATTTTAAAAGATAATATAAGAAATCATATTAACATATATGATTCTTGTATAATTTAATAACAATTATTTCACCATTATACAGGAGGTTAACCTACCCTAAACCAAGGAACATTACAAGGTAAGAGATTTCTTATCTCACTTTTAATTCCGTGAGATTTCCATTGTTCACCACTTATTGCATGTGGTGTATTGTGTACTACCATTTGATATATCTTATCATGATTCTATATATATTCATGATATTATGTGATTTATTTTGTGATTATTGGCTAATTTTCATATGACTCGATTGATCACAATGAGTTAAGGGTTAATTTCACAATCTCTTTATTATCCGATGTTGTTTTTACGTAAGTATCTACTGGGACCCCCTTTATCATCCACAACCATGTTTCTTAAAAATATATTTCAAAACATTTTTAATATTTACTAGACAATGGGTTAAAGTCATTTATACCCTTATGTGTTTTGAAAGGAATCTTTCTATCATTTTCCAAACAAGGTACTTTTTGACCTTTTTGACAAATTTAAGGTAAGAATGTTTTTTTAACTCATAAG
The DNA here is from genome assembly GCA_963277665.1 of Viscum album. Classification (NCBI taxonomy): domain Eukaryota; kingdom Viridiplantae; phylum Streptophyta; class Magnoliopsida; order Santalales; family Viscaceae; genus Viscum; species Viscum album. The sequence goes on from OY728119.1 coordinate 781,184,173, forward strand.
GCGGGTGCATCCATTTTCCAACGTTATAACATCATCAAATCTTAACATAGAAGATTATAAGAATATTTTAAAAATTAATGTTTTATTTATAATTATGTGAATCTTAAATAATTTCAAAATAGAAAGATATATTTTTCTAAAAAGGGTATTGATTTCATCTATGTCAACATCCTTTGATGGATTTTAAGTTTATTTGAAGTTGATTTATCATGATACAAAACTTCCATATTTTATTGAAGGTTTTGTGATATGTTTGACTATGGATGTGCTATTTTTATAACATTCATGGTTTATGGTTAATGTATTGACATTTTGTATGCTAATTTAAATATGAATGTTTATGATATGTCTAATCCTTTTCATATGAGGAATGTATTAGACATAGTAAGTGACGGGTGGAGCCTACTATAGATCCGCGATGCATAGGTAGGTCTTATGAGACAACTAAACGTGGAATTGGCCGAGGCCCATTCCCAATTTTGATATATAGTTTTGGCCGAGGCCTTAATCATTTTTAGACGTCTTGGCCGAGGCCTTGAAAAAATGTCTTAGAATGTCCAGCATTATACAATCCCTCACTATGAAAATAATATTGATGTTTCATGCGGTCATTCGACTAGTAGAATACCCATGATTATTTTTTATTATGGATTTATTTACTCATCTCATATTCTTTCCATAAAAGTATTCATGTTTATTATTGGTAAAGTCATGTGGTTTCAATTATTCTCCATGATTAATATTTATGTTATCTTCTGCTGTATTTCTTACCCTTACTGATCATTTGAGCTCACCCCATTCAATGTTTTATTTTTCCCAGGATTCCAAGAAGTGTATTATGATTGATATGTAGGGTTAAGTTAAAGGGAATAATGTTGCTCTCAATCAAATATTTACGCTGTGTTTTATGATTGAAATTGTAATGTAATATTAATGTATGTAATCTATTTTCTAAGACTGCTAAACTGATCGGTCCTTCGGGACTTGATTCCTTGAAATTATTACAATGTATAAAAATAATGCACCGACTTTGGGTAACTGGGGTCGGGGAATTACAGTTGGTATCAGAGTAAATTTAGCAATAACCTTGGAAACTATATTTAGATAAACTTTGATTAGAGCACATAGCCATAAGGTAAAATTTGAATGTTAGTATAAAAGAACATCCTAGAATTGTTGTATTGTAGAAACTTTGTGAGTTTTCCGAGAAACACATCCCTGCCCAGATACGAGGAGGTATAGGCAGATCTGGCACAGTTGTACCTAAAGGTAAAACCCAAAAACACCGCTTTGAGCTAGAATTGAATGGGAACTGGGGCACGACAACAGGCCTTATTACACTCTTGGTTACGACACTCCCGGGGGATATGCTTAGCATAATTCTCATTTTCGTTAAAAACCATTACGAAGGGCTTATGAGTATATACGTACTCAAATAAAACTTTTTTTTATTATGGATTATATCCATAAAATGTTTAATTCGCGTTAGGTATTTTACAAGTTTAGAATTACGTATTTCAATTCATAAACTATGCCATTGTTTTGAAATGGAACCTAGTGGATGGAATGGAAATAGTATCAATGCATGTAATCCATAGAGGGATTTCCCTCCTACTCAAGAAAATTATAGTGGAGCTGGTGATACAACTGGTGCTGATCAGCATATCACGATACTAGGACAACTCACTCAGGTTATGAATAACAACCTTACCCTAATGGAGCACCCTGATCAACAACACGGAGGATAAATGTTAGATCTCTTCATGATGCAACAACCACCATGATTCAATGAGAATACAAATCCATTAGTAGCTAAGCAAATAATAAGTTCCTTCGAGAAAATATTTCAGGATTTAGGGAGTAGTGACATGGAAAAAGTTTTCATTATAGTTTATCGCCTCACTAGAGATGCTGATCAATGGTGGTCATTGATTCAAAACATAAATGTGGATGAAGAAGTATCAAGTATGTAATGGAGGGAGTTTAAAGATATTTTCTTAGAAAAATACTTTCCTCATGACCATCGAGCGGATATGGGAAGGCAATTTCTCAGTCTGAGGAAAAAGGAGTATGGAAATGTTGCAATGCCTGAGGCTAAAATTACAAGGTTAACAAGGCATGATAAATATTATATACGTAACCCAAGAATTATGATTAATCATTTCATTGATGGGTTAAAACCATTTCTTTGTCGAGCTTAGTATCGCAATCCTTCTCGTTATATGAAGATATTATCTCATGTTCTATCAAGATAGAAAATGAATTCTCTAAATCTTATGACAATAAAGTAAAGCAAGAGAAGAAGAGAATGGTGGAGCAAGAGAGAGGTAATGGAGAAAAGGGAAAGTAGGATTTTCCATTATGTGAAAATTATGGGAAGAAAAAACCTAGCACTTTCCTAAAAGAAATCATAGTCTGTTACAAGTGTGGCAAAAAAGGCCACCAAGATCATGAATGAAAGGGAATGAAAGTTGTTGTAAATGTGGAATGATATTATTGTAGAGAAATGGGTCATTATGAAAATGAATTTCCAAAGCTCCAAGGAAAACTACCTCAGAAAAGGCTAAGGGAGCAAGGACAAGCTTATGTTGTTACTACAATTGATGTTGAATAATTATTGTATTTGTGTTTTTGGATTAAAGAACTATATTATGGTTATAAGAATAATGTGATATATATAAGGATTATACTACAGTACTATTTTATTAAATACTTGAGATTGTGTGGAACCAAGAAAAGTGAATCAATAGTAGGTTAAATTTTTGGAAAATATATGGTTGAGAGAATGATAAACCGTAATATGGTTCTGATACTGAGGTAGTGATTTAGGAATAATACATGATTGATTTGGATAAATTTTATTGGATATTCTTGACTAGCTTGAAACCGATAAATTATTTTTATATTCCATCATTTTTGAGTTAACATCAATTTTGGATAGTAGAAGTATATCCAGTATTATATAATGAATAAGGGATCATGAATGTAATCCATAAGGTTTTATGGTAATTCAGTATGTTGTAGTGTTTTAAAAGAATACATGATGAAGGTGTTCACATGTTATTCCGTGGAAAAAAGGATCTTCATTGTGTTTATCTTCCCTACAAATTTTGGACTGTGAGTTTGGACAGAAGTATTTTGGATAATTCTAGTTTGAGATTGTTTTTGAATTTCCATAAAAAGGACAACCTGGAGGTCAGGCGGCAACCCGTCACGTCCGGCATGGCCGCGAGACTTGAACCCACAACCGAAGGGAGACATGGGTGTATCACCTACCACTGACCCACCCGATGTCCCGAATTGAATAATTTATTTTTTTTAAAGGGATTGGTTGATGAATTTTAAATTCATTTTTTTGGAACCCTATACAAACAGGATAAGTAGAATATTTTTTAAGTTCTATTATCTTTTAAAGTGAATGATGAGTTTGTGGTAGAAATTAGTTAAAGGATGGAACTCTACATGAAAATTTTACATTTTTTTCTTCTTCTCTTATTATATGAAGAAATAAATTCCTGAACATTAAGTAAGGAATCATAAAACAAAAAATGTGTTATCCTAATACCTTACGTTTTGTTGAACCGACGGTATTTTAAATCATCATAGATTGGTGGCTTTGAGGCCCAAAATTCTACAATTGTTTCTGATTGATGACCTCAATCACTCTATATAAATATTTATGTTTTCCCTATAATTATGTGTCTTTAATTTTCCCCAATTTTCTCATAATCAAGATCATAATTTGGTGGTGACTTTTTCATCCCCCTTATCCTCTTATTAAAACTAAATTTTATTAACCCAATTTCTAATGTGGGTTTTCCCACAAAGGTATTTTATATTTTCAACCTTTTATTTTCAAGTAAAAATTTAAAATTGTGAGGAAACAATTTATTGAAGGAGGAGAGAATGTAAAACCCCAATCTTCCATGGTACGCTTCTCTTTGAATAATATAGTTGTGTGTGTTGTACGCAACTTCGAGTTTTAACACCCACCACAACCAATCAAACTAGCTGTTATGAATAGTAATACCCGCATTATAAAATCTTATAAATTTTATCTTTCAAAATGGACTTCATTTTTTGGAATCTGAATATCTAAATTAGATTATGGTGAATTTTTTGTACTTTTCGGAAAACTTTCAAATTTTGATGAATAGTGAAAATTACTAAATTTTAATTAAAAACAACTTTTTTAATAGAAATAATTAATAGTGATAAATTATGAATTTGAGTGTATTTAGAATATATTTTTACCATTTAAAACAATATTGGTCATTGGATGTAATTTCACATTTAAACCGGACATAAGAAAGTGTCAATCTTTTGATAGTTATTATTTCTTAAAAACACGCTTTTTGTTTTGAAAGTGGGAATTAATTTTAAATTAATTTCTTCCACTTCTATGTTTGGAATTTGGAAAAATGGATTCTATATTTGGAATTAGTATTTTTAAATTTTGTAAATATGTAACTTTTATGTTTAGACATTTTGAATAATTATTTCGATAAATATTTTATTTACCATGGTTAAAGGGTAAATCCGGCAAATTAGAGTAGAATAATAATATTATAATAATATTAAATTACCCTAAAACGTATCCTAACCATATTTTTTGATACATTTCCGACCATGGGAATTTTTGGGTCGATTTGGGGACCCCATGGAGCCACTTGTAAGTGACAATGAAACTTTATATTAATTAAGTTAATGTTTATACAAAAATGACATAAGCATATATCTTTTATAAAAACAATTTTTACATATGGTTATAAATGTTTTCTCATCTACTATAAGTATTAATTAGAAATAAAAAACGATTTCCTACATAATGGTATTTTATTTATAATTTTTTCACATTTAATATTTAAATTTATTTATGACACAATGATGATTCAATATTTTCCGTAGTAATGAAAGAATCAAATAAATGGTATTATAAATATTAAAATAAATATAATTTCAAGTATTTTATGACATCCAAGATTTTTATAGGTGAATATGAGATGTTAGGGATGATTAAATGTATTTTCTTCGAAGTAATAAAGTTATGATGACTTTCACAAAAAAAATACCAAATAGTGTTAAAATTGACATAAATTAATATTTAAAACAAATACTGTATTATTGGTTGATATAATATTCCTAAAAATATAACTTTCAGCCAAAGTACTTATATAATGATAGTTTTATCATTAATGGACCACTTTGGTGTATCTTATAAGTATATCTAATTTTTATTAACTATATAATATCAAAATACAAAGAGACATGGTAAATGTCAAACTTTTTAACTAAGAGTTAAATCAAAAAGATAAAGTTAATATAGTGACCCAAAAATATCTAAAACCTATTGTTTGAGTGGTTTCCGACCTATCCCTACCTTAAACTTTAAATAATCCACTTTGGAGCCATTATAAACCGAATATGAATTTGTTATAAATTAATATTTCAAGCTTTTCCTAAGGTGCCTCCCACCCCTCTTATAAAAGGGAACTCCCCTTCACTCTAATTCACACCTTCAAAGCACTTTGGCTCGGAAAACCTCTACCAAAATACCCTATCAACTATCCTCAATTAATCCTAGAGGCCTTAAATTAGTAAAAAAGCAATCTTAAGGATCCATTTTGATCAAATCTTTACGAAGAACCCAAAGAAGAGGTAATGTTTTCACCACCCTCTTTCAAGTTCCTTTCTTCTTCTACTTCTTCATTATTTGTTATTTCCATTCTAAAATAATAACTCCATTATATTATATATAAATTGATGTTATTATAAATATGGTACAACCATATTCAGTATTCTATCCACCCATTGAATAACATGTCATCATACGTGTGTATGTACGACTTACCGTCTCCACATCGTGGTATAATTGTTATTCAAAACATTATTATTTGGATGGGTATGATAATGAAGTGTAATTGAAGTAAATAATAAATATAACATTATAATTATTCTTTATATATGATATAACATCTAATTATATACGATTTTAATATCAAATGAATGATATTGTATGTCGTACGTACGTACGGACTACCGTCTCCACGAACACGATGAGATTCATTCCCCATCGTATCCATTCCAGACTAATTCTCATTTGATGATTAAAAATAATGTTTTAAGACATGATATCATTCTGGATATTTATAATATAAATCCCATCCATAAGAAATACGTCTCATATATCAAATAATATAAAGGAAAACAAATCTATTAACACCCGAAACAAGGATAATACTAAGATATTATTAACAAATCAATGTTAAAAAATCATATATGAAGTCATATTAATGTATATGATTCTTGTACAATTTAATAAAAATTATTTCAACATTATAAAATCGGTTAACCTAACCTCTAATAAGGAAAAGTACAAGGTAAGGGTTTTCTTATCTCACTTTTAATTCTGTGAGATTTCCATTGTTCACCACTTATTGTGTGTGGTGTATAGTGTACTGCCATTTGATATATATTATCATGATTATATTTACATTCATGATATTCTATGATTAATTTTGTGATTATTGACTATTTTTTATATGACGCGATTGATTACAATGAGGTACGGGTTAATTTCACTATCTCTTTATTATCAGAGGTTGTTTTTAAGTATGTATCCACTGGGACCCCCTATATCATCCACATCCATGTTTCTTAAAAACATATTTCAAAACATTTTTACTATTTACTAGAAAATGGGTTAAAGTCATTTATACACTTATGTGTTTTGAAAGGAATCTTTCTGTCATTTCTAAACAAGGTATTTTTTGACCTTTTCAAAAAATTTAAGGTATGAATGTTTTTTTAACTTATACGGTGGGAGCGGAAATTTTACATCGTTATAACATCTAAAAATAATCTCTTACAAGATTATCAGAATATTTTCAAAATAAATGTTTTCATTATAATTATGTGATGCATAAATGATTTCAAAATAGAAATAGATATTTCATTAAACACAGTTTTGATTTCATCTATGTCAACATCCTTTGATGGATTTTATTTTTATTTGAAGTTGTTTTATTATGATACAAAACATCCATATTTTATTGAAGGTCTTGTGATATATTTGACTGTGGATGTTCTATTTTTATACCATTTATGGTTTATGGTTAAAGTATTGACATTTTTTACACTATTTTTAATACGAATGTTTGTGATATGTTTAAACCTTTACATATAAGGAATGTATTGGACTTAGTAAGTGACGGGTGGAGCCCGCTATAGCTCCTAGATACATCGGTAGGTCTCATGATACAACTAGACGTGGAATTGGCCGAGGCCCTTTCCCAATTTTGATATATGGTTTTGGCCAATGCCTTAATCATTTTAAATGTCTTGGCCGAGGACTTCACAAAATGTTTCAGAATGTCTGGCATTATACATTCCATAATTATGAAAATAATATTGAGGTTTCATGTGTTCATTCGACTAGTAGAATACCCATGACAATGCTTTATTATGGCTTTATTTACTCAGCTCACATTGTTTCCATAAAATTATTCATGTTTATTATTGGTAAAGTCATGTGGTTTAAATTATTCTCAATGCTTAATATTTATGTTATCTTCTGCTGTATTTCTTACCCTTATTGAGAATTTTAGCTCACCCCTTTCTATTTTTTATTTTTTCCAGGATTCCCAGAAGTTTATTTTGATTGATAATAAGGGATAAGCTAAAGGGAATAATGGCGTTTTTAAAGAACTATTTACACTGTGTTTTATGTTTGAAATTTTAATGTAATGTTAATGTATGTAATCTATTTTCCAAGACTGCTAAACTGATCGGTCCTTCAGGAATTGATTCCTTGTAATCATTCCAATGTATTAAAATAATGCACCGACTCTGGGTAACTGGGGTTAGGGAATTACATGAAATAAACTGACAAAAAAAATAAGGGACCTGGGTAAACTCCGTATTACAATAAGATCCAATCGTAATGAAGGATTTATGGAAATAATTACTAGAGGTGGAAAAAATAGTAAAATAAAATGATAAATAAAATATATAAGTGGATAAGGAGGAAGTTAAAGAAAAGGTGAAAGTTAATTATATTAAAAATAAAGAAGATTACCAATAAAAAGAAAATAAAGAATCAACTAAATCAATTGTTATTAGGAAAAATAATAATGAGATGAATTATGAAAGTGCGATGTTGAAAATATTAGATTTGGGAGTAAACAAATATAACCCTACTATACCATTTCTATATAGAAATAATTATTTAGATAAGAAAAAATATAAAAAATTCAATAGGTTTTTTATATATTAGAAAATATCATTCCCCAAATTCTATTTTTAAGGGAAATGTAAATGATCCCTTCAAACATAAAATTTAATAAGAATATCATTTAATAGAATAATAAACCTGTGGTGTTTGAAATAGTTAAATTAACTAAATATTATTGTACTATGATCTGATTGAAGATACCATTAAAATTGAATAATCCATGGAGATTCAAAATTTTATATGAATTTTTGAGAAATATGTATTTTAAATGTTTTCTTAAATTAAATGTTATTATAAATCTCTTTGCTTTGAATATTTATAATGATATATAATTGATATATCTTAAGATATTACAATATCTTGGGTAGATTATATATTTATTTTACACATATCTCACATGTGTGATTAAATATTAATTATGTAAGACTGACAAGTTGATATTCTAAAAACAATTCATAAATAAAAAAATGGAAACATAAAAGGGGGTTTTAGGGATATATGGATGACCATTATTTGTAATAATAGGTGATCTTATTGATTTTATGTATGAAATGAAATAATTTAAAATTGGGGAAGACGAATAGATCCTCAATGTTTTTTATTCATTAGAATATCCATACATTTATTATAATTTTTTTTCCAATGTAATATATTGATAAGGAAGCTAATAATCATATTGAAGTTCAAATAATCATTTAAATATTAAGAAATGTTAAACTAGTTGAAGACATAGATGATTAATAAGAGGATATTAAAGAGAAAGGAATCAAATTATAATGAGGTTACCCAAAAAATTAATATGAACAAAAATTAGAATAGGTAAGGGTAAGAAATGAAAAGTTAAAACCATACAAAAAAGAACCAGATACAATTTAACTCTAAATTCTCAAACCTGTACTAATGTAATATTATCTTAGATAATTTTATTGTTATTATTTAATTTTTATTTATTGTAATAGTGTGAAGAAATATTATTTGAAGTGTTTAAGAAACATAAGATAACCATTACGTTGAAAACATTAAGCACAATGTGGAAAAATCATGTTATATTATCAAATAAGATATTGAGATTAGATGAGATAAAACACATTTGATTTAAAAATTTCGGTTAATACAAATATAAAGAAATTTTTAAAGGATTAAATCATAAAATTAATGGATATTTCGATTATATATCCAATATTAGATAGGAATGGGTTAACAAAATTTACATGATACTAATAAAAGGTAGAATAAAAGTGGTCACAAATGAAAAAAATGAATATATTACCATTAAAATAATAATAGGATGGAGGGTTTATAATTATTATAAAAAACACAATGCAACAATATAAAAAAATTATTTTCCTCTACCATTTATTGATTTGATGATTGAAGGGTATGTTGGACGATCACATTATTTATTCCTTGATGATTACAAAGGATATAAAATATTCCAATTTATCAAAATGACGAATACATGATTATATTTATATTTCCATATTTGAAATTTACTTACATGAGAATTATATTTAGATTATGCAATATTCCTATCATCTTTTAGAGGTACATGATGAAATTTGTTTCCAATATAATGGAGAGGAATTCCAAATATTCATGGATAATTTCTTAGGGGTTGGATTTTAATTCATATTTTGATTATATAATTAAACATTAGTGGGAGAATGGTTTCCAATAATGACATGTTGTTTAATTGGGAGAAATTTATTATCATGGTTAATGAAAGAATTTTCATAGGGCACAAAATTTTATAAAGGAGAACAGAAGTTGACAAGGTAAATATAGAAGTTCCATCCTTACTACCACATCAAAATAATGTAAGGCAATTGAAAACATCCTTGGTTAATGTATATTTTTATAGAAAATTCATGAGGTAATTATAAATATTATAATACCACTTGGTTATATTTTAATGAATGATGTGGAATTAAACATCGAAAAAGAATATTTTGAATCTTGTAATAGATTAAAGAATATTTGAATTTTTATATAATTATAAAAATAAAAAATTTATAGTTTATTTTTTGAATATTTTTTGATACCAATGGTTTTATAGTGAGTTTAGTTATTAGTCAAATAAAATAGAGGGGGAAACAGTTGATATACTGTGTTTTCACAGTACATAACCAAACACAGTTGAATATTCCTAATACTTATATTGAATTTTTGTATATTTTTTATAAAATAATGAAATTGGTCGATACTTTATTGGTTGTAATGTCATATTTTACATTAATCATTAATTTTTAAAAAATCTTTTTATAAAGTATGAAGTGAAACCTAGTTTAATAATGTGGGTTCATCTTTGAAAAGAAGATTATTTTGAGGTCAAGTAAAATAAGGGAATTGAATATAAAGTGGTAGATGTTTTAGAAAAGTTATTCAATTCGAAGGAAGATTGTTAATACCCAATTAAATTTTAATTACAAAATGAATAATTGGATTCAATAAAATGAGGTATGGTTTAATTTAAAAAAATTCAATTACCATGTTTTTGATACAATACATGTGGTTCTCACATGGAATTAAAATAATAAGTTCATGGATGATGTGATAGATTATTTTTGGGAAGAACCATTATTATTTAAGTAAGGAACTTATGGTATTGTAGGAAAATGTGTTATTTAAGAGGATATGATTTCTATTATAAATAATCTTCACTCATTTCTATGTGGTGGGGTTTATGTGAGTCAAATGATCACTTAAAAGTGTAGTTTTGTGTATTATTTCGGGGAAATATGTATAATGATGCAACAAAATATGTCCAATCATTTAACATGTTACAAAGGATAAAATACATAAGAAGAATATAGGAAATGGCTAAAGACTTAATCTTAGAGGTATAATTTATTGATTTCCATGGTCTAGGATTCATGGATCATTTTTCCAAATAACATATAAATTCATACATATTGGTAACCATTGAATATATTTAATATTAGAGGGGGATACTGCTTTACTAGAAAATATAGGAGCTTAAATAGTCTTGTTTATAATAAAAAATATAAAAAATATAGATATAATTGGTCAAATAATTAAATGACTTATTGAAAACATTTCATTATATGTAATTTCATAGAATTTTTGGTGTAGACATTTAAATTATATGGAAAAAATATTAACTAATAAATATCTGGTATTTTTCAACTAACGGAATTTTTTCAACAATATAAGAAACTACTAAATCATTAATAATTGATTAATATCTTCCCCAAATTCTATACAAGTTATGTTTTCCTTTAGACAAATCACGTTTAATTATATTCTTAATAATTTAAGGAAATGGAAACATAAGAAGGGTGGGTTCAAATGCTCAATAATGGAAAGTATATACCATAAGCTATCATTAAATAAAAATTTAGGAAATAAATGATAATAAAATAATTCCATATAATTAATTGTAATATGATGAAACAAATCCATGGATATCAATATAAATAAAAACAGTAAAAATAATAACTATTTCTTTGGTGATGGGATGTACAATGCTTGAAATTTCTTGGAATTGTAAAAATATATTAAATACATACATTCCCTTATTCCAAGAAAACTTCTTACAGTAAATACTAAAACCAATAAATCTAAATAAATATATAGAAACCCGCCAAATATCCAAGATAGATTGTTTCAAAATAATTATTTATGAATATAGGGGCTATTACAAACACCACCCATCACTAAATGTTTTTCAATTCATTCACCATATGAATGAAATAAAAAAATTAAAACTCTTAATCAACTTGACTTAGTAATAAATAAACATCCATATTATTATAATAAACTCAAGGTGTGTCAATGATTTCCATAGTTAATAAATGGAATAGCATGTTCATAACTAATTAATAGAAAAAAGGAGGATGTTATTATTAACTCATATTCAAAGAGAATGATATAAAAATTGAAGGATATTGAAATAGATGAAAGAAACATTCATATTAATAACCCTTTAATTGTATCATTTAAGAAGTGATTAAGAATTATATTGTTTGAAATCACGAGTATAATCCAACAAAATAAAATTAGTGTAAGACAATTTAGAGGAAAATAACTTCATTGGTGGTCTAACATTTATATTTTTATAGTACAATGGATGCAAAACAATAAAAATGATTTTTTTAAATGTTTCTACCATTTTTATAAACGAAGAAGTTAAGGGTCATATTCAAAATTAATTTTTTTAAAATATGGGGTGAAAACTGTTGAAAACATTTACTTCTCAAAAGAATATTCAATAATGGGGTCATGGAAATTAAATAAATAATATCTTATGTAAATAACTTATGTAAGATAAAAAACTTATATTGGTAGTAAAAATATTTGAGTATTTTAAAATAACATTATTTAAATACCATATCAAAATAAGAGTATTAAAAATCATTTTTAAAAGAGGATAAAAAAAATGAGAGGGTCACATGAGGTCAAAAATTATTGAGTTCCTAAATATAAATGATAACAGTTTTTTATGGGAATATACAGACATGTATGTAAATTTACTGTTATTAAGGATGATAATTATTCTTACCATAGTTAAATTTTTGTTATAAAAGAAAAAAACTAAGGAATGAGTTTTGAATAAAAATTTGATTTACCAGGAGTTATAAACTACGATTCCCTATATAAAAAATTAAATGAAACTTCTAGGAATATTATAATAATAAATCTCATGGATAACAATTATAACTAAAATAAAAAAAATAAGTAATCTAAAAAATTGATAACATTGGAAACAATTGAATCCAAAAATAAAAAATGGGAAATGATTTGGAATTTCATATGCCATTAATTAAATATATTTTTTCAATTTATTTAAAGGGGAATTAAATAAAAGTAACACCCTATACAAGGGAATATAGTGAAAAAAATATAACATGGTTTAAGAGTAAAAAATTGAGACCAACAAACCCTTACCATAATTATTAGATTCAATAAAAGTTCCTTATTTTCATGTATAATAAAAATAAATATCTTAATAACTATTTTTTAAACCATATTTAAATATATAACCCATTTTAATATTTATTTACAATCATTAAATATACATTATTTAGATATTTATCCCTAATTTTCCTAACTAGATATTGTAACTATTTTTTATTTGAACAAGATTTGTAATTTCGTTATCGATCCTAACTATTCCAATAGAATTTTATAATTCAATAAACTACTCAAGATACTATACTATATGTTTCACTATTATTTTTAATATTGTATGTTAACCCATTTAATGTCTATGTTATGACATATAAATATAAAATTTAAAATAATAATATTTTTTAATTAGAAGAAAAAAAGGGTGGTGCATTGATTATAAATTAAATATAAATATAACATTTCCAGAACTATAAACTTGACCACATTTTCTCATAAAATTCTTATAAAATATGTAGTTATTTTTATGTATTCATCCATGATATAAACTTAAATCTTTGTTCATGTAGGTGGTTAAACCGACCAAAACTAGAACAATCTATAATATATGAGTAAATATTGTTAGGAAAGTTATTATATTGGAATAATATAATTAATATAGAATAATAATATTATTAATTAGATGTTTCTAAAGTGGTGAATTAGATTTTATGAGAACTGGGTAAAGAATAAAATACTACATGAAATATTAAATACATCACTTTCATGGAGGTGATAGTCTACATGTATGCACATGGAATGTCTTCACATCTTATAAAATAGGAGGAAGATATAGAATATTTTACAATTTAATAATATTAATAATGATATAAATATCAAATTTTATCATTAAAAACCCTTTTAACCATCCATTTATTGAGTTTAAAAAAATGGGCCACATTATATATAGTGGTGGTAGTCCGCACATTACACAAACATCATTTTTTTTTCAAATTCATAAGATGATAGAAGAAGATTATTATCCCATAAATATAATAAAATTTTACTATTTTTAAAATATTGATTTACTTTTTTCAACATGGTTATATTAGAATCAGAGTAAGCATAACACAAATAGAAATAAAAGAAATGAAAAAAGAGTAATTTAGATTTTTACCTTACTCTTTGGAAGAGATCCTTCTAAAATTTGATTAAGTATTTAAAAGGTGTTATTTTGAGAATAAAAAGACATATAATATATTTCATGTAGTTTTTGGGAGTTATTTTGGTATATTTTATTTAAATATAATAGTATTAGGGTTTAGTAGAGAAGTGTGGTGGTGATGGGTCATTTTATAAGTAAAGGTAGTGGAATATTTTAAATAATAAATGGTAGTGTGATTATTAAAAGGTAAAATATATCCAATAAAAGAAAATAATGGTGTGGGGACATGGTAAGGTCATGAAATACTCCAAAAAGTAATATTAATTTTGGTTTTTATCATGTATTTATTCCTTTTACTCTTAGATAACTTAATTTTTATATTTTATATTTTTTTGCATAATTACTAATTTTGACCAAAGAAATTAACTTTTAATTAAAAACATTAAATGGGTCTCACTAAATAAATTTTAAATAATATTTAAAAATATTAAGTATATTTTTTTTTAAAAAAATCTTCTTGTTTCATTAATTAATTTTAATATTATCATGCTTAATTTGTAAAACCCATTTTTGAAAAAGTGTAATTTTTTATTAAATTTATGACTAAGGAAAAATTATCAATATTTTTTATTTTAAATTCTAAAATATGTTTAATATGAACCAAATAAATACATTTTGTATTCTAAATAAATCAAAAATATTATTTTACAAAAATAATATTTAATTAAATTAATGACCCAAAACAATTTTTATATAAGAAAATATTACTTATTGCCTAAAAATGTAAATCAGTGGTTTTCTAAATTCTACATATTTATAAAAAAAATATTTTTTAGGCCATTAATAATTACATGAAAATTTAAATTCTTTTAAAAATTTATAACCCCATAATATATAATGATAACCTCATTAAATTTGTTGTTAGTTAAAAATTGTATTTTCACTATTTTTCAAAAAAAAAACTATCCTATAAAATTCAAAAAAAATATATCTTAATACAATATTTTTATTATAAATAAAAAACTATATTTTATTTGGTAAAATTTAATTTTTAAAATTTAAGAATTTAACATTTAAATAAAAACATAAAAATATAATGAAAACTGTTTGGAGGGGGAAATAATTTTTTTAAAATATTAAATTTTTTTTATCTTATATGATATAAATTAGGAATTCACTTAGGGTTAATATATTATTCTTGTTAATAAAATTTTTTATTCATGATATATCTATTTTTTTAGAATAAATCACAAAAGAAAATCAAATTTTAGTTTAAATAAAATTTTAGCAAAATATGATTCTTATATTAATGGGTATCCTTTAATTTATATTCTTTTAACTATAAAATATAAATATATTAATAATTACATATTTATTTCAATTTACTAAATACTTATATAAACCCTCATGATTTCCACATAATACATATGAATAAGATAATATTTCATGGTATTTGTAGGTGGTGATTACGCTAGCATGAATCACATGGTAATTTCAATGAGCATAAACTTCCCACAAAATCAATTTTTCTCACACATTAATTATTAAAAATAACCTTGATCTTGGACTAGGTTAAACCCTTGTGATTCCACTTTCATTCTATGCTCAGGTGAAGGAGATTCATGAAGATGAATCCCACTACACAACCCAATTTATTATACATTATTTATTTACTTTGTAATATGGGAGCTTCTTATTTTAACTGGATTACTAAATGAAAATGTTATAGAAGTCATATAGAAAAATGGGTGATATTTGTTTTAGTTTACCACTGAATATGTCAAATTTTATCAGAATTGTTTTTAAAATAATATATAATTTAAATTTTTACTTTCTTAAAAATATCATATATAGATATAATGTGTATTGGGGAATCATATTTGAAAATGGATTTCAGTTTTAAAAAGGGTAAATAGAGATTACTCATAGAGTAATATTTCTAAAAATATAAGTCATGAGAAAACTAGCACCCACAAACTATTGGAAAAGATGTTGTTTCAATCGAATAATTAAAGGAAATTTGTAAGAATATTGTTTTTAATTATATCAAGGATTGGATACTAAAACATGAAATTATATCATTATCTTTCTATACTATTGATATTCAACAGAATGAATTTTTTGAAGTGAAGATAGTGAACATAAACTACATAATAACAATTGAAAATCAAAATTTTTATTTGAATTAATAATAGTAAATTAAAATCAATTCCATTAAAGAATGCAAGGCTTACTAAAGAGAATGATTAACTATTTCATTCTAGTTGGATTCAATTAATAGACTTCATGAATGGTATAATGTCCAATAAAATTCAATAAAAAAAGTTATTTTCTATAGAACTCAAATCAATATGATCTATAACATTGAAAGTGTTAAATATAAATCTTAATGGATAAGTGGAGATCATTAGAAAAGAAGGAGGATCGTTTTTTGGTGAATTTTTTGAGACATAAACCTCACATTGATGGAGGTCGGGTTGAGAAATCCGACATTCCAAATCTAAATTATTAATTATTAAGATGATAGTTTGAATATATAAAAACAAGTTCTCTTAGGACTAAACCCAAGGATTTTTTTTATTATTATTGTTTATTATTGATGATGATTTATATTGTCAACATAGAGTATATTATTTATTTTTTAAGGATATGTAGTATAAGGAGAGAAAATTGAAACTTTTAAGGATAGGACACATACATTTTATAAAAAAACAATAATGTAACAAGAGTACTCTAACATCCCTTTCATATTAATTTCCTAATACATGAAATCATTGAATTAATTATATATTTAAATAATATAATTTTGTACACAACAAATATTAGATGAAATCAATGAGAGTGGAAGGTTTTGTGTGTTATGTGTCTAAATAAACACATTTTAGAGAATTCTATCCATGAAAATATAAGAGAAAAAAACAATTACAAATTAGAGTCCCCTATTTTCAATACTTATGCATTGAATTTTAATTGAATATATTAATGGTTAATTAAATTTTAACCTGAATTTGGTGGATTTGTAATTAAAATTGAATTTTATTTGTTGTTAAAGAAAAATAATTCAATGCTTCATAAAAAAATGATTCTTATGTTCATGTTTATTAGTATATTATTAATCTTAGGTACTAAATTGGAATTATGTTTTGATTTACCGGAATTAGGAATGTGTGAAAAAAATTAAATACATGAATAATAGTTACTAACATTCTAGGATCTGACTATACACCATTGATTCTATTATATGTTTATAAAAATTTACCATAATGTGTGATTTTTGAATTGAATGGTTTAGTTTAATATTTCCTATAATAAATATTTGAATAAGTGTGATGAATAAGAAATTGATAATGAAAAAATATGTCCAGTGTGGGCCTTATTATTAAGGGAGATGAAAATGATGGTGAATTTAAACTCAAATGAAGAAGAGGGGAATCAAAATATCATATCTATTTCATAATGGTGGATTAATAGAGATATATATTGTGTAGTGACATGGGTAACATGTTGAAAGTTTTTTTCATTTTAATATTGATATATTTATAAATATTGAAATTGTGTATATTATTTGAGTCTTCTTGATTGGAGAAACTATGTACAATTTAATTTTTTCTCTATTATCCACATTATTTATTAAATTAAAAAAAATTTGTTTTTATGAAAAAAAAAGTTAAAAAATTACATGGTTGTTATAAATTATATGTTTTAGGATTTATAATTGTTTGATTTTGTTATCTGATTTTTATTGTTAATAACTATATTGACTCAAATAGTGTTTATAGGTATATTAAGTTACTCTAGTGTAAATATTTATTTTTGATAAAAATTAAACATAATATTTATGAAATTTAGGTTTTCAGTTTTTTTTAATTTATCTAAGTTTCATGTTATTATTATAGAAAAAAATGATTGTGAATATTTGAAATCATCCTTAGTTAGTTATAAAACATCCATTAAATATTTCAAAACATCCTTACAATGTTTTAAAAATAACCTTTTAATGTTCTTATAACAACCTTATGAATATTATTGATCCTTTTGAAGTAAATAATTCTTAAAAACATTATTGAACCATTTGATATTAAAATTAAATAATATATTGATCATTAATATGAATAAACATTATGATGAAATAATCTTATAGTGATAGTAATACTTATAATTAATGAACCATTGGATAAAAATGCACATTAAAATTAATTTTCCTAATGATGATAATGTACGTTAAAAATTATATAATGAAATTTATGATGTTTTATATTAACTTACAAAATCTTTTATTATGATAATTTTATTTTAGTGAATAGATTATCAGATGGAGGAAAATATAATTTATATGTTTTTAATAATACACTCATTCATTATATGAAATATATTTTACAACATAAAGTACTTTACTTTTTTTATTTTAGAGATATTTTTTCATCCCTACTTTTTTTATTCCACATAGGTTTAAAAATCATGATGTATGTTTTGAATTTTTTTGAATGACAAATGAACTTCTCATTATTTAAAAACCTCAAAAAATTTGACTGTTTAACATAAATTATGAATCCTTAATGATTATCCAATTATATATTTATCTGTAAACATATATCAATGGAACTAGATGAATAAAAAGTTTCTAAATTCTATACATATACTATGAATTTATCAATGAATGTTGGTGATCAGGAAATCCTATATGTTTTGATAATTGAGGAAGCTACACAATTATATATTTCACTTCTAAATATGATAAAAGCTATATAAATTATTTTAATGTATTCAAGCATTCTAGTTATTTTTCTATTGACTTTTATTTTTCATCTTTATTATTATTTATTCTTAATAGTGTCTGTTTGAGGATTTTCATTTCAAAATCATTTCTTGTATCAAATATTTTTCTATTGAAAAAGGTAAATAGTTTAATGTTTTCCTCCAAATAAATAAGTAAAGTGTATATGAGGTTATTATTTCCAGAAAATTGTTATATCTATATTGGGTTCCAATCCAATTAAAAATCTGGTATAAGTTGGTTATGTTATGTTATGTACAATGGTAGGTTATAATTGGATTTGTGACTTTGAGAAAAATGTTAGGTTTATTAGATACTATTCCTTTTGATGATTATATATAATAAAATAATACGTGTAAGATCACATTGATTTGAACAAATATAAAAAATCTTGTGCTTATATTTTTTTTCCACAACATAAAAACCTATACCTGTACTTAAAATTCGAATATGTGTTCTATTTATATTTTAAATTAAAATTATATTTAATTTTTAAACTGGTCAATTCACCCATATCATGACCTTCTTTAAATCTCAAACTGCGAAGAAAAAACATGGGTGAAAGGATTTGAAAAAAATCATGCTAAACTTATGGCTTAACCATTTTATTATCTTTTAACATCTATAGACCCATGAAATGAATTTGACATGAAATAGATTCTTAAGAATTTTTTTAAGAGTTAAAAAATGATGAAAATTAATTTTTCTTTTTTGGGGGACTGATATTAAAATAAATTTATCTTGTTCATTATAACATATGGAGAATAATTTTTTTCTTTATCTAGTAAAGTTTAGTAATAATACTAGGAATAAATTTTTTGATACTTTGAAAATAATATGACCATATTTGTCAAACATTATGGTAACTCATTCATTAAAGACAATTTAACCCCATAAATTGAAATATAAATTGTATGGTTACTCAAAAGTGTGGAATTTTTTTAATGCTATAAGGAAACACAACAACCACATGAATTCCTAAATAAGGGAAACATTGACATCAATAGAGAGGTGTATATTGGCCCGAGACTAGAAGGAAAAATACTAAAAACTGTCGTTTATTGTGTTCTTGAAATTTTATTTTCTTAAAATATCCCACTTTTTTAGGATTGACATGTTCTTATATATTATTAGTAGAAATAATAATATAAAATAAAAATATAAAGAAATATATCAAACACAATATATTTATAGTGGTTCATGGAATATATATCCCCTAGTCCAATCCTCAATCACTAAACTCCTATTGATTTATAATTTTTTACTTTCAACAGTCCTTTTTATGAGGTCTTCCCAACTAAGTGCATGTATCTGTCACATGGCACAAAACCATGAGTTTTCTTGGGATCCTATGAGGCTATACAAAAAAAAGACTTCAACACTCAGTACAAGGAGTTATCACATCATTTGGTATAGTAGAAAATATTATGAGTTAAAAAATTCCAAACAATTTTTCAAGATTAAACTGAAAATAGATGAAGAAATATCCATAGAATATTAATATCTTCAAATACATTCTTTGGAGGACTTTTAATAACAAAAAATAATCTTACACACACAAAAAATGTTGACAAACATCAAGTATTATATATCATTTATTGTATGAAAATTTTATTATTTAGTTTCTATATACACACATCTCTCTTACATATAACCACTCTCTTCTATATATATCTTCTATTTTTAATTTTAACTAAAGTATAATCGATATTCCTGATGGTTGGGAAAATAATATTTTTAAAAAATTGAAATGAATATCCCTTAATATCATGTTCTCTTCATTTAAAAATATGTTATGAACTTTTATTGAAGATATGGAATAAATATTATTTATCATATCTTTCCATTCATGGGAAAAATATTCTTTGTACAGATAAATTGTTCCCCAATTGGAAAAATCCATATAAAAACAAATGTTGACTTATAAAATGGACACACTACTATTAAAGAGTATATTGATAATAATCTATAAGATAAAGTGATCATCATAAGATACATAATTTACCCCACATTTCATGTTATATAACTTACTATGTAGCTTCATAAGTTAAATCACATTAATTAATTGACATCTACACTGTGTAAGAAAATAATCCAAATTTACAATTTTCATAGGATAATTCACCTTTGTGAGATAATATCTAACATTGAAAATATAAATGACTTTTATTTTTTCTTTATGTTCGTAATATAATTCATTTATGATGTTCTGTTCCATATGATAAAATAAATTGTTTAATTTTTCCATTTAACTTTTCTTTTTTGACCATGAATTGTTTATAAGGTAATTTATCCTCTTTATAATATTATCTACTTATATAGTATAGTATAATTTGATTCTATGATTTTATAAGATAATTCCCTTTAATAAATAATTTAGATTTCATATATAATATATAACCTACTATGTAAGAAAATTCTTTTACACGTAAAAAAATCTTATCAAAGAAGATAAATTTCATCGTTAGAATTTTTGTTCTCATGTATTTAATATGTTTTTCATTTTTTGTGTGGGAAATATGATATTGGATAATTATCGAAGAAATATAAATTCTTATAGAATTTATTTTTTAAAGAACTAAAAGTCCTTAAAAATAATAGGGCATACAATTATGAAACACAAACTAAAAACTCATCGGAAAATAAAAAATAGACTTTTTTAATCATAAAAATAGATAATATATTGATACATGTAAGAAAAATATACGTATTTCCAAAAATATCCAATTTTTGATGATAAAAAAAATCCGAAATCATGTAATCATCAAATAAAACATATAATGTGTAAATAATTATAAAGTGAACATTAATAAATTTCATGTTTCTTTCTTCCATAAACAATGCTTTGGATTACATATCCCCTTAACTATTATTTGGATTTATTCTCCCCTAATTTTGTAATTACCTAAATAATTTCCTATAAGTACAAATTGGGATTTCTGATCCTATATTTTCTGAATTAAAAAAGTACCAGGTAAGAGGTACACATTCATTATTACACATGAACAACTATAAATTTCTAGAAATAACTATTACTATAATCTGGAATTTACTTTCATGAAAAAACATAGTCATGTAAAATTTAAAATACTATAAAAACATTCAATAAAAATGTAAACAGATAATTAAAGGAACTACAATGGAACTTTGAAAGAAAATAATTAAAAATACATAGGAAACATGAAAACAACCATTTAATTGTTTAGGATAAACCCCCCAAAATATTAGTTATAAAATAATCAATATAGAAAATAAAACCTGTAGTGTAAGAATATAATTCGGTGGTTCCTTCTTAACCAATTAAGGTTTTCCAAGATTTAATAATGAGGTTGGGAATGGGGTGTCATCACTCTCTCCATAGATAGCTTCCAACCAGATATTCTATCAAAATGAACATTCTTTTCTAGATCTATCAAGCAGAGCTATCCACACTATGTTCGATTGAATATCTAAAGAATATTTTTGAGAATGACTATGTTAAAAATTATCTATGGAAGAAATGGAAAACATAGTTCCTAAAGTATGAGTGGTTTTCAAGGTTTCATTACAAATCATTATGTTATCCATTGAATAAATCAAATAAAAATAAAATATATCCTCAAACCTCTAGGATATAACCACAAGATGATAAAAAATGGAAAGTACCAAGTAAATTATACCTCATAGATGAACAATGAATCCAAATACTTTCAAATTATTTTAGCCACATCATTATTATAGTTATCAAGAAAGGAAATAATTTCATTCCATGTCGTCTAAAATGATTTTCTGAATAAGTTATTGAAATCACCTTTCTTTGAAAAAATCTGAATAAAATTCATTAATACTTCAATTGATAATTAGAAAACTAACTATACTTATAGTGCAGGTAGAGATAACTAGAACTGACTAATTTTAATAACCACTATAAATTTATTTTCCATTGGATATTACATGCTTCTCATTAGGTTTGAAAAAGGAATCTTCTTCCTTGTAAGAAGAGTGTGATACCATGAATGTCAGTAATAATTGATGTAGGTAGCCAAAATTGTCTACACAAATATAGAATTTTTTAGAATAGGATCTAGCCATCTACACTATATTTTTGATAATGAATCTCACTTATTTTTATTCATGTACATATTCATCCTTAATCCAAGGAATGTTTACATCTAATGGGGAGCAATATCCTTTTGGTCATGTTCAACAATAGTTATGGTGATTCATGTGATTATCCGAAATCTAATGATCTCAGAAATGAAACTATGATAAATATATTACATAATGAATATTTAAGGATGTTAACATTTTATATGTGAGATATTTATGGTCAATGTATATTCCTCTTGAGAGACAGTATCTAACATTTATATCATTTTAGTTTGATCAAAAAAACATTTCTGAAATATTTTATAGCTGATTACATCAAAAAAAATTATAACATATTTTATTAAAAAATTTATTTTGTTCATTCAAAATTTTATAAATAATCATGTTTTTAATGTGGAATTATTATTAGGAACTCAAACTATCATAACACAATCTTCATGAGGGTATCAATTTCCTTCATCAGAACTTCATTTTCAAAAAGATCTATAAAATATAGATGATATTTAAACAGTTACCTTCATAATAGATAATTTTTTTATACCAACACGTTTTTTTCTAGAAAAAATATGATTATTAAATACATCAATGTCTACTTTATGAATTTCATTACAATTGGGATCAAAATTAACAATATAATATGAAAATACATTTTGATGCATATGTATACATTGATTTTCATCCATTGAATATCCTCTATCAACATTTAAAATATCTTCAACTTTAGGTAACTCTTACACATTATATGGATAATAAGATTCTCACCCTAGTGTCCAATTAGCTACCAACAATGCATCTTTATAAAATTATACTAATTATTCTTCAGTACAACCAAAAACATCAATATTGATAGAAAATAGATTTTATTTTTACTCTCTAACTTGTCTCAGAAGGTGGAGAAGCATCAAATAATTGAATGGATACATTAGAATTGGAGAGGTTCATTCCTTGATCAATGACTAAAAGATTTTTATGGGTCACAACGATACATTTTCTTATCACATAAACCTGTAAAACATGAGGTTTGATGATAATAAGAACTCATGTGACCACAAACACTTGATGTAATTCTGATTTCACCTCTGGTGTAACTTCTTCAATTCTCTTATCACAAGGATAAATTTCATATATTAAGATAACTCAAAGTATAGGTTTATTGTTATCATGTGTTATAGTGTCTAATGGGGTTTCAACAGCCATTCTAGTAGTGAGTTATACTAAAGTTCTAGCCACCATGACATAATGGGAAGGATCCACCTCAAATTGATCATGCATTCTATCACATATTCTATATCAACAGGTCATAAATTCTTATATGAGAAGATATAGAAAATCAATAACACTTAAGAAATCCTGCTCATATAATTACTAACCCAAGGAAATGGATAGCCATGGTCAGATCTAGGATTATATCGACTTAGAAAAAACCTATCCAAAGGGATATAATTTTAATATCTTGTTTTGAATGTGGCCCAAACACATCATTATATAATGTCCCAGATTCAAATGATTTTTTATTAGGAATAGACATAACAATTCAACATCATAAAGCAGTATATTCACAAATTAACTAATTCTCTTGGTGATTTTTGATTGAATATAATTAACTCGGATGTTTCTTTCTAGATCCAAGACTTTAAAAATAGCCTTCTCAATATCCAATGTCCCTGACAAAGATTTTATGATCTCTAGTGGGATGAATCAGTCAATAATGAAAAGAGGGTTGTTGAATTCAAATCATCCATGATCCATATATCTAAAAATCCAATCCATTATTATTGGTAAAATTAATAAATATTTATGATTAATGACCAGGGTAACATGGTACTTTGAATCACCTAAATGAAACATAATGGTCTTATTAAACTCATGAATTTACTTTTTAAAGAATAAATTTGTTCTTTTCTCAATGAAGATGTATTCCCATCCTTGAAAATTGATAACCCCTTTGAGCAGCATATAAATCCTATATGGACAATTAAAATAAATTTATTTTCTATTGAGCACATTTTTTATGGATATTGTAGACTTTAAGATACATTTTGAATCACAATCTAATTTCTTGGTGTTTCCCATAACGGAATAATATTTGAAACGAAAATAGGTTTGGAAAGAAAGGAAAAAAGAGATCTTTCTATCTTAAAGGGTTGGAAATTTGGTGTGTAAGTATTATTTTCATTATTTTTCTTGATAAAAAGAAGGTTCACACACAATGACCTAAATGGTAATTATTTAAATTATAAAAGGATCACTTTAGTGCTTGATCGTGATCAAGATTTCATCCTCCCCATGGGTTGGCTGGGTTGAATCTTTCAATCGACGACATATCCAATAGACCTTATTGTCCAACCCATGATAATGAGATCCTATATGGATTCCATTATAATACCACCAAAATCTATATTGTACGTCCTCTACACTTTCACACCCAACATGGAGTTCCTCCTTAAGTCCTCATTACTGATTCAAGAAAAGGTCATCCCCACTTTTTCAACATCTGGAACAAAATTTCTCCTCATGTGTTTGGTTCCCAAAATGGAGTCCCTCCCCATGTCATGGATCATCAATGTGATGGTACTATGAATGAAATTCTTATTTTAATCATAGGTCATACATACTCCGGTGACCATAAAAGTGATGTTCTTCCCCAATCCATCAACGACCAACATGTTGTTCCTCCCAATATCTTGTTTGATCTGTATGATAGTAATCCTCATGCTAACATTTCCAATATGAATGATGGTCCTCCGCGAACCATAGGAATCCAACTTGAAGGTCCTCCAAATGTTCTTACCAGCTATAGTAGAGGTCCTCCCAATGTGTGAAGCAACCAATATGAATGCAATCCATGTACTCAAGATCACCAACACAATGGTCATCCTCATGTCCCATTTGAGATATTCCCAGGTTCTCCTCGAATCCCAGCTCACTAATTCATAGGTCCTCCCAATATTCTATAAAGATCAAGTGGAGGTCCTCCTAACTCTAGCACTAATCCATATAGAGTTCTTCCTATGTAGAATGTTTACCCTGCCTTGATGAGTCGTCTTGTGGCAGAAGGGAAAACCTTCGCCACTAATTGAAAAAATATGAGATGTTGCAGGTTGTGAAGAATATAGTTCTCTTTTTAGAATATAATGTAGACTATGAATCAATGATGGATCCTTGACCCTAATCTCCAGCATCAACGTCTAGGGTGGGAGCACGAAATGTGAGTTTTGTTATCTTTTAAGGTGAGATGCACTAGATTCCCGAATCCCTTCGTAGGTACATAGACGACGAAGAATATTTTTCTCCCTTTAAGGGTCTAACTATGAAACCCTCTATATTATATATTTCTTCATTCTCTACCTCATCCCACTTGTTTTCAAAGTGAAAAACTACAACATTATCTACAACATCATCAGATACATGTGGTTTTCCATGTGTATCCACCGATGTACATTCTGAACCATCAATTGATGATAGGCCATCTAGAATATTGGGCAGTGATCCTTCAGTAGTTCAACATTAGGGTCATTCAGAAAAAGGATATCAAAGTTTAGGCACTGGAGGACTATTTGGTTTCTCATCTGGCACCCATAGAGAAATCCCTAGATATTGATTTTCAAGATGAGGCTATCCTCTAGATGGATCAGGCCATGTCATGTCGGAAGATACATTTCGATGGTACCTCCTAGAGCTCGACCATTAAGTGTCTCAAGGATCCATGGATCAACAGGGTAGGACTAGGATTTGTCTTTATCATGCATATATAGGCTATTATTCCTTATTAGTTCTTTCTAGTCAAAGTATTCACCTACAATGAGGCCATGTTCCATTCTATAATCACTAGTCTTGAGCTAGCTCCAGATATTTTTGTTTCCTACCCACGTGTGAAGACAGAATCTAGGAATGTCATAATGTAGAATAAAAGTGAATATATCATCAGGAGGCTCGAGATCATTCCCTTTATTTGAAATACTTTCCATCTGATGGACCAGTTCCCTTCTCAACTAGAGGTGTCTCATGTTCCCTAGACATTGAGTGGTTGAGCTAATTACCATGTCAGTCTAGCTACATCTATTGTATTGGATGAATATGTCAATCTATTTATCCATGTGATGCATCGAAGAGTCCTCACCCCTATCAGTTCAGAAAATGATAATTGAGAGAAGTTAAACCACTTTACTGCTAGTGCATCCACCTTTGGTCATCCAGTTCACCTTTCTGCTAATGAAATAACAGATTGGAAACCACCTTTGGTCAAACATCTCTATCATGGTACTCTCCTCCTATACAAAGCTGAATATGTGTGAATCCATTAGTGTGCAGTTCATTTGATCCTCCAGATAAGTTCCAGCATAAAGAAAATTATCTAAAAATGTGGGTTTAATGGAATACTCCTAAATTTTATTCATAGAGATGATATTTACCTAGACATATAGGAAGTCAATGCAGAGTCTTGTGGTCTTCATCAGTTAGGGATGAAGCTCTCCCACCAGATTTGAAGGCGGGGCTACTTCTGGTCCATCATGGTCCATGACTATATGGAGTAATCCAAGAGGTTCTACAATTGTCATATCCATGCTATCTTTGTGCATCGGCTGCCATATCCCCTACATAATATAAAATAATACTGGACCTATGTGTTATAGAGAATCGATGTCATGGGACTGTATCCACTAGAAAAAACACACCAGTGTTTGTTCATCCTCACTACAAATGATTTATTTTCCAAGAAGATAGAACTGTATTTTATATAGGAATTAAATGAATAATATATTTTTGAATTTTTGATCTCTAAAATTATTCATTTATGTATATTTAATAACACTATTATCACTGAGAATGGAACAAAATTATATGTAGTTAAGATGATGAAATTTTACACGAAGTGAAACATGAAGTCCAACCACAATTTTCACTAATATCTACAAGAAAACAGGTAGATCAAGGCATTCAACAACACCCTCTCAAATATTTTTTAGAAGTTGGTTGTGAAAAAAAAGACAACTTATCCATAACATCTCCCCAATTATCTATGGGACTATCAGATGATGACACGCAAATCCAACCAGGTGACACAAAATTCCATGGTGTTTGGAATAGAAGTGGTCCTTTTTATCAAGATATAGATTTTATCACTCTACACAACCATCTATGATCATCATTTGTCAAAAAAATGGAGAATAATTCTATATAGATGTACTAGAAGCTCTCAAAGAGAATAGGCTTATGGCCTTACTCAATCTAGAAAGGCACCCGAACAATATAGCTATAGTGTTCAAAGATAATGTTTGTCTCCTCTCCTTCCTACAAGGTTACACAATATTGGCTCTATGGACGCCAATGATACCTGGTAAGATGCTACCAATGTTGGGGTGCCAATGGGAAGGACCTTACATCATTCAGATGGTCAACCCCAATGAACCATACCCTTTTCTCACCATGGATTGAGTGTGTATCACTCCTCCAATCTATGAAATTTTCATTAAGAAGTACATTTTGTGATTATGGGCCTCCTCCTTTGGTGGAATCCAAAATAAGTTTCCAAAAACTATGACCTTAAACTAAGAGTTATAGGTTTGAACTCCATGTTCATAAACTAAGAATGATGTTATCCTCATCGCATGATGTTAAAATACATGGGAAGACCTTATTTGAGATTGTATAGCACAAAAAAAACCTTTGTGGTCCCCATTAACATCAGGTCATATTTACACTGTCATTATTTTACCCTTTTAGAAACACCTTATGAACTAACCTTCTAGTAACATGATGTTAAACTGAGAACTTATAGTCCAAACTCTATAACCTCAAACTATGAGCCTATAGTATAGACAGAATGAACCAAAAATTTATGAAGTATCATCATGCACAATGTAAATCTATTTCATAGTCTAGTAAGCATGGAACTAAACTATACGAGGTATCATCCTACATGATGTTCAACTACGACGTCCTAGAGAAATGTTGTTAAACCACACTGCATTGATGGCCCCCTTCGTAAGAAATTAAATTGTAATGCTTCAATCATCCCCCGAAAAAAATGCTAAACGTGACACCCAATTCCAAACATCATGACACTATATTGTGTATGATTCACCTAAAAATCATTCAATGCAGTGCAAGCCTCCATGGGCTCAATCACATCGGGTTATTCCTCATGTGTTGACATATCATTACATGTTGATATGTTTTCCTACTCATCCTTACCACATCATGATAAACTGAATAGACCTACACAGATATGTGTTTCATGATTCCCACCCTTTTTAAAAATACATCGGAACCCAGACTTCTTGTCTCTAGGACCACCTATAAGATTATAAACCTTTCATGCCCATTTGGCCTAAGTTTCCTCTTATGTGTGTGGTGTGATGTATACCTCTTTGTTCCTCATTCACATTGAGTTGTGGAAACCATAACACAAATAACCATTCTATGAATATATCCTACAATTAATCCTTACCACATGACATTAAACTGTAGATAATTCAAAGAGATATGAACATATTGATTCCCATATTTATGGGATAGGTAGTTAAGCACAAACACTTCATCTTTTGGCCCATGAAAAAACCATTAAAAAATTTTAATCATCTCTCATCATTGGAAATTATTTTTTCATCATATATGACTTTAATTTATGCCCTTTATCCTTAAAAAATGACGTTAGAATATGCGGTACTATCTTTACCGAATGGAGTTAAACTACACAGATAAATCCGGGCTACAAGACTTTAAAACTGAAAATCATTGATGGTCCTCTCTGTGTGACCATAAAAGGAATGATCCCTACATTCTGTATGTATTAATATAAACTACACAACACTATGATTCCTTCACCTAGGGAGACATATCCCATGGCATCAGTCACCATCTATGCCATCATTCAGAACTATGTATGGCCTGATTCCCATATTTATGAGATACGTAGAAATTCAAATACCTATTGTTTATAGGACCATTCATAAACTCAATCCATTGGCTCATTTTATTAGTGTCATTTGAAAATTAAAGGTGTAGTTTGCCTACCCCTGAGGTCCACATTTACCTCAGGTGAATTTATAGTGCCACACTACATATCTCCACATCAAAAGTTTCATAATATGTTCCACTAAGATGTTTTAACATCCTTACCACATCAAACTAAATTTCATGGAATTATATTTCCAATACATATGATAATTTTTTGGGATTTCATTGGTGAAGTATCATATGGAACGAGCCTTTTTGGTTCTCATTCAGGTCGTGTTCTTCCAACTATACTACACAAATATCTTTGATCCTCATTTCGTTATAGTCTAGGAATCATGGCTTTGACCTGTGTGTGAGTACTGTGTAGTTTTGGCCCCCCTTGTCCATATATCACATCAATTTTATTTTTGGTTTTTTGCTTCACATTTTTTATTTAGAAGCCTCATTACCCATCCTTTGTCAGTGTACAAGTTGCATGACAATATATTGTGTAACACCTATGATATTCTCATTTGTGATGATATAACCCCTAGCACTGGTCACGTACCATACCATCCTCTATAACTACATGTTGATGGATTCCCATCCTTATTGAATATATAGAGATGGAATTACATATTGTCTCCAGGCCGAGCCACAAGATCGCAAACCTTTTGGCACCTTGGTTTGAGTTTCTATTTGAGAGTGTGTGGGGGTGATGTGGATCTCCTTAGTCCCCTTCAAATCATGATATTTCTCATGCCACAAGATTTTCATTTGTGATTAATCTCTATCATTATTGTCCAATATGCATGAAACTAATCTATGTAACATTTCATCTTTACTGCTTGATGTTAAACTACACAGATACGTCCTAGTTACACACCATCAATTTGGGAACCTTATAGTCAAAACATTATAAACTTAAAACTAAGAGCCTATGGTGAAAGAAATTTTAATTTAATATTTTCACAACAAAGATGACATTTACCTCGAGATCAATCATGGACATTGGCCCCCCTAAATAACCTAATCCATGAAGATAGATCTGATCCTACCTATGTATGTTCTATACCAACATGCGTAAATGTGTTTCTATGGGAGTCCCAAAGTGGTGGATTCAACAAGTACATTTCCCAAATTCATCTCCATGAGTTGTTCATCACCCTACCTTGAACCCCATCAATGTATACATTTTAAGGGACCCCCTAATGTGGTTTCTATGCTACATCATCTCACCTATCTTCTGAAACCAACACCCTGGAAGACATTGGACAAAATTTCAGGTCAAGTACCAAGTTTTCAACATTGTCAATTGTTGACCCACATTTTTCTGTCCCCATCCATGGTAACGCAATATGAATACTATATTTGAATAAAGTTCATAAGTTATCCTCCATCTTCCTGATATCCTCATTGTGTTCCATATATCAGACGTCATGATTAACACTTTCCACCTCCTAATATTCTTGGGGATCTCCAAAAATTCTTGTGTTACCCCTCCATGGATTTGAACAAGTTGTGTGATAATTTTAGTGTTGTTGGGACATTCCCACCTGACATTTCCTTTATATTGTTGTCTGCTCTCACGTGATAGGGAAATCCAAATGTCACTCCTTATTTTCCACACTGAGAATGGCTAATGTGGGATTATGTGTTCTAGTAGGGTTTTTACCCATGTGGAGGAGCTTCACAACCTTATATTCTAAACTATATGATCGTAAAATAAGATCATTTAGTCCATGAAATAGGACGTAAAACTATTTTCAATACCATGGTCTGCTATCTTGGGATATTTATGGCCTTACCTGTAACATTAAATGATATGATGTAGCATGAGGCCTAAGGTTTCGAGTTCCTCTTAAACACTTCCCCGAACCATCTTCACACTTTGAGTCATTCCGAGTTCATATTTTCATCATCTTTCACATCTAAAAGGACGAGCTAACGGTGATAGTCTTATGTCATAATGGCTCATCTCCCATCATGGGAAAATTACCTAATTATTATTCGGAAGAAATACCAAATGATATGTTTTGAATTTCATCAACAGTCAATTATACATTTTCACAACTCACTCTTGACTGCTAAGGTTGTGAATCGTGTGTTTCAAGCATGGTCAATAAGGATCCTACCCATCAGTCACCCCTTCCATAATCTGGACCTACGATGTCTTTACATACATCTTACCCACTTACAAATGTTCTAGCGGGACTATGAAATCCCTAATGTTGTTATTCCATGCGTGTGCACACGTCGAGTGAGGAGGTTAGAATCTTAAGACCTTCATTGTCTGATATTACCTCTCCCTTATTGTACGGTTATAAATAGGGTAGAGAAATCCTGACGCCAAAATTTGTTTCCCACAGCAACCATGGATCACATGGGCTTGTGATTCTTTTTAGGATTTGTACGAACATAATGGAGAGCACAACCCTATGGTCCAAAAATTATGACATCAAAATAAAAGCATCTATATAGATCTCTCATGAGTATGTGTTGCAATATGGGATTAATGTGAATCAATCATGTCAGGATCATTTTTCCATACCCCACACTTCCTCTCCAGGATACCTCTTTTCCACATATGTCATAGATTCATGAGAATACAATTCAATAAATTTTGTCTTTACTACCTAACATTAATATTAAATGACATGTCCTATCATATGACCCTAAATTACAACATCATCATCCAGGATAGACGAAAAAAATGGAACAACATTGTGGTGTTCTATCTTTAGAAGACACCACCTTTTGAAGTAGTCATCCATCGTTCCACCTATCAAGACCTATATATGGCGTGATTCCAATTTAAACACCCTAACTCTCCATCCTAGGACAACCTCACACCAAAAAAAAGTGAAATTTAAAGAAAAATGCACAAATAAGAAATATCTAATTACCCCTCTTTCAGTATATGGGCTAGAACTACATTGTAAATTTTCCCTTTTATAACTACTTGTGGAATGATTACAATCTTTATGAGTTATGTTGTAATTCCATTATCAATGATCTTCAGTCTAGACACAAAATAGTTTCCCCTTTCAATACTGTTATCATCTTTATGGAAGAATGTTAAACTTCATAGAATTCAACAAATACATATGTCTTGATTCACATCCATATGTGATACATTGTGATTTCTAGAAACTTCTTCTTTAAGCCTAGAAACAAACTCCCTCAAACCATAAACCCCTTATCCTTGACCATGTTCTATGCTCTATGACCATAAAATGTAAGTAGTTTATCTTGGGGTTTCTATCTGACCCGTGGGATCTCATAAACCTCATCCATGTGTGGTTTTGTCTCTTACGTGTCATATGTATACCCATGGGATGATAATTATATATATAGTCCATGTTTCATGACATTAAAAAATAAGTAAGATTCCCTATGATTGAATATGCAGTGCATGTCCGACCCCCTAGGTCCTCATTCACATCGAGTTTTTTTTCACCACATTACACATATTACTATTGGAAAACCAACCCTATGGTCAAAGCTCTATGAACCTATTCCAGACACACATGTACAGTAACAATGACTTTAAATTGTGCACATGCCTATTTGGAGATATTTTGGGTTGGTGTGGACTTCTTTAGTCCTCATTAACATCATGTCTATAAAGACACCTCACAATATGTACCCATTGTAGACTCTTCATTAGTCTGAACCCTATGACTGTAAACTAATAACCCATCTTCCTCGATGGAATATGTTAAACTAGAACCATACCTTGATAATGTTAAGGATGCTCCCTGACAATTGTGGGATGTTTTGGATTCCTTTCACGAATTGATTATCCCTACTGGTGTCGGTCTCATACTACGTTGTGTTTCAAGAAATATGTGTTGCATGATTCCCATATATATGGGATATGTATACAATCATAGAAATATTTAATTTTCTCTAGCTATAGTTTCATAAACCTTTTTATTGGGACCTTCAGCCTCTGTTATGATCCAAACTCTATGACCTTAAATAAAGAGCATCACTTTGATATTTTCCTCTCACTGTATAAAATGTTCTTCCTTCTAATCTGTCTCATGATACATTTCTGGTGCATGTGCCTCCATTTTCTCTTTCAAATCGCATTTAAGTCCTATCTATTACCCACAATTATTCTAGTAATAGAAATTTCCATTTTTTTAAATACATGATGTTATAATTGCTTTCTTGGTTCTAGGATGTATAACATTAAACCGTGATCAACATCCCAGTCACATGAAATTAAAATATGAAACACATCCAAATCAGTAAAACATTAAATTTTCCATGTACCATCCTCATTGTATGACATCAAACTATGTGTTCATCATGTTTCCCTACATGATGAGACTAAAAATAATATCATTCTTCACATAAGAATTATTATACATCAATATTAGACATTGAACACCTTTTTTATATCCCCACCCATTGTTCGAAATCTGAGATGACGCTCCCATGAATGATGGTTTTGATCTTTGTTCGGACTAATTCATATACACCAATATGATCTAAGTCCCAATTCCATAACCTCACGAGTTTTGGAATCCTTTTGTATGTTCCCTCACACCAATATCATGAGTTTCATACCCCTTTATTAAGATACTCATCCAATTTCACATTTTAAGGGACCCCCTAACGACCAGGTCCTTTGCGGCATTATCTCACATACTATCTTTTTCCAAGATTCTGGAAGAAACTGGAAGACATTTTGAGTTTGGTCTTGTGTTTCAAACACGGTAAGTGGTTGAACAATATTTTTTTCCTCATTCCAAGATAGTGGTGAAGATATTGTGTTTTAAATGAGGCCAACAACTATACCATAAAATAATTGCATCATTTCTATGATCATAATTTTGGTTATTGTGATTCACATCTTTCATTTCCATTTGATCTTATTAATTCCAACACCCATGGAGTTATCCTACATGTTCACTAGAACTTTTTGGGAAAAGTAAATTGGGAATACCTAGATATTCATTCTCAATTCACATCTTCTCTTATTCTTAACACGTTAGATGGTTAGTGAAAAATAGTAGAACCTACGTATTAGATGATTATCCGACACTCTCATACCATATGAATGATTATGTGGTCGTCCCTAGTTTCTCACACCGGACATGAACCACACAAGCTTAGGGACTGGTCATTGGTTGACTTGTAGATATGTAAAAGTGGGATATTTTAAGTATGAAAGAACATATATATGCACAAAATCCAAATAAAATAATTTATTTCTTCGTGAGTTTGGAAAAAAATCCCTTGTGGATTCAACCCTTCTATAGAGAACTTTAGCTCTGCCACCTTTGGGTGTGGGGCTTCTAGATCCCACTGTCACCGACTAAGCTATGTTTTATATTTATTTGCTTCTAGATGGAACTTGTTATCCTTGGTGATCACCTAGTCCCACTCAGAACAGTGATCAGTCATTTGAAGTGATACCTTCCCCAATCACTCTTGGGCTTCAATTAGATGGATCCTCAATTGTGTGATAATTTATGATTGGGTGGTAGCAAAGGAATATTGTTCATTAATCTACCATTCCATATGACGAATCTCATGGTTATTCTCTTGAATATTTTTTGTGCTGAGAAACTTCCCTTGATGTCAGTTGATTCAAAATGGCCACTTCCTTCTTGTATTTTACCAATGGGTTTATCCAAGATCATCATGAGTATACCTTGCGTGTCTGCCCCTACAGTGCATAGAAAGCATATCTAGTGGTGATGTGAAATAATTGGGATTATCCAATATGGTTATGGAGTATTTTGATGAATAACATCACTAATTTCCATGCTCGTCATCAGGTAACCTAGATTTCTTCAACCACATCAGAATTAGACTCATCCAACTCCAACAGATTAGCAAGTTCCTTCCTTGGAAATATAGTCAGAAATTTAGCCACATGATCCTCATCTATCATCATTTCTGATGTTTCCAACCTTGTATCCTAAGTTTAATCTTTATCACTTGATCCCACTTCGATATTTTTCCTTAACTAGCTGTGAGTTATGCCCCACCAGTGACACCACCCTTAATCACCAATGACTGTTCACTGGAAGACATTTCTTGGATGGCTTAGACTTCTAGCTCTACATAGACCTACACCCCATTTAGGAGAGGATATCAAGGTACCTCGACCATTCTTACTATTAGAGTACTTTCCACTCTACGGACTATTCAGATAAGGATTATATCAGTCAATATGGTTGTGTAAGAAAAAAATTATACCACTGTGAGGTAGGAAACATACAATGGTCAAGTAATGATTGCTCGTGATTTCAGATTTTAATTGTTGGGATACCATTGCGCGGTACCCCATATACATGGGAGGGATCAGCAGACTATAGGTTTGGAGTTTTAGCCTCTTCTGCTCCAACCAGGCCACCGGCTTCTTCTTCATTGGGAACAAGTCGTTCAACCTGCCTCTCTGCATTTGTATCATCATTATCCCAATTAAAGGTAGTCTATTTTTAAATGTTATCATCAATGGAACAAATTCTAGTCAAATAATCTAGGAAAATCATGTGATGGGGGATAGTAAAGGTAAATTAGTTAGTGAAAACTTCAAGGGCTTCGACGAATCACTCCAAGGAAGTGACACCTGAGGATATTATATTGACTTCTTCTAGAGATGATTCCTTCTAAGATATGTAATCAATGTTATTTTCTGGGTTTCTTTATTTATAATCATCCCATATCAGCCATCCGATCTGTTGGGAATAGGGAAGCGTTATACCAATAGATCAACAGATAGAATTGTGGAAGACATCTAGTTTTGTAACACCCAAACTCGATTTTTCATCGGACATGTAGGGCCTTGAGAATTCACTAAGCCTTCTAATTACATTATGAATTTCTCCCCTAGTCCTAGGAAGGAAGGAATCCTCCCTCAGTGAAGTCGATCCCTGAAAGCTACATCCCATACCTATTCAGATGATCCCATATGTTGCAGGTATTGACGAAAAATTAGAGGGTATCCCAGGATTTCACAGCCCTTTGATAGATGACATCATTAGAAATATATACATGGTTCAGTTGTTTCCCAAGAACATGGTCCGGTTTCCTACAATACCACCTTAATGGATCTCCTTCATCTCTGGTCCTCTAAGCTGGGAGGACTGGATCTGGTACTATTGATCCTCTTCTTTCATCTCTAATCAGTGTAGATTTTCAGACCGCCAACCTTGATAATTAATAATTGTCACATTGATGTTAATCATCCTGACACCCATGAAAATCTCTCATCACCAATAAAACTCATCCTTGAGGTTGAGGGGCCACTCCTTCATTAGTATGGATTGTTTTCTACTTTAGCATTTACCCGGGGTAGGTAGATTCCCACCTACGTGCAGACATATAAACTAGTCCAAAAGTATTAGTTGATGGAGGAAACTAGTTGTGCATTTTCCCATCCCCATGTAAACATGAGGTAGATTTGAATCATCAAAAATGTGTGATATTCATAATTTAATCCCATGTACACCCTCGGGGCCCACCTCTATAGACACCTACACTACCACACAAATTGGTGTAGGGTATATAGTTCAAATATTGGATCACAGTACACCTATGACACCTCCATTCCACCTTGAATGCCCACGATATATGACCACCAATCTACAGCTCCTATGACTTTACCATTTATTACCCCCATCGGTAGAGGGAAGAGATGAATGAAGAAATGATCTCCTCACACAATCATTCTCAGCACCACCATCAATCCAATATTAAATGGGAAAATCCACATGAAAATATAAATATCTAGTTGAAATATTGTATCTGGAGGGGAGGTGGGATTATTATATTTATATCCTATCATGTGTGTGGCTACCTAGCTGTATAGAAATTGAAATTCCCCGTGCATGCGCAACAACTTCTTCCCCTCACTAATATGCTAGAGCACCATATATAGCTTCTCCAGTATCAGGATCCCCAGATTTATGTGTATTCTAGTTTCTAGCATCATTCCTAGGATAAACATGCATGGAAATACCCTCATATTCTTGTCTCCCACTGACAGTTTCCTCCAATAAATGAGTGACGAAAATAATCCTTCTATCCTTAATATCAGTCATTGTTCATATTTTAAGTTTTCCCCCATATTTCCAATGTATATCCTCTAGAATCCACTGATGAGATCCATTATTGCCTCATTGGGGTCCTCTCAGACAAGTATGATGAATTATTGGAATCTTCTTGGGTAACTCCTCAAACTCAGTAGGCTCCTTCATTGTAAAATTCAAGAAGTAGTTGAACCACAGATGTAAGAGGACTTCCCTTTTTCATATGATTTTAATTGTTTTATTTTGGAAACAGATCCAAAATTGGATTTTATATATGTTGCATCTTCTCTTCATCCTCCCAATCATTCTCTATAGGTTGAAACTTGTCATATATGTCCCTGAGAATCAAGATTCAAGAAATATGATTGAGATCCCCGAGGTAGATGCCAACCCCCCATTGGTGAAGATGAAATGTGTTGGTTTATGGTGAACATAAACTGAACAACATTGGGATGATACCCCATGGTTGGTATTAATTTAATTGGGAATTCTATTTCACTGAATACAAACTTTATTGTCGTAAATATATTCCGAACTATACAAAGGATATACCAACCTTTTCGGTCTTGGTAGACTCCTCTATGAAGTTTCCACCCTAGAAAAAATATCAATCAGTAGTCCACCCTTTCTCTAGATTACCAATACCTACCATGAGGATTGTTTTTTATTTAGGAGGATATGATTCTTCCTCTAGTGGTATTCTGTCAACATTGTTGAGGTGGTTGTAGAGGTAGTCAGTAGGGATGGCTATGTACTCCTTCCTGACGTGGTCTACAATAGCCCAATACCATTGATATTGTCCTCATGTACCCATAAACTAGAAAGATAGTTCATCTTTGATTGAATCTGGGATAAACTCATCAATAGTTAGACCAAATTAGCAAAAGGTAGATTCTAGAATATGGGATAGTCCTTCATAGCATTTTTTAG
This sequence comes from Viscum album, assembly GCA_963277665.1. Taxonomy (NCBI): domain Eukaryota; kingdom Viridiplantae; phylum Streptophyta; class Magnoliopsida; order Santalales; family Viscaceae; genus Viscum; species Viscum album. The sequence continues at coordinate 781,223,208 of OY728119.1, forward strand.
AATCCCATGAAGGGATTCATGGTCTCAATGGATCAAAATATACTCTCCTATCATGATATTGGTTGTCATTTCTTTTTTTTGGTCAGCATCTATGAGGACCTACTGGGCAGCTTTCTGCGAATCCAATTGATTTGGGATTGAGTTAATTGTCTAGGACTATTTTCAATAACCACTCATGAAGTGTGTTCTTGAATAAAAAGATAAAAAAAACAACCATGGGTCCATTCAATCCATGAAATAGTATCAGATCATGGTGCCATAGTCAACTGAATAAGTGTTTCTGTATAAATAGATCCTGAAACCTTGTTTATGATCATGAGTTCTTGGGGTAGATGGATTTGTGAAAAGAGATATCTTGCACAGTTGTTTATGGATATCTGATATGGATAATGTCCCCCTCACACCCAATTTATAGGCATCGACTGATCGATATTCATGGAATCATCCACAACCCACCAGAATCGTAGTTCCTTCACATATGCACAATTTATGCCCCACCATTGTGAGGTATCTCTATGATTAGCCATGTTTTTCTGTGATTGACCATTATAATACGACCCTCCATTTCCCATCGGTTCCCTTCTAGACGGGTGCGTATTTTTTGGAGATGATATTCGTGCCCTGGGATAAACTGAGTAAGTCCCCAACCATTTGGGATGAAATTTATGTTCAATGGCACAAAATATAATCAATGGTTCCTCCTCGTGATGCTCTCACATTAAGCCCCTCCACAAAACAAATTATTGAAGTGATGCCAGATCTCTGGTGGGTCTAACTGCCTTTGTGACCAAGCCAATCTAGATGAAGGAAATCCCATGAGTCAGATGCCCTTCGCAACTATGCGAAAATATTTGAAATATGTCTCCACGAGTCTGAAAGAGGCATAACCGTTTGAGGAAACCTTTTTTCATTACGGTGTGCCACTTAGTATCACGAGTCCCATTGCCAATAAAAATATGGCTCAGTACCCTCCCCCCTAAAAGGGATAATTACTCTAACAATTTATCTTAGGATCTCCCATTTGGTTAAGCTCTCAAGAACCATGAACATGATCTAATAATGGATCACCCATGGTACTTGAGAATCACGATCCCCATGATACCTTATTATTTATTACTTGTGCATATGGTTGGGATATCATTCAAAATTGCCTACACCATTTGAGAAATTAGGAGACCCTGTAGGATACTTGAGGTGTCAAAAAGCATTGATCCTTCACGAATCACTCATCAATTGAGTTGGGGATCCATGATAAGTGATGGGTCATATTCTTCATGAAGAACATTCCATCACAAATCCCCAGTTCCCTATGAAGCTTCAAAGATTTATGAATCCTCTTTCCACAAATACCCATTCTTCATAAGACCCTTTCTGTGTATCCCTCGAGGCTCATGTGTATTTATTTCAGGGTCCCTCATGGGTTTTACCTATTTAAGATTACATATGTTTTCTTTTCATCATAGCGACACTAATGGATTTTTCTTTTCACTGTAGCTATGTTAACAACGACCCAATGACTGACCACTCCTCTTTCACCTTCCCTTAGGAACTAATTGGGACGTGCACCATCAAAATATGCTCGAATTAAGAGCCATGTAATTCCAATGGGTGTAAGAAAATTGTCCTCCATGTCCAACCTTCGACCAATTAAACTACAAATCCTCATCGTCGTTAGCAGATGATGTTAAGCTGTAGTCTCGACCCATGCAGTGCACATGGGGTGTCATGCCTCATTCATTTTCCTTTCCCACTCATATCCATAGGAGTTATGTAAATAGAAAGTACTCACATGTAATGAGTTCCTCCTTGGGAACATTGGTGCACAATCCCCACACCATACATCATTGATTCACCTCTTGTGACACGAATATTTCTTCTACCACATCATCTTATTTCTCCCACCGATCATAAATCACAACATCATAATGAATAGTAGTGACCATCCTACCCTTATTCTAGTAATCTCTCATGGAGTATGCCTCATGTCACTCATATATAAACTACATGGGTATTGATCAATGTCTTCGAAACATGTTATGTTAGAAGCATCCCTGAGGACCAAGCCCAACAATGATAAAATTTTGCGGTCTCTCCCAGGGATGTACCCTCATGATGTGATATCTTCCCTTTATGGAAACAAATATCATGGATCTCCCTTACTGGGGTGTTCTGATCCATCCTACATCACTTCACCTCCCATCTATGTTTTTTTCTCAGTGAATAAGCCCCCAACCACCAACCCAAACTATTTCGAACTTGATTTAAATTTACTAGGATACAAAAAAATCCTCTCATAAGATAAACCCACCATCCATTCCCATACTAGTCTTTACCTCGATCTACTATGTCTTGGTAGGATCGTGTACCAATTTTGAGATTATACATCTTTCAGGTCCCTATCAATTTTCTCCATTATCATAAGCTGCCTTCTTAGGTGTAACATCAACCGATATGATCTATGTGGACTTTGATTCTTAATCGTTAGGATATGTAAGAATCCTTAAGAGGTTCAATACCATCACCCAGCTCACCCCATAAATTTCATTCATTATACCTTGAAACTTCATCCATCTTTATTCTGTTTATTACTTTTTCCTCCACATCCTGGTGAGATCATGCCATCCATATGAGTCATATCGGTTTGTAATCACTATCTACATCACTAATGCTCCGATCTGTAGTAGTTCAATCTTAGTGTTTATTTCCCCACAAAATCTGTATCCATCCAACCAAGAGTAATCCCCATTCATTGGATCATCTCAGTACTTAAGCCCCATCCACATCACTCCTTCTCATAGAAGCACCTAGGTAGTCTCAATGTCTAATCCCCACAAAATACATATTCATCCAACCAAGATAAATACTCTTGTGATGGGCCACCTCAGTGCATAAGGCCCAAATCACCCCCAACAAACTATTTGGGGTTTCTTCCATTCCTTCTAACCATGTTACGTAGGATTCCCCAAGGATGTTCAATCCCATCTGATGGTAAACCTTGGTACCCCCCTCATTGTGGTATACCTCCCTGATCCACCCTCAATGTTGTCCAAATCACCCTCAAAGTGTGAAACCTTCCCTTTGTGGGAAAAACCACCCTTGGGTCTGTCCTCATAGGGAATTCTGATCCATCCACCCAATAAAAAAACTAGGTGATCCCTCTTAGGGAAGTACTTATCTGATCTAACTTTACAAGTGTTCTTATCAGTCCTTCACCTCAACCAAACCATAATCACATTGATTAACCAGTGTCAAATGTGGAAAGACTATAGTGAAACATGTAATAGATTCCACTATAATAAGATAACCCACAACACTCATGGGATGCCATAGTTTCCATGCCCTTGAGAATCCCCTTTATGAGCAAGAATACATAGGTAGTAATGTTACAGTATCGAGACATGTTTAGTGATTCCCAATATGAATACTCTCTTAATAGAAGGATTCTACCCAAGCTATAACCCTTGGATTTCCATATAGAAGCAATGTAACTAAATAGAATCCAAAAAGATATGTAATTAGGAATTAGTATCATGAAAATTGTATCAATCTCTAAGGGAGACCGAGAATATGTTAATTAATCTGAGAAAAAATCCATGAAGGAGGAACTGACATAACATCATAATGTTTTGGTCAAGGAGAAGCCATCTCTGAAGAAGTGATGATTGATTCCCACATTTGGAAGGTGAGAATGAGGGGTACAATTTATTATAAGAAAATAATAAATAGAACACACGGGAAGAGTTCCCTGAAAAATGTGTCAAAAAAACCAAGTTCATCTAATGTAATTAGACTAAGAATATAAATTATGAGAATGATATCAAACATTTGAGTATCGTGTAATTTAAGAAAATGATGAGGGAGTATTCTTACTATTCCACCAAATTAGATCCCTTATATCTTTTGTTAGTATACAAGGACTCATTAATTAATCATTTATTTGAAAGGTTCCTTAATTTTTAAATTATTCATTGAGTTTTTTCATCTAACGTAACATTATTTGAGGATATAGTTAATAACTCCTTGATAGTAGAATTCAATTTTTTGGGGAAACACTAGATTTATCGAGACCCTATTTCTTTGGGAATAACTATTGGTTTACTATCTGACAGAGAGTTGAAGCTAGATTAACCTAAGCTAGAGAGTCGGGATAACATGGGAGGACATTCTCATTCAGTAAATGTTACTCATATAAAAAGGTGACCCCTTATATTTTTCCAATATGGATCAACATGAAAACTTTAAACCTATATTTTCAATGTTATAATGACCCTTCATTATTTTGAATGATTGGGTCATCTTCAAAAATTATTTTATTCAAAAGTGGGAATCCCAACCGTAGACTAGATCAAGATGGTATACTCATGAATCATATTTGAGGTATCACCTTCTTTATCTATATTATTATTCAATTAAATCTTTATATTCTTGTAATATTTTCTTTATTCATAGGATTCTCAATGTTTTTTATTTTATTACTTAGATTCCAACATTTAGTATAAAACTTATATAGCAGGTAGACTTATCAAAGGTTTGAACATTCATATCATCTATTTAGGAATATTAAGTATTATTTATGGATTTAGAGAGGTGTTTTAATGTTTTGGTTCTGCTAATATCATGTTGTTTTGGAATATTATTATTTTATATTTATTATTTTCCTCACTTATCATTTTATCTATATAATTATGATCATGTTAATACCAAAATCCTTAATGAACATATAGTAATAGAATTTTAATCAGTTGGAGTTAATTCTCACCCTTGAATTTAAAATTTTTAGGTAATTTTGTTTAATCTTTTAGTTTATTGGATTTAAGGAATTCATGGTCTGAATTTTTAAATTATATTAGTTTTACATAGTTCCCTAAAAAGTTAATGTTTGAAACCCAGTTAGTACAAACTGTTTGGGGTATAATTATAGAATGGATTTTTTAGTTTATGGGAGGGAATACGATTGTAAAATTTTCAGGGATGAACTATATGTATTTACCTTAAATATATAGTAGAAACCATGTGGGGTACGTTAACATATGGGTTATATATTGGAAAGAAGTTTTTACATGATCTGTAGGAGAAAATGTGCCTTTTATTAGTTACTATGTAAATTATTTTTTTGTATAATAGAGTTTCCTTGAGTTAATTTCACATTTATTATTAATGGTTTTAGGAACTATGTGAGGAAATAATGCAAGGGGTGGTAGCATGATCCTAAAATAAGTTGTATGATTATTTCTTGAATTAGTGATCCATAGAACCAAACCATATGAGTTGTCAACATTCTCAATTTGATGAAATTCATATTTTACCCCTATCATATTAAACCCTCATTTGGGTTTCTTTTACCCTTATCCACATTTCTCAACTAGAAAAAGAGCCATATATGTTTTTCCCTTCCCATATTAGGGGTTTTGATCTCATCAAATTTATTTTCATGTGAGGCCTTCAAGGTTAGGACTCTATTACTATACCTCCTTCATCCCACATTTATTTATCCTTATATTAATTCCATGGGTCCACTGTGGCCAAAACCTAGTGTAAGAGTCTATATAAATATAATGATTATTTATGTATAGGGTGTCACAAATTGTTCTCATATATTATATCCTCACATATCTGAAGGGTTCATGTTATTTGTTTTACTTTGTTTAAGTAGGTGGTTCTATGAAATACCATTTAATTGAAATGCCTTGGGTTCTTAACTTTTTTGAATCCTTTCATCACCTAAAATATATTATATAATTATTGTATTAATTCTTTTATATATTTTTTGCTTCTCTGTGTTATTTTAATGATATCATAGGGGGTTATTAATTATTTATAGGCCTCATAGAGATTAATATAATCTGTATCAATTTCTATGAATTTTTTTAAAATAGATAAAAAAAATTTACCGAACATAATTATTTTAAAATTTTTGTTATGTTTAGAAAATGACTATAAAAATTTTCTTAATTATAATAGATTATGTATTGTAGTTCTTATTCTAATTTTAAATGGCGTAATTTTGAAGGAATTTGATTTCAGATAAACATTTTATGTTATTTTGATATCATTTTAGGATACATTCATGATGGATTGTTCAAATTCCATTAATTTATAAAATTTCTTCAAATATCCATTAAAAATCATGTTAAGAGGAAACCATTACATGGAATTATATTAAAATTTTATTTAATGTAGATATTCAATATGTATTGAACATATATTCTGTGATTAATTTGGGATTTTATTTTTATGGATTTGGGTAATTGATTTAATGACAATTTCATAAAACCATTAAAAGGATTTCATGTTTGGATACTAATGAAGTCTTTTGGTCTTTGTATTCACCTTATAAAGAGGGTTTCTCATGACATAATAAGTACCATTGGTCTTGGTCTATAACTACCCATGTAAAACATGAAATAAATAATATTTTAATATAATGATTTAGATTATTAATCTCATAAACAAACACTTAAACCAATGGATGAGAGGATTAGTGTCTTGGAAATTAGTTATATAAATTTATTATTTTACTACAATTATGAATATTTTTCTAGAATCAGGATAATTTAAAACATTTACATACATATAACATGATATAATCATCTTTATAACCTGGGGATTGGAAACATAAGAAAGGGGTAAGATCAAATACTCAGAAATGAAATGGAATTTCACAAAGTGGTAGATCAAAAACAATTAGAATATAAGGATGAAATAAATATCTTAATAAAATATCAAAATACCATTCATGATAATGATATAAAATGATGGGAAGACATAACATCATAATATAACTGTTACGTAATAAGAAAAGATATGACTGGGATCAACAAAACATGTTAATAATCATAAATATGTGATCATAATATAAAATAGAAAAATAATTTAAAAATAAATAATGTGTAATAATGAAAACTTGTAATTTCATGAAAATGAAATACATCATGAAAATTTGGTTGAACATGATAAATGGCTTGGAAATGTGGCACAATCAAAGGAATTAAAAATCACATGAAAAGTGTTTTCGACATCTCATTCACACAAAAACTTTTGAAGAAAATATTTTCATATCTCATTCACACAATAAATGTTTGATCAAATATTCACATATCTCATTAAATAAATAAAATTCACACAAAATATTCTTATATATCATTCACACATCAAACTTGTGAACAAATCATCCCTCATATCATGAACCCAATTTCAAACCATCTTATGAAATGTTAAACATTAATTAATGCATTAGATGGTGATACAATAATCCTCTAATAATTATCATACATATGTGTGTAGTAAGATAATTAAACATTCATCATCTCATATAAAGCCCCTAAAAAATAGAGGGTTTCTTAAAACATTCAAAACAATCACATTACCTTAATGTGAGAAATCATTGAATATCAAAACTATCATTTTAAAAAATAAATCAAATCATAATACCCTATAAATGTTGATAAAAATATCACTTCATGAAAATTAAAACATGGAGTAAATATAAGTGAAATTACAAAATATTTTACAAAACGTTATAAAACATTATTATAAAATATGAATTCTATATTAATTTTAAAAAATACATTTTTGATTAGGTAAAAATAATAATTTTTGAAAGAAAACATTATAAAAAGATTCAAATAACATATCATTGAAATGACATAATATTTCTAAATGTATAAGGTTAAAAAATTGAATACTTTTATTTTTGAAAAGAATCTATAACAATTGAAACATGAAGAAAATATAATTTTTCTAAATGTGAACGAAAAAATAGATTGAAGACTATTACTGTCACGACCCGCCTTCACCGAAAGGAGGGAAGGGTCAGCAGATCTCCAAGCTGTTCCTTATTTAAGTTGAAGGATGGATGATGACCACTGAAACCCGCCTTCTATAGGTCCCAGAGTGGAGACTAGAACCAAGGGTATGGAAATTACACACAAATGGAAGTAATTACTCTTTTTTATAGGATCGAGAGATAAGATGATGAAACCCAACAACACCAAAACTAAAAGAAAAGTAAACCATTCCCATATGCATGTTCCAAAAGTACAAACCATAAAGTACAAAAGTGACTACAAGGGTAAGTACCAATGAAAGAAAAACAGAAACTGCAACTGCCCCAAAGGTCCAAGCTAGTACGGTCCCGTGTGATCCCCGAAGACCTCCTGGAAACTTGAAAGAAGTTTTATATAAATAGGGTGAGCATAAAAGTACACTCAGTAGGGAAAACCAAAGACTCTCATGCACATGTGGGGGAACGTACTAAAGTCCCGTGAGAAGCCGACAACCAACACTATCAAGGAGTTCACCCATCCTACTCACCAGCTACACTCACCAAATAACAAAAGTCAAGTAATATATATAATAAGAGCACATCTATGTTCGGGTACCCCACACCACTTTCCCACTGGTTACTGAAGACATCCTACGCATCGGACCAATCCCGCCATTCTCACCACAGTCCCACTGCCACACCCGCCCGCACACACCTGGGCCACAACCGCACGTAGTCCCACTACCGAATCTCGCCCACAAACACCTAGGTCACAACTTTCACACGTAACCACGCCTGCAAAAATGTAGTCCAGAACAACCACCGCCATACCCGAAGACACCTGGCCTAGAAGATCCACTGCCACACCCAAAGACACTTGGGCCTCATCCGGAAGACACTTGGGAAACCACCTACCCGTACACACCTGGTCCAACCACCACACTACCCTTCCCGAAGATTCTTGGGCTAATAATGGACCTTCTTCCATCACAGCCTGCCCAAATATACTTGGGCTCTCCGGGAAAGGGAGCATAAAATGAGCTAATAACCTGCCACTAAGAATAGTGTTGGGAAAAAAACACCCTCCCCCATGAAATGGGGGTGTTCAGCACTAAGTTCTCAACTTGGGTGGGGTGTGAATAAGAAACACAAAACTATAAGTATATATATAGTTAACAAGCACTTTCCCAAGTTTAGGTTTTTCTTCAGCCCGCCTAAATAACACAGACGGAACTCAAGTCCGAGTCACAACTCTCGCCAACAAAACCCATTTGTCCCATTCATTTTCATGTTCAGTAATGATTTTTAATTAAGTTCCGCACCTACTTGGGCAATTGACACCATAAGCACAAACCAAGGAAAAGAATCCCCCAAACGTCAATTTAAACATTCACACCCGGTTCTCTTGTAAAGTCACAAAAAAGGGATAAGTTAGATCCCTCAAAGTACTGGAACCAAAAAAACCCCCCGATACACTACCCTGTGTCCCCCCAAAAGGTTTCTCATCAACAGAGGATCCCACCCCAATTCGTGATATAAACAAGGTAACCACCCGGTCTTAAGACTCACAACCACTGAATCCATAACAATAGGGGATCTCATCCCCAATTTCACAACCACCAAGAGTATAAAAACATGGGATCTCATCCCCTCCCACATCTCCAGCAATCGTCCAGTAAAAGGAAACAACCAACCCACTACCACCAACAAAAAGTAGGGACATTCTAGTATTTTCAGATTTATAAGATTTAACACACTCCATGATTTCAATTTCCGTGTTCTTTAACCGGGGTTTATCACAGAAGGGTTGATCATAGTGCTTTCAATTTATTTATCTGGGTTTACGTGATTAACCAATTTCCTTTTAACAGAAGGAGTTCATAACCACAACAAAATCCATTTAAAACATCACCAAGGGTTCATTAGTGCACAGAGAAAGGCCACCAACGACAATGATTTTCAGTAGGCGTAAGCCCGCACAATTCAGAAAGATCATCATAATATAAAACAGAATCAACGATCACAACCCCCTTTCTTTCTTTATAGAATCCATTCATTGTCTTTATTTAGGCCTGGTTTATCCAATTCTACAGAATCAAAAGCACGCCCACCCCATATGATATACAAAACAAAGAGGCGATGGAGAAATTCCCTACTTGTTGATCAACGATCGATGCTAAGGCTGGGCGCGGAACTTCAGGGATAGTGATGAGGCTCTCCTGAATGAAAATCACCTCGACAGAACAAAGGGTACTCCAAACAGAGGGTGATCGAGAAAAGAAGAAACCCATGGTGAACCCCTCAGTTATAAGGGTCGCGGACGATTGAGATAAGAACGTGAAACCGCGTAAGGGGTGGGGGTTGTGGGTTTACCATGCGACCCCCACACGTTATTAAAGGGGCTGGTGGTTTAAACCAACACACACACCAAGTTAATTAAATATTTAATTAAAACATTTAGGGGAATTAACGGGCATTAAAATGAGTTTAACAGGGTCAAAATTGGGTTTAAAACCCTATTTGCGCAAGAAGGAGCAATACTGGAAAGAACCTGCGGGGGTAGGCCAGAGCCACCGGTAGCTGAGAGCTACCGGTAGGCTGCAGCTACCGGTAGACTGAGCTACCAGTAGATAGAGCTACCGGTAGACAGAGCTACCGGTAGACAGAGCTACGGGTAGGATACGGCTACCGGTAGGCTTGCTACCGGTAGGATAAGGCTACCGGCAGGCCTACCGTTAGGCCAACTTTACCGAGATTTCCAGACCAGAAAACCCAACTTGAGATTTTTACAAAGTAATGGACCCCAAAAACTTAGGCCATTACATCAGATACCTCTTAAAAGATTCTCGTCCTCGAGAATCAAACAACCCAGAAGGAAAGAGAGGGTCTGAACAACCACCCCGAAAGATACCTCCTAGGAGTGAACCTCATGTTAACTAAAAACTCCCTTCTATCAAGAACCAAGCAACATATCATGTCAAACTGTCCATTCATGTGGGGGTTGGGGATTCTCCTACCCCATTTCAAGATATTATCTACTTTGGATGGCACTGACTCGTCCGCACGAGTTTAATCACATCCACCTTAATGCATCTTGATTAGGGGTCGGGTTCTCTCCTCCCACATAGCTATGGATTTTCACACACATTCAGAGGAAAGAAAACCAGTACATTGCATATCCAACAAGACCAAAATGTTCTACCACAATAGGTATAACAAACATAAAATTAAAAAACCTAAAACAACTTTGGGTACTGGGAAATCATATGTGCTTCCCTCTCCCACGTACTCTACTCAATCCCACCATGTCTCCATAACAGACGAACCAAGGGAATGGTCCACCCACAAAGAACCTTCTCTTTGAGATCCTTGATCATCACTGGTCTCTCCACAAAATTCACGTCGTCCTCGATGCCTAGCTCACCCCAATCAAGGACGTGTGAATCGTCTTGCAGATACAGACGGATCTGGAAAACATGGAAGACATCATGTATCCTCAGTAGCAGCAGTGGTAATGTTAGCTGATAAGCCACTTCGTTGAACCGCCGAAACACTTTGAAGGGCCCGATGAACCTGGGAGAAAGTTTACTCCCCTTATCGAACCTCTATTGTCCACGCCGAGGGGAGACCTTCAAGAACACGTGGTCTCCAACCTCAAACTCCAAGGGCCTTTTCCTGGTATTAGCATACAACTTCTGTCAGTCCTGGGTTGCCTTCATCCTTTCTCGTATGAGCTGAACCTTCTCTGTCGTGCTCTGCACCACCTCTGGGCCAAGGATGCCTGCCTATCCTACTTCGGTCCAACACACAGGTGAACGACATGGCCTCCTGTACAAGGTTGTAAATGGTTCCATACCAATGGTAGAGTGGTAGCTATTATTGTAGGAAAACTCTAACAGAGGAAAGTACTGTACCCATGATCCTCCTGAGTCCAAAACACATGCCCGCAGCATATCCTCCAAGGTCTGGATGGTGTGATCTATCTGTTCATCTGTCTGGGGATGGAAAGAAGTGCCAAGACGCAGCTGGGTGCCGAAATCATGCTGCAATCCTCTCCAGACTCATGAGGTAAACCATGCATCCTTATCCGAGACTATAGAAGTTGCAACTCCATGCAATCGCACCACCACATCCATGTACATTCGTTCCAAAGCATCCACTGCACTCAACTCCCTGATTTCCAGAAAGTGATCTGATTTCATCAACAGGTCTACTACCACCCAGATGGAGTCGTATCCCCCTTGGACCTTGGGTAGTCCCGTGACGAAATCCATCGATATTTCATCCCACTTCTACTTGGAGAAATCTAGATACAGTAGTAGGCCGCCTGGAACTCGGTTTTTAGCCTTCACTTACTGACACACTAAGAACTTGACCACAAACTCTGCCACTTCTTGTTTGCCTCCGGGACACCAAAACTATTTCTTTAGTCCCTGGTGCATCTTGGAAACTCCTGGGTGTACCACCAGGGGTGAGTTGTGGAACTCACTGAGAACCTTGTTGCGAATCACTTTTGGAACAAACATCCTCCCCTGGAAAAACATCCGGTTCTGACCATCCTTCATCCACCATTCCGGAGTATTCCTCTGGTCAACTCAGTCACGCATCACTTCTCACTCTGGGTCTCCCCACTGAGACTCCTCCACTTGCTGCAACAGAGAATACTACACTATCATATGATACAGGAAACCTCTACCGCTATCCGTCCTCGCATCCAGGTGTACGACATCCAATTTTTCCATTGCCTTCCAGGTGTCTGCAAACTCTCGGACCGCATCCTTCTGCATCCCTTTTCTCAACGTATCGGCCACTACATTCCCCTTCCCTGAAGTATAGGAAACCTCGAAGTCATAATCCATGAGGAACTCTATCCACATTCGCTACCGCAAGTTTAGGTCCCACTGGGAGAATATATACCTCAAGATTTTGTGATCTTTGAAGACCACAAAGAATTCTCCGATGAGGTAGTGCCGCCAAAATTCAGTGCAAAAACGACCACTACAAGCTCTAGGTCATGGGTGGAATAATTACACTCGTGAGGGCGTAGCTGCCTAGACCCATAAGAAATCACCCCTTGTCGCTGCATCAACAAACATCCCAGACCCTGTCCTGAAGCATCACAGAACACCTCATATGCCACCCCTTCTTCTGGTAATCTTAGTACCGGGGCACTAACCAACTTCTCCTTCAGATAGCTAAGGCTGACTCGCACTTCTCACTCCACACGAAAACCTGGTCTTTCTTGTTCAGGGCTTTAAAAGGGGCTGCTACTAGGGATTAGTTGGGTACGAACCTGTGATAGTAACCTTCCATCCCGAGGAAACTACGGACCTCTACCACATTCTTGTGTGCTTCCCAACAAACAACTACCTAAACCTTTGATCAGTCCACCGCTACCCCCAGTTCAGACACCACGTGCCCGAGGAAGTGCACTTCTCGTGTCCAGAATTTTCATTTTGACAACTTCCCATAGAGCTGATGCTGTCATAGGACCTCCAAAACCATCCTCAGGTGATCTTCATGGTCCTCCTCTAATCTTGAATAGACTAGGATGTCGTTGATGAACACAACTACGAACTGATCTAGGTACTCCCGGAATATGGCGTTCATAAGCCCCATGAACACAGCCGACACATTCGTAACACCAAATAGCATGACTACAAACTCAAAGTGTCCATATCTTCACCTGAACGCCGTCTTCAGGATTTCACCCTCCTTTACTCCCAGCTGGTGGTACCCTGACCGCATGTAGATCTTCGAGAACCATCCCGCCCCTTTCATCTGGTCGAAAAGATCGTCTATCCTCGGAAGAGGGTAGCAATTCTTGATCATCACCTGATTCAGCCTCTTGTAGTCTATGCACAACCTGATACCACTATCTTCCTTCTTTGAGAACAAGACTGGAGCACCCCATAGTGACACACTCGTTCGAACATAACCCCTCTTCATCAGATTGAAAATCTGGATCCACAACTCTCGTAGCTCTGAAGGTGCCATCTGGTAAGGAGCCATCGAGATTGGACGAGCGCCGGGATGCAGGTCTATCCCGAACTCGATATCACGTCGAGGGGGTAGAGTCATCGCCTCCTCAGGGAAGACGTCCATAAACTCATGGAATATATTTGGCACCTCCTCTATTTCAGCATCTACAGAATCTACTAATAGCTCAGCTAACAAGGAGAGGAGGGGTTCCTCTTGCCTGATGCCCTTCTGACTGCTCCGCTCACCGGTGAAGGTAACACACTGGCCGCCCAAGTCTGAGAACACAACCCTTCCTTGGAAATAGTTGATGAAGTCACACACAAATAATAGCCAATCAATGCCTAGGATGACATCGTATGGTTTTATCTATAGCAGAAGAAGATCACTAACCGACTGATGTGGCCCTATCATCAGTCTGCATCCCCGACAAACAAACAACAAGTTGGTCTGTCCTTCGACTCGTGTGCTCAAGACCAGGGGAACTGGAAGTCTCTCAGCATCTAGACCCAAATCACAGGCTAGACTGAGTGCAACAAAGGAATGCGAAGCTCCGGTATCGAACAAGGCATAAGCAAGGGTACTGAACAAACTAATCATACCTCGAACAACTTCTGGCCCTGCTGAAACTGCTGCCTCTACGGCGTGTAATTGTCCGCGCCCAGCTCTTCTTCCCCTCGGCTGTCATCCACCTCCCTGACCATGCCCTGGTCGAGGTCCCTGAGGAGCACCCTGAGGTCGGCCTCCTCATCCTACGTCTTCCCTCGGAGAAGTGGGAGCTCACTGTCCCTACTGCTGATGCTGGAAAGGCCTGGATGGAATCTGCTGTTGGGGCTGGTGGTGGGGTTGTCTGCCACTACCGTACTGTACCCGGTCCGGGAACTAACTCCATAGATATTTAGGGCTCCCACAGACGAAGCACTGTGACCCTTGGCCCAAAGAAAAAGGGTGAGTACCAGGGGATCGAAACTGAAACTACTGAGGCCTGCTCTCTACTGGTTGGAACCCGGAGGGTCCTGACGCTGGAGGCCTGGTGCTGACGGCCTTCCCCTTCAATGGTCCCAGTTGGATCCCCTCTCGTGACACTCCTCCTAGAGCGTGCATCCTCTCCACCACTTCAGCCTTCTTATGGACCTCCAAGTACGTCAGCAGGGTAAAGGGGGTAACAGCATACTAGAGGGAGGGTCGGAGTGCCTCCTCTAAATGTCTTGCCCGAGACTCCTCATCGGGAAAGAGGTCTGGAGAAAAACGTAGGAGGTCCATGAACATGATTCCTAGCTCCCTCACTGACATACTCCCCAATTTGAGGGAGAGTAGCTCCTGTATCTTTTTCGCCTTCATCGTCGAGGAGAGGAATTTCGCCCGGAACTCCCTCTCAAAATCAGCCCATGCCACCTCAGCCTCTCTCCTCCCCCCCAGGTAAAGAGTCCACCACTGACGCGCCGCTCCCCACATCTGGCTGACGGCCAGAGGAACCCAGTACTCGGTCGGGGCCTGAATCAGGCCAAAAGCTATCACTAGCTTCTCTAGCCAGCCTTCCGTCTTCATGTCAGAGGTGCTGCCCTCATAATTCTCGAGGGACTGTCGCGGGGAGGCCTGAAGTGTCTTCTGCCACTGTTCGTACTCCTCCTCTCGATCAGCTATCTTTCGATCGGCCAAAGTAGTCTTCGGGGCCTCGATCGCCTGTACCACACATAGTCGCCTTCCAGGTGCCATAGCTGCAAGGTAAATAAGGAATGCCTAAGCCCAAGTAGTGCAGAATATTGTTCTTAAGGCTTCTTAAACTTTTCATTCATTCTTAATTCCCAATACATCCCAGAAACACGAGAACAGAAGTCATTATGATGCATGTACCTTTCTTAGGGTCTCTACCCTGCAATCAGTGTGGTCTCACTTGGTTGTTCGGTAGGTCCAGAGTCCTTCCATCGGATCACGAGGGGCCCTAAAATCACGTGTCCTAGCTGGTCTTCCCTGGCCTAATTCACGCACCAAGGTCACCCAACTCTGTTTCCCTACCATCCCATGCAATCCTCACTGTTCCTAACTCCAGAGTCCATCCTATCTCTCAACCATCACCTCTGATACCATTCTGTCACGACCCGCCTTCACCAAAAGGAGGGAAGGGTCAGCAGATCACCAAGCCCTTCCTTCTTTAAGTTGAAGGAGAGATAATGACCCCTGAAACCCACATTCTATAGGTCCAAGAGTGGGGACTAGAACCAAGGGTATGGAAAATACACACAAATGGAAGACATTAACCTTTTTTTTATAGGATCTGTAGATAAGATGATGAAACCAAAAAACACCAAAACTAAAAGAAAAGTAAAGACAAAAGTAAACCATTCCCAAATGAATGTTCCAAAAGTAAAAACCACAAAGTTCAAAAGTGACTACAAGGGTAAGTACCAAAGAAAGAAAAACAGCAACTGCAACTTCCCCAAAGGTCCGAGCTAGTATGGTCCCACGTGATCCCCGAAGTCCTCCTGGAAACCTGAAAGAAGTTTTATATATGTAGGGTGAGCATACAAGTACACTCAGTAGGGATAACCAAAGAATATCATGCACAAGTGGGGGGGGGGACGTACTAAAGTCCCGTGACAAGAAGACAACCAACACTATTAAGGAGTTCACCCATCCCACTCACCGGCTACACTCACCAACTAACGGAAGATAGGTAATATATATAATAACAGAACATCGATGTTTGGGCACCCTGTTCCACTTTCCCACTGGTTATTGAAGACATCCTACGCATCGGACCGATCCCGCCATTCTCACCGTAGTCCCACCGCCACACCCACCCACACACAACTGGGAAACAACCGCACGGTGTCCCACTGCCGAATCCCGCCCGCAAACACCAGGGCCACAACTGTCACACGTAACCACGCCTGCAAACACCTAGGCCAGAACAACCACCGCCATGCCCGAACACTCCTGGGCTAGAAGATCCACTACCATGCCCGGAGACACTTGGGCCTAATCCCGAAGACACTTGGGAATCCACAAGCCCGCACACACCTGGGCCAACCACCACACTACCCTGCCCGAAGATTCTTAGGTTAATAATCGACCTCAGGCCATCAGAGCCTGCACAAAGATACTTGGACTATCTAGGAAAGGGAGCAGAAAAGGATCTAATAACCTGCCACTAATAATAGCGTTGGGAAAAAAACACCCTCCCTCATGAAATGGGGGTGTTCAGAACTAAGTACTCAACTTGGGTGGGGCGCGAATAAGAAACAAAAAACTAAAAGTATATATATAGGTAACAAGCACTTTCCCAATTTTATGTTTTTCTTCAGCCAGCCTAAAGAACACATACAACACTCAAGTCCGAGTCACAAATCTCGCCAACAAATCCCATTTGTCCCATTCATTTTCATGTTTAGTAATGATGTTTAATTAAGTTCTACACCTACTTGGGAAACTAACACCATAAGTACAAACCAAGGAAAATAATCCCGCCAAACATCAATTTAAACATTCACACCCGGTTCTCTTGTTAAGTCACAAAAACAAAGGGATAAGTGAGACCCCTCAAAGTACTGGAACCAAAGAAACCCCCTGAGACACTAACCTATGTCCCCCAAAAAGGTTTCTCATCAACAGAGGATCCCACCCCAATTAGTGATATAAACAAGGTAACCACCCGATATTAAGACTCACAACCACTAAATCCATAACAACAGGGGATCCCATCCCCAATTTCACAACCACCGAGAATATAAAAATAGGGGATCCCATCCCCTCCCACATCTCCAGCAATCGGCCCATAAAAGAAAACAACTAAACCACTACCACCAACACAAAGCAGGGCCATGCCGGTATTTTCAGATTTATAAGATTTAACACACTCCATGATTTCAATTTCTGTGTGCTTTAACCGGGGGTTATCACGGAAGGGTTGATCCTAGTGCTTTCAATTTATTTAGTCAGGTGTACATGATTAACCAATTTCCTTTTAACAGCAGGACTTATCAACCACAAACAAACCATTTAAAATAACACCAGGGGTTCATTATTACACAAAGAAATACCACCAATGGCCATGATTTTCAGTAGGCGTAAGCCCACACAATTCAGAAAGATGATCATAATATAAAACAGCATCAACAATCACAGCCCCCCTTCTTTCTTTATAGAATCTATTCATTATCTTTATTTAGGTATGGTTTATACAATTCTACAGAATCAAAAGCACGCCCACCCCACATGATACACAAAACGAAGAGGTGATGGAGAAATTCCATACTTGTTGATCAACGATCGACGCTAAGGCCGGGCGTGGAACTTCACGGATAGTGATGCGGCTCACCTGAATGAAAATCGCCTCGTCTGAACGAAGGGTACTCCTCGTAGAGGGTGATCGAGAAAAGAAGAAACCCACGACGAACCCCTCGTTATAAGGGCCGAAGATGGTTGAGATAAGAATGTGAAACCGTGTAAGGAGCGGGGGTCATGGGTTGACCATGCGGCCCCCAGACATTATTAAAGGCCCCGGTGGTTAAAAATGACACACACACCAGGTTAATTAAATATTTAATTAATACATTTAGGGGTGTTACCAGGCTCTAAAATGAGTTTAACGGGGTCAAAATAGGGTTTAAAACCCTATTTGCGTAAGAAGGAGCGCTACTAGAAAGAACCCGCAGGGGTAGGCCAGAGCCACCGGTAGGTGAGAGCTACCGATGGGTGACAGCTACTAGTAGTCCGAGCTACTGGAAGGCTGCAGATACCGGTAGAATGAGCTACCGGTAGACAGAGCTACCGGTAGGCCGAGCTACCGGTAGACAGAGCTACTGATAGGCCGAGCTACCGGTAGCTGCAGCTATCGGTAGCTCTAGCTACGGGTAGACCAAGCTACCAGTAGGCATAGCTACTGGTAGGTTATGGCTACCGGTAGACCGAGCTACCGGTAGGCCTGCTAGCGGTAGGCTAAGGCTATCGGTAGGCCTACCGTTAGGCCAACTTCGCCAAGATTTCCAGACCAGAAAATCCAACCTGATATTTTTACAAAGTAATGGACCCCAAAAACCCGGGCCATTACAATTACTCTTGAAATAAATATTAAATAACAGAAAAATGGGAAGGACATAATGTTTTCATATATGGGAAGATAAAATAATTATTAAAACGTTACTTTTGAAAAGAGTCATGAACAATGAAATCATTAAAAATATATAAATTTTATAAATAGAAAATGTGTATTGGATGATAAAACCTTTTATTGTGAAAGGGTATAAAAAAAATTAAACCAATTTTAAATAAAGATATTAAAAACACAAATGATTAAAAAGATAATGAATTTTTTTTTAAAATGAATTTTTGTGTAGAGAAATTATTATTGTTGACAAAAAAATTTTTTCACTCGGTGAATGAGAACATTAGTGGTAAGTAAAACAAGGATATGGAATGAAAATCCATTAAAATGTATGAGAAATATTCTTACCAAAAGTACAATTTAATGAAACTATACAATCATAAAGTCAGAATATATTTTAATGAAACACGATTTATATAAAACAACATATAGAAATCCAACCTAACACCTTAATAGGGTATAATATATCAAGATGTTAATATTATGGTCAATTAAAGGTGATTATGACCCAAGGAACATATTTGAGTCAGAAAAACCCCATACATCCTATTTAACAATTAAATAAAAATCCCATGAGAAAGATAAATTGAAATTTAGAATTAAATATCATGAAATATAATATAATAATGATATAAAACTTTTAATGGGATGGTAATCTAGCTATAAAAATACAAATATGTTGTATAACATAAACATGTATCAATGAATGGAAATTGAGATAAAAAACCATACCTTGTTTTGATAATTAGTTTATCTCACTCTATATTATTATATAACAAATAAAAATAGTGGAATATCCTATTTCATAAACATAGTTATAAATATAATCCTTTTATAAAACTTATTATAATTTTTTTTACCCTGATAACATTTATTTTTTATAGCTTATTATGATCATTGGGTGTTAATAACTATAACTTTCTTGCAAACAATTTATAAATTTGATGTCAATATCCATCCTTCCCAATAATTCCTCATTAAAATATCTTTTATGTTAGTGTATTATATTAATTATATGTATTTATAAATCTATTATATCATTTCATAAGACTCATAGTTACACTGTGTGAAAATGGAATCCCTAATGTCTCATTTGAGTAATTTTAGAAACAAATGACACTTTATTAAAAAGTTAGATAGTCAATATAATTTTTACATAACCATATACCAATATTTATTATATTTTTAAATTATTATAATATTTTTCCCATTATCCTGTATCAATCTATAGTTGGATTTTAAATCATCACTCACATAGGTGGTTGAACAAACCCAAAACTTAACATGCTTTAACTTGTTTACTGAGAATAGATAAGGAGGTTTTTCTTTTGAAATAATATAATTATGAAATAATAATAATGATATAATTCTAATTTTTTTAATGGTAATCCATCCATGAATATTGTTATAAAAATAATTAATACCCAAAAAAATGAATAAAATATTCTTCGTGGAGGCAGTGGTCCACACACATGAAAGGTTTACATTTTTTCTATAGGAATGAAAATGACTAAGGGTTGTATGATTAATTTAAAAATATATTATTATAATAATTTTAGTTAATTATTTATTTTAAAATTTTGATAATATATCTCTAATAGTAATATTATCACAAAAAATTAACAGAAAGATAATACTTACATTGGAGAATTGTTTTTTCCTTGAATGTTATGTTAAAATTGAAGGCCTTTGGGCTAATATGTGTGAAAATGGGATAAATTAATTGGGATAAGGTTCAAATTAGAGTAAAATTTAGGATATTAAACGGGTAATTTGATGTATATGCATATTTTTGAAAGGTTTTAAGTGACACACTTTAATATGTGGGGAAAATGGAACTTTTAGAAACACCATTTATATTTAAATAATTCCATGAATCTATTCCAAGGTTAATGTCTACAATATTTTTCAATAATGTAATTGGTGGTGTATTTAGATCTATAAAAACTCAACCAAGGCTTTTAACACTTCTTATAAACTTTTTATATTGGTTTTAGCATTATTTCTTACATTTTACCATACTTGTAAAATTTTAATTATGTTATAAAAAAAGTGATTTTATATTTTATAATGAATATATAATAACAAATATAAAAAATTAGGTTGTGATGGGGGTAAATTTAATATATAGTTAATTTAGTTAAAATTATAAATATAATAAAATTAAGTTTTAAACAATAATAAATAAGGTGTAAATTAACTATTTTACTAGAAAAATTACATTTTGACCATTATAGATTCTTAATCTGTTATAGTATAGATTAAAAATTTAATTATTATTAATAAATTTATTATTTTTCATTTATAAATAATATTATATTCACTATTTTATGAAGTTTAATTTAATTTATTATAATTAAATTAATTCAAATAAATAAAATATTAATTTTAAAACAATTGTTTTACCATTATTGTGGTAATTAGCATTAATCTTATCAATTTTAATTTTATACCTAAAAATTAAATTTCACATATTATATAAAATAATAAATTTTATATCAAATATAAGAATCATTTTATCAAATTAACTTTAAATGTGTTGGGAAATCAATCTAATCAATAGCACATGTAACACGTAAAAACTAATTTTTTCTTAAACATTATCTTTAAGAAAAAATATTTATTACCAAGATTGAATTGTAAATTAATATGATTAAAATTTTCTTAAAAATATTATAATAATTCAAAGATTATTTCTTTAACAATAAATTAAATAAAAAAATTATTCCATCATGTATAATTAATTAAATAAAATTTTTGAAAAACAATTTTCATTAAAATGGTACATAAAAATTAAAAATTCTATGAATGAGTTTATAACTTCAACATAGTAGTTTAAAATGACATCTTATACATTATAATATATATTTTTTAGTAAAATGTCTCAATAATTTTATATTCATTAAAATTAAATGTACTAAAAAATTTAGTATTTTCATTATTCACCCAAAAAAAATTATTTTAGAAAAATATAAAAAATATATCCCATTCTATTTTTATTGTGGGGAATTAAAAAATGAATATTATTTTGTAATTTTTAAATTTTAATGTTTCTAAAATATTTTTTAAGAATATTATAATATAAAGAAAATGTATTTTATTTAAAATAACATTTTCAATATTTACTCTTATTAATTATTTAACTTTTTAAGGTAATAACTATTGATGGTTTAACATATTAGTGTTTTTTATACTTTTATTAATAATTCCTTCTATGTTTTTTGTGGTTTTTAAATGGTGTACCCAATTAAAAAGGTTACTGAACATAGTATGTTTTTTAATTATCCAAAATATCATGTGGTTACATTACACCATGTTAAATAAATTGCATCCTTGAAATTATAAATATAACTTACTTAAAAAGATAGTAAGTTGTATCAATATGATATATTTGACTTGATAGATAATTTCAAATATGGAATAAACCATAATAATTTATGTGATATTGTGAAACCCTTCTTTCCCTTCGTAAAAGGAATATCAAAATATTAAGTTTCATTATAATAATTTATGCTAAGCGACTATCATGACATGTTATTACGGCCTGTATTATTTTTCCTTATGATCATATCCATAAATTTATTTATATATTATAAAAAAAATTTATGAAATTGTATTCCATATTTTGGTAGTTATTATTCATACAAATACACATAATTTAACATACCCTATAAATCAATTTCTCACGCCTCATGCTTCTTTAACCTGGTAATTCTAGTTAGAGGTTGAGGTCCAATGATGATGTTGATGAATAATAATACTCTTACTAATAAAGGACCTTGATATCCATATTTATGCCCTTTCCAGATGTTTTCAGAGTAGTCACCTCCACCACACCCACATGCACCATTTCTAAGATATCTCTTCCATGCAACGACAACTTGAACAGATAGCCAACAATAACATTGACTACCTATTTGACCATTCTATATACTACATGATCCAAAAATACCTCATATATATAGGTTTTAAGGGGATATATATTACCCTCTATGTCCTTTCTAGGTAGAATTTCATATTCCTAAACATGTCCTTTGAAGAACAGATCTATTTCCCAAATATGTTGCATGGTCTCATGTGTTATTGGGAATCAATATAGATTCTTTAACTCATCTAGTCTTGGGGTCACAGGGAGGCCTCCCTCTTTTCCGCCTCATTATCTTGTTCTTATAAACTATTAGAGGTGGATTGGGTTTTTATTCTTCTTTTAATAATTTCATTGTTCATTTAACTTCTCTTGATATATCATGGAATGTACATTGTGGTGGTTCGTTGATATATGTCGATGAGGAGTACCTATAGTTGTCTTATTCCACTATAGTGAAATTAAGATCTCCCTACATTGGATATGTTATTTTTTCTCTACCATCATCCAGTTTTCAATAATGAAGATGTTATGGGTAATCTAAACATATATTATGAATAGGGAGTATATGATGAAATACAAAATCTATTACTAGACTCACATCAATACAATTTACTAGAAGAAAAACAAAGATTAATATTTACCAAAAAATCATCTTGGGGTAAAATAATCTTGATACTATAAGATTACTTTAATAATAATATCATTTAGGTGGTGAATTAAAACTAATAGAAAAAATCAATCATACACTACTATGGCTAGAATAAAAATTCAAGATGGAATTCACAACTCTCGAGTGAAGGATAAGTGTATCATCATCCCATCATTGTTATAACTAACGCCCAGTAGTTGGAGTATTATAGGTTTCCCATTATATCTATTATTATTAAGGATAGAGTTATCTATCATCATTGGTATCCTATAGTTATTTTAGTTCAAATATAAATCACAAATAACTTATGAGATATCATCCATTGATCAACTTATATCATTTTAGGTTCAACCCAGATTACTTTGAGTTGGGTTATTTGATATCTTTTAACATAATCCTAAAAGAATATCCTAAATTAAATTTCATATTCTTAAAATATTTTAAACCAAAAAATAATTGAAATATTTACAATAAAATATTTACTTTCCTTTATTCAGGAAATCACATACCAATTAATATTCACCTCAACTTACGAATCCAGGTATCATAGTCTATGTTATCCATTGTCACATTCTCATTAGGTAATTTGATAAAAATATTTTAAAATACCTCTAATTTCTTTCTAAAGAGAATGTGATTGACTAATGAATATCCCCCATGAGTGTCAAACTAGGTGTGTGGCAAGATCGCCTTCAAGTCGACCATAATTATGGTTGGGATGTACATGATTAATTATTTTCATGGTTATTACCCCTATCTGAATATGTGGAAACATCATAACTACTTTTAGTATCCATATATTGATTTATTTCTAGGAAAATAACAAAACCCATTTCCAATAAATTTACCTAGGGGTTCATGAATATTATATAAATGAATATCTAAAATAACCAAACCCATCTATAATACAAACTATAGGGACCCAAGATGAAAATGGCCTAAATAATACATAAATCTCATGATTTAGATTATATATCTCTCAAATATTATTATAACCTCAAGATTGAGAGATATAATCTCTTATATATATTATCTTTATAGACATATTATTTTACAACACTTGAAAACATATATATATATATATATATATATATATATAATTAGTCTCCCTTATACCATTTCTATACATCTCTCATTTTATAAACATCTTTATAATCTTGGAATTGGAAATATAAATAATGTATTATCTTAGCCAACAAGAAAGGTAAATAAATATCCTAAACTATTAGATCATACAAATGAATTAGAATATGAGGAAGTCATAAATATATACATTAAATATCTAATTACCATGGATAATAACTTTAACACATGATGGAGAAACATAACATCATAAAGAGATTGTTATAGAAATGTAAATGTTATGAACTGGCTCAAAACACGAATAAATAATCATAAAACATACAAGAATTATCTAAAAGTTCAGAATAATTTAAAAATAAATAATCCATAATCAGAAAAATATTTATTTTCATGGATATTATTTGTGTCTTGAAAATTTAGTATAACTTGATAAATAAGTTTTGAAATATGGAATAACCAAAGGCTTTAAAAATTTTATGAACAAAGAATTATTCATTAAATTCATACAAAAACTTGAAAACAATTCATCTCATATCACATTAACATAATAAATTTGGGAAATAATAAACCAAAATCATATTCACAAAATAAAATTGTCAAAAAAATATTTTCACAACTCATTTACACAAAAAAAAACCTTTGAAAAATGATTTCTGAATATCATTCATAAGACATCACATCATCTTATGTAGTATGAAACCCTATCAACTTCATTTTAGGGTTATATATTATCCCAGATTAATTATTCATACATATGAGTTTGATAGGAAATTAAAACATTCAATATCAGTAAAATAACCCATGGAAAATGAGTGGTTTTTAAAAAACATTCAAAACTTCTCACATGTCATGAACATAAGAAATCATAGAATATAAAAACAATCATTTTCTAAAAAAATAATATCATTATAGTATATAATGGGTGATAAAAAAATCACATCTCAAAAGAAACCCCATACACATTAAAACTAATTTAAAATAAAATTATTCAAAAATCATTTTTAAACATAATAAATGATGTAGCGTTAACTACACTAAAAATATTTCCAAGATAGAATATAGAATAATTTTTTAAAAAATTATTAAAATAACTTCTAAATAAAATATCATCAAAATTTATTAAATATTTTAAAATGATAAATAAAAATAAATAGGAAACTTATAAATTTGAATCTAATATTTAGTAATGATAATTGGAAAAAAATTATTGCTTTGAAAAGGGAAAGAGAATATAACTTGAAAAATATTACTATTAAAAAGAATCGCCAAAAATGTAAACTCGGAAGAGACATAAATTTTTCAAAAATGGTATGTGAATAAAATTGGAAAATTTTCAATTTAAAAAAAAAATTAACCATGAAAATTTGGAATATATATATATTTTATCAAAATAAAATTTTGAGTGGATAATAAAGCCTTTAATTTTGAAAGGGTATAAGACACATTTAAAATATTTTGAAATAACCTATTTGAAAAATCCACATAATTAAAAATATGATGAAACAATATTTTAAAATTATTAATGTAGATAAAATTGATTATTTGGGATAAAAATTTGATTTTACAATAGGGTAATGAGAACATTATTGTGAAGAAAAAACATGGTTATGGAAGGGAAATCATTTAAATGAAATGACAATTACTCTATCCAAAAATGAATTTCAACGAAATAATATACTCATAAATGTAGAAGGATATGGTGTGAAACATTATTTGAACACAATAATAGGTGTTAATAAACTGTAACATAATCATATGGTATAGTTGATAAATCTTGAAAGATGATAGTCAAATAAAAGTTATTATGACCCAAGGAAACAATTTGAGACACCAAAACCCATTACAATGTTTTTATCTTTTAAATACAAATCCATGAGAAAGATAACATGAAATTGAACATTGAATAACATAAAATATGATACTATGACGATATAAAAATTAAAATTAGGTGATAATTACACACTACAAATTTGAATGTGGTGTATAACATAAAAATGTCTTAATGATAGAAAATTGATACAGAAACCATTCTTTGTTTCCTTTCTTAGTTGATCACACTATATGATCCTATAAAAAAAATATGAAGAAATTAATATAATATTTTAGAACCTTATTCATATATGATACCCTTTTATATTAATTTTAGACTATTTATATAATTAGTATATTAATTAGTTATACCATATTATGACCATCAGGTGCTAATAACATTAATGGATTTTTTCACAATTTATAATGTCGGTGTAATTACCCATAATTTTAAAAATGATACTCATATATATTATTTAATAAAATATATTATTTTTCTTAGATTTATTTATTAATCTTTTATATTTTTCTATAAGTTTTTTAGTTACACAGTATAAAAATGGAATAAGTACTGCCATATTTTATATATTTTTTTGAATGAAAAATGATGCAACATCAATATGTTAAATAAAAAATATAATACTTATATAACTGTATATAATTTATTAATTTATTAATAAATTACAATAATATTAGTTTTAATGATCTTATGGTCATCTACATTCTAATATTAATGAATCATTCATGTAGATGGTAAACAAAAAAAAACCTGAACACGCTTTAACTCATTTGGTGGGTATGGTTAATGAGGTTCTTCTTTTAACATAATTTATTACGATAGAAGAATAAATATTAAACATTAATCTTTAAATAATGGTAAAAAAATATAGTATTTTTTTATGTAAAATAATATATAGAATAAAAAACAATAGAATGATTCTCTATAGAGGCGCTAGTCTACACACACACAAGAATAATGTTCCATTATTTTAATAAGTGGATAGTAAAAAATAAATAGGGTATATGAAAAAAATATGAAAATATATTATTATGATAATCATACTGAATCCATTATATTATTATCATTATAATATATTTTAAGGAGTAAATTAATGTATAAAATATAAGAAGAATACTTTACTTTTTTTAAAGGCTATTTTTTCTTTGAAGTTCTATCGAAATTGAATGGATTGAAATAAATATGAGTGATCAAGGGCATTTATTTATTATAGAGAGTTATGAGTGAGTAAAATTTCATATTTTAAAGGATAAAATATAATAATATGTGTGTTTTAAAAGGTTCTAAGTTACCCTCCTTATAAGAGAGTAAGATTGTACTTTAAAAAAAACCCTTTATATTTTAATAATTCCATGAAACTTTTCCAAGGTAAATGGATCCAATGTTTTTTAAATAATGGAGTTTGGGGTATATCAGAATCTATAAATTCATGAAAAGTCTTTTAAAACATTTTTTACACTTGTTTTAGGGCTTTTCCTATTATTTTTTATACATTTTACTCTTTTACTTTTAAACCATGTATCCGGTTTTAACTAGGTGATTTTATGTTTTATTAAGAATATTGAATAACCAATATAGACAAAACTAAGTGTGTAGGAATTAAATTTAACAACTATTTAATCCAATTTATATCTTAAATATTATTAATCTAACTATTATATTAAAAATTATATTGTGTAGAAAAAACATTTTAATATAAAAATTACATTTTGACCATTGTGGATTATTAATAATATATAAAATGGATAAAAAATTATATGAGTATTAATATAATTATAAATTAATTTATAAATAATTTCAGATTCATTATTTAATTTTTTAAATTTAATTTATTCTTTATAAATTCTTTTACAATAACAAAATAAAAAAATAAAAAAATTATTTCCCCATTATTGTTGTAATTTGAATTAATAAAAAAATTGTAAATTTTGAACCAAAAAATGAAATATTAAATAAAAATTAATATAAAACACAATATCTAAAATATATTAATCATTTTTTGAAATTAAATTTCTATGTGTTTGAAAATTAATCCAAAATTTGGCTTATTTAACACCTAAAACCCAATTTTTTAAAAATGTTTATTTTGGAATTAAATGAATTATGATTAGGATATAATTTCTAATTATATATATTCCAATGAATTTAAATTAATATTTAAAATATTTGTTATTAAATAAAAAAATTCTTTTCTTTGTGTTTTAATTAATTTAACAAAACAGTTGTAAAATTATTTGCATTAAAATGGTACATGAATTTTCAAAAAATATAGGTCGGGATTATATTTTAAACATTTTATATAAAAATTAATTATTATACTCTAAAATAAATAATTTTATATTAAAATGTTTCAAAATAATCTATGTCATACAAAAATTATGGTTATAGTAAAACTAGTTTTTTCACCATTCATCTAAAATTAAACTATTTCAAAAAAATCTAAAAAATACAACCCACAATAATTTTATTGTGAGGAATTTAAAAATAAATTTGTCCATATCAAATTTAAATTATAAACTTTTTAAATTTATTTTTTTAAAATAAAATATATAATATTAATAAAATAAAATTGTTTTAAAAAACCTTTTCCAACTTAAGTAGTATGAATTATTTACCTTTTAAAGGTAACAACTATTAATTATTTACCATATTTGTATTTATTATAGTTTTACTAATAATTAATACTTAATGTTTTCTAGTTTTATCATGTTGTATACTATGAAACACATTTTAGAATGTAATTTTTAATTCAAAAGTATCCAAAACCTCATGTCCTTACATGGGCCATTATGTATTATTCTATTTTTATCTTGATGGATATATGAAATACATTTTTAAAATTTTTAATATTTTGTAATTGGAAATAGTGGTCAACGTTAGTGAATGGAATTTGGATTTCATAAGGTGGATTATTTTATATATCATTGAGGATTTATGTGATTGGTTTCAGGATTGATATTACTCCCCACCATTTAGTTGATAATGGGACCCCATGTTCTTATGTTGGGACCTAGTAAATGTACCTTCTAGTAATTGATGCCACTCTGACTTGTCTTTTTTTGTGAACTAGCCTGGTATAACACTTGATATAGGCACTTTATCTAGTACATGAACTACATGAGTGGATTCCCCAATCCATCCCCAATGAAAGAAAGGCTCAAAGGAATCATAAGTAATAAATGAAGATTATTTTTCCAACAAAAACACATTAAAAAATTATAGATTTAAACATAAATTTC
The DNA here is from genome assembly GCA_963277665.1 of Viscum album. Taxonomy (NCBI): domain Eukaryota; kingdom Viridiplantae; phylum Streptophyta; class Magnoliopsida; order Santalales; family Viscaceae; genus Viscum; species Viscum album. The sequence goes on from OY728119.1 coordinate 781,252,723, forward strand.
AACATCAGGATTCCAAAAATTAGAAATCCAAACCATAAAAATATCCAAAAAGATTTAAATGAAACAAAACTAGACATAAAAATTATAGAAATTTCATATCAACAATAGAATAAAATATAAAATAGTATTGGAAAATAAACATCAAGATACAAGAGGAAGAATTGGCTAATACTCTAGTAAATGAAAAGAAAAATAAATGCACAACATCAACTCTATGTGACCTAAAAAGTTACTATCTATACATAACCAACCCTCTCAATGGGAAATCCATGAAAATAACATGAAACTATAAAATATAATGGGTCAATAGATGTTGAGTGAAACCGGTAGGGTGTGATCATAAGGAAACTACGTATGTAAGCACTATATAGTCCATATATGTTCATTACCCAAAGAGAGAATAAATTATACTTTGGAAATAAAAATAGAATAAAATATGTTCTTTATAATTTTTATTTAAAACTATAAGTTTTCTCAAATATTTCCTTTAAAACATGACACATGTTTTATTTATTTTTTTTAAAAACCATTCATAACAATTTTTTTAAATACCCATTTTTGAGACTAATTTAAAAAAACACCTAACTCATTATGAAGAAGATCAAAGAGATGTAAAATTAAAAAGTAAATATAAAAGTAAAACTAGTAGTCATGTCATTAAAGGACAGGAATGGGGATGTAAAACAAAGAAACCAAAATAAGTTTAAAATATAAATGTTTACAAACTCATGGGAAATTCATTCTCATCCTGTGCGGATATCCTAAACACTATTTAGATAGAACCATATTTATGAATATGGATGCATTAATAAGTATAAGAACACCATGATACTCTCAAATATCTAATCTTGTATTACACCCTCGTATGGTCTATGAATTATTAAAGGCTATATTTCATCTCATTGGGACCATATAGAATCATCTCTGATCTATCAGTAATATGAACATGATCCCATAATGACAAAAAAAGTGGGATATGAGGTCTCCTACACATCAAACATATAAAACATAAATCCACATAGGAATAATAAATTTCTCAACCCATCGCCCCACACTAGTAAATGTGAATAAATCATTAAATATGGGGGCTTCATATGGTTTCACACAATTCAATGTAAGCATATAAAGGTTCAAACCAGTCCTTAACATTAAAAATTAATATTAAATTTCATTGAAAAAAACATTCTTTTAAAGAAATTTAAAAACATTAAGGTACTATTAATAAATTTCACCATGTTCCAAACAACCAAAAATTATACTTTAAAAAAAATTTAAAAACTTCTTTCGAAAACAGTTTTGAATCCAAGATGTAAATTGAGAACACAAAATTTTTTAAGTAAATTCTATGATGTTAACATCAATATATGCCCATACACATATTTATTTCCTTGGGAACAAATATATTTATAAGATTTTACAAATATATATATTTTTTTATATAGTTATACATTCATTTTTTTCACATAAAACAACTAATGAATGACATTAAAGTCACCCATAAAAGTGTAAATAATTCCTTGAAAACCCATTAAAACCCTCAAAATGGAAAAATCCCAATAAAAATTGAAATCATTCAAAAAACCAACTAACATAATTTTATTGAAGGCTAAAAATAAATTTTTACACCAAAATCCTTTTAAAAAGTCCACTTAGTAATTATAGAAATCATTTTTATTTATATAATTTAAATATAATAATTTTTTTTAAAAAAAGTTTGGTGTTGAAGCCACATTTATTATTAAAGAAAATAAAAGACATCTTTAACTGGGTAGAGGGATACCCATTACATACCCCAAATGCCGAGTGGGAATTTTTCCCATTACATGGCTTGTATGCCCATTTTTTTTGCCCAAAGCCCATTCTGTGAATAGTACTACTACAATACCCGCGCTGCAACTATACTGCACAGTTCCTGCCACTACTACGGTACTATGCCAGCATTATAGTGACCTTCCACCACTATAGTGAATGTCGTTGCTATTGTTTCATCACTGCTACAGTACGCTACAGTACTGCTATAGTACCCTGCGCCCAATGGGTTTTGAACCCCCATTTTTCATGTAGAATTAAGGGGTGCTTGCCACTAATCCAAACCACATCTACTTTTAATTCAAATTTAAAACCACCAATTCTTAGGAATACCCACATTATATAAAAATATTAACCCATAAATATTTATTAAACAATTTATAAAGTCTTCATAAAATAATAATAATCTAAACATATGTTTAAAGACCCCAAATCATTTCATGGGGTTATTTAGAATGTTGACAGATATACACACCTACCTAAAATGTATGAAGATACAATGAATCCTTTAAAAATGGAAGAGACACAGTCTAATGAATATACCACCACCCAAAACATTTATGGAAATAAAAAATCAAATACAACCGTCTACCAAAGGTTTGTTTAAGAAGATACCATTTTAGTGATAGAGGAGAGAAGTGTGATCAATGAAATTAAGATGAAGAATATTCCTTACTATGTAATGGAACACCAAAAATAAAATGAATAAAGGTAAAAAATCAAATTGTGGAACTTAAAGGGTCATTCAATAGGTTCCCCTAAGCATTTTAGTTGATCAAGGAGAGGAGCATGATAAATTGGGAGTTTAATTAAGAAGGGAAGGGTATGAAATTCATGTTATTGGAAAATTGGGCATGTCTCATTATTAGGGAACATTATTTTCTAAACCATATGCTAACCATGCAACCCTTCTAGGAAAGTATTTGGAAAAATTTTTTGCTAAAAAATCTAAAACCTTTGTAAAACATATCTACTAAAATGGAATAAATTACCAAATTATTATCACATGGTTCCCCTTATTTTCGACAGGTCGGGCACCAACATCTAGAGAAAAAAAATCTCACATAGTCTCCCCTAGGTTTCACATCATTGGTAATAAAATATACATTGCTCAAGAATAATAACCCATAAAGGACAAATATCATCTAAAAATTTTATGTGTAAAGGAATTTACAAAATTTCCCCAAAACCATGCACACCAACTATGAGATAAAGAAAAATAATTCTCAAAAACAAAAAAACATGAAATTGACAAACCTAACTAACCTGATACTTAAAGATAATCTCAAAGACCAATAAATGAATATAATAAAGACAAAATTAAAGGGTGTTGTCTGAAAATTATTACCACCATAACACTTTCTATCCCCAAGATATCAGTAAATTCTAGACATACTTATGAAATATTGTCTCCCAACCCAAAAAGAAGAGCCTCCAAAACTAAAGCCTCTGAACCAAAACAAAACCGAATGAAATTAAAAACCATGGTGTGATTATTGACATCAAAATTCACACTTGAATAGATTAAGGAATAACTGAAATATATGATAAGAAATTTTTCAACCCAATATTTATAGGGTCTAGTATCATGGAGTTTCATTATAAAAATAACTTGAATGGTTTACTATTAGTGAAAAATGAGATTCTATTCCAAAGAACTCAAATAATCTACCTGATCAACCATGACCTCTAATTTCCACATGGAATATATGTCTATATTTAATCATGGGATATAGTTTCACCAAAAAAACCCATAGAATAATAAATAAGTTAAATATAATAGAAAATAAAAATAATAAATAATATAATAAGGATTACCTCAATGATCAAATCAGAGGGCTACTGAGATTCCATAATTTATATGGGATTCTTCTTCTACATATCCCAAAATATGATCCATGTATTTTTTGAAGATGTACCAGTTGACCATAATGTTAAATATATTCAATGTTCTATTGAAATAAGGCTTGGAATTAGAAAGAGGTCGAAACTAAAAATATACAACTTAATGCTTACTTTTCTAATAAGTAATAAAAAATAAGTAGGTCCCTCCAAAATATTTGCCTTTACTTTCCAGTATTCCCTTCATATAGAACCTTCATTAGGAAAAAGGGAGATAAAAATTATCCAAAACCTATCCCAAATTGGTCTCTCTATGGGAAATAATTATAAAAATATTGTCTTAATGAAGAAACTTCATGGACAAATATCCCTTTAATAAATTTCTTGATATTATCTATATAGAATAGAGAATTGGCTCATTGATTTGGTCAATGTTATCCTTCACAATTTGTTGACCCTTTTGAAAACCCATTATCTCCACTATCTACTTTAGTTTCACCTATTTATAAATGGAATATTTACAAAAGGTATTATTTAATAATTTACTAATTATAACATTTCCTAGGGATGGAAGAAAGTGAAACTTCCCATAATCTAAACCTCATCCCTTGAACAACTATGAGTCAACTCTCACCCTCAAATATTATAGTGTTCCCAAGGACATACAAATTCATTCTATTTATTATATCCACTTTTCATCTTCTATGGTTCCATGATCACTATTAAAAATAGGCAATGACCAAGAATTTTTCATCTCTACCACTCTACTTTTTTTTGGTAGAGTTAACTATAAGAAAAATGTACCAAAGATATAGGAGATACACCCTTTATGATTATTTGAGAATTTTCCAAGGGGAATACTCTAATTAAGAAGAAATATAAAATCTAATAAAAAATTACGAAACATAAATCATAATCTATCAAAATTAACATGATTCAAAATAAAATAACACAAACTTGTCAATATAAATAAACAAGAAATTCGTAGCATAAAAAATAACCTCAAATCCATTTTTTAGTTCACATATATTAATTTAATTTTAAATTCCATTTAAAACCCACCCTATGTTAAAATATTTCATTTAAAGGAAATTTAAATTTTATGAAATTATAAAGTCCTAAAATCCTTATTGAAACAATTTTTAAGTCACACATGTTTTTCTAATAAAACTATTCATTCAATTCTCTCCTAAAAAAATTATCCAAAAAAATTATTTTAAATTTAAAAACCAACCCACAAAAAACCAAATATCACAAATAAAATTACATAACACCAAATATCCTTTAAAAAGTAATAATGTAGAAGACGATGTTCCAATAATGAAACCACAATTGGAGGCCTTTTTGAACTTGGTACATAAGATCCACAAGGTCTAATAGGTTAGGAAATCTTACTGGGTGAAATATAATCATCTACTATATTTGTCCCCATAAACACATAGATAAAAAAATTAATCCAAAATACCATAAATATTTTCCCGATAAAACAATATAGAAAATAAAAGATAATGAAGAATTGAAAACAAACAAACCATATTGAAATGAGGTTAGGTCGGAGTCAAATAACAGGAAACTCTCATCACACCTACCTATAAAGTTCTGATTATCTAATCTAATATACCATTATAGACCAAATGAAAAAGATCACTTTAAATCCATGGTAAACTTATGAACTTATAAATTGATACAATGTTATCATGAACAATTATTGACTAACTATTTAACCAAGCACCCAATCCAGATCGTGACACACGTGAGGGGTGTTCTCAATCCCCGAAAGACGATAATATTTTTCATAAGAATCATAAGTTATCAATAGATATTGTTTCACCCAATAAAAACATTAAACAAGCAATAAAATTCAACATGAATTTTGGCATCAAGAATCAAGACATTGGATATCCACATCATAAAAATTGGATGAAATACCATATAAATGAAAAAATAGTATATAACTAGAAAGAACACAACATAACAACCTGAGAATAAAATACACAATAGAAGTGGAAATATACGTATCCAAATATTAGAGGCCAAATTTCAAGATACAATAGGTTGAAAAATAAAACCAAATACCCATTATCTTCATCATGTGACCTCCAAGGTAACCATTCATCCCTAACCAACCCACTCAAATAAAAATCCACGAATGAACCTTAACGTACAAAAATAGATAGGTTCTACCAACTACAAGTGGAACAAGTAGGGTGTGAGAATATAATTTCCTAGTAGGTAAGAACCAGAAAGTCCATATATTTCATTTACCCAAGAATAACATAAATATTTGTTTATAAATTCATGTATAATAAAATAGGGTATTCATGTTTAAAAAGAATAGACCCAAGGTTTTTTCAAAGCAGTTTTTGAATATTTTAAACTTGTTATAATAAAATATTATTTTAAAAAAAATAACCACTTAATTTTAAAATTATCCATTTTGAGTGCTCTATTATAATGAACGCCCAAATAAACCCAATGTAACTCAATGTGAACCAAAATGATGAACACAATAGAAATTTAAAACTAGTGGGTATGTTATAAAAGCACTATAATATAGTAAGAAATTAAATAGACCAAAAAATAAGATAAAAACAGTAGTCATAATCATGTTAAATTCCTAAACATCCAATAAAGAGAACATGGACACACTTCAGTTGGAACCATCCTTTAGCCTGTTAATATATTCCTAAGGATATAACCACATAGATTCTCTCATCTAAAATCCATGGGGTAACAATTTATTATGGTATATGATACTACAATGGATCTATTACATCTCAGTAGAACTAGATAGAAATGACTCCCTTCCATCACTATGATTCATAGGATACCATGATTATAAAAAAAGTGTGGGATAAGGAAACCTTCATATAAAACATATAAAATAAGAATAAACATAATAAAAATAAATTATCCACCATATCTCTCTAAAATCATTCATGTGGACACCTTCGAAAAATGTTAGTTTTTCATGAGGGTGAACTCTTTTCAAAGAAACCATTTAAATGTTCCACAGGTTACATAGAATTAAAAATTATCAATACATTTTTAAGTAATAAACACTTTCGTTACAATATATTTCAAAACACAAAGGCTGTTTCAATTTATTTTAACAATGTTATAAATAAAACATAAATTATACATACAAAAACACATCATAAAAATCTTATTTAGAAAACAATTTAGCATCCTATTGGTAATTTTAGAACCCAATCTTTAATAATTCCACACAATGAGAATTATATAAATATATTCCTAGGCACATATATATGTTCATGGGAATATATATATATGTGTGTGTATAAATTCACATGAACTTTTTTATTTTCATTTAATGTGTTTCAAGGAAAATATCCAAAAAATTAAATTAAAGTAACTGATTTAAGTGTAATCAATTATTAGAAACCCTAATAAAACCCAAAAAATGGAAACAACACAAAAAAATCACAACTTAATCAATACAAACCAAAAAACAGATTTTTCTTGAAATAAAATTATAAATTTTGACAGAAAAAACCCATTAAAAATTTATCTATGGAATTTTAGAAATAACATAGTATGAATATACATTTAATAAAACTACACATTTATTGTAACATTGAAAACCCTACTTTATAAATAATCGTTTAACCCATTAAGTTTTAAATAACAATTTATAAAGTACACACACAATAATTTTAGTCTAAATATATGTTTAGAGAGACCCAACCATTTAGTGGTGTTGTTTAGAAAAGAAATAGATGAAAAAAAACCTCAAATATGTGAGGATGAAATAAAATCAATCATATATAAAAGAAAAATGGTATAAAGAATCAAACACACACAATAATATTTAAATAAACACCATATAAAATCCAAAAATCAACCTCGGGTTTAGAAAATAAGAGACTATAATAAAAAAATATAAAACAAGGGATAATGGGAAGATAGAGGTGGTAGAGGCCTTTCATAGGATAAAGCCACCAAAAATATGAAGAGGGGGCCAAAATGAAAAAAATTAGGAGATTAAAGGGTATTTTTCTAGGATGATATCGTAATTTATGTTGAGTGTGGAGTTACTTATGTTTAATTTGTGTTTTAATTGAGGAGCGTAGAAAATTAAATCATGTTTTAGGAAAACTAGTAATTTCCCATGAATAGGCCTGCCAATTTTACAAACTGTGTTCCCCTACATGAAATGATTGAGGAAAATATGCGATTTTTTCCAATGAATTGGTATACTATGAACCAAATATGCAAAAAATCCTACTAAATATATAGAATCATCCAAATTTTTATTACACATTTTCCTGAACTATGTACAATCCGTGAAACATCTCTAAGACACACTGTACTCTCGTATAGTATCCCCTAGGTATCACATAGTATTCAATCAACTATTAATTATTCATATGGAATAAAACATGTTAGAAAATAATGAATTGAGATTTCCCCACATTTTAATGTAGTCACAAGGTCATAAATTAACCTTATGAATGAATAATGAAAAATACTCCTAAATACTTAAAAACACGAAATTTCTACACCGGATCAAACTATGAATCGAAACAAATACCCAAAAAGAAAAAATAAATAAAATAACACATAAATTTTATTTTTTTGTAATACCTACATTCTAGTATCTACTATGTAATTATGTAACACTACCTATACTACACATCACTATTTATTATTCTACTCTAAATAAGATGCCACTCCCACTTGTTGCTAATGCATAGTTTAATAAAGTTTGTTTGAATATAGACTTTTATGAGGATCTTAGAGTGAATTCACCTTAATAACCTAGATCCACTCCTATGTTGATGAGTTATTATTTCATTACATGGATTATATTTCTATTCTCCTTTACATTCTTATATAATATAAATTTCATGTGGTGTAGTTTTATATATCTCTTATCAGTTTATTTCCATATATTATACACCATTTTTTTAAAATACTATATTTTTTGGATATAATTAACTTTTTATCAAGGGATATTGGATTGAAGTTTTAAATTAATGATTTCAAACTCAACTATAACTATATTATGTTTTAAAATCATTTCTACAATAATTACATAAGATATTTAATGTATTTTATAAGGAATCACATATTTTTATCTATAATAATTTTGTCAACAATTTTAAAAAGTAATGTTGGTATTAACATATATGGTTTTCATTTGTTAAATAACAAAAAGATATCAATTTTCATAAAGTATATTTCAAACTAGAATAAAGAAATTTTACTATAAAAGGAATAACCTAGAATCTTTTCTTGGTGGTAACCTACTAGAAATATTTTTATCACTCCTTAAGTATACAATGTAGTGTGGATTGACTTGGTTGAATTTTCATGTTCAGGTTTATAGAATGGTACACATTTCGGATTACATATTCTCTATCTATTATATGTAATGTTTTTATGATGATGTTTGAGGGTTTCCATGGGTCACCAGGAGATTTTCAATTTTTTATATTCGATCCTTTTTCTACCTTGGGGTTTTTTAGATACCAATTTTTTTTGAATTGTTTGAATTTTTTATCTTTATATTATTATAATTACTTACTATTATTACATATATTATATTGAACATGAGTTGGGTATTTCTTTTGAGTTATACCAGGTTTGGATTATTTTATATTTTAAAACAATTAATCTACATTTCATGGATGACCAACTTATATATAAACTTTGAAAAATTATTTTTAAGAGTGATACAAGGTATTTATTAATATTTATTTTGATAAAAGTTTTTCCATAGTGTATCCTTTAGAAGAGAAAATGGTTTTTATCCCACTGAGATTGCGAACATCATTCATGATATACCATAAAAAAACTCAATTACCATGTTAGGGTAGTGCTTATTGGTTCATGACATGTAAGATGAGTATTCAAAATACATGGAGGATCCTAACAGAATTATCATAGTAATTAATATAATCATGATCTACGAATGATATGGCGGTGATCCATGGTTGGATTGAGTGATTATAGTAAATTTAGTGTGTTTTTTCTAATAGTTTTCTAGCATAATCTGGTGACTTACCAAATATTATATTCTACTAGTATTTAAAAAATAAATAATATTATGATTTATATTATTACTCAAGGTTAGTGATTTGTTTCTTGTTGATAAATCATAGCTCTTCCACATAGAGAATAAATGAATTACCCCATCGTGGATAAAAATTCTTGTTTCTAATATTAAAATTTGATGGAGTGATAACTTATAACACAACCACAAAATTGACTGGGGAAACGATTTATTGTAAATATATCTATGTAAAATTCCACACTACATTATTTATTGGGAGAATAAATCAATAAAAGTAATAATATTTAGAATTCTTTATTAATTGCTTCTCAGGATAGAGCCATTTTTTGACACCATATGTCTTGAGACCTAGAATAGTGTAATAAGGGATCCAGGGTAGTGTTATGATTCTCTGTTTTGGGGAATATAGTAAAAAATAAATTAAATGCTATGATATATAGATATCTATGGTGGTGATAATAGACCACAGGGAATCCATGGTAGTGACATGCTGATATATATAAGCATTATTGATGATAAATAGTTGTCTCCACATATTATTTTCAATCATATAAATAACACAATTATTTCTGGATGCATGTAAAATGAATAGGGGTATTCTTATTTCAATTATTAGTTGATATCATAAGTTAGAGATATATCACTAATATTATATGAAGGAATCACCACCCATGACATGGATAAGAGATGAAACGTCCTCATTTTTTATTAATATATTGTTAACTAGAATTACATGTAGCGTCATTAATTTGTTCAATAAGTTATTTTTGTGACTTATTAATACTCCAAAAGGATGTGGATGGATAATATTTAAGAAATAATGGATTTTCAAGAGTCAAGATCCATTGATTGATTAATAAAAATACTTAAAAGTCATATAGAAATAGATTTTTTTATAATGGTCTAACTAAATTTGTTAGCAATCCAATAGTACTCCTAGATGTCCTTTGATCTATAATACATAAAATATATGTACATGATTAAATATAGTGGATCATTTAACTTAAGAACGGTGAAAAAAATTGGGCTAAAAATATTAAAATTCTTGTGGAGTGGTTAAAATATAAATTTAATACAAGAACTAATCCCCCAAACAAATAATATTTTAAATATTGATAACGTACATAGAAAAGAATAGTTAAAAAGAGTTTTACATTCAATGAAACATCAATAATGGAGGATGAGATGAAAAATAGAGGATATGGATCCATGAAAAACCATAGGTTAGTCTCCTTTATATTTTTTATTTTACTTTTGTATCATGAACATAAGTTGTTATGTACGATGGTGACATCAGGTGAGGCAGATTTGATGATCATAATGACCTACTCAAAGACATGAATTAATTGTAAATGTTTCTCTAATTCATAATAATTTTATGACCTAATCTCTTAAAAATATAACCTTGGGGATGAGTGCTGATTTAATAGTGTAAGTCCATTGTGGACAGTAGAGATAAGGACAAAAATTATTGAGTGTGATAGCCACCATGGTGTTTACATTACACCAATATTAAAGACTGATAATCATATCTTCCTTAATGTAAAGTGATAGGAAACAACATGAGGAGTTATTGTTGTTCTAATGATAACAAGATTATATTGATAGATATCTTACTGTATTGGGTGATCATGATGCAAACAAGTCTATAAATAAATAGTGTGAAATAAAATTAATTTTCCCATACTCCCCAATTTTTCACCATTATTTACCTCTAATTTTTCATGAATTACCTTTATTACACCTATTATATATTGTTTCTTTATTATATAATCTAATAATTTTAATTTTATGAAACATAATTTATAGTAATTTTTTAATGGTTTTTAAACGAGCATGAATACTTTATTTAATATGTTGTTTTAAAACATTTCCCAAAGGCTGAACTTGAAAATCCCTGGTATATTCTTTAAGTGGACTTGATAACTTATATGGAGTTTTACACAACAGACATCATTAAAATACTTTTTTTAATGTTTCAAGGAAAATAGAGTGTTAGTCATCATTTTTTATTTTTCTTTTATATAAAAAATATAAAAAAAGTTTCATATCTTCCATATACAAACATATAATCTATATAGATATATTCATGATATTGTAAATTTTATTATATTCAACCGTTTAAAAATTATATATGCCTATGAAAATCCTTTTCTTCTTTTTTCTATTGATTATAGATATTTTATGATATTTTCTTATAATATGGAATAAAATACTAGATTACACGGAAGTAGAAATATTATTTTAAATACAACCATAATAGAGAATACAATAGTATTATAATATGCTTGAATAGAATGTTATCTAGGTTTCATTATGGTTTAGGTACTTAAATTCTATTCAAGTGGCTGGGATTCGGTTGTATATAATTTTAAATTTATATTTTGGGTGTTCATGGAATTTTATTTATTTCTATTAAAAAATTGAAAAGTAGTAAAGTTCTAGTCTTGAATTAGAATTTTTAAAGCCCTATTGGATTCTAGAAAGGATTATTTCCCTTAGATGGTGGTTTTGTAGTTTTATATGTCATAGAATTTACCCATGGGTGTTAGGTGGAATTGGAATTCCATATTTATTTATTTATTTAAATCATTCATATTTTGTAGATTATTTTTATAAAATAAAATTTATAACATGTGATATATTTTTTAGTTTTGGTAAAATGTGGATATTAGTGGAAATAGAATCGAAATATTTTATTTGGTGGAATTCCATGTTTTTAAATTATATATGGGTTTGCGATTTTGAAAATAAATAATTAGGGAGGGAGGGAGGGAGATATATAGAATCTAGGAGGTGGAATTATTGGTAAAAATCGAGTAAATTAATTGAGAGAATCTATTTATCATTATTGTGGATTTCTTGAAAATTATATATTTTCTCTACTCTCTTAATAGAAGATAACTCTTTGTAATGGTTCATGGTGGTGAATCCTAAAAAATCATTGAATATGATTGTGCGTGGATAATTGTTATTGATCATTGGAGGACTAATTCCTAGTGCTCATTATAGAATTTAGTTAGGCATCTCAAAGATTCATCATTATATAATTCTTATGAATTTAACATTATTATAATATTTTATATTGGTTAAATTATTTATACTAAACTAAAAGATTGAATATCCATTAAATTTAATTTTAGATATGATTAATTAATAAAAATGAAAGGAATTATTTTTCTTGTTGAATAATTGAAGTGAGATAGATTGTGATTTTTAGGACTTTCATAGAAATTATAATTAAGTGTAAGATATTTATAGAATATTTTTTAAATGTATTACTATTAATATAAAAAAATTAATTGATTGGTATGAAAAATGTTAAATAATATATATGAATATGAAAGTATTATTTATTATTGAATATTTATTATAATTTATATATGAATTTTTCATCACATATTTTTAGTGATGTATTGATGATGAATATGTTTATGAGTAAATATAAAATTGTTTATAAGTGTTCAATATGTATTCAGTTTTTGGGATAACATTAATTCATATTGAATACCTTAATAATTATTGGATGATTCTTATTAACTTTATTGTGAGACATTCCAATTTTGCACGAGGTATATACCTTTTTTTGAATAGGGTAGGAAGTGTGGGTAAGGTGGGGGTTGAAATGGTTTTCAGTTACACAGGTCCATGCTATATTTTTATAATGTTATTCTAAATTATAGAGTAAAAGGATATTTTATGGAGTGATTTACACATGGTTTTGTGATTTATATAATGTTATTCCGCGTATAAAAAATGCCATTCCACATTCTAGATTTGAATGACATATCATGAAGTTATTTATATAAGGCAGTATATTTTCTATGAGGCTATTCCATTGAAGCTTAGGGTCATTCTATTTCCAGTAGAAGACATCCAAACCCATTTTTCTGAAATATGATGGTAGTGGGATAAGATGAAGAAGTGATACTCAATTATAGAATAAATATATAGATAAACCTTTTATTTTAAATATTTAGTTGTAAAAATGTGGAATGATACAATTGTTGATGTGTATTAATTGTATGGGTTTATTTTTCATGTGTTGGCTATGTGATAGAGATAAATTATTTCCAATATATTAATAATGTTAGTAATGTTGCATGATTTTTTCCTTTAGGATATGAATTATGAGGGAACTAGGTAGTAACATAGTATATTTATGTGGTTTTATTATATTTCATAGGACCTTTGAATGAATTTTAGTCATGGTAGAGAAATAGATGGATGGTAGGGGAATAAATCTATCTTTTATTTATGATAGTGATGAAGAAGTTATTACTAGTGATGTTGAAGAGGTTTTATTTCATGATGATGATGACGAGGATAATGTAATGTTGGCATTGATGATATCGATATCCCAAGTGGATATTATTAAATAGTTTAAAACTCCAAAATAAAGAAATATTCTATAATAAAACCTTACACTGATGATGATAAAGCATCATCTTAAAACTTCATCAGAAGGGTTTGATGGAGATCAAAAAGTGAAAAATGAAAGCTAACCACCTAAATAGGTACACAAATTCTGATATTAATTACTCAATTTTTATGTGGTATCCACCAACCTATATGACATTTTATCATCTCCTAGTGTAAAGGAGGAAGATGAGAGAGAGATTTGGGTTCCTAGTTGTTACTCACTAAATATCAACACAGACCCACTACCATCACCTGATAGAAATATATATTACACTTGATGATGCTCCAAAGGTATTATCCACATTAAATCATTAATTAAGACACATGTATAAATTCAATTTATGGTTCATACACCATAATATTTTACTCCCAATATTTTCAAATAAATATGTAACAATGTCATGAAATAATCGATCCCATGTTTCAAATGGTTTGGGTGTCCATCACATAAGAAATGATACAAACAATTTATGTTAATCATAAATTTCAGGAATAGATAAATTCAAACAATAAATATATCATATATAAATAGGTATATAGGGAATATGTCCTTCAATATCAAACTTTATTTAAATCCAAATAGACTTTGAGGCATTTCACCTTATATTGTATCATATACAACATGTTGTGAAACCATTTCCAAATAAATTTTAAAAAGCTATCATTAATTTCACCTTGTGTCACATCATATGAAATACCCTATGAAAACCCATCCAAAACACTTCTGGATTATCTTTAAAACACTTTTGGAGTTTCTCTCTGAGAAAAACTAAATCCTCATTCATTCAACTAAGAACTGTGATCCCACATTCCTTTTATTATTATTGGAAATAGATATGAATATCTAAATAATTTTATGTAAGAAAATTGTTTCCTCTATTAATGTATGAATTCTACATGATCTATAATTGGATATAGCATGATCACCATCAAACACGTGTATCCTTATACCTATTTCAACTAGTATGCATCATATAAAAATGTGTATTCTCATCTTTTCCTTTATTCTAAGATATCGAGTAACCTTGCGACAAAGATTATATCGATATCATATATCCAACTCATCTAATCTATATTCTTAGAGTATATAGTGACAAAATTGATGAATACTACACAATTCATTTATCCTTATGGAAAAACACATCACATGTACCTTATTCAGATAGATATATAATATATAGGTGAAGCTGCACCCTCCCAAAGTTCATATGATTCCTGGTCCCTAATTTTTTACTCATCATAGCATAGGAAAAATCCCATATTGGATAATATCCAACAAATGAAATGATCAGATACATACCCAATGACCCTGTATAGGCTATGTCAATATGTGGATATTTGTAAGTAGGGTATAAAAGTATGATGGTCGTCAAGATAGGATTCTCACCAACCTTAGGTAGTGGGGACTCAAATATGATCCATGAACCCATAGTATAACAAATAAATTTGTATGAAACTCCATAAGGCATATATAGAGGGTTATCCATTTCACAGGAAGAATCCTAATTCCCCCTTTCTCCTCATGAGAATATTTTTTAAATCTATACCAAAATATTATTGAAACTATACCTAACAATTAATTATAACCTATAATATTAAATGAGGAGCATAATTTAATGATAAATATGAAATAATTCATTGAGAGGAGAATTATCATCACACTTCATTGAATATGTATCTACATATAATTTTATGAGATAATGTGAAATAATGATAAATGAACAATTCTTCTTATTTGGATTTGGTTTAATATTCTAAAACACTTAAAAATATTTAACAATCACTACATAAGAACTAGTGTAATATATCACATATGATGAACTTCTAGATCAACATTATGTTTGATATAATTTCTAGATTTTGTAAACACGTTACATCGCATGAAATAGATACCACATCTCAATATGACCATATTTTAAAACACTACCACGAATTATTTAGTAATAATCATCTATAAATAATTATAGTTTGAAAAATGATGAAATTTAGGAACTATATTCCAAATTATTCATCTTCTAGAAAATATTCAGACTTATTAAGTATAAAACATCAAATGTTTTTATTTCAACTTCTATTGTATATTTATAACTCTTTCTACGTTAATCATCAATATCCTAGTAACCCTATTCCATCAAAAATTTTCTATAAAATAATTTAACTAGGTACATTAGTGTTTACCATTCCTCCTAAAATCTTTTATTATAATGTGAGAATAATTCTGTTATGGTAACAAATTTAACTCCATTCAATTATCTTTAATAAAATACACTTCACTCTGTTAAGATATCATGTATATTTCAAATTTAATTTTATAAGAATAATCCATAAATAAATATTTCCTTTAATATAATTGGAAAACTAAATATAACTATTAAAATATTGTTTTTCATCACATACCCTAATTTATTTTATTATAGAAAATTAAAAAAAATATCTTAAACTGGAATAATAGTGATATCTACTTTCTAAATATTAACTAAATTTATCACTTTAAATTTTATTTACCATTTTATTTCTTAAAAATTTTAGGATATTAAATGGAATTCACTTTAACATAAAATTAGTTTTATCCTTTATTTTTTAATTTTGAACTTCTCTAAGTTCATACGAAATCCCAATTTCCATTTAGGTACTATGTTTTTTTTTTCAAAATATCTTTCTAAGATACACATGCCTTTTTGTGTTATGAAATAACATTTATTCCCTTCTTGTATGATTATTTAATAAAAAGCTATTTTTTCTTTATGAAATATGTCGTTATATGTGTTTTAGAAGATAATTTCTTGAAAATATGACATTGCGAAAATATAAAAATGATGAATGGAGGGAACAAATTCCCATATATTTTAACAAATATTTGGATAAATAGTCTGTCCCAATATAATTTTTTATCATTATATTATTCTCAAAATATGTTATATAAATTGATTAATCATAAACCATTTAATAAAAAATCAATGAAATAGAACATATTCTCCTATCATATAAGATAAATGAGATGAATATAAAAAATTATTACTTATATTCATTGGATCTTTGTAATACCCCAAGCTTCCATGGTACATTTCTCTTTGAATAATATAGTAGCATGTGGTGTACGCAACTTCGAGTTCTAACACACACCACAACCAATCAAACTAGCCGTTATGAATAGTAATACCTACTTTTTGAAATTATATATTTTTTATATTTCAAAATGGACTTAATTTTTGGATTCGGAATATCGAATTTAGCCTAGGGTGAAATTTTTGAAATTTTTTAATAACACTTATATTTTGATGAATAGTGAAAATTACTAAATTTTAATTAAAAACAAATTTTTTAATCGAAATAATTTATATTGATAAATTATTAATTTGAGTGGTTTTAAAGTATATTTAGAATATATTTTTACAATTTAATATTATTTTGGTCATTGTACATAATTTTACAATTAAACCAGACATAAACAAGTGTCAATCTTTTGACAGTTATTATCTCTTAAAAACACGCTTTTTGTTTTAACAACGGGAATTAATTTTAAATTTATTTCTGCCACTTCTGTGTTTTGAATTTGAAAAAATTAATTCCATATATGGAATTAGGATGTTCATATTGTGTAAATAGGTAAATTTTATTTTTAGACATTTTGAATAATTAATGTGGTAAATATTTTATTTACCATGGTTAAGGGTAAATCTGGTAAATAAGGGTTAAAAAATAATATTATAATAATACTAAATTAACCTAAAACGTGTCCTAGACTTATTGGTTGATACATGTTCGACCATATACATCTTTGGGTCGATTTCGGGACCCCATGGAGCCACTTGTAGGTGATAGGGACACTTTATTTTAATTAAGTTAAAATGAATACAAAAATGACACAAGCATATACCCTTTAGAAAAACAATTTTTACCCAGGGTTATATATATTGGATTTTTGACTATAAATATTCATTAGAAATATAAAAGTATATCCTACATAATGATATTTTATTTATAATTTTTAGAGATTACATAATTTAATTTATTTATGACACAATGATGATGGAGTAATTACCATAATAGTGAAAATTTAAAATAATTGATATTATAAATACCCAAATAAATATAATTTGAGACTTTTATTGAATTAAAATAATTTTATAGGTTAATATGACATATTATTATTTATTTTATTGACTTTTTTATAATTAATCATTCTGTTATGAGTTTCACAAAAATCAATTATTGAATAGTGTCAAAATTCACATAAAAGAGGTTTTAAAACAAATATTATATTATTAATTGATATTAAATTCCTAAAAATCTAAGGCTCGGCCAAGAGACTTATATCATGATAGGTGTATCATTAATGGACAACTTGGTGGTATCTTGGATGTATATAGTAAATTTATTAACCATATAATATAAAAATACAAAGAGACATTATTTGTGAAACTAATTAACTTAGAGTTAATACTTAAAGATAAGGTTAATATAGTAACCCAAACCTGTATAAATTCTATTTGTTGAATGTTTTTCAACCCATACCCACCTTAAAATTTACATAATCAACTTTGTATCCATTATAAACCGAATATTAATTTATTATAAATTAATATTTCTAGCTTTTCCAAAGGTGCCCCTCACCCCTCTTATAAAAGGGAACTCCCCCTTCTCATTACTTCACACCTTCAAAGCCTTTTGGTTCGGCCAAACTCTTCCCAAATACTATCTCGACTTCCCTCAATACAACCTAGATGTCTTAGTTTGATCAGAAAGACATCCTAAGGATCCCTTTTGATCAAATCAAAAGGAAGAACCCGAAGAAGAGGTAATGATTTCACCACCCTTTTCTAAGTTCCTTTATTCTTCCACTTCTTCTTCCTTTGTTATTACCATTCTAAAAGAATAACTATAGTATCATATATATAATGTGATTTTATTATAAATAAGTTACAACCATATTCAGTATTCTATCCATCCTTCGAATAACATGTCACCATACGTGTGTACGTACGACTTACCGTCTCAACGTTGTGGTGTAATTGTTATTCAATAAATTATTATTTGGATGGGTATAATAATGATGTGTAAATCATGTAAATAATAAATATAACATTATAATGATTCTATGTATATGATATAACATCCAGTTATATATTATTTTAATATCAAAAAATGATATTTTTGCTCGTGCGTACGTACGGATTACCGTCTCCATGACGCGATGAGATTCATTTCCAAGTTCACCATTCATCGATGATTATAAAAATATATATTACTAATAAGTATGTAATATATAACATAATAATTCTACTGGAGATATATATATATATATATAAAAGGATTTATGTACTTACATATATCTTATTCACTTACTTCCGTTCAATACTATATGAAAACAGAAACAACGTTTATGCGTATGTAGGGACTACCGTCTCCATAAACGGTGTTTTCCATTTCATATATATGTCTATTATACATATTTATATTCTAAATATATATGATATATTTATCATGTTTTATATTCTGGAATTATTTAAATCATGATCTAAGTGATTCAACCAAGAGTGACAAGTTAAAACACGTACGATAAAGAAAGTGATTATTACCTGAAATGTTAACTTAACATGTAAATTATTATTAAATGGGTAATATAAAGTCATAAATGAATCATGTATGATATCATAAATATTAATATGGTTCTGGTATAATTTAATAACATACTATGATCTTCGTACAGGAGGTTAAACGTACCCTCGACTAAAGGAAAGTGCAAGGTAAGGGGTTTTCATCCCACTCCTTATTCCCATGAGATTAATGCCATATTGCCACCATTACCTTTTGTGTGGTGTATGTACTGCCCATAATTATATTCTTTGTGTAATACACTTTAATTTATGTTTATTTACATATTCATTTTATGATACCTCTTTCATGGGTTGTATGTTTCATAAGTTACAAAATTGGTAAGGGTTTATTTCGCAATCTCTTCATTATCTGAGGTTGTTTATACGCAATAATCTACTAGGATTTACTTATCATCCACATCCATGTTTCTTAAAAATGTATTTCAAAAAAAAATTACTATTTACTATAATACGGGTTAAAGTCATTTATACCCTTGTTGACTTTTATAAGTGGTTTATAAAGGAATCTTTCCGTCGTTTTCCAAACAAGGTCCTTTTTAAAAAATTTGACAAAATTAAGGTAATAATGATTTTTTTAACTTATACGGCGGGTGCGTTTATTCTCCACCGTTATTACACCTTTTAAGCTTTCCTCACAAGCTTATAAAGATATTTTCAAAATAAAGGTTTTCTCTATAATTATGCGACTTTTAAATGATTTAAAAAAAAGAGATATTTCTCTCAAATATTATTGATTTTATCTATGCCAACATCCTTTGACAAATATTAAACTTGTTTCAATTTGATTTATTATGATACAAATCATCCATATTGTATTTAAGGTTTTGTGATATTTTTGACTATGGATGAGTTATTTTTATTCCATTAATGTTTTATGATTAAAGTTTTGAAATTTTGTATGTTAGGTTTAATACGAATGTTTATGTTTTATTTCGTCCTCTTCTTAAGATGAATGTGTTGGACTGGTATGTTCCGGGTTGGGGACCTGTAAAAGTAAGCCCTCCGGGTTGGTGTTAGGTTATTAGAGTCACTCCGGGTTGGTGTCCTGTTATTAGAGGCACTCTCGGTTGGTGTCCGGTTATTAGAGGCACTTCGGGATGGAGTCCGGTTACAGAGGATCTCTGGGTTGGGTTCCAGTTACAGTTATCCCTTAGGTCTTGGCACGAGGCCTTGACACAGAAATTAAAGTTCGGAATCATGCATTCCATCATTATGAAAGTGGTTAGTGATATTTCATGTGATTATTCGATTAGTAGAATATACATGTGAATAAGTAAATGGAATTATTTCATTTTATTTCTGCCATATTATGCTGAAGTTCATGTTTAAAAGGATTTTGTTTTAGTTTTATACATTGCCTTAAATGTTTATTCTTATTTATGAAAGGTACCGTTGTATTTCTTACCCTTACTGAGCATTTTAGCTCACCCCTTTCTATGTTTTATTTTTCCCAGGATTCCAAGAAGTGTAATGTGATTGCTATGCAGGGTTAAGCCAAGGGAATAATGGCGTTCATAAAGATTATTTATGTTTTTTTGTACGTCATAAAGTGAAAATGTAACATTCATGTATGTGATCTATTTTTTCAAGACTGCTAAATTGATCGGTCCTTCGGGACTAGATTCCTTGTAATCATGCCAATGTATTAAAATAATGCACCGAATCTGGGTAACTATGGTCGGGGCGTTACAGTTGGTATCAGAGGAAGTTTAGCAATAACCTTGGAAACTAGAGTTAGATAAACTCTGATTAGATCACGTAGACCTAAGATGAACTTTGAGGATTAGTATAGAAGAACTTCCTAGAATTTTGGTATTGTAGAGATTTTGTGAGTTTTCTGAGCAATACATCCCTGTCTGGATACGAGCAGGTAGAGGCAGCTCTGGCACAGATGTACCTAGGGGTAAAACCTGAAAATCCCTCTTTGAGTTAGACTCGAACGGGAACTGGTGCACGACAACGGGCCTTCCTGCACTCTTGGTTACGACACTCCCGGGGGATATGCTTAGGATAATTCTCATTTTCTTTACAAACCATTATTAAGGGCTTATGAGTATATACTTACTCAAAGAAAACATTTTTATGATTATAGATTATATCCATAAACTGTTCAATTTGTGTTAGGTATTTTACAAGTTCGGTAATTATTCATTGCAATTCATAAACTGAACTAGTTTATGCTGTTGTATAGAAATGGAACCCAGTAGAAGGAATGTGAACTCCCGTAATACGTATGATCCAAAGAGTAAGAAGGATCATATCTTTCGTGGTCCTATGCCTGAATTTAGAAGGGAAATAGTTTACCACGTATTATCATCATATGATGAAATAGTATCATGTGTTGATAAGATGAGTAAAGAATTCTCAGAGACCTATGTCTTTGAAGGGAAGCAAGAGATGAAAAGGATGGAAGAGAGAAATATGGGTAAAGGGAAGAGGGAAAAGAAGAATTTTCCCATATGTGATAATTGTGGGTAGAAATACCCTGGAACTTGCCTCAAAGGAATGAGATTTTGTTATAAGTGTGGAGGAAAAGGGACCAAATTACGTGATTGCAAGGGTAAGAAAATGGTTTCAAATGTACAATGATTCATTTGCAAGGAGTTTGGACACTACGCGAACCTATGTCCCAGTCATCAGACTATGCCACAAATGATGCTATTGGATAATAATCAAGTTATGATACTACCACAGATGAAGAGGAATGACTAGTGTTCTTATGTTGTCATTTTAGAATTATTTCATTTAAGTGTTGTATCAAGAATGTTCTGGAAATAAATAAGGATTGTACTGCAGTACTATTTAATTAAGGATTTGAGATTTTATAGTACTAAGAAAAGTGACTCCACAGCGAGTTAATTTTTTTTGGAAATTACATGGTTGAAGGAAAGATAAACCTTTATATGGGCCTAATATTGAGGTAGTGATTTTGGAATAAGAGATGGTTGATTTTGGAAATTCAGGATGTTGTGGTGTTTTAAAAGAATATATGAGGAAGGTGTTCACATGTTATTACCTGGAAAAAAGGATCCTCATTATGTTTAACTTCCTTGTAAATTTTGGACTGTGAGTTTGAATAATATTATTTTGGATAAGTCTAATGGTTGGAATGGATTAAGTTTGAGAGGTTAGTTTTTTTGATTTTTATAAAAGGAAAACACGCAGACCGTGTGACGACCTGTCGTGTTAGATAAAGCTATGGGAATCGAATCCACAACCATAGTGCAATTAGGATTTATCACCTACCATTGTACTACATGATGTTCCTGGATAGTATAATGTAGTTTCTTTACATAAAGGGTCTGATATGTGAAATATAAATTCATTATATTTGGAACCCTATACGATTAGGATAAATAGAGTATTTTTGAGTTGTATTATGTTTTGGGGTGAAAGATGAGTTTTTGGTAGAAATTTATTAATGGATGAAACTATAATTATAAAGTAAGTATATCTCTTTATGATCTTATCCAATCTCATAAATAAATTCCTCATCATTAAGAAAAGGAACTTAGAACAAAAATGTTGTCCTAGATGGTACCTTAGATCATCACTAATTTATGGTTTTGGGATTGTTGGCCTTTTCATAGCCATGTTCTCTACCACTCTCCATCAGATAATTGATGGTTATATTTCTCTTCCATATCCATATTTCCCTACATGGAACCCTAGTATGTGTTATTTTCGGTAATCTTCATAATTTACACTCTTTATTTTAAATAGAGGCCTCATTAATACATTTTTAGATGTGGGATTTCAACTAAGATATTTTGAAACGTCAAAAATATGTTATCCTAATACCTTATGTTTTGTTGAACCGATGGTATTTTAAATCATCATAGATTGATGAATTTAAGGACCTCAATTTTAAACTTGTTTGTGATTGATGACCTCAATCACTACCTATAAATATTTACGTTTTTCCTCCAATTATATGTCTCTAATTTCCACCAATGTTCTCCTAATTGAGATCATAATTTGGTGGTGACCCTTTCATTTCTCTTTTCCTCATATTAAGACTAAATTTTAGTAACCAAATTTCCGATGTGGGTTTTTTCCACAAATATATTTTCTATTTTCAACCTTTATTTTCAAAGAACAATATAAAATTGCGAGGATGCAATTTGTTGAAGGAGGGGATAATGTAACACCCCGAGCTTCCACGGTATGCTTCTCTTTGAATAATACAGTAGCGTGTGTTGTACGCAACTTCGAGTTCTAACACACACCAAAACCAATCAAACTAGCCGTTATGAATAGTAATACCAACTTTTTGAAATTATATATATTTTATATTTCAAAATGGACTTCATTTTTGGATTCGGAATATCGAATTTAGCCTTGGGTGAAATTTTGGAACTTTTCTGATAACACTTATATTTTGATGAATAGTGAAAATTACTAAATTTTAATTAAAAACAACTTTTTTAATCGAAATAATTTATATTGATAAATTATGAATTTGAGTGGTTCTAAAGTATATTTAGAATATATTTTTACCAATTAATATAATTTTGGTCATTGTACATAATATTACAATTAAACCGGACATAAACAAGTGTCAATCTTTTGATAGTTATTATCTCTTAAAAATGCGCTTTTTGTTTTAACAACGGGAATTAATTTTAAATTAATTTCTGCCACTTCTATGATTTGAATTTGGAAAAATGGATTCCTTATTTTGAATCAGGATGTTCATATTGTGTAAATAGGTAACTTTTATTTTTAGACATTTTGAATAATTACTGTGGTAAATATTTTATTTACCATGGTTAAGGGTAAATCCGGTAAATAAGGGTTAAAAAATAATATTATAATAATACTAAATTACCATAAAACGTGTCCTAGTCTTATTGGTTGATACATGTTCGACCATAGGCAGCTTTGGGTCGATTTTGGGACCCCATGGAGCCACTTGAGGTGATAGGGACACTTTATTTTAATTAAGTTAAAATGAATACAAAAATGACACAAGCATATATCTTTTAGAAAAACAATTTTTACATAGGGTTATGTATGTTGGCTTTTAGACTTTAAATATTCATTAGAAAGATACAAAGATTTCCTACAAAAGGATATTTTATTTATAATTTTTAAAGATTACATAATTTAACTTATTTATGACACAATGATGATTCAGTAATTACCATAATGGTGAACATTTAAACTAATTGATATTATAAATACCAAAATAAATATAATTTGAGACTCTTATTGAATTAAAATAATTTTATAGGTTACTAGGACATATTAGGATTGATTTAATTGACTTTTTTAGAAGTAATCATTCTGTTATGAGTTTTACAAAAATCAATTATTGAATAGTTTCAAAATTGACATAAAAGAGTTTTTAAAACACATATTATATTATTAATTGATATTAAATTCCTAAAAAACTAAGGTTCAGCCAAGAGACTTATATCATGATAAGTGTATCATTAATGGACCACTTGGGGGTATCTTGGATGTATATAGTAAGTTTATTAACCATATAATATAAAAATACAAAGAGACATTGTAAAAGTGAAACTAATTAACTTATAGTTAATACTTAATGATAAGGTTAATATAGTAACCCAAACCTGTCTAAATTCTATTGGTTGAATATTTTTCGACCCGTACCCACCTTAAAATTTACATAATCAACTTTGGATCCATTATAAACCGAATATTAATTTATTTTAAATTAATATTTCTAGCTTTTCCAAAGGTGCCCCTCACCCCTCTTATAAAAGGGCACTCCCCTTCTCATTACTTCACACCTTCAAATCCTTTTGGTTCGGAAAAACTCTTCCCAAATACTCTCTAAACTTCCCTCACTACAACCTAGATGTCTTAGTTTGATCAGAAAGCCAACCTAAGGAGCCCTTTTGATCAAATCAAAAGGAAGAACTCGAAGAAGAGGTAATGATTTCACCACCCTTTTCCAAGTTCCATTCTTCTTCCACTTCTTCTTCCTTTGTTATTACCATTCTAAAATAATAAATCCAGTCTCATATATATACTATGATGATATTATAAATATGGTACAACCATATTCAGTATTCTATCCATCCTTTGAATAACATGTCACCATACGTGCGTACGTGCGGCTTACCGTCTCCACATTGTGGTGTAATTGTTATTCAATAGATTATTATTTGGATGGGTATAATAATGATGTGTAAATCATGTAAATAATAAATATAACATGATACTGAATATGTATATATGATATAACATCCAATTATATATTATTTTAATATTAAAAGATTGATATTTCCGCTTGTGCGTACGTACGGATTACCGTCTCCACGACGCGATGAGATTCATTTCCAAGTTCACCATTCATCAATGATTATAAAAATATATATTACTAATAAGTATGTAATATATGACATAATAATTATACTTGAGATATATATATATATATATATATATATATATATATATATAATGATTTATGTACTTATATCTTATTCACTTACTTCCGTTCAATACTATATGAAAACAAAAATAGCGTTTATGCGTACGTACGGACTACCGTCTCCATAAAAGGTGTTTTCCATTTCATATATATGACTATTATAAATATTTATACTGTAAATATATATGATATATTTATCATGTTTTATATTCTGGAACTATTTAAATAATGATCTAAGTCATACAACCAAGAGTGACAAGTTAAAACACGTACGGTAAAGAAAGTGATTATTACCCGAAATGTTAATTTAACATGGAAATTATTATTAAATGGGTAATATAAAGTCATAAATGAATCATGTATGATATCATAAATATTAATATGGTTCTGGTAAAATTTAATAACATGCTACGATCTTCGTACAGGAGGTTAAACGTACCCTCGACTAAAGGAAAGTGCAAGGTAAGGGGTTTTCACCTCACTCCTTATTCTCATGAGATTCATGCCATATTTCCACCATTACATTTTGTGTGGTGTATGTATTTCCCATAATTATATTCTTTGTGTAATACACTTTAATTTATGTTTATTTACATATTAATTGTATTATACCTCTTTCATGGGTTGTATGTTTCATAAGTTACCAAATTGGTAAGGGTTTATTTCGCAATCTCTTCATTATCTGAGGTTGTTTATACGAAATAATATACTGGGATTTCCTTATCATCCACATCCATGTTTCTTAAAAATGTATTTCAATTTTTTTTTTACTATTTACTATAATATGGGTTAAAGTCATTTATACCCTTGTTGCCTTTTATAAGTGGTTTATAAAGGAATCTTTCCGTCGTTTTCCAAACAAGGTCCTTTTTAACCTTTTTGACAAAATTAAGGTAATAATGTTTTTTTAACTTATACGGTGGGTGCGGTTATTCTCCGCCGTTATTACACCTTTGAAGCTTCCTTCACAATCTTATAAAAATATTTTCAAAATAAAGGGTCTCTCTATAATTATGAGAATTTTAAATGATTTAAAAAAAGAGATATTTCTCTCAAATAGTATTGATTTTATCTATGTCAACATCCTTTGATAAATTTTATACTTGTTTCAAGTTGATTTATTATGATACAAATCATCCATATTGTATTTAAGGTTTTGTGATATTTTTGACTATGGATGAGTTATTTTTATGACATTAATGGTATATGATTAATGTTTTGACATTTTGTATGTTAGTTTTCATACGAATTTTTATGTTATATTTCACCCTCTTCTTAAGATGAATGTGTTGGACTAGTATGTTCTGGGTTGGGGACCGGTAAAAGTAAGCCCTCCAGGTTGGTGTCCGGTTATTAGAGGCACTCCAGGTTGGTGTCCGGTTATTAGAGTCACTCTGGGTTGGTGTCCAGTTATTAGAGGCACTCCGAGATGGAGTCCGGTTACAGAGGCTCTCCGGTTTGGGTTCCGGTTACAGTTCTCCCTTAGGTCTTGGCACAAGGCCTCGACATATAAATTAAAGTGCGGCATCATGCATTCCATCATTATGAAAGTGGTTAGTGATATTTCATGTGATTATTCGATTAGTAGAATATCCATGTGAATAAGTAAATGGAATTATTTCATTTTATTTCTGCCATATTATGCATAAGTTCATGTTTAAAAGTATTTTGTATTAGTTTTATACATTGCCTTAAATGTTTATTCTTATTTATGAAAGTTACCGCTGTATTACTTACCCTTACTGAGAATTTGAGCTCACCCCTTTCTATGTTTTATTTTTCCTAGGATTCCAAGAAGTGTAATGTGATTTATATGCAGGGTTATGCCAAGGGAATAATGGTGTTCATAACGATTATTTATGTTGTTTTGTACGTCATAAAGTGAAAATGTAACATTCATGTATGCGATCTATTTTTCCAAGACTGCTAAACTGATCGGTCCTTCGGGACTAGATTCCTTGTAATAATGACAATGTATTAAAATAATGCACCGACTCTGGGTAACTGGGGTCGGGGCGTTACAATCTTGATAAAATCCTTTGTATTCATATGTAGAAATTATTTTTTCTCTGAATGTAAAAAACATGATAAAAAAATTCTTCTTTAGGTTGTGAAATACTATATAATTACAACACCTATAAAATATATTTTTATTATCATATACCTTTCAAAACCAATAAATGAATTTCTATAAAATTCATACTAACACATACATTCAATAGATATTCACTATTAATTTAGTTATTCAATATGATCAAATCAAATTGAAAATATTATTCCTTATTCTATACAACTAAATATTTCTATTTCCTTAATTATTTTCATAATGAAACATTATTGAAATTTTAAACCATAATTAGTTCTTACAGTTTGAAAATTTAAAAACTTTTACTATCTATACATTACTATAATCCATACATTAATTTCCAAGATCAATTATTTTAAACACAATGAGAGTTTTATGTAACTTTTCCATGAATTAAATAATATTTTTTGAACATTTCCATTTATTAAAATAGGATAAATTATGTTACCAAAAGATGAAATGTTTTTATCGAATTTCTTTGAAACATTTAATTAAGGACTTTAGGATTAAATAATTAACAATATTTAATTGATGAATAATTTCAACATTTTTTTCTATGGAAGAATTTATTATGAAATGTATAATTCTCCATAAGAATGATACTTAGATCAAAATCATGGTTAAGAATCATTCATAAGTTACCAGTGTAAGGAGAATCTCACATGAAGATTATAATTTCAAGAATCAATTTGAAGAATTATATTGATGATGATTATTTTGAAGATGATATTATCTACATAAAAATCTTTTGTCCAATTTTTGTTATATATCATTAATCATTAAATAAGTAATTTTCTAAAGTGGGATCCCACTAAAATGATAACCCCTTTTGAATGTTCATTATACTCATTTGTGGTCCATAATCCATATTTCTCTAAGAAAATGATCCCTCTTTAATTGGAAACACACCTCTTAATTATTTACATCTGGAATCATCCCAATTATATAATATATGAATCCTAGGTTGTTGAGTGGGGGACTCTATTTCCAATACATCACATAGATACACCCAACTATATTCCTCTACTATCCAACCCGTTAGGGGTTTCAAGCTAGTGTGACTAAAAAAATGTCAAAACAAGATATTCAAATGGAAATCTAGGGGTATACCTCATTGTGCTAAAACGACCCAAGGAAAATCCAGTTTCACTCGTTATATGATTTCCCTACATAAGAAAATGCAATTTAATACTACATTGACATGTATATACCTAGTTGGATGATAGAGGTATTTAAAAGTGACTCTTTACAAGGATTATTACAGTTATTATTTTAATGGGACCTAATCCCACCATATGATCTCATGTACCTATCATTATGTATTTATTCGTCTGGTAATTTATTTTGGAATCCTATTCCATCCACCAAACCAATATGTTCAAATCATATTGACTTGTTTCTATTATGAAAAAAAAATTATGATATATAAAATGATATAATCCAAACATATTGATACATATGTAAAATAACTATATTCAAAAGTTTATGAAAACATCATATAATGTTTATATTTATATGACATTGAAAATATCCATATGAGTAAGCATGTAGTGATAGATAGCCAACCTCATTCACTAGCCTAGAAATGGTACAATCATTAGAGTAGGTAGGTAGTATGACCCAAAGTCCCTATACTCATGGATTCTATACACAATAGGGCATCAAATTCATCATAACTATAACAACTAGTATACAAAGAGTTTATTCAACAACTAAATTCAAGTTCATAACATTAATTATTAACGGAGGTCAAGTTAAATGAAGAAATATATTAATTATCACACCTAGCATGTAATGAATGGAACCCATTAGAAGAAGTTTAATAGTGAATCTAAATCCAATACTAATAATCAAATAAAAAATTTATAATTATGAGAGAATCTAGAAATAACCTTCACATAAATAACTGATTCAAATATTTAACCATGGGAAAAATGTTTTTGAAAAATTCATAAAATAATGATGACTATAAATATGTTTATAATTTTATCTGTAACATTATGGACATTCCATAATTATAAATATAAACATATTATATTTATTCTAATATGAACACCTTCATATTTATCATTATATGGAATATCCATTTTAAATATATGATATAATATGAATTTTAAAAACTCATTGTCCAATTTATATTTTGTAAACATTTCAATTAATCTAAATATCATATAATTAATAATTATTTATTCTAAAATCATATCAATAATTAATAAATTTTAAATGTCATTTAAATAAGATCCAAATAAGGCCCCTTGATTCTGAATAATTGAAAATAATTATTTATGAAATTGATAAGTTTTAATTTAAAAAATTTATATTATTACCTCATTTCATTATTTATTTCCCATTATAAACATTCAATTATATTTTCTAAATAAACACACTTATTTCTAGATAATAATTTATTCCATATAATTGGGATAAAAGGTTTTTTAAATTTTAATATTTATTATATGGGAAAAAATGTTTCATAAGCATTTATTTAATTATAAAAAATTTATAATTAATTAATATATAAAACATTAGAAAATTAAAATATACCAAAATTCCCTTTATCATGATTTATAAACATTTTATAAACCATTAAAGTCATTGAATAATTTAAAAAATTAAAAAACCACTTATTATGCTTATGTAGGAACCCATTCATGCCTAAGGGTATCCTCCATATACCCTTAAACAGACACTCCATATACAGGTATGAACCTTATGTGAATGCTTCACCTAAGGGTGAGTCATGATATACCATTACACAACCTTATGTGGCCGCTACCTAAAGTCAAGACATGATATTACTTTAATAGAGCTATGAGAAACCTCTCGGGATAAGGGTATAACCTTTACATGGCCATGTTTTACATAAGTGTAAGAAACCGGTTAAATTTACATGACTTTAGGAAAAACCTAAAATACCTTATGTACAAATATATCACATAGGGGTAGTTGGTATCAGACCATTACATAACCATTTTCACATATTTGTAAGATCATGTGACCCTTACGTTGATCAATATAATTGTGTGTAATGTATGAGAACACTTACACACAACACTGTAAAAAATTGTAAATCCATGTTTAGCCTTAATCAATCGAGGTATCTAATGGTAAGGTGTTGGTTACCGTTACATATCACATCAACAAATGGGTAAAACCTTTTATGAAACCAATATTCTAGAAAATAAAATAGTGTTCTATTTTCCCACATTCTTCTTTATTTCATCTTAAGTTTCATGAAACTAAATATAGATCAATTTGATACCACTAAGGGGTTTATAAGAGTCTAATAAAATTTATCAGAATCATAAATAATTATTTAAAACATTTTCTAAGGATATCTAAAAAAGATAATATGAAATTTCATAATATAATGAAGTGAAGAAGTAAAGTATATGAATACAATACAAAAAATAATCCATTATGTCATCATTGATCTCCATCATATGGATTTTAGAGAGATCAAAAAAGTGGAAAATGAAGGGTTCCCTCTTCCATAGGTATTCATTGGCCGATCAGAATAACTAGAAGTTCTTTCGTGATCCATAAACTTCCACGAAAAGCTATAATCTCATAATGTAGAGGAGAAAGTTAAAAGATAGACAAGTGTTCCTAGGTGTCACTAACTAAATATCCTCACACACCCACAACCATAGAATGAAAAGGATTTATATAACACATGTATATTCTCTAAATTTGTTGTAAGAATTAACTGATTTGTTTAAAATAATGTATAAATTACATGGATGATACATGAATCATATGAATGTACTCTTTTTACATAACATATAAATATATAATTATTCCATTTAATGATATATTAGATGATTTATATGGTTAAGGTATATAGCACACATGAAATGATACACCCAATAGATGAAAATCATACTTTTCATGAAATACTAAATACAACCCATAAATAAATCATATAAAAATATGGATTTACAACATATCTTATTTAATGTAATTTATTTCAATACTTTATTTATGAATTATGTTTTGAAAATAAATTATAATATTCATATGGATGTTGAGTTTTCAATTATAATGGGAAATACCATTCATATATGTGTGATGATATACCCTTAGATTTAGTCAACATCCCATGGACTATTAACAGAAGTATTTTAGAGTCACAATATAAATCATTGTTTACTTAGGTGTATCCCCATTTATAGTGGATAATGAAATTTATCCTATATCATATTATCACAAAATGAAATAAATTATTAGTTAACACAATAATAATTTTAATATTTACATACCTTTACTGGTACTCTATTTGAGGACGAAAACATTTTAATAAATAATTTAATAAAAATTGTGAAATATTTTCTTTTTAATGTTTTAATTGAAGATATATTTTGGTTGAGATGTTTTCCAAAATGTATTAAACCATATATAAATAATCAACTACCTCATTGGGAATTAAATCACTTTTATTCATTGGAATATATTGCGAATATATTCGTAAATATCCTTGAGGATTACGAATTTGAGGACTATAATTACCAACATTATTAAAATATATAACGATCCATTCCAAGAATCATAAGATATAAATAAGGATTAGTATTTGTAGTATACACAATATCAATTCAATTAACCTTTTCATATATAGTTATTGTTATGGAATTACTCATATGGGATAAAATATTGTTGATATGATAGTTGGTTACCACTATATAAATAACAAAATTGAGGAGTTAATGAATATATGCAATATAATCAAAATTAAATTCTAGTATAATTATGTAATTGAGGTATGGAGAACTATTATAAAGTCACAATTTTTAGGGAAATGAATTAAAAAATCATGGAGCTTCCATAAAAAATGCCTAAACATATGCCTAAATTTGAATGGAAAACTGAAAAATATTTCCACTATTCTAATAATTATAAAAACTTTGACAAGAAAAAAACTAAGTTATAAATGAAACTAGAATAGGATAGATGTTTTATCGATCATTACCTAGACATTATTAGGGTATTATGATAAATTCCCTAAAATAGAAAATCCAAGATGGAAGAACCATCCAATCCAGTATTTGAATGAGAAAGACCAATTTAAGTTAGTTTGGAAATAATATTTTCTTAACTATGTGTTCTAACCATTCTATTCCCCTTCCAATGTAGTAATCCAAGCTTATTTGGCATCTGATTTGTCCAACCATGTGTCTAAACCATTCACCCTTATTTTTATTATGTAAAGGACCAAAATTATTTTAATGAAAATTTAAAATTACCTTTCCCATAATTTATAAATCCATCAAAATTAGATCTTTCCATGTCCAATTTGTTTCTCCCATATGCCCCTTTGATAGATATTGATCCAAAATATCCTTTTGGTGTTCGATCAAAGCATCATTCTTATAATTAAATTCTTCCAGGTAAGCTTTTCTTTTTTATTTATTTGTTCTTAATTTCTATAATCCCTGAAATAGTTATTGAGGTGAGGTCTCATAAGCCGTATTTGTAGTGTGTTCATCCATTACTTATATTTCTTATAATCCATTGTCAACTAATGGATCATACTGTATGAGGATATTTTTATGTGAATATGGTAGGTCCTTAACTAATAATCCATTAAAGTCTTCATGTTTTATAATATGTGATATGTTCCTTTTGCCAGTTTCATTGTATGTTGATCCAAAACAGTATCTACTTTAAATTGGTTGTCTGTTCTTCAACCCTATGAAATTATTAGGTCCCTTTAAATTATTGAGATCACCCACATTAGAGTGAGCCATCCCTTTTGGTGTTCGCTCTACATGCCTATTTGGATTTCATGTTAATAAATCCAAAACACCTGTTGGTGTGTTTGGATTTACATTTAAATGGTTATATCATATTGATTTTTAATAAATTTAGTAGTGTGGCATAGACAACTCCCTCATCTATTATAATTAATTGATGTGAATGTGAGTGGCATGACCACATCGCCATTATTAAATGAAAAAATGGTTATTCACTTATTGATATTAAATGATAATGTGTCATGGATTATGGATTTTCTCATATTGACGTCAATGGGTGCTCATTTCTAATGATGTGTGGTCATGAGTACCCTCTTTAATTATGGTAAATGGTCATATTTACCCATATATATTTTATATATTAATGGGAATGATGTCCCCTCATTTATATAAATAATGTGCATAATGAACCTTGTTATATCAGTTCGGGTATGGAGTCCCTTAATATAAATGTGATAAATGGAATGGATGACATCATGTGTGTGTGTGTTATGGTAATGGTGTCCCTATATAGTGACTTGTGTATGGTGTCCCTACAATTGTGATATTGGGCATGTTGTCCCTATACTGTGATATTCGGATTTGTGTCCCTATTATTTGATACTGGAAATTGTGTCCCTATTATGTGATACTATAAATGTTGATCCTATTCTATGTTACTAGGCATGGTTTCCCTTAATAATGTGATACTGGGCATGGAATCCCCAACTAGTGTGATACTAGTCGTGACATCCCTATATTGAAAGAAACAGAATAATGTTCCATCAAACTTGTTCAGATATATTACTACATGGCCAAAGAAAGTTGTTTCAGCTAGTTTCAATAAGAAATAAGAGATGACCCATTTATATTATTTATTTCATCATTACATTATTATATATGCTCACTTCCACGTTATTTCCATAGACTGGATATTTATTGATGTTGTTGGTTGTGGCCATCTAACTTAATGTCACACACTATCTGGTCTTCCAAAAGAACCAGGGAATACTACACGCATTTAGGTTTAGATAATGGTAATCATACACTTGTATATGCATGAGTTTTTGGTATATCACCAGATGGGGTTTGATAGCATAATATTGAGATGGATCCTGGGATATTGTGATACATTTTTTCCTTTTTGTACATTTTTTTGTATTCTACTGTTGCGTGCTACATGTATCCCTATATTACTGATTTAAAGATAGATGAAATGTATGATAATTTTTATAGGATTAATTTTTCTATATTCATTTTATTATTACTTCCCTACCATTTATATCTACTTCCACAATAGTGGGTTTGTGGTTCAGTCGTCAGAGTGTCTACTATTGTTATGCTATTTGTTATTATATTGCTTCTGTTGTTTATGTGTTATTTTATTTTTTCACATTGATGCACTATATTAATGAGGGAATAGTTTCCCCATGTACACTCCCTATTCCCTCTCATCTAGTCGAAAGCCTATCACATTTGGGGATATGTGCTTGAGTCCATGTAGGTAATTGAGCCTGGGGTACGTCTGAGTGGAACCCGAGATCGGGATGCTAGAAAGTGGAATAATTGCCTATTTATTTCCTCAAATAACTATTTTGAGATAATATTCAAGATATTATTATGGTTATAAAGTTATTTAATTGGTTTTTCTTAAGTTTTTCTAACCTATGTATAGATAAAAGAAAATTTTCTTTGAATGGAAATCATTTTTTGGTATTTTTACTATTACAGTGGATTTGATAGTACCATTCTATCATTCACTTGAATTATGATATTAAGAGTGATATATTTTAGGATTATATTTTATCCATGGCCTAATGATATGAAGTAAAATAATAATTTAGAATGCATTATTATAGGAAACTTGTATGAAATTCATATAACATGCATATTCCACTCCATATAGGAGCATTGCATTGTTGCATTGCTCGTAATTTTAATGATTGATTTGATAGTTATAAATATAAATATTAATTGTCTAATGATAATTATAGGTAATTATGGAAACATATTTGATACTTAGGGTTCCTACCATAACCTAAACGGTGTTCCTACTTAGTTATAACAGACACCCTAAGCAGTAAAATATGGAACATTGGGTCATGAACCATTCCTCACATGGAATAGAATGTTCTATGTTATAGATTAAGTGGATACCACATTTTGGTGCTTAAATTGTATGTTCAAATATAGATCGGATGTTTAGAACCATTTGATTCAAACACTTAATAATATTAATAACATATATATGAAATCTAAATTAATTTTAAATTGAAAAATGAAAAGCTAGACCCAATCCTAACCTTAGTAGTGGGTAGTAGGTAACATCACTTGTGTCATATAAAAATGTTCTTATCACCCATAAAATAATATTTGAGCTATCACAGGGGTGTGAAAATTACATATGTTTCCATTTTACCAATTCGATTTCTACATTTTTGAATTATTCCATTATCGAATCCTTTTTAAGGAATGGGTTTGGAAATTGAAGAGATCTGGCACCATGATGTCCTCTAATAATGTGGAAGGTAAAATTTTATAGAAACCCAATCCTTTTACACACATTGTTACATGATTTTAACACTAGTAATATATTAAATAAAATCCCATGATCATAAATTATAGTGGATTTGGATGATTTGGTACATAAAACTAAAAACATGAAACCAAAATAAAAACATCTTTTATTTAATCTTCATAATAGACCCCTAATACTCTATAATTACTTAAATATTCATAGGATAACATGGATAATACATGGAAAAATGGATGAGCTAAAAAACCAAAAAAAGGAATAAACATAAGAATAAATCATAGCACATGGGTTATAAGGCTTGACCCGATGACATAAAAAATGAATAGAACATGAATAAACATATGAATTAATAGCATAGAGAACATGGTATCTTGTAATCATGGAATCATAATTATGTGGAAGAAACATTAAACATTATATAATCATGATTCAAGTATCATTTCATAAGGAGGAGCATGATTTAGGGCTAACCACCATGACCGTTGCACATGGAGCACGTGTCAAGGGAAACCACCAAGACCATTGCACACGACGTTTCATGAGTCTAAACATTATCCAATGATTTGGAGTAAAATATAGGAATATAAATTATAACATGTTCATGAATATGTGTTCCACATAAATAATCATACATAATGAATCAAGCATAAACATAATGGTTATCCATGGAGGTAATGGTGTATCATAATCATGTTGAAAGGCATATGATAATGGAATCTCATAATTTTGTCGATGAAAGAATGAAATTTAATAATAAATAGGCATTTATATGGAAAATTAGACATATTTCATGATATTTTTTGGTCAAAATAAATTGAAAAAATTAGAAAAAAGTTGTTAATAAACTATAATGATAAGACATTTTAGTGTGGTTTAAGGGAATATTTTCAAGATCCTTTAAAATTGAAAATGAATAATTATTTGTATAAAACCAAATATTAACCAAGATAGTTTATTTAATTCTAAAATGGGAGATTTTTTAAAATTAATGGTCACTTAAAATAGATTATGGAGTGCACTTCAAAATGGGTATGAAATAATGATGTTCCCTTCAACAAAGCTTTCTTATTGAGAGGACTTGGGAATGGAATATTTATAAAACATGTATTTTCCCACCAAAAAAGGATGAACTTATCTAGATACAGGATTTCAGGAAATATAAATATAATTAATAAGAATTATATAAAAATATAGATGAATTAAATTGGGGCAAAAAGAGATAAAATGTGACTTAAATGTTAAATGGAGATTTTGAAAGAATATAATACCTTATGTCTAAATCCTTTCAACACATGATCTTAATGTAAACTTTTTTAAATTTATTTGATTTATTATAATTTTATCATGTTCATTTATGGCCATTTATTGGGTTATTCGTTTCAATTTAAATGTTCGAGAGCATTGATTTCTTGCTTTTCATGATCACTTACTTGTATACAAGTATGGATAATCATGTAAAATTATAATAGTTTTCCATAAATTAAATTATATCCTTATAATGATGATGAAAATTTTTATATTTTGTTATCTGTCATTTTGGTTCCATATGTGATGATGAATCCTTATATATAATTTTAATGATATTCGTTTAGTTTAATTTAGCATTTTTTGATAATCACGAACTAGTTTTGATGTATTAATTAATATCATGTATATATAATTGTTAAAAAAATTATATAGGATATAATAAATATATTATAGTATCCTCCAATTGTAAAAATGGTTTTTAACCATCCATTTTGGTGGTAATTGAAATTGAAAACTCATTATCCTCGAATGTGATAAATTGACCAATCATGAATGATGGTTTCTTTTTTAGAACAAAATAGGTGGGTAAATAAATGATGATTTATTTTTCCATCCACATATTAAAATTATACTACATGTGTGATAATAGTGTTTCCTTGGCCATTGAATATGGGTAGGTGAGGAGAGAATAATAAAAGAAAAAAAATCAAAGAAAAATTAAAAAAATAAAGAGGGTTTACGTCTTGAATTGTCCTCCTTCAGAACCTTGATAGGGAAATTGGTTTTTGTATTTTGTTGAAACAAAATGATCCTAAAAATTTTGAAGAGTCATGGTAAGATTATTGGGTATAAATTGGACAAGATTATGGGATTAAAAGGTTTTGGGAGAAGACGTGGTAAGAGGTGGTATTTATAGGGGAGGAGATGTGTATTTTCTCATTATTTTATTAATTAGTTTAATATATTGAGACAAGAAAAGAAATAGTGATCATTCTGTGAATAAAAAAATTAAATAGAGAAGGATATTTCAAGATTATGGTTTTTAAATAATCTATGAATCAAGGAATATTAAATCCATCATATAATTTATATATACCACAAATCAACATATTTTACTCGTCACAAAAAAATATCTATTTTAAATAAATCCAAAAAATTCACCCTTAAAATTTGTCTATGTTTATAATTAAAACCCATAATTTTATGAAAATAATTTTATAAATACTATAAATTTAATTTTTAATGGAAGTGTGCATTTATTCAAACAATATTTTTTTTAAAATTATAACTAATTTTGTGACACTTTGAAAAATTATTCATGGTCTCCTAAAATTATATTTTAATCAAAACACACCAAAAAATTGATTTATGAATAAATTTGATGTAAATAAATTTTCTTTAAAATAATCCCATTAATTATAAAATTAAAAATATTTTTTTATGTTTTCATAAAAATATAAATTGATAATTAATTTTTTAAAAACATTTATTTACTTATACTATTATATAATTATATCATAACTTCATTTTTAAGATACATAAATTTTATTTATTCATTCAAGGGTGAGTTTACTTTTCTATTGGCTAGCTTACTATTCCAATTGTTCATATAACTATTCCAAAGGTCAAGTTACAATTCCATTGGTATAAGATCCTTAATTTTCAGAAATACTTATTATTTCATTCATTCTTCATTTATAAATATTTTTAATGTGTTATCTGTGTGATTTCATGAGGTTTATACTATGTAAAAAAATTATCAGAAGGTAATTTTCATTGATAAAATTTTGGGTTATTAAATTATTTACCACTTATGATATTTCTCCCTTGAAAATTTCATTTTACAAACAAAATCATTGCGGGTACCTCTATATAAATGTTGCCTCCGATTCCCATGTCTATCCTTCATACTTCTGGTTATTCCATAATACATTGACTATGTGAGAAGTCTTGTTACGTTGAACATTATATCTTTGTTCAAAGATCCACCCTGGCTGATCCTCACAAGAGAGATCATTCTCCTACTATAGCACCTCTAAATTTAATACATGTGAGGGATATAGTATGTGTTTCTATCAAGATGGATACATGGAATACACCGTGTAATTGATACATAATGGGAGGAAGTGCTAGTCGATAGGCCACAACTCCAATGAAATCAAGAATTGAATAGGGGTCGATATATATGGGAATTATTGTTCCATTATTCCCAAATAACCTTTTTATATTACATGAAGATATAAAGTGGAATACCTTGTATCCAACCTTAAAATTGATGTCTCGTCAATGATTGTCTGCATAATTCTTTTGTCGACATTGGGCATCCTGGATATTCTGCAGACTTGTTTTTAACTTTTATACCATGTTATAAACTATTTCAAGTTTAGAATCTTATGTTCAAGAATTTCATCCAAACATGCCAGTGTTCTAAATAGTTTCACACAAAGGGGTTTGTATAGATCCATTTTGATGCTATAGTTGAAAATATTGTTATAAGAGAACTCAACCAGAGGGACAGGTTGGTCATATTCTATTTAAAGTATATAGAACCCGATATCAACATGTCTTCTTATGTCAAAATTTTCCTCTCAGATTGGAAATTAAATTGAGGTAGATAGGATATATAGAAATAGAGCCCAGTTTTTAGACCATGTTGGAGAGTTTTCCAGAACATATAGGTTAATCTCAGATCTCAATTGGGTATAATTTATAGTGGTCCTCCAGGTAACCTTAACACTTATCTAATGTATATCTGTGAAAGTTTATCTGTTCATAAGTCCTCTAAAATTGAGATAATGTGAGGTGTATTTTTGAGAAATTATTGATGATGTCATTACTTAAAAATTCCCACGTAAATCCTTTTCAATTCAATGGAGATTTCATCCTTCTCAATTCTCATCACTGATAATGATATGAATTCATTTCTACATAGGGAATTTGTCTCTTTATCTTCCTTAATAGGATAGTATTGGATTGAGCAGTCATAATCCATGATGAGATCTAACAATCTCCCTTGGTTCATATTAATCTTATTATATGTTAATATATATTTGAGACTCTTAGGTTCAATATATATCTCTCAATTATTCCCATAGATATAATGATTCGAGATTTTAATTACAAAGATCACAACATCCAACTCTAGATAAAAAATGGCTTAGTTTTTTTCAAGATTCTTTTATCTACATTGAGTCTTAGGCTATCACATTATCATTTTTCATCAGTACACATCCTAATAACTTCTACAAAGCATCACTATACACCACAAAGAGTTCCCCATCTATTGGAAGTGTGAGTACTGGTGTAGTGATAAATATCTTTTTCATATCTTTAAATCATTCTTCGAAATATGACATATAGTTATAATTTAACCCCTTCACTTTCAATAGAGTTAGTGGGTTTTAAAATCATAGTATGTTCCTAAAAATAATAAGTAGTAACTAGACAGACCAAGAAATCTATGGATCTATGTTGAAAATGTTTTCTTGGGCCACTCTTTGATTGCCTTTTTTGGAAGTGTCCACAGATATCTCTCTGCTGGTGATTACATTCCCCAAGAATGATACCTCCTCCATCTATAACTAGCATTTATTTTACTTTGTATAATTTTTATCCCATAAAAATTATTCAACATAGAATTCAAATGAACCTCCTATTATTCCATGGTCTTGGTGTATATCAAAATATAATCAATAATGACTACCAAAAATTGGTCATGGTAATCTGTAAAGACACTATTAATTAAATAAAATAAAGTGGTTGGATCATGGTTGATTATAATGAGAATAAATATGTATTCATTATGTCTATAAATCATTCAAAATTTAATATTTTTAATATCTTCCTTCTTCACATATAACTGGTGATATCCCAACTGAAGGTCCACCTTAGAGAAATACATGGCCCCATGCAGTTGATTGAACAAGTAATTTATATATTAAATGGGATACTTTTTCATTATCATGATATTATTATTCCGATTATAATCAACATATATGTGCCTTAATACATCCTTCTTCTTGACAAAGAAGAATGGTGCACCCCATTGTGATGAGCTCGAGAATATAAAACCCCTGTCTAGATTCTCATGTAACTGCTTCTTCAGTTCATCCAAATCTACGATGACCATTCTATAAAGTTTATTTGATATGGGTAAAGATCTGAGAATGTTTTCAATTGATAAATGAACCTCTAGATCTAGAGGAAGAATTAACAATGCTTCAGGGAAAAATAAGTGTAGTCTTTTATAATGGTCATGTCTTCGAGCATGATTCTCTCCTATGCCTCAATCATTTGAGCAATATATTCCTTCTGATAAGGTATTAATATTTATAATTGAGATAATAATTATGATGAAGATTCATACTACTACATACACTTGAATTGATTCTGATGATGATTTGGGTTATGACTAGTGATCTCACATTTCCGATAGTCAAAGATTGATATGTATAAAGATAGCCAATCCTGGCCAAATATAGCATCATTCTCCATGATAGGAATTAAGAAATGATATTATGGTATTTTCAATCCAAAAAAATTAAATGTGTATGAATTATATAATTTTGAGGCAATAATATTCCCCTTTTCTATTCTAATAGATAACCCACTCCCCATTTTTTGAGGTGGTGTTTGAAGTGTTCATTAATCATTAAAGATATGAAAGAATGCATGGAATCATAATTATATAATAAAATTTATTTTCATGAATGAATAACTAGAGTAATTATCACCACACAAATTTCGGGTTCCACATTAGATATACTGATAGAATATTCCATTTCATGTTCCCTAAGAGGTTTTTGTTGTTGACTGCCTACAATGACACATGGATTACGACATTGGATTTCATAATTCTCATCTTCCATATAGTTGAAGCACAATACTACAAGCCAAGTGTTGATATGACCCATCCATCCTTCTTTCACATTAGTGGAAATCTTCATATCCCAGGGTATTTATTGGCTGAATGCCCCATTCTTCAACATTTTATTCATTTTTTGTATACTTTAGACAGTTCTCAGAATGTTTCTTCCCAAAAAATTTACACGCGGGATGAGGGGTTTACTTTCATTCATGGCATATATATTATGAGCCTCCCATATTAAACTTTATTTTCAGGTTTTTTCCCCAATACCATGATACCAGTAAGAGACTATGATATAAATTTCATGATTAAAGGAGGAATATACAATCTCTTCATAACTGTCAAATTATTCAATGACCAACTCTTTTTGTAAATTCAATTTTAGTATTTTAAAGAAGTGACCCAGCTTTATTTCAAGGTTTATGAAAAATATAGAGGTGTATCTAGAAGTAATTGTGATGTTTTCCTCACACACTTTAATAAAACTATCTTACATTTTATTAAGTCAAAGGAACTCCCTTTGTATCTTAAGATAGAGGGTTTGTGGAAACTATTTACCAAAAAACATTTTTTGAAGTCTTCAAATTATATAGAATAAATTTCCCCCCTTGAACATTGTGTACTGGAATAGTGTCCAACACTGATTATATTCCCCATAAAAGTGATATACCACCAATAAAACATTCTCTTATTCTAATTTATAGAGAGAAGATAATACATTATCAATGTAGTTAATCCATTTTTTCAAGATGACGGGATTAGAAAATCCACTAAAGATGAGCTCCCTTTTTTCATGAAGGATTCATTCGTGACATTCTCTATATTAAAGGAAGGAGTGAATTCTACATGATTCAAGTTATTATTCATAACATGATTTAGTTGAAAATGTACTTTCAATAAGTGTTGATCACATATTCCCTACAATATTTGGTATATCATTAGGGAAATCATAACATTTCCTATCATAGTGATAGTTATCATTATTTCTTCCATTTCAATCAATTGAATAAGAAAAACAAGGTATAATTAGGGGGCTTGAATACATGGATAATATGAATACAAAAAGAAAACAATGAACATTGAAATATAAAATTGTAAATGAAAATTATATCTGAACTTTGGATATCCTTTGTTTTAATCTAGGTTATCCATGGTGATAAAATTATCCGTAGGGTTCTTACTAATGTTCACTAGTCCAAATTTCAAAAAATAACTAGAATATCATATGATACCAACTATATAAATCCAAGAATCTTAAAAAAATT
The DNA here is from genome assembly GCA_963277665.1 of Viscum album. Classification (NCBI taxonomy): domain Eukaryota; kingdom Viridiplantae; phylum Streptophyta; class Magnoliopsida; order Santalales; family Viscaceae; genus Viscum; species Viscum album. The sequence continues at coordinate 781,296,594 of OY728119.1, forward strand.
ATTACATAGTTTCATGTATAATTTTATATTAATTACAATCCAAGTATCTTAAATTCTTGTGTCTCTTGAAGATTAGGTGAAAAAAACAAAACATTAAACCAAAAAAAGTAACTTTTATTTAATATTCATAATGAGCTCCTAACACCCTTTGAGCCATTGTATTCTCATTGGATAACTAGGGGAATACATGCGCAGTGGTATGAGCTAAAAATCCTAGTAATGGATTAAATATAAGAAGAAATCATAGAACATGGGTTGTAAGGCCTAACCCGATGACATAAAAAAGGCCTAAAACAAGAATGAACATACATAAGTAGAATATATAGAACATGTAATCATATAATCGTTAAATAATAGGATAGAAGAAAAAATATCAAACATAAGATACGAATGAATCATGGATCATTTCACATAGATGATCATGAGACAGGTCTAACAACTAAAATCATTACACATGGTGCATGAGTTAGGCCTAACCACTAGACCATTACACATGAAGTCTCCTGAGAATAAAAATTAAGCAATTAAATGGAGTGATATCTACATAACCTGATCATAATGTTGTTTTGAATATTTTTTCTAAATAAGTAATCATACATAAGGAATGAAACATAAACATAAGGGTTACCCATGGAATAAATTGGGTATCACAATCATTTTGAAAGGCATATAAAAAGGGAATATCATAATTGTGTCAATGAAAGAATGGATCTAAATTATACATGGAAATTTATAATGGAAAATATTAATATATCTTGATAATTTATGTCAATATGAGTTGAAAAAAATGAAAAAAATGTGTTTATGAAATTTTAGTAACCAAGCGTTTTATTGCGGTTTAAGTGAAAATATTCAAAATTATTTAAAAAGGAGAAAGAGAAATTTTCAATATAAAACCATAAATTAAACAAGATATTTTTTCAATGATAAAATGAGTTATTTTATAAAAAATTGGTTTATCAAAATAAATTATGTAGTCAACATGAAAATGGGTAAGAAATCGATAAGTTCCCTTTAATCGGGCTTGCTTGTCAGGATGATTTGAAAAAGGAATCATTTATAAAACATGTATTTACCCCTCAGAGAAGGATGAAATAATCTATATACAAGATTATGGATCTTATAGAAATTATTACTAAGTATATAAAAATAATAAATAATTACATTTGTGTTAAAAGAGAGAAAACATGAATTGAAGGAAAATGGTGGTTCAGAATGAATCCCTGAACTTATGTCCGAAATGGTTATGTGCTTGATATTAATGTAATGGACAATGAGATAAAATCCATCAATTAATTTTTTAATTAAAACCTTTTATAAATGTATTTGATTTATAATAATTTTATTAGGTTCAACTATGTCCTTTTTTATGGGTTATTAGATTCAATGTAATCACTTGGAGTGTTGGTAGCTTTGGTTTTCATGATCGGTTACATGTATAAATGTATTGAAAATCATGTAAAATTGTAATAGGTGAATAGAAATAAAATTATATTATTTTAAGGAAATTAAAAAATATTAAATAGTATCATATATCATTTTTGTTCCATATGTGATTATGAGTCATTAGAAATTTTTTTAATGATATCCATTTATAATAATTTGACCTTTTTTAATCATCAGGAACTAGTTTTGTTTTATTACTTAAAATCATGTATACATGATCTTTATAAAAAATTAAAATGGTTTTACTAAATATTTTATAATATCTTTCATCTATAAAAATCTGTTTTATTAAAATCCTTTATGGTGTTAAATTAAATATAAAACTAATCTTCCTTGAATGTCATACATTAACACATCACAAAACATGTTTTCATTTTTAAAACAAAATGGGAAGGGGAAATAAATGGTGATGGATTATAATATTAAATTAATAAAATTATAATAAAGGTTAGATAATGGATTTTAAATTCCTCTTGGATAACGGTATGTGATGAGATAATTATAAATAAATAGAAATTGACACAAAATAAAAGAGAATGAAAGAGTGTTTTACCTATTGATTTCTCCTCCTAGAGAACCTCTTTTGGGTAATTGGATTTGGAATTTTGTTAAGAAAAAGGCTCTCCAATGTGGGGAGGAGGATTGGAAAAAAAAAATTAAAACCATTAGTTGTAAGAGGTGCAAAGAGAAGAAGTGGTGAGGGTGATATTTATAGCGTATGAGGGGGTGTTTTTCCATTAATTTATTCAATTCTTTATTATTTTATCTCAAGATAAGAAATAGAACTGATTACATGTCTAAATAGAGTAAATATAGAATTATAATTCAATATTATGGTTCCTTAATTAGTAATTAATATTGTAATATGGTATTTAACTTTGAATATATATATACCATAAATTATCATTTTTCACTATTCACCAAAAAACAACTATTTAGAAAAATATCAAAAATTCACCCTAAATATTTATCAAAAAATTTAATAAAAAATGGTACTCGATTTTATTAAATTGACATCCCAAATAATAAAATTTTAATTTTTTATGGAAATCATCATATATTTGAAAATACCAATTTTAAAATTATAACTAATTCTTTAAGAATTTATGAATTTAATCAAGGACTCATAAAATTTTCTTGTTATCATAAGACATTTAAATATTGATTTAGTTATAAATTTTAATAAATAAAATTTTCTTTTAAATCATCATATTAATTATTATATTAAAAATAAGTACTTATGTTTAAGAAAAATATCAACAATTAAATAATAATTTCAAAATCATTTATTTACTTATTATAGAATATAACTATATCATACTTTCATTTATAACATACAAAAATTTTATTTATACTTTCATGGGTGAAGATACTATTTTAGTGGCTATTTTAGTATTCCTAATCATCATATTTCTGTTCGAATGATTATTCCACTATTCCATTGGTATGGGTTCCTTAATTTCTAGAAATACCACATATTTCATTCATTATGTATTTATAAATATTGTATTATGTTCTCTATGTGATTTTATGAGTGTTATAATACATAAAAAATTAAAATAAAGGAATTTTCATTTATTAATTTTTGGGACATTATAGAAGTCACGACCATGCTCTAGAGTTGGTGGATCCTAAGACACTAGTTATACCTCCATTAGTGAAACCTAATCCTATACCTAATGTTGATGAAAATACCTAGTTTTGAGTAGTTTCTCATTTTATGAAATTGATACAGGGAGCTCTTCACTCAACTTATTTTATGGGAGAGCTCAATTGAGTTTTCCAATAACTTCATCTTCCCATGATTTTAGAGGATAGTGGACAACATGTTGTTGATTTTTTGCTCATGATTATTTTTTTTATATTCATGAATCCAAATACACCTCTATAGAGGATAGGGAAACTCAAAACATACTTGCAAAGAGGATCCGAAACAATTTCTGTGGGACATTCAAAATCTAGTTGTTCATTATCGATAGATTTCATGGGGGTATTTCAATATAATATTCTTCGATTATTTATTCCTAGAGTCCCTAATGGTAGATTATTCTATGGAGTTCATGAACATGTAGTAGGGGTCAATTATAGTGATGGAAAACTCAGCATGATTTATAGATATTTAGTTCTGTTTTCAATATATATTGTTAATGAGTAAGAGAAAATGAGATGATTTGAGGATGGAATAGGGAATTGTATTCACTATCAAGTGAAATTTTTCTAGATTACTATGATATTTGATATATTGATCGATACCCCTATCACTGTGAAGAACCTGGGAGAATAAAATTGTGTGATCCATCGAGGTTCAAAATCCAAGAATAGTAGTGGTTCTACTAGATCTTGGAAGTTATGACTTGAGAATGCACGAGTGAGATGTGACAACCAGTTGAAACCCCCAATAGTTACATGGTATATCAAAAGTAATGGAATAATAATAATAATAACCCATGTTTTCCAAGAGACCCTAATGAGTTCTGGGGGTACATAATATTGGAGCACCTTCTGCGATTCTGTAGGACCTTCCCATTTGTGTTGAGTGGGATAGGATCTATGCTAGATATACCTTCAGGATGAGGTTCAATTGAAACTCTATAGGAAGTTCACTAGAGTACTACAAGGAATACATGAATAGGGGGAGGTCATTTCGGAGTTAGTCGGACTTCTAATACATAGCACCAACTTAGAGGATCCCCACCAAGTAACTTTTTTGTAGCTTAGGGTTATGGATTAGGCAATATATATTCAGTGTACCCTATACTAGAGGAGCCAGATTTTCGGCTATCTACTATTTGAGGTACTATTTTGGTACCTATACTATAAATTCTACATTATTTTATACACATTCATCACATTCTTTCATTATTGTTTCTATTGTGGAGAGCCTTCTCCTTCATGATTACTACTCTTACGACACGATAACTCTTGATACTCTTTTGGGTATATATTCAGAGAGTATAATCTAGTGAAAGTAATTTCCACTTGATGTAGGTATCCGTCAATTATTTTGGGTCCTCTACATTCTCAATATGAGTTGATTTCATTTCATTATTGAAATTTACTCATTTGTCCATTAGCATGTCTATACCGACTGTTATAACAGGAGGGTGTCATTTAAAACCCCAGAGGGTGGTACATGTATGAAAGAATAAATGTGGGATATCCAGCTAGATAAATATAGACCATAGTATATCAGTGTAGTTGTAGTAACCACCCATATTTCTATAAATTAAATGAATTATTGGGAACTACATCAAACTGAGATCCCCCCGTGTAATTAATCGATTCTGGTATGTATTAACTGATGAATTTGTAGGAATACCTTCTGAGACACAGAGTCTGTGTTTACCACGAAGCTATTGTTAGAGGGTACACAAGTGGCCATTATTCCATATAGGATGGACACTACTGAGTTGTAGGATATTAATAGTTACCTATAGGATTTGGAATCTGATGGTTTAATATGGCCTAATACTTCTACCCAGGGTTAACCAGTCCTTTTTTTCAAGGAAGGCGAATGGAACCCTCCAATTATGCATGGATTACTGGATGTTAAATCACCTTATAGTGAAGAAAAAAGTTCCTTTCCTTAAATAGATTATATTTTTGACTAGCTCAGATGATAGAGGGAGTTCAAGAAAATCGACATGAGATTGGGTTTTTACTATATGAAAATAATATGTTTAAATATTCCATGTATGAATTTATATAGTCATTACTATTTATATGAGTCTATTGTTATACAATTGTTTCATACATATTCGCCTCACCTCATCCTTTCTTTGATTAATAGGGTTTTCCATCCATATTTGGATTCCTATGTTATAGTATTTGTGGATGTAATCTTGTTGTATTCTCACACCTGGAGTGACCATTCCACTCAACTTTAGATCATTTTGAATACATTGATAGGGAAATATCTATATTGTAATTTAATTAAATTTCATTTCTACCTGGAGAAATTTCACTTCCTAGGTTATATTATATCATAGGAAGGATATTCAGTTGACCAAGAGAAGGTGAGAGAAGTAGTTACATGGGAAAAATCTAAGAATTTATTTGATATAAGGAGTTTCTTAGGTAAATATGGTTACTATAGACATTTTATTCATGACATATCAGGACATGAAGTACCTATTATGGGATTGACTAATATGGGTGTGTTGTTCATGTTGTATGCATCCTGCAAGGAATCCTTTTAACAACTAAAAGGGAGATTGAATTCAGAACTAATATAGATTCTACTAGAAGTGGTTAAGAGAAAAATAGTCTATTGTGATTCATATGATATTGGTATAGGAGTAGTTTTGAAGTAGGAAGATAGAGTCATTGTGTGTGTTTTATGATAGTTTAGGCATCATGGTAATAACTACCTGTCACACGATCTCAAGTTAATATCTATTATACATGCATTGATATGTTGAAGTTATTACTTGTTGGGGGAGAATTTTTGTGGTATTCACATACCAAAAAATCCTCAAGTATATTTTTACACATCAAGATTTAATTATTATTCAGTTAATATGGGTTGAATATCTTCAATTCCTTAACTTTGATCTAGCCTATATTCCTAGGAAGGTAAATACTATTTTATATTATTTAATTAGGAGGCCTCATACACATTTAGTTTAGGATTCCCATAGTGAATGGATGCTTCTGGATATGTCTTCTAATATACGTATATAGGTTTAGGGAAATCATGGATAATCTTTACATGAATCAAAATCAGTTTTCACTTTAATTATGAAAATGTTGATGATGAGAGAACATCACTGGTGGGGAACCATGTTTATATTAGACTATCAATGGAGATGACATCCTATATATACATGGTTTTATCTGGGATTCCCAATATATGAGAGATGATTTTATAAAAGTGTCGCATGTTTCATCGTGGGATCTTCACTCAGGTACCTCCAATATGTCTCGATACATGAACCAAAAGAATTAGTGTATAGAGATGAAACATCATATTATGAGTTTTATTACAAGTTGTTCCGCATATCAACATGCAAAGGTAGAGAACTAGTGTCCTACTAGATTATTATAGTTTTAACCAATCCTGAAATGGAAATGAGAGGATATTGAGAAGGATTTTTCATAGACTTACTTTGTTCGCCTTGATGTAGTGACGTAGTTTGGGAAGTCTTGGGTCGATTAACGAAAACATAACACTTCCTTCTTGTCCAGGATACATTATCAGTTGAAGAGCTTGGGAGATTGTATGTTCATGAGATTATATGACTACACAGGGTCCCACATACTATATTTTCAAAAAGGGATCCCCATTTTATAGTTATTTTATAGAAGGGGTTGTAAAAGGAAATGTGTACAATGTTTATTATGAGCACAAATTTTTAACCTCATATAGATGGTCATACAAAACATACTATCCAAGTGAAAGAGAACATTCTTTTGGTATGAGTTTCTAATTTTAGTTGTTCTTGGGAGAATCATATCCCCCTCATCAATTGAAACCACAATAAAACTTATCCAAAAATGATTCAGATGGTTATTTTTTAGGCTCTATAAAATATGATATGTCATTAATCACTATAATAGATAGAGGTATAAGAGGAAGTGATATTGGATATTAATATAATTCATGAGTCATTTGGGAATGTTCAACTAATCAAGAAGTACGCATCAATATCTTCATATGTAAATAAATCTGATGACAACCACCATCGATGAACACTAGAGTTTTTGGTTGGGGATCATGTATTCTTACTAGTATCAACTAGACATGGGAATATATAGATAAAAAGGTAAGGGAAGTTATAACTTAAATTTTATTTTTTGTTTTATATTGTATAGATAGTCAGGATGGTATTCCATCAGTTAATATTACTATAGAGCCACTCTACAATGCATAACATATTCCTTATTTCACAGATTAATAATTATCTAATTGAACCTACTAATACTTTTTATATAGAGGATTTTGAGATAGATAATGATGATTATTTTGAGTAATATCATATATTCATCATTTATTAGTGAAAAAAGAATTAATGTAGTAGGTCTATCCCTTTGGTATGGTTTCTATAGTAGAATGACCGAGAATAGGAAAAAATTTGGGAGCATGAGGCTGATGTATGTTCGTAGTGGAAAAAAAATTAAATGGATATTTTTATGAACTTAGAAGGTGAACTCAAAGATGAGTTACATTGTGGTGGAAAAACTGTATGAAATCGGTCTTTATTCGAGGTAGGTATCATTTTAAATTTGGTGCAACTCTTTGTTTTAGACCAAATATGGATGCTTAATAATATTGCAAGTGACTTAAGGGTCTCTATGGATTCTTTATATCCTAATTCCCAACATATTGGAAAAAATTGTATGGCCTCATACTTAAGAGAAATTGTGTGGGGATGGTCGCACGAACACCCCTAACCATGAGGGTAAGGGAAGATAGGTGATGTATGGGGAACTGTTTTCCCTAAAAATGAAATCGGGGCAGTGTTCTAGTTAAAAACCTATATGGGTATTACTAAGGTAATATTACATGTTTGGAACATAGTTTCTCGAACTGTGTGGCCTAACCTTGTGGTTTCCCTTCCAATGAAGTAATCTATGCATGGTCATCACACAATTTTTCCAACCGTGTATCCAAACCATGTCACCCTATTTTTCTTCGGTAAAAATACCAAATTTAACTTAATGAAATGATAATATTACCTTCCCCTCCTCACCTCTTTCCAGTAGACCAAAGAGATATCCCTAAACAATTTGAGCTCCCTTGTACCTATTTAATATATTTTTATAAAGAAATATTATCTAGTGTCCAATTGAAGAACCATTCATCTTGTTGGAGTCCTCCAGGTAATCTATTCATTCATCTTGAACAGTTCTTCATTTATCGTCTCCTCGATGAAGTTATCGAGGTTTAGGCTCACATTCCCTATTTTCTATGAGTAAATCCAATATTCATATTTCTTCTGATCTCGTCTGAACTAATGGTTGATACTGGATTATGAAAGTTGTACGAGCATGAGGTAGGTGGTTTACAAATCATCCATTCATGTTATTTTGTTTTATAATATGTGATATGTTTTTGGCCTAATTTTCCTCACGCGTTTCTCCTAATTTGTATTTTTTAAAAATATTTTTTCAATTCTAGAACCGTTTAACATTATTCAAATCCTTTTATTGCTTGTGGTAATCCACCATAGAGTGATCCATCGATTTGGGTGTTCCCTCTTACATTCCTAATTGTATTTTATGGTAATAATGCCAAAAAAACCATAAGTTTCTTTGGATTCACATTCAAATGGTGATATAATATTAATATTTAATAAATGTAGTGTTGTGGAATGGAAAACGTCATTATAAATTATAATTAGTTGAAGTGAATGTTAGATGTATGACCGTGTAACCCTAATCAAATGGATAAATGGTCACATCATTGTTTATATTAAATTATAACGAGACATGGAATATTCCTTGGATTGTATTAAATATAATGACTTCTCATCTCAAATTATGTGTGGGAATGAAGAACTTATTTAATTATGGTAAGTGGGTATGATGACCCGCATGTATGTTATATATAAATGGGTATGAAATCCCTTCAATTTTATTCTAAATGAGCATGATGAACCATGTTATGTCAGTATGGAAAAAGAGTGCCTTTATATAAATGTGATAATGATCATAGAGACCCTTTATAAATATATATTTTCTAAATGCATGGAATCCATCTAATGTGTAATTAAACTCTGGAGTCCCCACTCTTGTGATATTGGGCATAGAGTCCCTATACCATCATACTGAGCATAGCATCCATATTCTGTGATAGTGGTCATAACATCCATATTTTGTGACTCTTAGTATGGAAATAAAATTATAGGTTACTAGGAATGGCATCCCTTATAAATGTGACACTGGGCATGTCATCCCCTACTATTGTGATACTAGTCATGAACTCCTTATAAAGTGATACTAGGAATTTCATCCTTTGAAACCTATTTAATGATATTCCAGTACTTCACAAATTGTGTAGTGGCAGACATGTTTCCCTCTATAACTAGGGATGAAACATTACAATATTTTTTACTAATTTTCACTATTATATATTCACATTTCCATCTAATATACATAGACTGGATATTTATAAACTCTATTTGTGGTGGACTACTGATTTTATCCCAAATCCTATCCGAGTCACATATGAAACTCAAGAAGACTACATTCCTATAGGGGTAGATAAGGGTATGATTCCTCTTATATAATCATGAAATACAAGAATATATTATTATGGATCATGGTGGCATATGACTAGGCTGGATCTTGGGTTGATATGATATATTTTTTATTTTTTTAACTTTTGGTATAGTACTGATGCTTGTTGCATGTATCCATGTTTTATTAATTTAATGACACACGACATACATTATCAATTTTTTTATGATTCATCATCAAATTATTATTTTATTATTATTCCCTATTTTTTTATATCTCCTTCATCTATAGATGGTTTATGGTCCAGTTTTCATAGTGGTTTATTCTATTATTCTCTTGGATATCCTATTGATTTCATAATTTATCAATTATTATATATATCTGTTAGTATTCACTCGGGTAATAAAGGAATATTCTCTCCATGGACAGACCCTAGTCCCTCACCACTATTTTGTATCCTTTGGAATTCAAGGTGATGTGCTTGAGGTGCTGTGAAAAACCGGGATCAGGGAACCTCTGAGTGGAACCCAGGTATGGGATGTCATAATAGGAAATTTTTTTAAAGTAATTAATCATTATTATCCAATATTTATTCTAGGATATACAATTTTAGTCAATGTATTGAGGATTGTATACAAAATATGGAACTGAAGGTCGAGAAACCAGTAATGAAAAACAATATGAGGGACTGGTTTAATGTCCCCGATACTATAAAAACCAATCACAACGAATGATTTATAGATATCATTGCTAGTGGAGGAAAAATAGTAACATAAAATAATAAATAAAATAAAAAAGATGATGAAGTAGAAGTTATATGAAATTATAAAGTTAACTATAAAGAAAAATAGAATATTATTAATAAAAAGATAATAAATAATCCACTAAATTTATAGGGTTTGGAGAAAATAATAAGGAGAAGAATTATGGAAGGTGGATGTCGAAATTATTAGACATGGAATTTGAAACTTATTACTATCCTAATGTATTTATATAAACAAATAATATTATAGATAACCCTAATGATAAATACTTTAAGATATTTTTTAAATTTTATAGAATATTTGAGAAAAACTTATATTTTCAGAGGAATTGTTTAATGTTCCTTCAAACATAAAATTTAATAAGAATATTATTTCAAATAATAAGAGACTTAAATATTTTTACAATGTTCCATTAACAGAAGAATTTATTACTATTATTTAGTTAAAGATAAAATTATAAATAAATGGTTTAAGGAGATTCAATCATTATATTAATTCGACATAGATATAACTATTCTATGTCTTCTTTCATTGGGATATAGTATCAGTATCATTCCTTTGAAATTTTATAATGATCCTATAATGGGAGAGATTAATACAATAAATGTTCCTTGGTTTACAATAGATAGTTTCACCAAATATCCCACATGCCTAATTAAATTTTTATCAGTTAGGATTTACATGTTAATATTTTGAAAAAAAATCATCATTCTCAAAATGTAAATACAATAGCAGGTTTTATTGATACATGGGGGTCCATTATTATTAATAGTATTTGATATTATTTAGGTTACATAATTAATGTTATAATTCTATGTGGGGGAATAAAAATATATCCTCAATATATTTTATTCAATTATATGTCCAAAAATTTTGGCTGATTTTTTCCTCTTTGTAAATTTTTGATAAGGATGATAATAGTGAAATTCAAGATCAAATAACAATGAAAATATTCAAAAAAGGATTATTAGTTAAAGAAATTGAAGATTAATTAGAGGTAACTAAATACAAGGGTCTATAAATTCATGTATGTCATCAAGGGAATTCATATGAAAAAAATAAATGAGTTATGCACAAGAAATGAAGTGTTTAAATCAACCATCAAAGAACCACAAATAATTTAACCAAAATTCTTCACCTATTCTAAAGTAAGATTATATTAGATAATTTTATAGTCATTATTTCAAGAAAAATTATAACCATAGTAGAATTAAAAACTATTATAAGTATTTAGCAATAAAAATAAAACCATTACATATATATTTTTTGATATGAAGGGGAAAATATACGTTATAATATCACATAAAATCTTGATAGAAGATGTGATAAAACTAACAGTTGAGTTCCAAAGAATAGTAAATCCAACTATAATGAAATTTTTATGGTACAAAATCAGAAAATTATTACATATTTGGATAACTTATCCAATATTACATAGTCCACCGTTAGTCCAATTCATATAGCATGAAATAAAGGTTTAGTGATAGTGGTTAAAAATTAATAAAATGAGTAAATTACCACAGGGATAGTAATAGGATATAGGGAATTCATTTATTACATGAAACACAATACCAAAATATGGAACAACTATTTTCTACTAACCTTTATTTATTTGATGATTTAAAGGCAACTCAGAAACTCACATTTTTTCATACATGATGTTTACCAATGATATAAAAAATAAAAAATTGATCAAATTTACTAATAAAGTTTATATTTTCATGGAAATATTTGAATTTTTCTTATAGGATAATTAAAAGTATATTATGTAATGTCCCTACCATATTTTATTTGTACATGATGTCATTTTTTATAATTTAATGGGGAAATAATTGAAATATTCACGTATAATTTTTTAGTGGTTATATTTTAAATTTTAAAATAATTAGATAAATCATATAAATTAGAATAGAGGCTCCTGCAGAAAAACTTTTTGTTGAACTGGGAGAAATTCAATTTCATGGTTAAATAAGGAATTTCTGTCGGGAAAAAATTTCAAATGAAGGAACTGGATTTGATACGAACAAAGTTGAAGTAATATCTACACATCCATATCCAAATAAAGTAAAGGAAGTGAGAATATCCTATATTAACATATTTTTTTTATTAAAATTTGTCAAATCCTTCTCAAGACTATAAAACCACATTTTCATCTTTTAATGAATTAAATGAAATTCAATATCTATAGTGATTATTGTGTAGATTTTAATAAATTAAAGAAGGTGTTTATTTTTAACTATTTATTAAAATACTTGTTTAGGAGTTTCATTTTGGAATAATTTATGATACCAATGTTTTTATAGTGGGTGCAGTTCTTAGTCAGTGAAAATATTAGTGGAATCATATTATATAGGTGTTATAAAATAAACCAATATAACTCAATTTATTTTTCCTAATACGAAGAATGAATTTTTATTTCTGGTTTATTAAATATATAAATTCAGTCTATACATTTTTTGTAAGATAATAGTTTACTTGTATCATTTATCTTTAAAAATGTTACTTGTAAATTATGATGTTAAACCATTGTTGATAAAGTGGGTTCTAATTTTAAAAGAACTTGATTTTGAGTTCAGGGAAAATAAGGCAGTTGAAAATAAAGAGTTGAAACATTTTTAAAAGATAGTGAATTCAATGTAAGATAATTCATACTCAATTAACATATAATTTCAAAATGAATATTTTGTTTTAATTAAAAGTATGATGGACGTAAATTTCCAAAATTATTTTTTACCATCTTACTAAAATAATAGCCAAGGTACTCACATGGAATGAAAACAATATATCCATAGATGATGTGAAATATTATTTATTGTAAGAACCATTATAACATTAGTAATGAATAAAGGGTATTAAAAAACTATTTTTTTAAAGAGGATGTGATTTCTATTATGAATAATCATAGTTTATTTCCATGAAAAGGTCATTATGGGAGTAAAAAGATGGCTGAAAAAGTGTTTCTAAATGGATTATATTGGGAAATTATTTATAAGAATTAAGTAAAATATGAAAATAATAATAAAATTATTAAATAAAAATAAACATGAGAACAAGATAAAAAATGAAGCTTGATGGAATTTTAGAGGTATAAATTTCTGACATGTGTGGCCTGGGATTAATGGATCCTTTTCAAAAATCTCATAAAAATGAATACATATGGGCAGTTGTTTACTATATAATATAGTTTTGGGATGCTAATATTTTAACATAAAATATAGTAGCTTCAATAATCTGGTTAATAAGAAATAATATATTAAAATTCATGAAATAACTGACCAAAAATTATATGATTTATGGAAGACATTGCATTACACACAATTCCATGACCTTTTAAGTTTAGATCTTCAAATAATTTTCCAAAATATTAACAGATAAATATCATTTTATTCTCAACTAATGTACATTTTCTACAAAATATAAGATATTATTAAATACGTATTATGTCTTCAATATCTTCCCGAAATTCTGCTACGGTTTTTCTTTGAAGATGGCATCGTTCGGAGACCTCTTCCGCTCAACCATGCTTTGATATCGCATCCCTCGACTCCTCTCTAAGTCAGATCTGGAGCAGTGGAATCCCTTAGGTTCTAGGATGTGTGGTCCGACGTCTTACGGTGCTCTAGACACGTTATGAGACGGTTTCACATGCCGAGGCGGTAGGCTCGAGGAGGTTATGATGGTATCTCTTTTGGAATTTTGAATTTTGAAACAGGTGATATATCAACGTGCGAATAGCGAGGCGGTGATGTTGGATCACATTTTAATTTCAAATCAGGGTGTGGTGTGTCGGTTCTTGGTGCTGTGTTCGACAGTTCTCTTTGATATTTTTGAATTTTGAAACCTATAATGTGAAATTTGTGGCTGATGTAGGACCCACATTAACTGAAAGTGTCTTTTTAATAAAATAAAATAAAAATGGATTGTGTTTTACTTTTTTTATTAAATATAGAAATATAAACATAAGTAGGGTGAGGATAAATGTACAATTAGGGAAACCATAATCCAAAATTTCTTATAGAATAAATATAGTTGGAAATAAATTATAGTCTAATAATTCCATATAACTGATCACAATATACTGAATCCAATCCATGGTTCATTATATAAATAATCACATGGACAATAATATCTATTTTCATGATGATGCTATTAATAATAATTAACATGTTAAGGGCTTATTTTGACATATTAAATACTTCCAATTTGTTATTCAAAGATATCTTCTTTCACCGAATATTATAACCAAGACATCAAAATAAATAAGTACGTATTCACAAACTTCCCAGGACCATTTTTCTCATGAGAACCACATATTCATTAAGGGGTTGTTACAATTTCCACCCATTACTAAGTTATGTTTCATTCATTCACCATATTTATGATATTAAAAATAATACAATTTATAACCAACATTACTTAGTAATCAATAATTTTTAATTATTAAAAAATAAATATAGAGAATTTCAATACATTCTATAATTTATAAAATAAATTCTATGTTCATAATATATCAATAGAAAAGACATGTATTATATTTTTATGTAATATCCATTATTAAACATAATAACTTTTATTGATGTTGAAATAGATAAAAACACCACCATAATAAGGACACTTAAAATGATATCACGTAATAAGGGATCAAGAATTAGAATATTGGATACCATGTGTTTAATCCCACTAAATAATATTATGGTTATATAATTTGCAATAAAATTACTCCAAAGGGGTAGAAAGTTTTGTGTTTTACAATAAAATAGAAGTGGTGCATGAAAAATATGTATTTGTTAATTTTTTTACTATAATCATAAAATTTGATGTTAAGGGTCATCTTTAAATGTTATTTCTAATGGGTGAACTGTAAACATTTAAACAAAATTTAATTATTCAAAAATTATTCAATAATAGAGTCTTGAAAATGGTATAAATTATATCTTATAGAAATTAGGAGTGGAAGATTAAACAAATGATCATTGACGGGAACTGATTTTCATGTTATAAAATCCATTTTTTGAAATCCCATATCATAAAAGGATTAATAAAACATACTTTTGAAATGGGATAGGAAAAATTTTAAAGTCACATGAGATAAAAAAAGATTTAATTCCTAAATATAAAGGAAAATAGTGGTTGGGATAGAATATATAAGCATTCTAGAAAAATCAGTATAAAAATGGATGAGAATTATTCTTAACATAGTAAAATTTTTGAAATGAAAGAAAAATCAATAAGAAATTCTTTTTTAATCAAAGAGAGCCAAAAAATTTATTTCCTTGTTTACCAAAGAAGCTATAGAAATGTAGGAAAATTTAATGAATGAAATTCGAGGAAAGCAATCATAACTCAATGAATTAAAAATTTAGTAAAAAACCATACATCTTGGGTAACATAAGAATTGAATGATAAATAAATAAAGAAACATTATTTGGAATTTTATATCCCAATAACTAAGTAACAAAAATTTCAAAAATATTTCATTGGAAAAAATCACCACTATATTCAAGGATAAATTGTGTATAAAATATAACATGTATTAAAGATTCGGAATTGATACAAATAAAAAATTAACTTAATTCTTGTCTTCCTGGAAAGAGATTTACCCTCCTGTATAATAAAAATAAATCTCTAAATAACTCATTTTAAAACATTATTTTCTATTAAAAAAGTTTCAAAGATTTAGTTATAATCATTTAATATAATGTATTTTGTTTATTTGTCACTAAATTTATCTACTCGATAGTGTATTGCTGATTATATTACATATTCTTTTAAATTCCATTATTGATAAATATTATTTTGATAGATGTTTATTATTTAAAGTCATATTAATGATACTATAATATATGTTTCATGATGATTTATAAATTTTTGTGTTTATCCCATGATTGTTTTAGTTTTGACCTCTAAAGCTAAAATATATAATAAGCATGTTTCTATAATTATTAACAATCAAAAGGGTGGTACATTAATAAAAACATAAATATTAATAAAACCATTCCAGAACCATAAAAACATTTTTTCTCAGTAATTTATAATAAAATAATTAGTTATATTTATATTTTAATCCCTGATTCAAATTATATCATTGTTGATGTAGCTGGTCGAACCAACCTAAATAAGAAAACCTTATATTGTATGGTTGAGTATGGTTAAGAAATTCATTAGTCTTGGAATGGTATAACTAAAAATGATTCATAATTATATTGTTTATTTTTTTAATTGGAGTTTCAAATTTAAATATAACATGATAAATAATAAATTATTATATTAAAATTGAAATACATCACTTTCATGGAGGTGGTAGACCACACATATGCATGGGTGACATGTTCATTTCTCATATAATAAGGGGAAGAGAGATAAATTTTTATAATTTGATAATATTTAAAATGATTTCAATATCATATTTATTAAATAATTAGACTATTTTAACCATCCATGTAAAGAGGTTATGAAAAATAGATCACATCACTTAGGGTGGCAGTATTCTGCACCTTTCACTGACAATTTTTTTTGAATTCTTATTAGGACGATAGAAAATGGTTATTCAAAAAAATTGTATAATTATAATAATGATGTAATTTTTTCAATAGGATTAGATTAAATTCAAAGGATTTAGAAGAATAATGGAAAGAAGAAAAATAATAATTTCAAATTTTACCTTACTCAATTTAAATTTAATTAATGCTTTGGTAAGTGGATTTTTATGAAAACAAAAAACTATATTACATGCATAGGAGTTTTTTTAGTAATTTAGTTATTTTTTTGGTTATGTATGAATGTCTTGGGGTTTGAGGAGAGGTGGGTTACTGATGAATTCCTTTATAAGTAAAGGGAGTGACGTATTTTTAATAATATAATAGGTATTGTTACTATTTAATAGTAAAATGGATCCAATATTAGAAAATAATCTGATTTGGGAATAGTTATGGTCATTAAATCCTCAACTATACATTTTTAATCATTTTTATCATGTTTTCATTCCCTTTACTCTTATAAAGTCTACTTTTACCATATTTAAATTTTACATTAATATGATATTTTTACCTATGTAATTTACTTTTAATTCCAAAAAATAGGTCTTACTATATAATAATGACCTAATAATTAAAAATATGAAATAAAATTTTTCAAATAACATTTCTATGTGTTTTAAAAATTAATTTTAAATTTGTGAAAAAAAATAAGAACCATTTCTAGAAAATGTATATTTTTTTGGTTAAAACTATGATTAAGGTAAAATTATTAATTTTGTAGACTTTCATACCCAAAATTGGTTTATATTGAAAAATACAAATTTTACCTTGATTTTAAATAATTTCAAAAAATAAAATTTCTGAAAATTATTATTTAATTAAAAGGAATCCTGAAAAAATTTTATATTAGAAATGATTGCATAATAAAAAAATGATAATTATAGGATTCCAAAAATCTATATATTATTTTCAAATTATTTTTTGAAAATAAATATTTTATCAATTAAATGGTCTTATAAACTTCTTACCCTTGTCTATATATTGATAATTTCGTAAAATTTATAGTTTTGGTAAAACTTGTATCTCTCCATATTGACTTTAAAAAAAAATTAAGAAAATTAAAAAAAATAATAAAATAATAATATTAATAAAAATATAAAACAGATCTAATTTGATGGAACTGAATTTTTAAAAATTATTATTTCAAAATTAACATAAAAAATAAAAATTTAATTAAAAATACTATTTTAGAAAATTCCTTTTCTAAAAAACTAATTATTCATATCCTTATTTCCTATTAATATATAATTAATATAAGATTAATGTATTATTCATATTAATAATATATTTTATCAATGATATATTTATTTTATTAAAGAAATCACATAAAATCTAATTTTAGATAAAATATATTTATATTATATAATTAATCTTGTATTAATATATATATATATATATTATTTTTCCATACATTCAATATAAATATAAAATATAAAATATATTAATAATTAAATGTTTATTATATCCTAATTTATATTTATATAAGCTCTCTTGAGCTCTCTTAAGACCTAAGCATATGATAAGATCTGGTGGCAGTTGTAGGTTGTGATTCTATTAGCATGTACCTCATGGAAATTTCCATGAACTTAAACTACTCACGAAATAAATTTCATTCATACCATAAATGTAGAGTTTTATCTTAGAATTTTATAGCGTAAACCCTTTTGAATCCACATCACATCCAGGCACAGATAAATGAGCTTCCTAAGAAAAACTCATACTTCTTGCCACAATTTCATTAACTTTATTGAATTTTGAATATGGATAATTCTATTTTTACTATCATAGTCAATGAATTTGTTATAATGGACATATAAAAAATTTTATCCAAATTTTGTTCTAGTTTTTCATTACACATATCACAATATATTAAAAATGTTGTGGTTTAAGTTACTATATAATTTAAAATCTTATGGTGTTAAAATTATATTCTATAGTTATGTGGTTCCTAGGGAAATCATATGTGAAATTTTATTTCTGTTTTATAATAATCAATTTAGAACACAAATAAAAAATAAATCTATCAATATAATATAAGAGAAAATATAACAAAAAAATAACATGAAATCATAATTTTAAAACACATAACTATTTGTAATTCTTGAGAATATTGCTTTCAATTTATGGAAGGACTGCATACGAAAACTGTAATTTTTATTATGGGCTTAATTTATTATTTATATTGAACCCACCATATTTTTGGAAGTAAATATTATGAACATTAACTACAAATTAAAATTTCAAAAATGGAATTTTTTATTTTAATTAATTAAAGGAAATCAAAATAGATTACAAAAATATTGTAAGGATATCTAGAGGGAAAGACAAAATATTTCATAATAGTGGTATACAATAAATATAATTCATGGAAGGGATCAAACTTCTTCTACTCAATTAAATAATATAATAATATAGTATGATAATCAAACAGAGATGGTCTATAACATTCCATGCGATAAATATTAATCCCACTGGAGTAGTAAAGATCATTAATGAAGAAGTAAAATAATTTTTTTGTGAATAGATAGGGATATAAATCTCCCTTTGATATAGGTAAGGTTGAAAAATATAGCATTATAAGGCTTATCGATTAATGATTATGAGGTGATGTTTAAGAGTTCTAAATAATTTCTCTTAGGAGTAAACTAGTGAAAGAAAAATATCAATTATTTCTGTTTTTATTATTGATGAGATCCATTTTCCCATGGATTGAATTATTGGTTTTTGAGGGATATTCCCTAGATAGAGAAAAAAATGAAACCTAAAAGGAGGAGACACACACATTTCCTATAAAGGATAACATTTTTATGGGAGAATTATACCATCCATCACATCTCAATTTCCTAATATTTGAGTTCATTGATTTAATCATAGATTCCAGTAATATTGTTTTGTGTATGATGAGTGAAAGATAAAAACCCAGAGTGTGGAGAGTGCAGTTTTTTTCATGTATGATTCAACAGATTTAAGATAATTCTATCTATAATAATAATATAAGAGACAAAATCAATTTGAAAACAAGGAGTACCCTTTTTAAAGTATGTATACATTGATTTTTTATGGAATAAATGTCATGGTTAATAATATTTTAATACGAATGTGAATGATTAATACCTAACCTTGAGTAACTTTTGTGTTGTTAAATCACAAAACAATAATGTTTTATATTAATTTTTATTTCTTAAATTCAATTTAATGAGTGTAATATTAGTATTTTGTAACATATTTGGAATTAAATTAAAAAATGTTCTATAAATGTGCATGTCAAAAAAATAATATACATGAATAAGAGTTAAGGTAATTTTGAGAGATGACTACCCAATATTAATTCCGTGCTCTATTTACTAAAATTTACTATAAGGGGGATTTCTTATAGGAATAGTCTGGTTTTATATTTTTTGTACTCAATATTTGATTAATTATAATTAATAAGAAATGGATTATAAAAAATATGTGTTGTGTGAGCCTCGTTGTTAAGGGATATTGAAAAGATGGAAAATTCAAACTCAAATGAAGAAGAGTGGATTCCTAATATCAAATCTATTGCATAAAGGTGAATTAATAGACAATGATATTGGGAAGTGATATGGGGTACACATTATAGTTTAATATTTAGAGTTTTTTGTATTTTAATATTCAATGATTGTAAAAGTGTGAAATTGGGGATATTGGTAGAATGTTTTTTATTGGACTTAATATTTATTATTTACTATTTCCTCTCTTATTTACATTATTTTTTAAATTATTTTCTATTAGAAAAGTAACAAAATATTTAATTTTTTTAAATTATTTTCTATTTTATTTATAAATATTTGAAATTTTTATTAGATTTTTATTTTTAATATTTGCATTGTCTTTGATAGTGTTTTTTTTATAATCTATTTTCTATATTTAGTATTGATAAAAAATCATCGAAAATATTCAAAAAAAAGTGTTTGGAGTTTTTAGATATTTTTTATGTGTTAAATGATTCTTATGGAAAATACTCCTTATGAATATGTCAAATGATCCATAATTAGTTTCACTACATCCTTAAAATGCTTCCAAACATAATTATAATGGTTTCAAAAACACATTATAATGTTTTTAAAACAACCTTATGAAGATGATTTAACCTGATAAAGATAATGATCCTAAAGATTATTGTTGAAAATTACTATATTAAACATTAAGAATATACTGACCCTTACGATGAATAAACATTATGATAAATAAACTTTTGGATGATAATAAACATTAAAAAGAATAAACCTTATAATATTCATGTACATTACAATGTATATAATAAACATAATGATCTTTTATATTAACATAAAAGATATTTTTCTGTAATGTTTCGTCGACATTAGTTAAGTGGTTTTTGGATAATTGGAATTATAATTGATGTGTTTTAGGTAACACAGTCACTCATTTCAAGAATTATATATTTCATAATAGATTATTTTAATTTTTTTATTTTATTAATATATGATTCATTCCAATTTACCTTTTATTTTATAGAGGATTAAAACACATTTTTGATGTTTTTTAATTTTTGGAAGAAATAATGAACAAGTCATTTATTTCACATCCTCATCTAATTTGACCATTTAATCTGAATTCAGAGTCCCTAAGGATTAAACCATTTAATGTTTCTCTATAATCAAATATTAAAGGTATAATATGAATAAAAATTATTAGATATTATGACTGCTACAATGAATTTCGGAATTAACATTTTTGATCATGTATATTTACATTTTGTGATCACTCAAAAATCCACATCATTCTATAATTCATTTATATATATGATCAAAGATGTACAAATTATATTAAATTTTTTTATCTATTCGGGTTATTATTTTTATTGAGATTAATTTCATATCTTTATTTTTCTTTATACTTAATAATGATTATTTTTTTCTTTGAACTTTATAAATAATTTTTTTTATCAGTTGTACCTCTTTGGAAAAAATATACATGTTTTTTAGTTTTTTTCTCCAATTAAAATGCATGTTTATATGTGGTTGTACTTTACACTTAAGTGGTGTATCTATATTGGGTTGTGACTCCCATTTAAAATCATATCTATATTGATTGTGTAATATTATATAAAAAGGATGCATTTAATTTGAGTTTTCTCTAACATATCCACCTCAACCTACACATAAAAATTTAAAATTAATAATGTTTATGTTTTAAATTAATTTTTTTTTATTTTTTGACAGATTCATTCAGCCCCATCTTGATATTCTTGAAATCTCAATCTGGGAAAATAAAACTTGGGTAAAAGGATTTGAATAAGTGTTTTTACGCCAAACTTAAGATTGAAAAATATTTTTATCATTTAATATATATAGAACTAAGGATTTAATTTTAGATGAAATATATTATTTATAAAAAAAATTATAAGTTTTTATATGAGGAAAACTAATAGTTTAAGTGTGGGGGAATGTTATTAGCATAAAATAATAGTGTTTTTTAATGTATTTTGAGAATAATTTGGTTTGTTTTCTATTTATGTGGAACAATACTAATGAATATAATTTTTTTTGTATTTCAAAATTAATTTTATAGTATAGATCATACATCATAGAAATTCATACATTCAATAAAATTTTAGTACATAAATTAAAATACCATTTTTATGGTTACTGATAAATTATTTAATTTTTTTATAGATGAAGGGAACCCTATCAACCCCATAAATGAATGAATTTTTTTATCATTTAAATCAATAAATACATGTTTAATATCTGAGACAAGCTTCATGAAGACACGAGAGGGTTGTTAATTGAGTTCATGAAAAAAATATCTCTTAAACCCACCATCTTTTTTGGATTTATAGGTTCTAATAATTTATTAATATAAAAAATGATAGGAGATAAATATAGAAATAACAAAGGTGAAACAAAAGAAATTTATAGTGTTTTGTGTAATAGATATCCCATAGTCCACTCCACAAATGATCAACTATAAGAGTATAGTGATTTTCACTAGCACTAGTCCTTTTCCTAGGGACAACCCTATTTAGTGCAATTATATCTCACTAGGTATAAAACAATGCTATTTTCAAAGCTGATATGGGGCATTAAAAAGTTAGCCTCTAATAATCAGTACACTCGTTTATAAAATTATGTGATATGAGAAAAAATATTGATATTTTACAAAAACAATATATGGTTACAAGATGAAATAGACAATAGATAAATAAATATCCAGAAAAAATGAGTATAATGAAATAGAGATTATGGAGTAAATTCAATAGAAAATGATAATCCTATATTCACAAAAACTATTGAGTTAATTTAAGTATAAAGTATCATTTATTTGATGAAAAATATTATTGTTACTTATCTATGTATATATATCTATCTTGTATACATCATCTCACATCAATAAATATATATATATATTCTCTTTTAAATTTAAACATAATCATTCTAGATAATCCAAAAATTTGTGTGGATAACAATTTTGATAATTTGATGTGACTTTCCCTTAAAATCACATGTCCTTATCTTAAAAATATGGAATAAACTTATATAGAATATATGGAAAAAATATTCTTTATTAGATCTTTCCGTTATTGGAAATAATATGTGTTTTAGAGGATGATATATCTTTATCTAGGAAACTAATTTTGTATGCACATAAAAACATAAGATGACTTATCCAATGGGAACAAGAATGTTGAGTAATATACAAATAATAATCAATAGGATAAATTAATCACCACAAGTTAATAAATATCAACACATTTTTCATATGATAATTCACTTTGAAGATTCGTAAGATAAATCTATTTAGTTATTTGATCCAATCATAGCTTGATCTAAAAAACATCTTCTTGAGGATTCCCTAGATGAATCCTTCACAAATTTCAACATAATATATTATAGGAAAACTTTTTTACATTTAGTTCATAATCTAAGAGAATATATAGTTGGACATATGGAATTATTTTGATGAACTAAAACTGAGATAACAAAATATTCATAAGGGTATCAATTTCCTTATTCAAATTGTTTTTCAAAAATTGCTCTTAAAATCTAAATGAGTATCAGTTAGTTAAATTCATTATATATGATTTTTAAATTATATATCATTAAATTTTGGATCAATTATGATTATTATATTCTTTAATTTATGTTGTAGGAATGTCATAACTACTGGGATCAACATTAGTAAATGTAGGGGAAGATACTTCATCAAGAACGATTAAACATCAATTTGCATCTTGTGAATGAACTATTCTGATTTTTTAATTTTTATTCTCCATTAATTAACTCTTCCACATGATATGGGTTAGTAGATTCTCTCATCGGTTTCCTCTTAGCTACCAACAATGTTTCTTTGTCATGAACCAGCCCAGATCGACCCTAAACCGGTCACCCGAGTCTGTCTCCAACATGTACCAAAGGGCAGTCCCGATCCCCAGGGGATGGTAACTAGTGTTGGGAATTGAGATAACCAGTTTGGAACGATTTGGCCCATAACAAAGACAGATAAATAATCACGAACTAAAAAACAGATAAACAAAATAAAACAAACTAATCAAACTGGCAGCCGAAAAAGGAGTAAATAAAGCAACACGATATACCTCAAATGACCTCATGGGTCACCATGGAACATAAAATAAACTCAATCCGAGAGCGATCCAAAACTGGAGGAACTTGAAAATGAAAATTAATGTAGGCATGAGCACCAAGATTATTATTAGGAAATCCAACATACAACTATACCTATTCCATTTCCTTTTATATGAAATCCAAAATATGCCAGTTTGAAAATATGACGTAATAAAATAATGTTTTTCCTTGTTTTCAAATTCAAGTAACGAATTTGAATTTTCATGTAAATAATTTCTCTCCCACTATTTTTTCAAAATAGGTTCCAAGCATGAATTAAGATTTCAAAATGAAAGTAAACAAATTTATATTAAAATATGGTTTTCGTAAATAAGACATCGAGTATGAAACAACTAAAATGAAATATTACATCACAAGAATTATGTCGAAAACGAGCACCATGGGTAATCCCTATAGGTAGCAGGAACAAGTGGGACCCTAGAGACCTCGTACCTCGGTGAAACATGGATTAGAAACCATGAACCTCAGAAATCATGGCTTAGAAACCACAACCCTCAAAAAAGTTGGCTAAGAAACCACGAACCATAGTCATTCTTATGTTTAGTTAGTGTTGTTGCGTCAATCCTACAAAATTAAACCGGGATGAACCCATGCTGTGTTATTTAACGTACTATTCCTGGTCTACCCACGTAGATTCCCAGGTTTCTTGTTGTGCTCTATTTGAAGTGGTGGTGAGTTTTCATTATCAAGAAAACATTCATGTACAAAACACTTTCTTTATCTAAAATCAATTCAACCTCTCACCACCATTTTCCATCCTTAAGCGCATTCTCCATATTCATGTCAGAGAATGCATAAGAATCAAATTACGCACTTAATAACACCTTCAACATAAAAATCTTTTTCTAAAACCAAGGGGGTGTTCCTCAAGAGAGGTTTTTCTTTTTCATAAAACATTATTAAGGTGACAAAATTGAATAATTACTTAAAGGGATCACTTTTTACAACTAACTGGCCAAAAGGGAAAACATATTTGGAAATACACATTACTAATTCAAAATCACTTAGCAAATCAATTTTCATGAAGAATCACTTAAGAGCAATGGTGGTAGAAATATATTTCAATTTCCAAAATAAGGCCAAATCTTTTCAAGAAACTGCAACCAGATTTCATAGCATGTGTATATAGCATAAAAGTAAAACATATTTTTAAAACAAGTAAGAAATTATGAAATTCAAATTAAAGGCATAGGAATTAGGGACCTACCACAAACATGTCTCTACTTATCGAGGACCAATCTAACTGACACTTGGTGCATACATGCACAAGCATTTATACAGATATATATATACACCCTAGCTGTATTTCACATATTCCCCATTCCATGAGGGGATATGTTAAAAGAGGTCATATATTTATATATGCCTTACCAAATGCATGTAGATATAGGATACCTTGACTCCAGTGACCCAAAACCATCATAGCGAGTTCCAACACACTAGACATATAATTTAATAAATTAATAAAACAATTTATGCAACACTTCGAAATTAGCACCATAAAATTTACACTAAAAACACACCCAATTTATATCAAAATGTATCTTTAAAACAATATGTACTTCATAACCAGGCCAAAATATAACTTTCATCATTTAAGCAATTTAAATAAACCATTTAAAAAATTTATAAATAAATTTCAAGAGGCATCAAATTTCTTTGTACACAAAAACCCACTCACATTCTACATTTGAGGCCAAAACCACACCAAGACAATTTCAAATCATAATTTTCATCACATTAATAATTTAATATATATTTTTGAAATTTAATAAAACTATTACATGAAACTCCACAGGGCGATACACCAAAAACACACTAAAATCCACTTTTTAAACCAAACACACACCAAAAACTTCCCAAAGTATCATTAACATCACAATCACAAATTAATAAATCATTTAAATAATTAATATAAATTTTATAAAATGCACAACAGGGATTTACCATAAAAACATACTCCATCTCCTTTCATTAAAACTATACTCGCCTCATAACATTTCCCAAATATGGTTTTAACCTTTTACAAAAATAAACAAACATTAAAACAAATTATAAACCAACTTCAATAACACCCCCAAATGCTTCTAAACCCAAATAGCACCCGAACACTCTAAAAAATGAACTCCATATCAAATCCTTATCAAAATACAATTTCTAACATACAAATAATTTAATTAACTACATGAATGGTTTATAAAATCATAAGTAGTGACACGACTAGGTTTCCCACCTAAAAAACATTGTTTAACAATAAATCACTACTTTAAAATCAAATCCACCTCAAATAGTGTCTGAAAAACTAAGATGAACTGAAATCACAATGAAATGACCAACGCACAACAAGATAATTACAACAAACCATAAAACACATAAAGGATTCCACACAACAACTAGGAAACCAATCGACTATATAAAATTATACCTCGGATGTTTTCAATGAACTGAAAAGGAGTCAATCCACTTATCCATTATCATTGGTTGCCGGATTACAAACCAACATCATATGGGTGAGGCACCTCACACCCTGCAATTGGAAGAAATCCAAAATGGGTCAAACCCTACGTTAGGGTTTTTTCCCAAAACAAATCAGGCAACTTGGATACCGATATGGACGATGCAAAGATTGAGACATATAGAGGAGGTCTTACCTTGTAGATGTAGACATTAACCATGAAGGAACCAGAAGAAAAACTAGTGTGGAAGGCCCCGGGGTTAGGCGTCATATCCCTATGGGGGGTCGTACACCTTCTAGAAAACATAGCCAGGGGAGGTCACACAGATGGAGGCCGCATCGTAGAAGGAGGTTGGCAGTGGTCTCGGTGGGGAGAGGAGGAGGCCGGTCAAAGGTCCCAGAGGAGGGGGGGTCAACCATGAGGTAATGGTTTGGGTTAGACTAGGGTTTATTTTTTTTATTTTTATTTTTTCAATCTAATTCAATTAATTTAAACAATATAATAATAATAATAATAATATTAATAATAAAATCTAAAATTAATAAAAATAAATAGAAACTCAAAAAAAACAAATCGCAAAGTGTTGGGTCAGGGTGTGACAAGATTCAACAGTTTCCTCTCATTCTTATCCAGTAGAACCAATAATATAACTATTGATAATAAATTAATTATCTATTTACACCGTGAATTATCTTAGTTGGTGGAGAAAAATAAAATAATATAACATGTTTGAGTAGTAATGGGTATGGTATTTTCTTTACGAATGATCAAAATAATTGAAAGGGCTATATCCAAATAGTCTCATGTCGCAAAAACCGGGAAAATAAGAGGTTAAATTACAGAAATAATTGATGTGTCCACAACCACGTAACAAATATATTATTTCACATATATTGGAGCATCTTAATTTCTATTATCATCACGATAAATATCATTTATAACTACAAATAAAACTCTATTCCATATATCATTATAAGTTATGGTGTCAAATAGGTCATCCACATCAATTATTATAGAAGGTTTTGCAGAAGGACTATCCCCTGTGATGGCTTGAGATTAATCCCCCAAAACCTAAGAAAGGACTAATTCTATTTCACCTTCTTCTCATCTGTTAATAACTTATTAACTGATAATATCATGAAAATTCAATTACACATAAAAACTCTAACACTTAAATTTAATAACTCATGACAACAAGTAGCCATGTTCTCATGCAAGAAAATCTTGAACATGAAAGAAATGATGCCAAAATCCATCCAATGGGATTGAAACTGAATATTTTTCTTATAATGAGATAAATTCACCACATTATTTAATAATTCAGATTTATATGATTTCATATCAAGATTAATTAAAAAATAAACCTATTTAAATAATATTTTATTAAAATTACAATTTCCCTAGGTGATTATGGATTGAATAATCTTCACTAGGACATTCTATTTTGGCTACAAGCCCATAGAGACTCTATAATCCGCATCCATTATTCCAAAATGATATTTCGTGATCTCTATAGGGTCAAATTTTTCCATGGTTTAAATTGAGGAGTTGATGTCCAAGATACCTTGATTTGGAGATCTAAAAACACCATCCATAACTATTGAATACATTGAGAAATTTTTATGATTAGTAGTCATTGTAAAAAGGTTTTAAGAATCACCAAAATGAATCCTTGTGGTCACATAAAACTCAAAAACATCATTTTCAATAAGCAAAACTATTATCTTCTCATTGAATACATATTCCTATACATTAATGTTGATATCCCTTTTGAGAAGCATATTTATCATATCCATCCAACTAAAATCAATTGGTTACCTACTGAACACTTTCCTTATTGATCTCCAGTGCTTCAAGATGCTTATAGTTTTACTATCAAAACACATAGTTTTTCTAATGATTTAATAATGCATACAGGATTAGGGTGAAGAGGGTTAAAAATACAGGAAACGAGAGCTTTCTGTGTCACTAAGTGCTAGAGGTTTTTCATGTAAGATTGATTTTAGTTCTTTTTCTTTAGATAATTAAATTTAACACATAGTGATCTGATGGGTATTTATTAAACTCATAGTATACAAGTCATTCTAGGATATTAAAAAAATTAAAAATAGAAGAAAAAAATAAAATATATAAAATATTAATTATCTAAATATATAGATTCAAACATGAATGAACCTGAAACAAATAATGAAATTTAAATTAACAAAAATATATTAAATCTAATTTATATTTGATAAAATTAAATATTTAAAAATGTAGGTTTTAAGTTAAAATTATGTATAATTGATTTTATATACTAATAAATTATATGGATATATCAACTTTTTTGTGTGATTTCTCAGAAAATGATGCCTTTGATCTTTGTTATTTTTTCCAAATTTTTTATTGGATTTTGGGAAATTTTTATAGCACTTTTGTTTTAAAATTTGTTTTCAACATTATTAAAAATTAATCCAAAATCTGATTGGGTGTTTTATATCAAGAGATCTTATTCACAACAAAATCTTGCTGTAATATAATTTTTCATTTATAGTTGATAATGCAATTGGGTTTTGTTTACAATAACGGGATACATTGGATTTACCCATATAATGAGTGGTTATCGAGGTAATTTTTATATAAAGACTACACCCACAAAAAATATCATCTAAAGATGTAGTTTAATTTAAATAATAAATTATTGAAAAAATTAAATAAAATTAAAATTTCCCTTTACAAAATATAAAATTATTTTGGAAGTAGTTAAATGAGATTACTATGAGTTTTATTGAAATATAGAAAATAGAACTATTGAAAAAATTATGTATATCCTACATTAATTTAGATAAATAAACATCAAAATTACTCATATATATAACATATTATCAGCTAGTTTTCTAGATTTATCCAATACATGTTTTATATTGGAACTCATAATTGATGAGTATGCCTTACCATTTTCAAGTACAATCCTTTTAAGTAAATCATGAACGTATTTTCAGGGGTTTGAAATATTTCAAAATTTTATTTGAAACAATTGAAAATGAAGGATGTAGTTTAACTCACACACAATTCTCATTTAAAATTCATTTCCATGAGTTTTAAAAAGTCATTACACATTTTTCAGTTTTTGACTTCAAAATGACATTAGAAAAATATATTTTCTCTAGAAAAATACCATTTGGTAAATCTTTATTTTAAAAAGTGGGGAAATCTATTCAAACAATAAAACTACTTGATAAAAGAAAAGAACGTAATGTTTCATATCATTATCTAGGTACTTATTTAAGTCCATAAAGTGCTCTGGTAAGACTAAAAAATGAAATTTTAAATTAGTGATCTTTAACACTAGGATGTTGTTCCAGATTAAATTCTTCAAATGAAATTGCATTAAGAAAAGTAGTTATATCATGTATATAATATAATTTTAAATTCATATGCAATGTACATACTAGTAGGCTTTTAATAGATACTAACCTTATATAGGGGAAATTTCCTCTTCATAATCTATTAATTCTTCTTTATTATATCTTTTTTTCAAATAACATATCCTTATTTCTCCTGAGTTCACCTTGATCATTCTACATGTTCTCAAATACCGATTTAGTTTGAATAACAAGATAGTTATAGAGTATATTCACAAATTCTTATACCTTGTTCCTATTAATCTATTTTAACTACTCGTATATTTATAAAACAAATAATTTATTAGACAAGTATTTTTCAATGGATTTTGTTCATGTTGAGATTAAAAGGCATAAAATTTAAAAAAAACATACACTTATTCAAGACATTTTTTTAAAAAAATTGTTTCTGTTCAATTTTTCTTCACATCATCAACATATAATTTTCTTTTGGTCAAAGATACCAATTTCAATATACAAAACAAGAGAGTGTGCAGTAACATCTTGTGGAATCTTATGGAATATCTTGTATGATTTGGAAGTTGTAAAGTAACCAAGGAATATTCCTTCAAGATACTATAGAACTAACATACCAAGGGTTTCCTTTTTATTGAATTTATAATCCTTAAATCAAAATGTCATGACCCGTCCCATGGGGCATGTGCTGTGACTACCCCAAGCCCCCCTTCCACAGGCAAGGGGCGAGTGACTAGCAACAGAAAGGTGTATCCCTAAAATGGGAAGGCATTTCCTTTATATATGTATATACACCTAGAGTAGAACGCAATAAGAAGAAACCACTATGTAAACTACTATAGTAAAAAGAGTTTTGAATGTAAAGGGCCTGGAATACAAGCCCAACTTACAGTACGAGTACAACTCAAAAGTAAAAAATACAACAGAAAAGTGAAAAGAAGCTCCAAGATCATCCACCACGTATCCTACCTAAAGGGAAGGTAAAACTCACGATCAGTAGTCCCCGCTTCACGTCACACCAAATGGTCCACCTCGGAGTACCATCTACCCCCTGCTCCCTCAGCCTCAATTGATGTTGTATGTCATCTGCACAAGACACAACAAGGTGCGGGTGAAGCCCGTGAATGGGTGAGTATAACGATACTCTGTAGGGACACCGAGACACCGTAGGTCTCCCAATGTTCCACAAAGGAAAACCAAAAATCATGACAACGTCTATACTTAGGTATATTTCCATACATACAACAATGTTATCATGATATACACATCTCAAAAATGATGGATGAATACCACAAAGGTAACACCATGAAGGTAACACCAAAAAGGTAAATTTACCACACAGGTAACACCACGAAGGTTACACCATGAAGTTAAAAGTAACACACAAGTATCACCATGAAGATAGTACCACGAAGGTAAATGTACCACACAGGTATCACCCTGATGATAGTACCATAAAGGTTAAAGTACCACAGAGGTATCACCAAGAATATAGTACCACGATGGTAAAAGTATCCCTCATTTATCACCACCACGATAGTACCTCAAAGGTAAAAGTACCACATAGGTATCGCCACGAAGATAGTACCATGAAGGTTAAAGTAACACACATGTATCACCATAAAGATAGCATGAAGAAGGTAAAAGTACCACTCATGTATCACCACGAAGATAATACCACAAAGCTAAAAGTACAAAATAGGTGTCTCCATGAAGATATTACCTCAAAGGTAAAATTACCACACAAGTATCACCACGAACATAGTACCACGAAGGTAAAAGTCATAGTTCAAACTGAGTCTCAACTCGAACCAAGTTTTCAGTGAAGTATTGACGTATAGGTGATTAGTCGTGAAGCTAGATCATCATATTCTGTCAAGAGGTATTAATGATGATTATACGGAGTCTGACTCACATATGATCTATAGTTACTAACCCCCAAAATGACACACATAGGATCTGACCCACTTTGAGATGA
This sequence comes from Viscum album, assembly GCA_963277665.1. Taxonomy (NCBI): domain Eukaryota; kingdom Viridiplantae; phylum Streptophyta; class Magnoliopsida; order Santalales; family Viscaceae; genus Viscum; species Viscum album. Next base: position 781,328,945 of record OY728119.1, read on the forward strand.
TATGAACTATCCCCCACTATGACCCTCACTGGAGCTGACCCACACATGATCGGTATGCGCTGACCCACACCGGATCGCTGAGTGGTGTCCCACGTAGGATCTGACCCACAAAGGACTGGTATTAGCTGACCCACACACGATCTAACCCACACAAGATCTGTACTGACCCACACAGGATCACTCGGCACTAACCTCTGTATAATCTATCTCCAACCTCCACCTCACTGCCAGCCAATGGATTCCTTCTAAAAGCACGTTTGGGAGAACTGATACTCAAGTCATCAGTCATACATCAATTTTCACAAAGTTCTACAATGATGTATCCCAAATTAATGTCATGTCATAAGGGACATAACGCAACAGAAGGCGCGTCAATCGGAAACTCGGTCTATAAGTTAATAACGTTTCTGCTCCAAGGGCCTGGTAGGAATCAGGGTTCGATCCAACCCGGCCATGCTCCACCTTTATCCAAAACTCATGTAGAGTATACCAAAAGGATAGTCTTGATCGAAGGATTCCAGTGTCGTAGACGGTTCATCAAACATATACCCAATTCCCTTAATATGGCCACCAAAGCATATTTGAGTCTAGAAGGGCACAGGTCAGGTCTTACCCTATCGGACCGACCCACCCCGAACTGGCCTGGGCTGACCCGACCTAGTTTAGGTTGCCTCACTCGGTCTGGGTTTGGCCCGGTTGGCCAGGGCCATGGGGTGCCCGGCCCGCTAGTCCATGGTCCTGCCCGCCCCATGAAGGGGGTGTCCCAGCCCAGCCTGCGGTCGGGTAGCCCGTTATGGCGGTGTCTGCCCTAGCCACAACTAGGGAGGCATCCCCCGCCCCCTCGTATTATAAATTTCCCTATGGACGTTCAGTCACCCTACAATCACGCTGGACTTCCCGGTGGGTTCTCGGCCGGTATTCCTTCCAGTGGTGCGACAACGCCACTATCCCCATGCGGCTAGCCGGGTGTCGGCCGCCCTCTGTCCTCCACGGCAGCCAAGCGACCGCTGCCTCCTGTTCCAGCTGTGCCGACACACTCCACCGCTTCTCTATATGTCTAACCAACACCCTTCTCTTCTAAGGCCAATGGGTCACAGACTCCCCTTCCAGCGGCGCAGACGCATGCCACCCTCATTCCACGCGGTCGGTCGGGTGATGGCCTCCTCCTGCTTCCGCAAGACTTCACAGCCTCATTCCATGCCCAGAAATTATGATGTTTGCATATTCACGATCCTCGGGTTGAGATCTCTGCATCCATATGTCACACACAATGAGACATAGTGTTTTAGTGCCATTAATTATTTGGCATCGAAGAATGCACAAAGAATGTGCGAAAAATGATAGAAAAGGGGTCAAGGTATAAGTGCGGAACAATGGCCATGTTTTCTTGTCCATTATCGTTTTGAATCAACAATATGAAGAATCAACATATAGATTTTATCAAACTTCAAATTAAAACCCCTACATCAATCATCTGTTAGAGATGTTGCGAGGAGGAAGATGAGGTAATTGAAGGGGACGCCGATGTTCGTCGCTCCCACAACACATTTCCGATCCAGGATGATGCATCATCCTCATTCTTCTTTGGGGGGTGGTTCTTCATTGGAAGATTCTCCAGCCTAGGCCCCCCCTCCCTTTTTCCAATGGGAATACAACCCACAATAAGAGTTAATAAAATAACTCTTCATTAAAAACTTGGGTTATTAATTCAAGATTAATGTATCCTTTTAATTAAAGAGAAAATTGGTTACACATTTTTTGTAACCAGTCATTTAATTCCCATCATTAAATTCCCACCCCCCTCGACCTACTACAGTCAAGGTGAAGGTCTCCTTAAGAAAATATTGGCACTGCGAGTTCAACGGTGTCCTCAGATTTCAATTCTGAGTACAGATGCAAAAGTTAAAAAATGCCGCTCACGGGTTTACTGAACGTACCCGAAAAAACGTTTGTAAATATATTTATAGTCACCCTCGACCCACGCTGGTCGAGGTTATGATGTGCCTAAGTGATAAATGCCCTAACGAACCCAATGGAACTCTCAGATTTTCAATCCAAGTTACCATTTAAATGTTATGGATTTTATAATAAAATAATTGTCACCTAATTATTTTATTTATGGCAAAAAACATTCACTGGTGGCCTGTTCCAACCAATGTTAGTAACTGACTAAAGAAAGCACACCCTCATGAGTTCAGTTCTGGTCTCAGATTTTTAATCTTAGTTACCATTTGTGAATTATAAGCATTTGAAAAATAAAATATCTTTATTTAATTATTTTATTTAAGGTTATGCCATTTTTAGGGTTTCTCACAGGAGGCCTGCACCGACTAATATTAATTTGAGCCTAGGTTAATCCCACCATTTTGAGCACAATAGTGCCCTCATATTTCTGATCCGAGTAACTTTTTATGAGTTATTCCACTTTTTCAGGAAAACTACTTACACATGCTAATTAAATCTTAATAAAACTTCGACCGATCATTCCGGTCACTCCGAGCCTCAGAATTGTGCGCCGTAAAATATCACGATCTCAAAATAATTCCATATAATTTAAAAAAATTATACAGAATTTATGGGTCATGAAATTCTCCCGACCTTAGGAAATTACATCCCTGAAATTCACAACATTGACTAAGGAAACAAACGGGGGTTCTGAGCATGGATCTGAGCCTCCCCCTCCCATGTGCTCTCTAGGAGGTTCTCGTCCTGCCTGAAAATGCGCACTAAAGGTATCGACCACCAATGAAGGACCCACTACTATCCATTCTCAAACTCCATCGGGAACTCTGTAAAATACACCCCATCGTCAAAGTTCAACTCGCCCTAGTGGATAACGTGAAATTGATCATTCACACATCTCTTCATCTACGACACATGGAAAACATTATGCACCCGGTTCCTATATGGAGAAATTGAAAAAAGGTACACCACATCGTCTACTCTACTAAAAATCTTGAATGGTCCGATAAACCTCGAAGATAACTTTTTTCCTCGGCCAAATCTCTGTAAAATTTATCAAGGTGAGACTTGTAAGAAGATATGGTCTCCCTGCTCTTGTCGGTATAAGAATTCTACTGGCTCTATGTAGTTTTCACTTGCTAACAAGTGAGGAATCGTGATACAAACTCTGCCACTACTTCCTTCATTCCAGGCTATCAGTACTGATGTTAGAAGTCCTGGTACATCTTCACCACTCTAGGATGTACCGCCAGAGGGGACATATGGAACTCCCTAAAAAAATCCTTCTATAGCGCTACTAGTACCATAGTATGTCCTCTAAAGAGAATGACATGATACCCACCTTTTGAAAATTCCACAGGTGCCTACCCTATGGATATCTGAGCTCGTCGAGCCTCACTATCAGTGTCCCCAAGCTGTGCCTCCCTGTCTCGCTAAAGGAGTGGGGGTGTGACTATCATGGACTGGAGGTATGATACTCCATATCTATCTATGAAGGATATCTAAAATGCGGTTAGTTTCTTTATCTCCTCACTCAGCAACTGTAGACTACACCTCCTGCTGAGTGAATCTGCTACCACGTCCCCCTTCCCAGGAGTATAGACTTTCTTAAAGTCATTGTCCTGGATGAACTCTATCCACCCCCACTGTCTCATGTTCATGTACTTCTGAGAGAGGATATACCTGAGACTCTTATGATCACAGTAGACTATAAAACTTTCTCCCATCATGTAGTGCCACCACATCTCTAGCACAAATACCACTACGGCTAACTCCAGGTCATGGGAAGCATTGACCTACTTGTCAGTCTCTGTCTCATCTCCCGAAATCACTGCTGACACTTCTCCATTAACAAGAAAGGCTCACCCTTTTTCTTCAAATAATAAAAGGGTGTGGATACCCTAAAGAAGTCAGGAAACTATCTTCGGTAGAACCGTGCCATAGCATACGTCCCTCTCCCTTTGGGGAGATAATCCTAGAAACATCTTTTGAAAAGTTGTCCCCATGGACACTACTATTTGGAACTGAAAACACAAAACTCATGCTACCACGAGGCTAGGTCTGGCCGACTCAAGAGTGATTGGTTGTACCCTCCTTTGCATGAGTGTATACTATGCTTCCTGGGTTTCCTTTTTCGCCGACCAAGGAAAATTTCATTCCAACGTTGTAGGTAAACCACAATTTTTTTTACTAATATAGTCAATCCGAGTATGAACTATGGATATCAAGTTCATACCAAAACTAATGTCGTAAGGCCTCGACGCTGCCACAAAGAGGTTCCAACCGAATCCCTCGCCTCAAGGGTCAGATCACAATGTCTGTGTAAGTGTGATTATCCAGTCCCCCCCAAGGTTTCTCCAAACATGAGGGTCAGGTCAACGACTTAACCAGAGACACTAGGTCTTGGAAAAGATTTGTGTTAGGAAGGAATGATTGGTACCTATGTCTATTAATACGGCAGCTAGTAGTAGACACGGATAGTTCATAGAATTATTTCTAGAGCCTGTGGGTCACACTCCATCACCATATGAAGATACTCCCTTCCCATATCCTCCAGCTCCCTGAGCCTGGTGGGGACCAAAAATGGGGGTGGTTTAACATAGAAATGTACACAACCTCATGCTACTCTCCAAGCTCTGCTTCCACGTCAACAGCCCTGCAGATTTAGTTTTCCATAACACTTCTTCTTCCTGAAACATTTTTACACACCCAAGTCTCTGAGACTGGTGCCAGTTTCTTACTTTCTCACTACTAACATTCCCTGGCTGCATCTTCTCATCCAAAGAACATTCAATAACAAAGGTTCCCTCAAGCACCCTAACATAGGTAGGAATGCATAGAGGAATAGTGTTGGATCAGACATCCATAAACACACAGTGCTAGGAAGTCTGAGCCCCGAAGCACTGATCGTATCGTATTCATCGAGTACCAGGAATGATCGGTGTGCCTCAATGAATTCTCAGCTACCAACATGTCGACCTGCCAAAGTTGTAGAAGTTTTAGAGAACTCTCAGCCACCTCCTCAAGCCAGTCCTCAGTAGACTGTGAGTCGGGCACACCTTTGAACCTGAAAGGTATATGATGTTAAAACTCGAATAAGTCACTAAGCCTAAAGGTGTCCTCTACCGATACCACCGGTTGTAATAGCTGCCCAATGGGTAGTGGTGCTACTGGTACACCACCCGATGGTGCCAATGCAGTAAGAGGGCCCTGCACAAGAGCCTCATCACTCTGTGATCCATCATCGTGTACTATCTAGAGAAACCTAGGTGGCTGTATTTTTGGCATCATCTTGATAAGGAATAGGTGCGCCATGGTCATTATGTTATACCGGGAGAGCTGCCTCCAAATAAATCCATTTTTTTCCCAAAACACACGCAATAAGTGTTTTTGTGCGCTGATTCAGAAATCATAATTTAGGGTCCTGGTGTATAGATATGTTGGCCACCGCACCAACACTGGACTCCCTGAACTGAAAACCACACTCATAATACATAAAAATATTGCTTCATAGAAAAGTCCAGTGTCCTATTTATTCAGTAGAACCAAACTCCTCTGATACCACCTTTTCATAACCCATCCCCCGGGGCTCATGTTGTGACTACCCCAAGCCCGCCTTCTATAGGCCAGGGGTTGGAGACTAGCACCGGAAGGACTTATCCCTAAAATGGGAAGGCATTACCTTTAAACCTGTACATACACAGAGAGTAGAACACAACAAGAAGCAACCACTATGTAAACTGTTGTAGTAAAAAGAGTGCTGAATGTAAAGGGGTCGAAATACAAACCCAACTGATAGTACGAGTAGAACTCAAAATTACAAATAAAACTGAAAAGTTAAAAGAAGCTCCTGGATTATCCACCACAGATCCTACCTAAGGGGTAGGTACAACTCACGATCTGTATTCCATGTGTCATGTCACACCAAATGGTCCACCTATAAGTATCGTCTAGTCCTGGCTCCCTAAACCTCGATCACTATTGTATGTCATATGCACAAGGCACAACAAGGTGCAGGCGAAGCCCATGTAGGGGTGAGTATAACAATACTCAGTAGGGACCCGGAGACCTCGTAGGTCTCCTAAATTTCATCAAAGGAAACCCAAAAAGAAAGATAAAAACTCTACTTAGGTATATTCCCATACATACACCTAAGATAAAAAGATATACACATCTCATACATGAGAAAAGAATACCACAAAGGTAAAACCACAAAGGTAAAAGTACCACACAGGTAACCCCACAAAGGTTACAACACGAATGTAAAACTACCGCACATGTATCCCCATGAAGATAGTACCACGAAGTTAAAATTACCACACAAGTATCATCTCTAAGATTGTACCACGAAGCTAAAAGTACCACCGAGGTACCACCACAAAGATAGTACCCCAAAGGTAAAAGTACCAAACAGGTATAAAAATGAAGATAGTACCTCAAAGGTAAAAGTACCACACATGTATCACCATGAATATAGTACCGTGAAGATAAATGTAACAAACATGTATCACCATAGAGATAGTACCACGAAGGTAAAAGTACCACACATGTATCACCACGGAGATAGTACCACAAAGGTAAAAGTACCACACAGGTATATCCACGAAGATAGTACCTCAAAGGTAAAAGTACCACACAGGTATCACCACGACCATAGTACTATGAAGGTAAAAGTACCACATAGGCATCACCATGAAGATAGTACCATGAATCTAAAATTATTAGTTCAAACAGAGTTTCAGCTCAAACCATGTTTTCAGTGAAGTGTATAAGTATAGATGATTTGTCACGAAGCTAGATCATCTTATTCTATCAAGAGGTAGTACTCCTGATTATACGGAGTCTGACCCACACATGATCGATAGGTACAAACTCCCACAATAACTCACACAGGATCTGACCCACACAGAGTCGATAGGTACTAACCCCTACTGTGACCCACATAGGATCTATATGCGCTAACCCACAAAGGATCGTTGAGCACTGACCCACACAGTATCTGACCCATATAGGGTCTGTATGTGCTGACCCACATAGGATCAATGTGCCCTAGAAAACACCGGATCTGACCTACATAGGATCAGTGCTTACCAGCACATGATCGCTTGGTACTAACCTCCGTAATATCTGTTTCAAACCTCCGCCTCACTACCAGCAACTAGATTCCCGCTAATATCACGTCAGTGGGAAACACTCCTCAAGTCATCGGTTGCACATCAACCATCACTATTTTCCACAAAAAAGTAACCCAAAGGTCTTTCATGTCATGAGGGACCCAACACAATTGACGACGCATCAATCGGGCACCATGTCTATAAGTTATTAGTGTTTCCGCTTAGAGGGAACGGTTGGATTTGGGATTCGATCCAACCCGGCTATGATCCAACTTTATCCAAATCTCAAGTGGAGTACACAAAAATTATCGTATCGATCCTAGGAATCTGGTGTTGTAGACGATTTATCAAACAGACACACGGTTCTCAAGATATGTCCACAAAGGCATATCTTGGTCTCGATGGGGCCAGGTCCGGTCCGACCCGGCCCAACCCGACTTAGTTCGGGTCACTCGACTCGTTCTGGGTTTGGCCCTATTGGCTTGGGCCACAGCAGGTCCAGCCCACTAGGCCATGGTCTGGCCTGACCCGTAAAGGGGGCGGCTTGGCCCAGCCCGCGGTGCAGCCCGCAGTCAGGTGGCCTACCATGGTGTGGTCCGCCCTAGCCGCAAACTGCGGGGAAGCCCCCCCCCCCCCCCCTGTATTCTAAACGGCCCAAGGGTTGTTTGGTAACCCTTCTGGCATGCGGGACTGCCCGATGGTCCATCTCGGTGCATCACGATAGGCCGGGTTCCCGGTCGGTCATCCTTCCATCGGCGCGACGACACCTCTATCCACCTGTGGTTGGCTCGGTGTCGGCCGCCCATGTCCGCCTGCGGTCGGCGAGTTCTGAATGCCCCCAGGCCTCCACCACGGCCAACCGGTCGCGACCTCCTACTCTGGCGGTGCGGACGCGCGCCGCTACTTTGCCATGCGATCGGTCGACGTGACGGCCACCACCCTTCTCTGGCACGGCCGACAGGCCACGACCTCCTCTTCCGTCGGCGCAGATGTGCGGCACACTCCTTCCACGTGGTTAGCCATGTGTTGACCACCACCTACTTCTTCAAGTAATCAATGCTACATTCCGAGCCTAAAAATTATGACGTTTTCAAATTCACTATCCTCAGGTCGAGATCTCCACATCCATATGTCTCCCTCAAAGAGACATTGTGTTTTCATCACCATTAACTATTTTGCATCGAAGAAAGCATGAAGAACAAAAGAAAATGGGTTGAGGTATAAGTGTAGAATGATGGGCATGTTTGTTTGGTCATAATCATTGTGAATCCAGAATATGAAGAATCAACAAATAGATTCAGTCATAATTCAAATTAAAACCCCTACCACAATTGTCCATTATAGATGTCGCGAGGAGGAAGATGAGGTCGTTGAAGGGGACGTCGTCATTCGTCGCACCCACAATATGTTACCGATCTGGGCTCGTGTGTCGTCCTCATTCTTCATTGGAGGATTCTACAGCCCATGCCTCTTCTCCCTTTTTCCAATGAGAATACATCCTATAAGAAGATTTAATAAAATAACTCTTCATTAACAAGTTGATTTATTTATTCTAGATTAATGAATATTATTAATTTAGGAGAAAAATGGTTACACATTTTGTTCAACCATGAATTCAATGCCCAACATTAAATTCCCAACCACACTCATATGCTCTCCACCATTACGATTCAAATGGGAGGTTAAAAAAATAAAAAATAAGTTAATTATTTTATTTTATTATTTTTTCAACCATCCCACGAAAATCAGAAAAAACTTACACCTAACCTCGACCTACTGCACTCAAGGTGAAGGTATCCTTAAGTGAATATCAGCGCAGCGAGTTCAACAGTGTCATCAGATTTCAATTTGGAGAACTAGTTCAAAAGTGACAAAACTCCGCTCTCACGTTTAATGAACGTACCCGAAAAAAATATCGGAAAATTATTAACATTCATTGCCAACCAGAACCGGTCGAGGTAAGGCTATTTCTAAGTGAAACACTCCCCAATGAAACCAACGATACTCTTGGATTTCTAATCTGAGTTACCGTTTAAATGTTATGGATTTTACAAAAAAAATAATTGTCACTTAATTATTTTATTTACGACCAAAAATTAACTTTCACTGGTGGCCTATGCCGGCCAATGTTAGTATCTGCCTAAAGAAAGCATACCCTCATGAGTTCAGTGGGGGTCTTGGACTTTTAATCTGAGTTACCGTTTGTGAGTTATAAGAATTTTAAAAATAAAATAACTTTATTGATTATTTTATTTACTATTATTCCATTTTCGGGATTTCTCACAGGAGGCTCGCGCCGACTAATCCTAAGTCGTGCCTCGGGAAAACCCGCCATCCTAAGCGCTACGGTGCACTTAAATTTCTAATATGAGTAACTGTTGATTATTTATTCTACTTTCTTTAGGAAAACTTCTTAGGCACACTAATTAATGCTTAACAAAACTTCAACAGATCATTCCAGACACTCTGGGCCTTAGAATCATGCACCATTAGATTTCACGGTCTCGAAATAATTCTATATAAGTAAAAAAATTATACAAAATTTTTGAGACATTACAAAAAATACATTAAAGTATCCTATATTTGGTTTTCTGTTATTCCATAACACATAGGGTGTTTTATTTAAGATAGGCCTTATTATAACTTGGTTAATAAGAAAAAAAATTCTGTTAGAACGGTCATTCTAAAAGTATGTAGGCATGTTATATTTATATAAAAGTGTTCTAGAAATTCCATCAATATCATTTTTTATAGGTTCCCTAGGGGAATATCATGTATATTTAATACCATGCTTTGGGAAAAATGAATTAAATTAGTGATTCTCAAATTAACCTCTTTGTTCACTTCTTAAATTAAACTTTTTATTAATATTTACATTTGATACAAGTTTTTAATAATTAATAATCATGGAAAATTCTTAAATTATATGTAACAAAAAATAAACACATGTAAATATTAATGAAATCATCATGTAAAACATAAATTAATGAATTTATAGATTTGGTTTCTATTATAACTGTCCTAAAAAGATGAATGTTAATAAGTTATTTGGTTTCAAAAGAGGAAACCTCATTTACAACATTAAAATATGTTTTTTATTTCTACCCTATTGGTAACACCAAAAGATTTAATAGTAAGTTATTTTCTTTAATATTGTTCAATAGCTTGCGCTACACGCAACACTGAGTTTGAGCGCACCACGACTTACCAAACATGCCATTCAAAAAAAGGTTGTGAATAGTATTAAAGAAAAAAACATTTTAAATTAGAATAATTTATAATGTAAAATTATACTTTTGAATGTTTTTGAAGTATAATTATATTATATTTTTACCATTTAATATAATTTTGTACATTTAAAGTAATTTCACTTTGAAATTGGACACAAACAAGTGCCAATATTTTGATAGTTATTATTTCTTAAAAACACTCTCTTTGTTTTGACAACGAGAATTAATATTAAATTATTTTCTACCACTTCTGAGTTTGGAATTTGGAAAAATGGATTTTATATATGGAATTAGGAGTTCCAAATTTTGTAAATAGGTTACTTTTATTTTTAGTCATTATGAATATTTACTTTAGTAAATATTTTATTTGTCGTGGTTAAAGGGGTAAATTTAGGGTAAAAAATATTATAATAATATTAAATTACCCTAAAATATTTCTTATTCCTATTAGTTGATAGATATATGACCATAGACATCATTGGGTCTATTTTGGGAACCCATGGATCCACTTGAGAGTGATAGTGACACTTTATATTAATTATTTTAAAGTGAAGACAAAACTGTCATAACCATATATCTTTTAGTACAACAATTTGTACATGGGTATATATAAGTTATCATATTGACTATAAATATTAATTTTAAATCTAAAATTATTTTCTACATCAAGTTAGTTTTTTTATAATCTTTATACATCAAATAAATAAAATTATTTATGACACAATAATGATGCAGTGTTTACCTCAGTAATAAATAATTTAAATAAATAAGATTATACGAGTTAAAACAATATCCAAAACCTATAAAATTCTTATTGGAAAATTTTATTTCGAACATGAGTCATCTTATATTATAATGTAATGAGTCTAGGACCTATAGAAACCAAAAATAATTATATAATAAAACATTATTTTCAAACTTTCCTAAAGAGGGCATCCCCCCTTATAAAAATACCCCACTTCTAACTCATCTCTCACACATCTCAAGCCCCATGGATTGTCCAATCCTTTCCCAACTAAGATCCTTACATCTCTATATTACTTCTAGAAGCCTTATTTTAGGCTGAAGGAACTTCAAGGAATATTTTTGGTTCAAACCAAAGAGAGTTACTCGATTTAAAGGTAACATCCCCTCTAAAGTTATTTTTTTATTTTACTTCTCCAATCCCCTAAAATCTCTTTATTTCATTCTTTTATAAAAACAACAGTATCCTCAATATACTAGGTTGTTTTTATGAGAATTATTTTATCTTCACTCACACACACCTCCATCTAATGGGTATAGAACATAATGTTTCTGTGGACGATGAACTACTATCTCACGAAACAAGGATTGTTCAATCTTCTACTACCACCTCTTATGGTGTCCCTTATGATGGAACTATAATTATATATGATATTTATGATATTTAGTTTATCTATAATCTTCGTAATACTATTTTATATAATACCATTTTTCTTTTCATGTTGTATAATAACGATAATTTAATTTGAGTTAGTGCGAACTACCACCCCCTGAAAGTGATATGACTCGTTCATAACATACATAGAACTTATAAAGGATGATTTTAATGAATATAAATAACATATATAAAATATTATATTACACTTGAATAATAATATACCTATGTTTAATTTTTTTTCTTTCCTTTTAAAATAAAAAAATGGAAGTAGCGTTCACGCGTACGTATGGATTACCGTCTCCACCAATGGGATGAAATTCATTCCCCATCATAACCATTCAAGAATAATTTTATTTTTACTATTAAAATTAATAGTTAATAACATAATAAATTTTTGTATTTGAATACAATACATCATATCCATAACAAACATGACTTACGTAACAAAACATATAAATGAAACGAATCAATTAACACCTGAAACAAGAATACTACTGAAATATTATTAATAATTCAATATTAGAAGATCATATATGATATCATATTTATTTATTTAGTTCTTGTATAATTTAAGAACATTTATTTAACTATTATATTTTATGCTAAAATTCCCTCAACCGAGGAAAAGTACAAGGTAAGGGGTTTTCATCTCACTCCTTATTCCCGTGAGATTCATGCTATATTGCCACAATTTCCAATTGTGTGGTGTATGTATTAACCATGACTGTATTCTCTGTGAAATATAATTTAATTTATGGTTATTTACACCATCATTGTATGATACTTATTTTATGTGGTGTATGTTTCGTATGTCAACAAATTGGTAATGGAATTTGAAATTTCAATTTCCACTCATTGTGCTTCATGCACACTTCATTGATTATTTTACTCCAAGATAATGTGTGGAATCACTATTTATTATTTATGTAGTAATTTTCACTCCCCTTTTTCTGGATGTACCTTGGATACACATAATCACTCCATTTATAAATTCACATTCCACTAATATGAATTTATTAAGGGTAATTTTTAACTCAATTTCCATTCATTAAGTTAAACATCCAATTCATTGGTTTTGTTTTTACAAGAATATGTGTGAATGTAATATGATTGATTTACACTTAATATACAATTATATTGAGTGTATTTATATTTTTCATACTTAATTATTTCATTTATTTATCCTTAATCTAATGATATGGTATTTATAAAGTATTTTATCTCAATTTACATTCCTTTGAGACATCTTTGTCATTATGCAGCAATTCACTTTTATATGGTGTATATACTGTCCTATGACATATTATATCATGAATAACATTATTCTCATGTTATTATAATGTTTTGATTAATGTTATTCCTCAATTTCTTGTATTCAAGTGCCTCTTATTTGGTTAGGAACTCTTTAACAACATTATTGTTTTAAATGTTTTAAATATTTATTCTTCAAATTATTTCTTATTAATGTACATGTTTTAAAAATGGTTTTAAGTATTTATTGACATGGACATGAATATTTTGAAATTAAAATTCTGTTTAAATGTTTCAAAGTGGTATGGGACACTTTTATTGAAAAATATCTTTCAAATGACTTCTTTGATAAATAGTGCGACATTTAAATGTTTTCAAGAAAAAGGGAATATTTCTCCCAAATATATTTAATGAATATTTTAATCTATGTAAATATAATTTAGGGTATTTTATTCTTGATTGAGGTTGATTTATCATAATACAATAATCCATTTTGTATTAAATGAGTTATGTTTGACTGTGGATGTGCTATTTTTATGTCATTTATGGTTTGTGGTTAAAATATTGAAATTTATTATGATAGTTTTAATGCCAATGTTTTGATTATATTTAACCCTTTCATATGAGGAATGTATTGGACTTAGTAAGTGACAGGTGGAGCCCACTATAGCTCCTCGATGCATCGGTAGGTATCATGAGACAATTAGATGTGGAATTGGTTGAGGCCTTTCCCAATTTTTTATATATGGTTTTAGCCGAGGCCTTAATCATTTTTAGACATCCTTGAAAAGTCCTTGAATTTTTTTTGAATTTCCATCATTATACATTCCCTAATTATGAAAATAGTATTGATGGATCATATGTTTATTCGACTAGTATAATACCCATGACTATGTTTTATTATGGCATTGTTTAAACAACTCATATTCCTTCCATAAAGTGTTCATGTTAATTATTTTTAAAGGCATGTGTTTTGAATTATTCAACATGCCTAATGTTTATGTTATCTTCTAATATATTTCATACCCTTACTGTGCATTTGATCTCACCCCTTTCTTATGTTTCGTTTTCCCAAAATATAAAGAAGTCAGTTATGAGTGACTTGTAGGCATAATCTAGGAGGCTTGGATGTTTCTGATGGAATAAATTAGTTTTCTATTTCTTTTCAAGTTGTAATGTTGAACTTATGTGGGTATCACGTTTCCAAGAATACTAAACTGAATGGTACTTCGGGACATGATTCCTTGTAGTCATTACAATTTTATGTCATAAAGCACCAAATCTGGGAAACTGGGGTCAGAGCGTTATTGTTGGTATCATATGAAATTTAGTACAAACCTTGGAAAAAAGATTTAGGTAAACTCTGATTATAGAACATTACCATAAAATAGACATAGATTATTAGTATATAAGAACATCCAAAAAATTTGGTAATGTGAATATTATGTGGGTTTTCCAATAAATACATCCCAGTGTGGAAACGAGTAGGTAGAGGCGGCTCTGGAACAGATGTACCTAGGAGTGAAAACTCTTACAAGGAGTTTCAGTCTTGACCCAAGGTATCCTGGTACACGACAATGGGCCTTGTTTCACTCTTTTCTACGACACTCCCAGGGGTTATGCTTTGGATAATTAAAATATTCATTAAAAACCGATTTGAATGATTTTTATATAAGATGAGAATAAATAACCTTGGTTAATTCTATGGTGTTTCAGATTGAAAATAAGGTGTTATGATATTCTATAAATGATTTTATGGCTCACACTATCCTTTATTTTATTATGCAATGGCTGGATTCAATGGAAGTCTTAGTGACATTGAAAATGATGTACAAGGTGGGAACAGTGGTGGAAACGAGCAACGAAATGGAATTATGATAGGTGTAAAAGATAATGTGTTCATGCCGAATCGGTTTTCCAAAAATATGGTCGACAACATATATATTAAGAAACTCTTGGACTCAACAAAGACGATAATGGCAGTGAATTAAAATATCTTCATCAGTGGAGACCTTGGATAAATGAAATATCATTTTCCATTATGTAGGAAATGTGGAAGAAGACACACAGTAAAGTGTCTTAATAGAACAAAGAAATGCTTTATGTGTAGGAAATAAGGACATAAAGTGAGGAATAGCCGAGGAAAAATGAAAAGTACTATGGATGAAAATAAAAATGATCCCAAGAATACATTTACAGTCATTTTCCTTATATGTAGGGGACCTTGGAATTACCCGTGTGAATTCCCTATTATGTAGAATAACTTCTTGGTAAAGGAATAATCTATGTGGAAATAAATGGATGGTGAAATGTTTTAAATTATTAGTGATCTTTGTTGATGGGATTACTTTGCAAGACTTTTCTATTTTTTGTGTAACCCTACAGTTTCTTATGTGAAAATGCTATTTTAGGAAGAATTATCTTTTCAATTGTTGATATAGTTATAAATAACCATTTGGGTTTATATGATCCTTGAATTTGAGGAAATTATATGTTATTAATTTTAAGGATGAAAATGTGAGGTATGAGATAACATTTGTGATGAAATTATGTAATGGTTATTTTGAGGAATTTATCTCATTTTGGTAATGTTATAAAATATTGTTTTTGAAAAATGATAACACATAGACCGTGGGACAACCCGTCACATCAGACAAAGTTGTGGGAATCTAGCCCACAACCAGAGTGCGATTAAGATTTATACCCTACCACTAGACTACCTATTTTCCCTGGTTCGTGTGACTAATTATTTTTAGTTAAATGATTTTATTGATCAATAATAAGTTGATTTAGGATCTTATGTCTTCTCAAATGCATATCTTCAGTATAGAAAAATTATTTGGTGATTGAGTGTTAAATGATATTTTTGGAAGATGTTTGCTCCGTTGGGAACACTATATTCCTAAGGAAAATAGAATATTATAATATTTCCTTTTGGGAGTAATGGTGGATATTTATTTATGTTTTTATTGTGGATTTATAGTGATTTGGGTTATTTATGGAAATGATTAACCTATCATAGATAATATGTGATTTGGTTATTTATTTTTAAGTATTTGACTTTAAGAGTAGTCGATATTATTTGGAGATACAATTTAACGTGGAAGACTACATAATAAAATTCTTCTATGTTTTGGGTTTCAATATTAGTTTGGATTATATTTAAGTATTTTAAGGTCATTTGTTTATTGACTGGAATTTATTAAACTTTGTGTATTGTTTGTTTATTTTTATAAATTAAGATTATTATTTCTTTCTCTAAAGGATTGTCATTTTTTGGGATCATTTGATCTTGTACTAACCATTTTGGTTTTGGTTAATCTATAAAGACAAGGTAAATATATAGTTTACCCTTTCTGGATCATGTTATTCTATAGAAGTTGATTTTAGCACATCAGGTGTGACCTAGTCATCTTGAATACTCATCATTTAAAAAAAGATGATTTAGTGGTTAAAATTTATTAAAATATGAAACTACACTTAAAAATTAAGTATATTACTTTATGTTATTATTCAATCTCATAAATAAATTCCTCAACATTATTAAATGGATCTTAAAACAAAAAAACATTGTCCATTTTCTTTTCCTACTAGGAAACTATTGACTGTTTATCCCATCACATGTTTGTAGTTTTCTTTTTGTTAACATTATCCTGATCATGTTTTATATCACCATCCATCAGAACTAGACACTTATTTTATCTTCCATATACATGTTTTCCTACCTGTAATCCTAGTATGGGTTATCTTGGTCGACCTTTGTACTTATCTTTCTTTCTTTTAAAATGATAATTTTATTGACTCTTTTTCTGGTGAAGGACTTTCAATAATGTTCCCAAGATCAATTTTAAAAATTTTGAGGATGAAATTTTTAAATGGGGAAAGAATTCAACACCCTTATATTTCATAGTATGTTATTTTCTTCAAAGTAATTCAATAGCTTACGCTACACGCAACACCGAGTGTGAGCACACCATGACGTACCAAACTAGCCGTTCAAAAGGCAGTTATGAAAAGTATTAACTGAATTTTGAATTTTATATACTTCATATAATTTAAGAATCCATATTATGTTTTTTTAGACATATATAAAAATAAATTTATTTTTTGTAATAAAATATGTATTTTTTTTAAAATTAAATTTTACAACATTTTAATGGAGAACCATTTTTAAATATAATATTTCACACTTATTTTATATTAAATTTGAAAAAATGAACTTCTTATTTATAATCGAGTCATAAAAATTTAGTTTGGATAAATTTTTTTGTTTTTCTGATAACTTTCATATTTTGATGAATAGTAAAAAATACTATATTTTAATTGAAAAAAACTTTTTTAATTAAAATACTTTATAGTGTTAAATTACAATTTTGAATGGTTTTTAAGAATAATTATATTATATTTTTACCATTTTATCTAATTTTGTTCATTTAAAGTAATTTCACTTTGAAATTGGACACAAACAAGAGCCAATCTTTTGATTGTTATTATTTCTTAAAAACACGCTCTTTGTTTTAACAACAGGAATTAACATTAAATTAATTTCTGCCACTTCTATGTTTTAAATTTAGAAAAATTGATTCCATATTTGGAATCAGGAGGTCCAAATGGTGTATATAGGATACTTTTATTTTTAGACATTATGAATATTTATTTCAGTAAATATTTTATTTACCGTGGTTAAAGGGGAAAATCCGTTAAATAAGGGTAAACAAATAATATTATAATAATATTAAATTACCCTAACATGTGTCGTATTCCTATTGGTTGATACATATCCGACCATAGGCATACTTTGGTATATTTGGGGACCCCATGGAGGCACTTGATAGTGATAGTGACACTTTATATTAATTATTTTAAAGTGAAGACAAAAATGAAAGCCATATATCTTTTAGTAAAACAATTTTTACAAGGTGTTATATAAGTTATCTTTTCAACTAAAAATATTCATTTGAAATATAAAAATATTTCCTACATAAAGGTATTTTTTTAATAATGTTTGGACATCAAAAAAGTAAATTTATTTATGACACAATAATGATGCAGTGTTTACCTCAATAATAAATGATTTAAATAAATAAGATTAGAAAAATTAAAACAATATCTAAAACCTGTAAAATTATTATTGGATAATTTTATTTCGAACATTAAGCATCTTATCATATACTTTAAGGAGTTTTGGACCTTTAGAAACTGAAAATAATTATATAATAAAATAATATTTTCAAACTTTCCAAAAGATCCCCTCCTCCCCCATATAAAAATCCCTCATTTCTAACCCATATCTCACACATATCAAGCCCCTTGGATCGTCCAAAATCTTCCCTAATAAGATCCTTACATTCATATCTTCCTCTTAGAATCCTAACCTTAGTCAGAAGTCTCTTCAAAGAAGCCTTTTGGTTCAAACCAAAGAGAGTTACTCTATTTAAAGGTAACATCCCATCTTATGTTCTTTTCGTTTATTTCACTTCTCCAACCCCCAAAAATCTATTTATTTATTTATTATACAAAAAAATATTATCCTAAATATACTGGGTTGTTATTATGAGAAGTATTTGAACTACACATATACATAGCTCTATCTAATGGATATATAACATAACGTTTCTGTGGACAGCAAACTACTACCTCACGAAATGATGATTGTTCAATCTTCTACTACCACCTCTTATGGTGGCCATTATGATGGAAATATAATTATATATGATATTTATGATATTTATTTTATCAAAAAGATTATATAATTCTATTTTATAGCATACCCTTATTCTTTTCATGTCGTATATATACACTAATTTCATTTGAGGAAGTGGGGACTACCACACCCTCAAAATGATATGACACGTTCATACCATACACGGAGCGTATAAAGGATGTTGTTAATCAACATACATAACATATATAAAATATTATATTATAATGGAATAATAATATACATATGTATCATTTTATTTTCTTTCCTTTTAAAATAAAAAAACATAAGTAGTGTTTGTTCGTACGTACGGATTACCGTCTCCACGAATGCGATGAGAACTATTCTCCATCGTAACCATTCCAAAATAATTTTATTTTGATTATTAAAAATTATATTAATAACATTATATATATATGGATATTAATCAAATACATCCTATCCAAAAAAAATGACTTAGGCAACAAAACATTTAAATGAAATGAATCCATTAACACCTAAAAAGAATGATACTACAGAAATATTATTAATAAAGAAATATTAGAAGATCATATATGATATCATATTTATGTATGTAGTTATTGTATAATTTAATAACATTTATTTAACTATTATACTGGAGGTTAACATACCATCGACCAAGGAAAAGTACAAGGTATTGGGTTTTCTTCTCACTTCTTATTCCCGTGATATTCATGCTATATTTCCACTATTTCCTTTTGTGTGGTGTATGTACATTCCAGGATTGTATTATTTGTGTAATATAATTTAATATTTTGGTATTTACATCTTAATTTTTTGATAATTATTTCAAGGGGTGTATGTTTTGTAAGTTACCAAATCGGCAAGGGAATTTCAAATTTAAATTTCCACTCATTGGGATTTACACATACTTCATTGATTATTTAAACCAAGATTTTGTGTGGAATCACTATTTATTATTTATGTTGAATTTCACTCCCCTTTCTATGGATATACCTTTGACGCAAAAAATAACTCCATTGATAAATTCACATTCCATTGATATTAACTTGTTAGGGGTAATCTTAACTCAATTTCCATTCATTGAGTTAACCATCCAAGTCATGGGTTTTGTTTTTACAAGAATATGTGTGAACATAATCTGATTGATTTACCGTGAATATCCAGTTATATTTATTGTATTTATATTTTTCAGAAATAATTTTTTCATTGATTTATCGTTAATATAAGGATACGGTCTTTATAAGGAATTCCATCTCAATTTACATTCCTTTGAGACCTCTTTATCATTATGGACCAATTCACTTTTATATGGTTTATATACAATCCTTTGACATATTATATCATGAATACCTTTATTCTTCAGATATTATAATGTTTTTATTAATGTAGTTCTTTAATTAATTGTATTCAAGAATCTCTTATTTGGTTAGGAACTCTTTAAAAAAATTATTGTTTTAAATATTTTAATTATTTATTCTTCTAATTATTTATCTTAATGTCCATGTTTTAAAAATGGGTTTAAGTATTTATTTATCGAGACATGAATTTATTGAAATGAAATTTCCTTTTAAAATTCCCAAAGTGATATGGGACACTTTTATTCAAAAATCTATTTTACACAACTTCTTTGATAAATAGTGTGACATTTAAATGTTTTCAAAAAAGGGGATATTCCTCTCAAATAGTTTTAAGGACTATTTTCATCTATGTCAATATAATTCAGTGAATTTTATTATTGATTGAGGTTTATTTTTCAAAATACAATAATCCATATTTTATTAATTTTTTTATGTTTCACTGTGGATGTGCTATTTTTATGCCATTCATGGTTTGTGGTTAAAATATTGACATTTCATATACTATTTTAATATGAATGTTTATATTATGCTTCACTCTTTCATATAAGGGATGTATTAAACTTAGTAAGTGACGGGTGGATCCCTCTATATCTTTTGATGCATCGGTAGGTCTCATGAGATAATTAGGCATCGAATTGGCTGAGGCCTTTCCCAATTTTTGATATATGATTTTGGACGTGGCCTTATTCATTTATAGAAATCTTGGTTGATGCCTTGAAAAAATGTTTCAGAATGTCTGACATTATACATTCCCTAATTTTTAAAATAATATTTATGGATCATATGGTTATTTGACTAGTAGAATACCCATTACTATGTTTTATTATGGAATTATTTACTCAAATTATATTCCTACATTAAAGTTTTCATGTTTATAATTTTTAAAGTAATGTGTTTTGAATTGTTCAACATGCCAAATATTTATGTTATCTTCTGATGTATTTCTTACCCTTAACGAGCATTTGATCTCACCCCTTTATTATGTTTCAATTTCCCAGGAGATTAATAAGTTAGTTATGAGTGACTTG
Source organism: Viscum album (assembly GCA_963277665.1). Taxonomy (NCBI): domain Eukaryota; kingdom Viridiplantae; phylum Streptophyta; class Magnoliopsida; order Santalales; family Viscaceae; genus Viscum; species Viscum album. The sequence continues at coordinate 781,349,976 of OY728119.1, forward strand.
CAGGCATAATCAAGGAGGATGGGATGTTTCTAATGGAATAAATTAGTTTTTGATTTATTTTAAAGTTGTAATGTTGAACTTATGTATGTATCTTGTTTCCAAAAATACTAAACTGATTGGTCCTTCAGAACTTGATTCCTTGTAATCTGGCCATTGTTATGTAATAAAGCACCGACTCTAGGTAACTTGGGTCAGGACTTTACACTAATTTACATGTATCACCAAATTTATTTTTATATAATTAAATTTTAGAAAATAAATGAAATTTTTTATTATATAATTTTCTGAGAGAGTAAACATTTAAATTTCCATGAATTCTAGGATTAATCCATGATTATTTATTTTCATAATTAAAAATAATTACATAATATCTACACAAATTATTTTGATCTTGATTATATATATTTTAATTTCTTGGTACCTCAGACATAAGCGATTTTGTTTAAAAAACATACCATAAATTATTAGAAAAACCAAAAAAATAAACATCATAAAAAATTTAACAAATACTTATTAGGTTTTTCATTTAGCCTTCCACATAATGAACATTGTTTAAGATTATTGAAAATGGATTTCCATAAAATTAAATTACAATATTATTCCTTTTTGAATATTCACCTATTTTGCCCTAGAACCTATCATTCTTAGATAATGATGGGACATGGAATAAATGTACACTCATATTCATTGAAAACCCACTATCAATAAATAAGTTTTCATTTTTGTTTGTGAGGATTATTTTGAAAAAAAAAATAATTTAGAAACAATGCTTTTTGGTACCCAAACACTATTTGTTTCAATTAATGATAGCTATTAAATATTTGGCAGCTCAAAATATATTATCAATTGTAAAAATTAAAACTATAATTATAAAAATGTTTAATGATAACTATATTATATATTTTACATAAATTCCACTTTTTTAGATAGTAATTTTTTAAAAATGAACTTTTATCCCATAATAAAAGAAATTAATACTATATATATTTTTATTTTTAGAACTATGTATAATATAGTTTTTATAATACTTGGGTTTTCTCACATGCTTCATATACGTCATTTTTTTTCTTGGTTTGTTTTTACCGGGGATATGATTTATTTAATACACCATTTAGTAGGAAAAGTCATTCAATTCTTTATTTCTATCACTAATTATTTTATCTTTATACCATGTGAAATATAATTAACATAGATTCATCAAATTTTGAATTTTTATTGAATATTTTTATTTAAGTATTCTTTTTGTTTGAAAACAACATAAAATTATTTGATTAAAATGTTGTAGTTTTTAATTAAAGACTCATAATATTATTCTATGATAGAATTATAGTCATTTATTTTATTATATTTATAATTTTTAGATTTAGATTTAGGTGTTAAATAGTAATAAGAATTTACCCCATCTACTTGTTCTATAAAGAACATGATAACCTTATGATTTGTATTCATTTATTTAGTACATGATATAGTATCATTATATATGATTTGTGATGTAATCTATATAACATTTTTATCTTTCGTGGATTTATTATTATATGCAACATTCTTGAAATACTTTTCATAAGATTCTTGTTATCTTATAGTTAAGGGAAATCTATCTTGATGTACTCGGGTTTCAGGAATTCATAGAATATAAACTATTTAGAATTTCCATCATTAAAATTTATTTTATTTAAGGGTTTTATGAAAACAATTTTCTTGTTGTAAATATTTTTGAACTTTATAGAGAATTGAAAAAGATCATCATTTGATTATTAATTTCTTGAGGTATCCTTTTCTTGAGATGAATCAGAAATTTTGAATACTTGTTTTCTACTTATTTTTATATTTTTTAGTTGAAAACTTCAGGTAAAAATTTAAAATTATAAAAAAATTATGTTACCCCATCCCAACATCCATTTACACATCATAAATCATGATTATACCATTGATATCTTTTATTTTGAAATATTTCATAGCTATTTATTGCATAATATAAGCAGGAATTACAGAACCTCTATGAGGTAAAACTATTTATATTTTTAAATATTGATCTCATTTATGAATATTTGTTCCTAAAGTAGAAACACTATTTATGTCCTCAGTAATTATACCTTTTTATGGAGTTCTTCTATCTCTGTCCATAATTCAAAAGGGAAAAATTTTCATATTTTCAATATTATATCAAAGTTATCACCTATTATTAGATCCTTAACAGAACCCTGATATGGTAGTATATATCTCATAAGAAATTCCAATATATGAAATTGTAATGAACTTATTAGCACTTAGTCCAAATATGACCATATTCATGGTTTTTGAGTTTAGGTTATCGTTTCCTTTAGTAGTAATATCCAACTTCATTGGGTCTCTGTAACACCATAAGTTTTTATGGACTTTTTTTCTGGACAAAATTAAATATTCATTGATATATTTCATTACACTATGTCAATAATTCATTTCTCATGGAACCTGAGGGGTGTGTATTAGATGGAACATCGATTTTTCATATTCTACATGCAAAACTGACTTGGTGTATGTTACACGCAACACCGAATATTCGTTCATTACATGCAACACTGTGCTTCTATGAAACATCATTTTTTTGTCATAATTATTTAGATGAGAAAATTATAACCTAGATGTTAAAATTGTTAATATGACTAGTAATAATTACATTTAAAATATATTTTATTATGTTAGTATATTAATAAAACGTATTTATAATGAATAATACAATTTTTTACAAAGTCCATATATGATTAAAAATAATATTTTCTCAAATGAACTTATTTTCATGTCCTTATGTGAATAAAAATAAAATTAATTTTAGAATAATTTTGAAATTTAATTTAATAAAAGAAACTCAATTTTTTAATTTATGATTTTAAAATTTATCTTAGGTTGAATTTTGGGGTTTAATTCTAAAAAACATTATTTTTGGACAAGTAGTGAAAAATAAAGCATATTAATTCCCAACTGCCTTTATGTATAATTTATTTATAATGGTAATTTATAATTTAATTTTTTTAATTACTAATTTGATACTATTTTTTTCAATAAACCAAATTTTTTTAATTTTAATCGTTTTTAATTTCAAATTGTTTATAAATAAATTTCATGGTTTTGAACATTTTTACCTTAAAAATCCTCTTTGTCGACCCAACCGTGGGATTAAATTTAAATTAATTCATGCTAATTATGTGATTAGAAAGTGGAATAATGGATTCCATATTTGTAATCTGAATAATTTATAATTTATAACAATTTCAACTTAGTTTTTGACCAATTTTGTATTAATTTAATTAAAATTAATTATAATGATTTAGATAAGATTAAACATAATAAAGGACTAGACATGAATCTTAAGGACCACAACAGCCTAGAAACTTGTCTAAGATGACTTTTCTTGCCATATATCGACCATATAATCCATTTTATCTATACTCTTCCATTATTGGATTTATATGACAAGGGGAAAAGTTTTCTTGAATCCTCTTTACAAAAATGTACAACTGTTTCACTCCTCCACCACTATAAAAAAGACTCATATACTCCCAATTCCTCATACCTCTCAACACACATTGGGTCGACCAAGATCATTCAAAATATCTACTCAAAATTCATCCCCAAATCATAGAAGAATTGCCTTATTCATAATGTAAACCAAGGAGTCCTTTTGGTGAAAACAAAAAGGAGTTACCCAAATATGAGGTAATGATCTTCCTCAAGTTCTTTTATTTAATTCCAATTAACCACCACCAAAACTCCTCCTATTAAATGATTTTATAAAATAACATAATAATTAATATACTAGTATGTTTTTATGATATTATTTTAACATACACTTACACACAATTTCATATAATGGGTAACAAACATACTATTTACGTGTATGGTGAACTACCTCCTCACGAAACGATCATTGATCATTTTTCCTTTACGGGCTCTCATGGTGGAAATTTTGATAAGAAATATTTTTAAATATGTTATATATTATATTTATTATATTTCTAATCTTATTTAATCCTTTTACAACACATATCATTATACATTCCATTTGGTGTAAATATGATAATTTCATTTGTATAGGTGTGGACTACCCCCTCAAAATGATGTGATTAATTCACACACTATATGGAATTTCTTAAGGATGGATTAAGTGAAATTATATGATATATATAATTTGAAAATTATAATGTAATTATGATATATATATCTATATAAATATATATTTATGAATTTTTCTTTCATTCTATCAATGCAACAATAAAAACAAAAATAACGTTCATGCATTTGTACAACTTATGGTCTTTATTAATGGTGTATTCTATTTTTTAATTCCCTATCCTATATATTATTAAAAAAAATAAACTGAATATAAATTATATTTTTATCAGGTTTTAAATTCTATAAATCCTTATATACGTATATGTACACAATATATAACAAATTAAGACACATGTGAAGAACAAAGTGAATATTACCCGAATTGAATCCTTAAAAAATAATTTTTAAAAATTGGGTTACATATGGAAAAAAACATATATGGTATTCAATATAATAATATTAATTTTTATAAGATTTTTAATAAACTTATATTTATTTCACATGAATATTGTATTAGTGCGAAGAGAGTCAGGACATAATGTAAGGGAATTTCATCTCACTTTTACTTCCATGAGATACATTCATTATTCACCACAAATTTTTTCTATGTGGTGTATGTACTTTAATTGATTTTAGTATATGTGATATTTAATTTAATATATTTGTATTTACATATAAATTTTATTATCTTTCTTTCCTGGGGTTTATATTTTGAATTTTACGAAATCGGTAAGATAGTTTTTTCCCAATTTTACTTCTTTGAGGATCATGTTTTGTTGTACACATTAATTAATTTTTGAGTTGTATATAATTAAATTTTACAAGATATATCATGAATCTAATTATAATATATATTTTTTATTATTCATTTTATTTCATTTTATTACATGTATAGTATGATCCCAATATACCAAGTGATAAGAGTTTATTGAAAAAATCTCATCACTTTTCAAGATTGTTTATGATTATACTTCCTTTGATTAAATAAAATGATTCATATCTAAATAATTATTGTGATTTTCCTTCCCCTATTTTTAGTATTGATATATCCATATATTATTACAATTTTTACAATTTGGTTACATAATATAACAAATAATATTTTAATGAAACTTTTACCATAATCTTCTTTCTTCGGTTGAAAAGTGGTTTTATTTAAAAACCATTTTCTCAAAATTAGTTTCTAAAATGCTTCCAACTGATCATTGAATATAATTTTCAAGTAAAAAAGAATTCAAAATTTTTATGGTTTTTATAGAAACTTTTTTATATTTTCAAAGATATTTTCAATTATATTTTTTTAAAAATGTTTTATATTTTAAAAATAAAATTTCAATGCAGAGATAATATTTTCATCAAGAAATATTTTTAAAAGATATTTCAAAATTATTTACTAACTAAGATTAAATATTTTGGTGTTTCTCATTCCTTTCTAGGAAGATCGGTAAATGTTTAGATTCATATTATTTCATTAAATGGGTTATGTTTTAATGGAATTATGTTTTTAAAACCCATTTCTCGTTCATCAATAATATGTTTTTGAAACTCTTTACTTTTATGGGTTATGATTTTGATGAAATGATTCTGAAAATTGTATCTTTTTATACAAGATATGATATGATTACATGTTAATGATAAAAATTTAATTTCATGGGTTATTATAAGATATTAAACTATCATTTGGAACATGTTTGTATGAGTTCAATATGATATGGGTGTGACATATATCTCCCGCAAATTCATTGTGTAAACATTAATATATCTTGAGATAAAAAAAGATGGTATTGGTAGTGGACCTTAACATATAATTTGGTGGTGGTATTAAACCATGTCTACTAAAATATTATGATGAGTTAACTCATTCTACTATGATAGCAATGGGAGTGAACCAGGTCTACAAAGATAGTATAGGGAGTCAAAAAATTCTACCAAGATAGAATTTGATGTTATAAAATTACTAATATGGATATCATATTATATGTTTTTGTGTCTCTAACAATTCCATGTTTTATTCATATGATATACTTTCATGTATTATGTTCTTTGTTTCCTTATTATTCATATCTTAGGATCTTCCATGATTTGTCCCATGTTACATGTATAAGATTTTTGATATGTAGGGTATGATCTTATATTTTCATGATCATGTTCTCAGACCCTTATGCTCATGATTATGATTACATATCTCCCATTTTTACCCATGTTGAGCATCTGATCTCACCCATTTTTATGTTCTTATAACCATGTTATGAAGATATGTATTATTGTTTATGTGTCTCGGAAGTGTTACATTCAAGAAGAACTTAGTGGGAGCTTAAGTAGCTCACTTGTGTATCAGTGTTTATCTTTCCATATTTTCAAATGATCTAGACTAGTACAGTCTTTGGGAATCTATTTGTACAATATTTTAAGAATTTATAAAATGTTATGTGGTGGAAATGTATGAGAATAGAGGGGAAATATATTTGGTATTATAGAAATGTTTTATTTAACCATTGGAAGATAGGATATGAAAACCTTTGTGATAACCCTAAGGATATGTCTAGGTATAAGTATAAGGATAAGAAAAGTTAAAGGAAAATGTCTAGGAATTTTGGTAAAGGATAGAGTGAGAAGATTCCTAGAAAAAAAATACATTCTAGGATATGATAAGTTATTGTGGCTCTTTGAACTATATTTTTATGGGTTTCAAATCTAACAATATGGTCTCCACCTAACTCTGAGTAATATGGTAAATGAAAATTGGTCTTTTTTCACACTTGGTTTGACGCTCCCTAGGCGTATTCGTTGGGAATTCATAAAATCTTCACAAACCATAATGATGGATTTTAATATAACTTAGTTGTGAATAACTTAGGTTAAACCTAAGGTGTCGTGTATTACACAAGGTATCATAATTTCTACATCCTATAAGTTAATTTACAGGATTATGTTGTTCCACATTATGATATGTATTTCTTAGTATATGATTTTAGTTTTAGTCAATGGATTTAACCTGAATAAACCGTGTTAATATTGATTACGATGGAAAATTCAGTGATTTCCCTCCCAAGAAACTGTATGATATGGAATATGGAATAAAAATCCTCATTAGTATACACATAATGATTTCATAAACTATGAATAATGGGGGATATATAAATGAGAAATGAAGGTAACAACATTCTGTTGAGCCCTTTATGAGGCAATGTACACCTTCTTTAAGTGGGTGTTCTAATCCCCTTATTTCTAAACAAAGGATTGGTACTAATAAAAATATATTCTCTATTCTTAAGTTTTAGGAGCATGATATTTTATTATAGATATTTATCGGTTATAAGCATAAGAAAACTAGTGGTGCAATCTAATTATGAATACATGGTATCAATATGATTTTTAATCCATGGATTAGGATTAATTGAAGAATTCAATTTTCAAAAAGTAATTTCCATGGAGTCATTATACCAATATAGGGAAATAATGTGTTAAATTGAAACCAAGGGATGATGAAGCTATTGGTACCTATGAGGATAATTTCACAAGACATGTGGGTACACTCGTGGAATTATCATCCAACTAGAATTTAAAGTTGGTAGATTATTCATTAGATTAAAGCTATTTGTTTGAAGTAAGTTTCCATTAAGAGAAATTAGTACCTATGAAGATATTTAACATAGGGAAATAATGGTGGAAATAGAGGTTGGATTGGCATATCAATCTCATGGATTTGACATGAAATTGATGATGAGGTTTATTGTAAAATCTAAAAATCATACAGAGATGAAGATGAGATTCCCATTATCCTCTAAGTGTGACAATAATCTTGTAGGAAATTTCATCAAGGAATTAAATAAATTTTTAATGGGTAGGTAATAGAAAATTTTATTTTTGAGGTGATGGGAAGAATTTATAAGATAGTGATAATAGAGAAAAGGTGACATAGAATGAACCTCCAATGATTCATTGTTACATGTATTGGGAGTATAGACATTATGATAACCACTTCTCAAACACAAGGGCAGATGATGATGAAAGACATCATATTATTCTGAATCCAAGGTAGAAGATGAAATCTCATGCCATATCTATTTTTTAAGAGGGTTGAAATAACAATTTGATGGAATATACGCTTAAAATCCACTCTAGAATAGAAAATTTCATATTAGAATATGAATCTACCCACTCTTCAAAATAAAATGAATATTTTAAGGGTGTTAATATTAAACAAAAATATTTAGGTGTGTAATTAGTAGGGTAAACCTCTAATGGTAAGATTATTTCCTTCCATTTATATAATTCCTCTCTAGTTGATGTTTTTTGTAATGTGCTTCCTTTAAATCATATCATTCTTCCATTGGTTGAATTTGAGGTAATATTATGAATGGATTTCATTTCTTTTACATAATACCACATAATGTTTTTTGGAATAAAGAAACATTATATATTTCAAACCCTCATAAGATGATTCATAAATGTGAAGATAATCATGAACATCCTATAGAGATTACATCCAGTGTATGGGTATTATTTTCCATTCAAAAGGGTTGTTTATCTAAAACGGTTGGAGCGAAAATCTACATCAATGATATGCCAATTTTTCGAAAATTTTCATATGTATATTCAGATGATATTCATATCCTTAAACAAAAATGTGAAGTTGAGTTCTCAATATAACTCATATGTGATTCCTCAATAATTTAAAATAGCCATGATAGGGTAGCCGTAATTTAGTTACAGTATTTTAAAAAGAAACTCCAAGAAAACCATGATAAGGGACACATTTATCCTAGTTTGTCACCTTTGGGTGAACCTATTTTATTTCGGAAGAATAATGATGGATAAATTAGACTTTTCATTGATTATAGGTAATTAAACAATAATACAATTAAGAAAAAGTATTATCTTCCCTGTATTAATGACTTTTTTGACCAACTGCATGGAGCTCAATACTTTTTATTGACTGAACTGTGTTCTGGAAACCCCCAATTGAGGTTTAAGAAGTATGATATATTAAAAAGACATTACGTACATGTTTTGGAAAATAATAATATATAGGGATTCCTTTTGGACTTACTAATTCCCCAACTATCTTCATAGATTCAATGAATATGGTCTTTAGAGATTACCTCAACTAGTTTGTGGTAGTCTTTATAGATGATATTATTATCATTTAAAAGAGAAAATAAGAGCATGAAGATCGCATGAAAATTATACTAAAGACCCTATGTAAGGAGAAACTATATTAAAATATTATAAATTTTAATTTTGGCTACGTAATGTTTTATTTTTTGGGTCACATATTCTCAAGAGATGGTATAACAGGACATCCATCAAAGAAAGTGGTTATCGAATGATAGACAAGACTAACCATGGTGACTGAGATCCAAATATTTCATGGTTTAGAAAGATATTATTGATTTTTTTCAGATAATTTCTAATGAATATATAATCATCTATTTAATTTAACTTATAAGGCTGTCATGTTTCAATGGACATATGAATGTGAGATAAATTTCATGGAACTGAAGAGATGTTTAGTCAACTCACCAATGTTTATGTTACCCAATAGTGTATAATGGGTTTTAATCTATATCATTTCATCCATGAAAGAATTTTGATTTGTTATTATAAATAATAATATGGTTATCTATTATGTTTTGCGATAGTAAAATATTCCTTAGAAAAATTAACCAACTCTTGATTTGGAGTTAGTAGTGGTAATTTCTTTCATTAATGATATGGAGGAATTATCATTATAGAGAATAGTGATATATAAATAGACAAATAATAAAATTATGAAAATATATACTCACACATAAGTATTTAAACATGCACCAGAGATGATGGTTAGGGTTGATAAAGGATTATGACTACTCAATACATTACCAACTTAGGAAAATGAAGAAGGGGGTTGATGCTTTGACTCAAAAGGATCAAGGTATCTTATCTATGATAAGGATCACACAATATCAAATATTTCTGGATTTTCAATGGATGGATATATAAATCTTGATGGGAAGTGAAAAATTTTATCTTTATCAAATGAATATACAACCCACTATCTGAGTAAAGATTAAGGACCTCCAGAAGGAAGATGTAGAGCTAAAAAAGAAATTTAGAAATGTTCATGGGTCAAACCTTGATCATGATTGAGTGATAAGGTTCATTAACCATCTATGTGTTCCTCCATACCATATTTGAAGAAGGAGCTATTATAGGATGCTCATATTTCATCATTCTCTATTCATACTGGATGTATGAAGATGTATATGGATATGAATGAATACTTCTAGTGTTGTGGAATGAATAGAGGTATTTTAAAGTTTGTATCTCAATGTTTGGTATGCCAACAAGTAAAGGCTAAAAAACAAAGGGGATATTACATCCATTACACATACCAGAATGGAAATGGAAGAACATCACTATGGATTGTTTTGTTTAAATTCCCAAAACCTTTACATGGTTTAATGCTATATGTGTAGTAGTCAATCACCTAAATAATTAAACACACTTCATAGCTATTAGAGGACATATCTCTCAAGATACGTTTTCAGGGATATACATTAAGGGTTTAGGGTGTACCACATTCTATTATCTCTGATCATGATCTGAGATTTAACTCAAAATTATGGAAATGTATTCAGAAATCACATGATATGGAATTGAGTTTCGTTATTGTTTATCATCCTCATATATATGGTATGTCTAAAAGAACAATTCAAAACCTATAGGATATTTTGAGATATTGTTCTATGTATTTCAATGGTGGTTGATATCAACACCATCCTCCATTTGAGTATTCATACAACAATATCTTTTACTCAATAATTCTGATTGAACCATATGAATCCTTATATTGTAAGAAATGTAAAAATCCAAAATTTAGGTATAGGTTGAGGAAATAAAGCTATTATTACATGATATTGCTGAAGAAATTGTGGACAAGGTTAGAACTATTCAGAATAACATAAAGGTAGCTCAAATATAGTAGAAAGGTAATGCTGAAAACCAAAGGAATGATCTCGATTTGATGTTGGTGATTTTGTTCCATGAATATCTCCATAAAATAAGGTTATGAGGTTATAAAAGAAATAAAAAATAATCCCTAGGTATATTGATACCTTTTAAATATATGACCATATGGAGATGGTAGAATATCATTTGGTGGTTCCACCAAATATCTCTTAATTCCATGATTTGTTCCATTTAACTCTCTTGAAGAAGTACATAAAAAATCGTTCAAAAATTCTAAACTCATATGTTATAACATTAGATCACGATCATTCTTTTGACTAATAACTAATTAAAATTCCGGATCATACAAATAAAGATATATGAAACAAAACCACTCACCATATTGATGGTTTATGGAGAAATCAATTGTTAGAGTAGTCTATGCAGGAACTTTGGGATATGATTATGTATAAGTATCCTCATTTTTTTACCTGAGGGATGAATTTCAAGGGAAAATTTCATTTTATGGGGTGTAGAATGTAAGACACCAAGTTTTTTTGGAACTTTTTTTCTCAAATAAATTAAATTTTCATTGACATATTATATTACCCTAAGACAAAAGTAACTTTTAAATGGGAAAAAATTGGAATATATAACACTAACACCAAATTGGTGTATGTTACATGGAACACTAACTTGGCGTATATTATGCACAACACCTACTTGGCATACATTACATGCAACAATGATTTTATATGAGACATATTTTTATTGTTATAAAGTTTTTAAATTGGAAAATTATAACATAGTAGTTAAAATTATTAATATGAATAGTAATCTGAGAGACATGGTTGACAATAGTAAGTAAAATGTGGTTCAATGGATGACAATAATTTTTGGTGAATAGTAACTTATGAATTGTATTTACCATGGTTAAAAGTAAATATGTTAATTAAAGGTAACATTAATGTTATAATAACCCAAAAACATGTCCTCATTCTATTGGATAAGTATATTTAGACCAAAATAAACCTTAGGACAAAACTAAGATCCTTTTTGATCCATTTGGGTAAGATTAGGACCTTTATTATATTTTATTTAAAGAAGAGTTAAAAGTTGTAAATTCAATGATTAATAAATAAAAAAATTAATATTGAGTTATACTTAATATAAATTAGAATATAAATATTTATTAGAAAGAAAAAAATATTTCCTACATCATGGTATTTTATTAATAAAGTGTAGACCTTAAATAATTAAATTTATTTATTTCATAATGATGATGCAATATTTTATTTATTAACGAAAGATTAAAATAATTGATGTTATAAATATTAAAATAAATATAAATTGAATATTTTTATTACATACACTAATTTTCTAGTTTAATATGACATTTTATAGTTGATTAAATGTTTTCTTTAAGTAATAATGTTTTTATGACTTTTACAAAAAAAACCTAATACTAAATAGTGTCAAATTTGACAAAAATGAGTTTTTAAAAAAAATATTTTATTAAATTATATACTAGTCTTAAAAAATTAAGTTTTGGCCAAAAGACATAAATAATGTTAGCTAAGTTATTAATGAACCAATTGAGGATCGCTAGGAATTATATAGTTTGTTTATTAACTATGTAATATAAAAAAACAAGAAGACATGGTAAATGTTGAACTATTTAAACAAGAATTAAATCTTCAAGATAAGGTTAATATGGTAAACTGAACATGTATAATAGATTCTATTTGAGAGTATTTCTACCCATAACTAACTTATCCTCTAAATAAATCCATTTTGAGATATTAAAAAACCAAAAATTATATTATAATGAATTAATATTTCATGTTTTTTCTAAAGGACACCTCACCTCTCTCACAAATGGGTACTACCCAATCTATCAAATTCAAACATCCAAATCCAATTGTCTCATCCAAACACTACTCAAATATCATCCCAAATACCCTCACTTCATCATAGAGTACTTACATCGATCATAAATCCAACCTATGGAGCCCTTTTGATCAAATCAAATAGAACCACCCAAAGAAGTGGTAATTATTTCATAACCTCTCTCAAAGTTCTATTCTTCTTCCACTTCATCTTTCATTGTTGTTTCCATAATAAAATAATAACTCCTTTACATTATTAATTAAACTGATGTTATTATAAATATGGTATAACCATATTAATTATTCTATCAATCCAATGAATGACAAAGTCATTATACGTGCGTACGTACGGCTTACCGTCTCCACATCATGATATAGTTTCTTATTAAACACTTAATTATTTGGATGGGAATAAAAATGAGTATAATTTATGTAAATAATAAATATAACATGTTAATTATTCTTTATATATAATATACCATACAAATGTATATTATTTCATCATTAATAGAATGATATTGTTGCTCATGCGTACATACTACTGACCGTCTCCACGATGCGATGTGATTTCATTCCCCATCGTAACCGTTAAAGAATACTTTTCATTTGATGATTAAAAATGTTTTTTAATTACTTAATATCATTTTTGATATGAACCAAATACATCCAATCCATAAGAAACAAGACTTACGTAACAAAACATATAATGGAAAATGAATCAGTTAACACCCAAAAATGATACTACTAAAATATTATTTACAAATAAATATTAGAGGATCATATATGATATCATATTTATTTGTGTGGTTCTTTTATAATTTAATCTCAATTATATTATAGTAATATATGATGTTAACGTACCCTCGACTAAGGAAAAGTACATGTTAAGGATTAATTTTACAATATCTTCATTATCTGAGGTTTTTTATACATAAGTATATATTGGGTCTTTCTTATCATCCAAATCTGTTTTTCATAAAAATATATTTCAAAACATTTTTACTATATCCCAAACTACATGTTAATTTTATTTATACCCTTATTTTAAATTTTATAAAATGTTTTTAAAGGAATCTTTTCGTAGTTTTTCAGAAAAGGTGCATTAAGAAATTTTCAACAAAATTAATGAAAGAATTTTTTTAAACATATATGGAGAGTGGGGATATTTTCCCCTATTGTTAGACCTTCAATGCTTCCCTTACAATATTATATGAATATTTTCAAAATAAATGTTTTCTTTTATAATTTTGAAACTTTTAAATTATTTCAAAGTATAAAGATATATTTCCATCAAATAGATTTTTGATTGATTTCATCTATGTCAACATCCTTTGTCAGATTTTACGCTTGTTTGAAGATGATTTATTTTAATACAACGTTCTATATAGTATTGAAGGTTTTGTGATATGTTTGACTTTAGATGTGCTATTTTTATACCATACATGGTTTATGGTTAAAGTATTAACATTTTGTATGTTTGTTTTAATATGAATTCTTATGTTATGTTTCAAACCTTTTCATACGAGGAATGAATTTGACTTTGTTAGTGACGGGTGGGGCCCGCTATAGACCCCTAATGCATAAGTAGGATTCATGAGACAAACTGGTTTCTTGGCACAAGACCGCAAAAGAAAATTTATTTTTAGTCTTGGTAGGAGGCTTTGACTATGTAGTTATGGTGTACGGCATTATTCATTCCATCATTATGATATTTTCTATTGATATGACATGTGATTATTTGATTAGTTGAAAATCCATTTGCATATGTAAATGGGATTATTTGATTTATCTTTTCATATTATGCTGATGTTTTAGTTTAAAAGGCTTGTGTTTTCTTCTTTACATCACTTTAAATGTTTATGCTTATTTATGATAGATTCTTCAATATTGTTATCCGTAATGAGCATCTGATCTCACCACTTTCTTATGTTTTATTTTTCCCAGGATGCGAAAGATTATATTATGATTAACCTGTAGGGATAGGATAAGGGATATGAGTTTATCCAAAGGAGACATAATGCTGTATTTCATTTCATAACATAATGTAAAACTTATGTATGCATCTAGTACTTCTAATTATACTAAACTGATCGGCCTTTCGGGACTTGATCTCTTGTGATCATTCCAATGTTATGTAATAAATCACAGACTCCAAGTAATGAGGGTCAAGGAATTACATAATGATCCATTTATTAATAACTCTCAAGAGTTCCCTAATACTCTATTAATTAAATATATATCCATGTATGAATACCATTTTTTACACTCTATAGTACTAATTATAATTAAGAAAATGTTTTTATGATAATTATGACCATATTTTGCTCTCTATGGTTGAAAGTTGTTTTTATTTCAAAAACCATATTTTCATAAATGTTTTCTTAAATTAATTCAAATGATTCTTGAAGATAGTTTACATGGAAAAATGATTTTTTATGGTTTTCAAAGACTATATAAACTTTCAAAGAAATTTTCAAAGAAAATTGTTTTCAAAAATATTTTGGTTTTTAAAAATCTATTTTCAATACAGAAAAGATATTTTACTTAATGAATGTTTTTAAAATATATTTTCTAAGTTATTTCCCATATTAGATTAAATATGTTAGTGTTATTGATTCCTCTTGGGGAAATTATTCAACTTTTCAATTAATATTATCAATCTAAATGGATTATCATTTAATGAAACGATGTTTATGAAACTAGTTTCTCTTTCACGGGTTATATTCCATTGAAATAAAGTTATTTTCACAGGTTATGATTATGATTAAATTATTATGAAACATGTATCTTTTTCCATAGGCTAGTATATGATTAAATGTTTTTGATAACAATTTCATTTTTTAGTGTATGATATGATTTTTAATGAACATTTGGCACACGTTTTTATGATTTCAGTATGAGATAGGTGGGACCTATATCTACTTATAATGCATTTATTAAAGATATATATCATTTATATTGGTTTAGGGATCATATATCCCATTATCCCATCCACAAATTTTCAACTCCTAGATCGTGATGTCTTTTACTAGCACCAATCATTTTTTACAGGGACTTCTAGATTGAGTGGAAGAAGCTATCACTTTGTAAAAGATTGGAGATTTAATAGGATATTACAAGGATTTAAAAAATGATTATTTATTAATCTATCTAATGAGTGATTAATTGAATCATTAAGAGATAAAATAATACGAGTTCATAAATGCATAATCCATTTGTAAGATCAAAATTAAGATAAACAAAGAAACATCCAGAGAAGATGATTATCTTCAAATGCCTTCTCTTGTGGTCCTTTGATAGAAAATGATTATATTATGTACACAATAACCTCGGAGATGATTGATATATTGTATATCAAATATTTAATATTTAGGTAAAATTTATTATATATGTATACATATTTATATATCATATAATGAATGAATTCTATATATATCATATCTTTTAGATTTAATCATTAAAACAATCTATAATCAGAATGTTCGAGTGAATAATGATTTTAAAAAAAATGATTTTAATCCCTATTAATAGTGTGTGTCCTTTCCCAAATATGAAATTAACATTTATCATAGTGGTGGGATGAATATTCTTTATCACATATTTCTATTATGGTAAAAAAACCTTTTCAAAATCGATATTTTATTTTTTGGGCAACTCTTTTTCTAATGCATATAAAAAAATATGTTTATTTATCTAAAGGACACACCAAAAGGAAAGAGTATAATAATAATTATCCATAAGATAACTAGATCTTTTTAAGATAAAAATTATAAATACTATTCTCATAAGATAATTTTCCCTGCCCCTTCATAAGATAAATCACTTTAGTTCTTTGACTTTTGGACCATTTAAGATAAATAATATGGATTTAATATTTTTGTTAGAAAATATCATTTCATTCCACAATCACTTACCCTCATAAGATCAATTAATTCTATATATTTAATAATTTATAAAATATAATACATTTATGAGGGTCATTTTCCAAAGATAAAATACACAGTCTGGTTTCTATCTCACTGTCCATTTTGAAATTGAATTCTTCATAAGATAGTTTGTATTCATCATAGGAAAATATATTTACGTATTAAGATAATACTTTACACTAAGATTCAATGAGATAACATCCTTTATCAAACACATGAGATTTTAGTGAATGTATATAATTTAATCTATAAGGGCGTTCTTTTAACTATAAAGTAATCATATCATGTAAGATAAATTCCTTTGAAAAAAAATTGAGTTCCCACATATTTAAAATTAATTTCTTTGCACCTTCAAGACGAATGATATTAAATCATTATCCATGTAAGATAAATTCCTTTAGAATTTTTTATCAAACAACTCATAATCTTTTAGAATAGTTTTGTGATGAGATGACCAAGGTTTCCCACAAACATAGCATCCAACCTGATCTACCACATACCTAATGGGTGCTCTCAATCTGAACAGGCTATTTAAGAGAGTCCATACATTAACTGTCAATAAAATAGAATTATTTCTCCCAAACTGATGTATAAAACAAGACATACGTATACATAATAAAAAGAAATAATGGAAGTGAAAAAAGAATAAATATATTACATAACTGAAAGAAGATATCCTAAATGATGCAACTCTAGAAGTTAGAATAACCCAAATTATTTTCCAATAACAAAGTAAAAGGAAAAAAGAAACTATCTACATCATGAGATAACATGGGAAAACTCCCACCAACTCACCACCATCATTCCAAACATAGTTTAAAGAAAAATACCTATATAACTACAAGACCTTTAATTTATCTATAGAGAAATACATAATAGGGTCCTTAGACTACGGAAGGGGTGCGTAGGGAGTGAGATAATCAAACATAGTATGACCCCACCCAAGATTTCAAAAACAAGTCTCTGTATAAAAATATAAATATTCTCAGCATTAAATAAAATAAGGAATGATATTCTATTAACAAGTTTTTATGTCAAAATCATGGTAAAACATTCCCCCTTTTCCACTATTCCAAATAATAATGCAAAAATAGTTTGAAATGAAATAACATATACACATCAATGAAATTCTAAGCATGTATCACATATCATGTCAAATCTAAATCAATAAAAACCAAAATAACATGTCACATCACACCAATCCTCACTATAGGTTTTGTGAACTAGAACAAAAATACCCACAAATAGAAAATCACAGGCATCAGGTCTCTTAAAATATGAAAAAAACTAAGTGAGCAGTAGACCACCTAAAAAGTAATCATCCCAATAGAGTTTTATAATTCCATATAAAAAGGAGCAGGGAGAAGAGGAAAATCAATGAGTAAGCCTCTCATTAGTATCAACAGATGAGTTTTATTACTACAGGTTCCTCCATAGTACATAAGGATTCCCATGGGCTATATTTTATAAATCATCTAATCAAAACCATTTTTAGAAACCCATTTTACAAATCATTGAAAATAATTTTTATTTTTCCAAAACAAGGTGAAGCCCAAATTTTCACAACAAACCCAATTGAATACACACACAAATCAATCATTCAATTTCATTTATAAAAGATTTTATAAATTCCAAATAAATATATTCCATCCAACTCATAATAGAGATGAAACCACCTACCTCAAACTCATGTTTCACATACACACAATGGGATCCACCAAAATCTTCTATGATAGATCCTTGGAAAAGTTAAAGAAGGCAGCATGTTGAAATAAATTAATTATACATGTAGAAAGATAAAAATCACCAGTCCCAAAACATTCGGGATGTGAACCCATTTCTCGATGTGAATTTCAAAAACTATAAAATAAACAAAAAAGGAATCACCCCAAGGTGAATTAATACTGGTAATCCATTTCATGTAGAGAACTAGTTTCCTGGATTGTAAACTTTTGACATTTTTATATTGTTAATTAAATATTCTCAATAATATATTTATGTCATGTATCCAATTGATGATGATAATGTGTCCAGCAGACATATTTTTTATAAAAATGTAGAATAGCCCCTATGTCAACCCATACCCCAAAAGATATTCTATTAGTCTTTTAAATCATTTATACCTAGAATAAATTTTGAAAATAATCATACACCCCCTAAATTTAGGCTATTATCTGGAAAATAAATGCTCTTTATCCTAAAAAGTCCCAAAACACTTCCAAAAAATTGGGAAAGAAAAATAGAGACAAGATGTACCTGAAAAATAGTAAGAAGATTTTATGAACTCCAACACATAATACATCCCATGCACAAGAAATAACATGGAAGAATGGGGATCTGGAAATATATGTGACCACTACTCCTTCACTAATGATTCACATTACCATGTCTCGTGAGAATATGATCTATGATTCCATAACACCCTAACCAACATGATAAAATTTTCATTCAATACATTCTCATGAGAATCAATGAACTCTACTATTAAATCCAGAACATAAATGTATAGATCTAACTAAATATCATCCCTACAGAAAACAAGAGAGGTATCATGATGATGCATCCTGAGAAAAGATTTATTGAAATCATTATTAATACCTATAAATTAATCTCATAATTCAAGTCAAAATGAAACCTACCCAAGACACTCAGTCACCTAAAACATTCCAACATATCTTGGAGCCAACATTACCAATTTCTCAAGTTAATGGTTTCCAAAACAAGAATAAAACTACAAGAAACTTTTTTCACTAATGGAAAACTCCAAAGAACGACATTATTGATCCCCATATAATTTCTACCATCTTTTAATTTTAACCATATGTCAATGTATATAATGTATCATTTCTGATGGGTCCTAAAAAATAAGTGGTCCCATTAGAGAGGGGGATCCCATATCTTCTCAACAATGAGTTGATCAAAATGGGAGACTATACAAATCCTCTAAGGGATCCATTTTGATCAAAGAATGATAAAATTTTTAAAAGATGAATAAATCATTATTTGATGGATATCCCATGGTACAAAAAAACCAAGGCACGTTTATAGACCATACCCTATACGATATGAATATCATGCAATATGTGTTCTTCAATCTATGGATGGTAACTTGTACTCAACCTAACTAGAGTCTCCATAAACTCCCAGAGACTCTTTATAAAATATGACACAAACCTAGGTTCCCAATCATAAATAATGGTAGAAGAAATCCCATGTAACCCCACACTCTCTTTCACATAAAACATATCCATATTTTAATCTTTAGTGGGGTCTTTCATCAAAATGAAATGAGCTGATTTGATCAACTAAAAAATCACCACCAAGATATAATTCTTCTCTCATTAATGCCATGGTTACCCAACAACAAATTCAATGGAAACCAAATCAAAATTTAAAATTTCCACTAGATGAGGCTAGGGAAAAGAAGAAGGTATCAGATAATCTTCCTTTATTTGTTGGAAGGTTTAATAGTGGGACACATAATCAACAATTTCATTCTTCGTACCCATCCACTAGATTGAACATATCATGACATAATACATCATTATAGTTCCCAAATGAATGAACTCTAAAAAACAATTATAGTTAAAAAACTCATCTTCTCGTAGATGTTGCAATGAAAAACTGATCTCCAAGGAGAACAATACCATCTAAAGGGGGAGACAAACCGATTATTGTCTCCCCACCATAATGTGTTTGTTGAATTCTTATAAATTCATCGTCTTCATACTAAAACTAAAAAATGGAATCCAAGAGAGATGATGATAAATGAACACTAATTCAATTGAAAGAATCACCCCGTAAGGTTCCACTATTCCATTGATTAAAAAAATAGCATGTGGTGGAAAATCTCTACAAAGGGAATATGAAATGACCTTCCCCTTCATGGGTTATCGTTTTCATTGAAGTCAAAAAAATTATGTCATTACACTTTCCATATCTTTCTGAGATTTATTATTTTTTTAGAAATTATATATCTCAGACTCTTATGGTTAGAAATGAATATGAACATCTTCTTACAAGGATAGTGTCACCAAAATTGAAGTTCACACATATCTATTGAATAATCTAAATAATTAGTGGGGTAATTCTTCTCATGAGGCTAAAACTAATGAGATCAAAAGGCCAATAGATAATCATCATTCATATGCATGCAACCCTTATCAGCACAAAAAGAATAACACTATACTACATATCCCTCATTTATAACATGTAAGATGGAAATAAGTGTCGATGTTAGAACCCATTTTATCTTATCAATGGAAGATTGAAATTTTACATCCCATTTAAAAATTACCACTTTCATAGTAAGAGAATTCAAAGGTGACACCAACCTTGGGAAATTTTTGAAAACCCATTGATAGTATCAAACATGACCAAGGAATCTCTGAATATGAAAGATGTTATGTTGATCCTCCCCTATCAAGAAATATGTTAACATCTTAGGATTTACTTATAAACCAAGTCAAGTACCCCCTATATCTTCACTTATGTAATCTATAGAAATAATTTTTAATGCTTTATATACAAACAATGACCCATTAGGATTTCGGAGAAAAAATTTCGATAGTGATTGTTATGACGCTCGAATCTCAAATTAACCAGAATACCATCACTAAAAACTAGAATAAAAGTTCCTAGAAACTGATGAAATATATTATTCCTCAAATCCAAAAAAATACAACATATTTTTTCAGACTAAAAGACCTCACACGATATTTATAATGGCCATACCAGCTTCTAAAATTCATCTTTTGAATACAAAACTCTCAAACCTTGAGATGATGATAACATAACTAAATATTGTTATTTGAATACGATTTTCTCCTATTTGACTAATAAAAAAATAAATTCAGGGAAAGGGATACTTATTTTTAATTATCAAATGATTAATCATTATATATTCCTTAAACAATTGAAATAAACTGATAACTTTTTTGATGAAGATCATTGGGGATTAAAAATATGAAACACTGGGGAAATATAATAATTCCTCTATCATATCATAAAACTAAATCATAATCTCTTTCATATACACTATAACCAAATGATAAGTGGGTATCATGATTAGATGTTGGTCCAACACCCGATCAATTGTGAACTGCACCTACTTTTTTACTGGTAGACAAAAGAAGTCATCTGGTGAAACATCTTAAAAGTAATGAAAATAAATTGGAAGATAAATAAGAGAATATATCTCCCTAGGATCAATTGAAATATTATAGAACAAACTTCTAAGCTATGTAAGAAAAGGTATTACATGAATATATCCTAGATCCCTCTATTCTTGAAACAACCAAGTGATATAACTAAAAGAAAGTATTGAAACATGTTGATTATTATAATAAAACTTGTCATGATGAGTGATAATTCAGTCCATCCCGATGATGATGGAAAACTGATATTGATTAAGAATGAATAAATCCCAGACTAACTCAACATCATATATCTATAGCAAACATGGATACTAAAACCCTCACTCTTTCCTCTACCCAAGAGGTGTTGCTAAACCCATTATAATGAAAATGATCTCTATTGGATGTTTAATCACATCAAAAAATGAGGAGTATTAAATGTTTTGGAGGAACCTGTATCAAATAAAAAATCAATACATGTGATGAAATAATGATGGTACTTATTACTATTACTAGACCCACATAAACCTCCATAAAAACTAATCCACTACATGATAGTGCTTCACTTCTATGTCCTATGGATGGATCGTTATAGTTTTTGAAGCATATGAATGCATTGTAGTGGCCTCTGGATCCAAAAATCCAAAACTATAATGAGGAGTATACATAACCTTATAGAACCACTATGAGTAATTATAAAAACCATAAACATTTCACATATTTCAGGCATGAAACAAGAACCCTGGTTGTGGCTGAACATTCCAAAGTAGTAGAATATTAGGGATGTACTACTTGTTCGATCCATTGGAGAAGGGGTGGCCTAGTGTTGAGAATATGCTCCACCAATCCTGTGATGCTCATTTGAATTCTTATTCTTCCCATATACACTACTGATTCCACCATTTGGTGGAGCAAGAGTTCAATATGAGCCGTCCTTACAACCCATTTCCAATAGTTCTGTCATTTCCTTGTCTATTTTTTCTAACAAGATATAAATATTAATCATGAATACCTACAATTTGATATCTAGTAATAAAACATGTATTTATTACATAGACATCAACTGATCATTCTACACTACCTCTAGAGAAAATTGATCATACTCTGTGAACTGATTGGTATATTCCAACACATATATATCTCCTAGAAATAATGAGAGAAACTATAGAGAATTTTCAATTATCAGAGTCTCGAAATATAACTTCAGGTAGAATAGGGTCTTAAAATATATACATTCTAAGAACATGTGAAAATATACCAATATCATATAATTCAACCATCGAATATTGGACCCCTCTAGTCAGAATGTTGCACACTTCACTTTCATATTTTCAGCTGTTTCCTGGAAGTATAAGATATAATAAATATTGTTTTGATAGTCCACTTCCTCTTAATTATTTTTCGTACCCTTAAAGGTTGGTGGTTTCAAACATAAATCACTCGAGATTGACCCCTTTCTTCTCCAACTTCTAGTTATACATCAAAAATTATGTTACGGACTAGCAGTAAATTTTGGTCTATTACAAAAATTACTCATATGAATGTCCCTATAACATTAGGATCAAAATGAATATTCACTTTAGGATAATGCAACCCGACCTGATGCACCATAGACCTAAGGGGAAAACCCAATCCCCATGGTCTAGTTACTAGCACCCATGTATCAAAAATCAACTACAAGGAATACGTTATCATAACATGAATCATACATCCTGGAATATATACACAGAACATACATAAATAGTTTATGAGATAATGTAACAGCCCAAGATTTTATAAAAAAAAATATATTCTTTTTAATTTTATTAATGTCTTGTGTTGTACGCTACACCAAAAGGATCTTGCACAACACGCATCCTTGTCTTGCCTTGCATTACACGCAATCGCGACCTTTCTTGATAGCGTGTGTAATACGCAATACCGAGTTTTACTAAACAACGATGTGCTATTAAAATATTATTAAAACTAGCTGTTATGAATAGTAATAACCACTTTTTAAAATTCTGTAAATCTTATTTTTTAAAATGAACTTCATTCTTGGATTCGGAGTATCGAATTTAGCCTAAGGTGAAATTTTGGTACTTTTCGGATAACTTTCATATTCTGATGAATAGTGAAAATTACTAAATTATAATTAAAAACAACTTTTTTAATCGAAATAATTAGTAGTGATAAATTATTAATTTGAGTGGTTTTAAAGTATATTTAGAATATATTTTTACAATTTAATACAATGTTGGTCATTGGTTGTAATTTCACATTTAAACCAGACATAATCAAGTGTCAATCTTTTGATATATATTGTTTCCTAAAAACACGCTATTTATTTTAACAGCAGAATTTAATTATAAAATTAATTAATGCAACTTCTATGTTATGAATTTGGTAAAATAGATTTCATTTTTGAATTCGGAATATGAAATATAGCTTAGGATTAAATTTTGGCATTGTTCTGAAAAACATCAATTTTTGATGAATAGTGAAACTACTAAGTGGTAGTTAAAAAAACTGAATTTTTCATAAAACTTAATTTTTCCGCTTCTGTGAATGGAATTTCGAAAATCCGAGAGACACGGTTAATATCAAGGACTAAAATGTGGTTCAATGAGATGAAAATAATTTTTTGGTGAATAGTAACTTTTTACTTTTTTTACCGCGGTTAATAGTAAATAGGGTAACTAAGGGTAAATATGATATTACTATTACCCTAACACATGTCCTAATTCTATTGGACAAGTGTAATTCGACCAAAAACAAACTTAGGAATAAAATATGACCATTTAGGCTCACATGGATTAGATTAGGACATTTATTATTAATTTATTTAAAGAAAGGTTAAAATAGTTAAAATCAAAGTTTAATAAGTAACTCATTTTTAATATGGGGTTATACATAAGATAAATTCGATTGTAATTATTAATTAGAAAGCTAAAAGGATTTCCTACATGATGGTATTTTATTTGTAATTTTTAGACATCAAATAATTTAATTTTTTTATGACACAACGATGATGCAGTAATTATCTTATTAATGAAATATTGACATAATTGATGTTATAAACACCAAAATAAATGTAATTTGAGATTTTTTATGAATTCCACTAATTTTCTAGGTTACTATG
The DNA here is from genome assembly GCA_963277665.1 of Viscum album. Lineage (NCBI taxonomy): Eukaryota > Viridiplantae > Streptophyta > Magnoliopsida > Santalales > Viscaceae > Viscum > Viscum album. The sequence continues at coordinate 781,375,069 of OY728119.1, forward strand.
ATATATTAATGTTGATTTAATGAACTTGGTTCGAACATTTAATTCTGTTATGACTTTCACAAAAATCATATATCAAATAGTGTCAAAATTGACACAAAATAGTTTTTAAATCAAATATTATATTATTAATTGTTATTGTATTCCTAAAAATCTAAGGTTCGGCCAAATGACTTAGATAAGGATATATATATTAATAATAAACTATTTGGGGTTCGTTTGGCATGTTATAGTAAGTTTATTAACCATATAGTGAAAGAAAACAAAAAGACATGGTAAAAGTTAAATTATTTAACTTAGAGTTAAATTTAATTGATAAGGTTACAATAATATCCTAAACTTGTCTAAATTCTATTGGTTGATAGTATTTCGACCCATACCCACTTTAGCTTCTAAATAAGACCCTTTGGAACCATTATAAACCGATTTTGACTTTAATATAAAATAATATTTTGAGATATTCCTAAGTTGCCCCTCTCCTCCCCTATAAAAGGACACCTCCTCCCCCTCCTCCTCACACCAATTTGAGCACTCAAGCTCGGCCAACACCTGCCAAAATCTCTTCTCCACTTCCCTAGAAACATCCTAGAGGTTATGGTCTTCCTCAAAGACCAATTCTAGTGCCCTAAGAGGAGGTCTCAAATAGGCACTTCAAAGGAGAGGTAATTACCGTTACCAATTCTTTCATCTTTATTTCTTCTTCCACTTCTTCTTCTTAGGTTGTTTCATTATGAAGTAATAACATCAGTATCACTCATATACTGATATGTTATTATAAGTATTAAACAACCCTATTTCCCCATCTATCCATCCTACGGAAAAAGAAATCACCGCGCGTGCGTACGTACGGAATACCGTCTCCACGCCGTGGTGTAATCTATTTTCCACCACCACCTTAAATGGATGGGTATAATGGTGTAAAGAATAACTATACATAGTTATTACAACATCACATTGATTCTGATATATTTTATAATCCACTCCAAGTCAATTCAATATTTATAGAAATGATATCATCGCTCGTGCGTACGTACGGACTACCGTCTCCACGACGCGATGAGATTCATTCTCCATGTTAACCATTTAAGAATGATTATAATGTATATATAAGAAATAATAATGAAATATATGAAATTATAAAGCTACTGGATTTATGTATATATATACATATGTATGTCATCTACTTACTTCCATTTCAAGACAATAAGGAAAGAAAAACTGTGTTCATGCGTACGTACGGACTACCGTCTCCATGAACGGTGTTTTTCATTTTATTTATCTATCTTTTATATATATATATATACTGAATATATATGATATATAAATCATATTTTATATTCTGGAAGTAAGTAAATCATGATATAAGTAATAATGATGTCAAGAACAACAAGTCAAAACACCTACGATAAATGAAACGATTTTACCCAAAACGCTTCTTTAACATGGAATTTACAAAAGAACGGGTAATATAATGTCATAAGTGAACCATATATGATATCATAACAATGAATATGATTCTGTAATAAGTAAATGACATTATTTAAATCATTATAAAGGAGGTTCGGACACATACGAAGCAAATTGGACCTAAGGTAAGGGAAATATCACAATCTCATTTTTATCCGAGATTGTTTATTCGTAAGTATTTACTGGGGTGTATTTTATCATCCACATCCATGTTTCATCAATATGTAATATTACTTCCATCCACCTACAATTGTTTAAATCCATTTTTACCCTTCGGTGAGTTTTTAGTAAAAGAAATGAAAGGAATCTTTTGTCGTTTTTCGTACGAGGTACTTTTTGACTTTTCCGACAAAAGTACGAAGAATGTTTTTTTTAACTTATACGGCATGAATGGATTTTTAAAACATTTTTTCCAAGAAGCTTCCTTTACAAGTTTTCATGTTTATTTTTAATCAACTTCTTTTATTTTAAAGTTTTATGACATGTTATGAAAGGAAAAATGTTTTCATCAAGAATGAAGTTCAAGTGTTTTATCAAAATTATTTTCCATCTAAGATAATAAAAGGGTTCTGTTTTTATCCCTATTATTACATGGATTTGATTATGTTTTGATGGAAACATTTTTATGAATTCCTTTATCTTATTTGAATTGTTTTATGATGTCATGTTGTTTAAGAATCCCATTTTTATTACATGGGTTATGCGATGATGTATGATTTATGATTATGTGGCACACATAAGAAAGGATTCATTATAAGATGGGTGGGACCTATATCTCCCTCCAATGCATTGGGTAAATATTTTATATCTCATGAGATAGACATGGCTGAAATGGTATTTTATACCGGTTCAGTGAAACAGGACTGAAACGAGGGTTACTCGATTCAGAAAGGGACTTTGTCCACTAAGATAGTCTTGGCAATGAGTCATGACTAACAAGAAATGATTTTCCATGATTATGTGTGCATGCCACAAAGTTTCAAGTTTCATGTTATGATTATGGTGATCTCATTTTCACTTCTATGATTTGTTCCATGTTATGATATTATGATCTCTTTTGCAGGTTATGATTTTCAAAAAGATATGATATGATTTTTATTTCTTTTGTATACCCTTACTGAGCATTTGAGCTCACCCTTTTTTGTTTTCTTTTCCCCAGGATATAAATAAAGGTTTTAGGTAAAAAAAGGGAAGATCTTTATGGGAGATATTGAAGATCTTTCACCACGATTAGAAGATTACGTTCCAAGTTTCCAAAGACACTAAACTATTACGATCCTTTAGTGTGTGTTTTTGTTATGTACTAAGTATTCCGCAAAAGTAATGTAATGTCCATGTACGATAAGCTTCGGGTCTCTACAGTTGGTATCAGAGGAAAGGTTTAGTCAACCTTTGGAAACTAGGATGCGAAAACGTTAGTGAGATCCCTAGAGATATTTCTAAGGTATGTCTAGGGATGTCCCTAGGGATAAGTATACGTATAGGTTATAGTAATAGAATTATGCTAATGATCATAGAATTAAACCTAAGATGTTGGATATTGAAGGTACCCCCCCTTTATTATGTTGTTTTCCCTAGCATGATTTTTGCCTCTCACACTATTCTTTTTGGGTTTTAGACGATGGCTAGAACCCGAAGGAACCGTGTTGATCAATGCAATGGACAATGCAATGATTGCCCTCCTAAACAGAAAAATGTTATGGGAGATGGAGTGCAAAATCTTATTGCTATACTTACACAAGCTATGAATCATTCTGGACTTCCAAATGAGCAGAGAAGGGAACAATATTCTATTGAGTCCTTCATGAGGCAACGTCCACCTTCTTTCAGTGGGACTTCTGATCCACTTGTTGCTGAACAATGGATCAGTACCACTGAAAAGATATTTTCAGTTCTTCAATGTTCTGAACATGATAAAGTCATCTTAGCAGTATATCGTTTGGAAGGTGAAGCTGATCAATGGTGGAATCTTATCAAGAATACGAGGCCAAGGGATGAAATTGAGTCCATGGAATGGGACGAGTTCAAGAACTTGTTTTTCAGTAAGTACTTCCCTCGTATTCTTCGAAAAAAGATGGAAAAGGAGTTTATTGAGCTGAAGCAGAAGGATGATGAATCTGTTGGTATATACGAAGCGAATTTTACAAGACTTGAAAGGTATGCATCTGGCATTATCATCCAACCTGAAAGTAAAGTTGATCGATTTTTCAGTGGCTTAAAAACAAGTCTTCGAAGGGCATTAGCTATAAGAGACTTCAGTGGCTATGAAGAAATTGTGCGTTGTGCTATCAAGGTAGAAATGGAAGTTGGTGTTACATATCCATCTCATGGTTTTGACAAGAAACGAAAGATGGAGTTCAAGGAGAAATCTCATAATAATGGTGAAAAGAAGATGAATGTTTCCTTATGCACAAAGTGTGGAAAGAAGCATGGTGGAGATTGTCTTAAAGGAACTAGAAAATGTTTTAAGTATGGAAAAGAAGGTCATCGAGCAGCTGAGTGTCAAAGTAATGGAAAAAGGGTTTCTAATGATGTGAATAAAGCAAACACTGCAGAGAACGCACCACCAACACTTCAATGCTTCAAGTGCAAGGAAATGGGGCATTATGCTAATAATTTCCCTAATCCAAGGGTTAGTGATGATCAACATGAGCAACCACTGAAGGCAAAGGACAAAGGGAAGTCACATGCGATCACTATTGGTGATGTTGAATATGATAACGATGTGGTGGAATGATTAAGCGTTTATGTAATGGGATTCCAAAATAATGTTGTATCATTGAGTATTGCAATATTTATTGATGTGGTATTCAAAGTGATTGAGATATTTTTTTTAGAAATAAGATGATATGCGCATAATGAAGATGAGAAAATGAAATGTTTAATAGTATTCATGAGCTCATGATTGATATAAGGACTAAGTGATATCATGGATTGAGTATATAGAATTTTGAGGATTTTGGTATGTGGAAAGTGTTAACTTTTAACTGCATTCATGTTTTCACTAAGGTATTCAAGAGAATACATGATTAAGGACGTTGAATGTTTAGAATGTGACCAAAAAAACATATCTTATGATATATGGGGATCAACGATGGTATTAAATCTCTGGTAATCGTTTTCACTATGTTATGAGAGTGGACTGCAGTATTATGGATAAGCCTAAAGATTGAAATGGATTATGTTGGACATAAGTGATTATTGTTTAAGGATAGAAGTTTTTTTTCGATATTATTGATGGGATGTTATAGTAATGTAGTTTTAGAAAAAGGACAACCTGCAGGACGGGCGACAGCCCATCGCTTCGGACAAGGCTGTAGGAATTGAACCCACAACCGAAGTGCGACTGGCCTTTATCGCCTACCACTGACCTACAGGAAGTCCCTGTTTAGTAGAAACTAGTTTTATTATATTAAGTAGTATGATATATGAAGTATAAGTCCATTTTAGGAACCATATATGATTAATCTCACTATAGATCGATTTATGCATATAATTTTTGCTAACCTTTTGTTTGAGACAGATGGAATGACCCGTCATTCTATCACATGATCTGCTAACACTTCACGAATAACAAATTCAACTTCATTTATTTAAGAGATGAAGTGGAAATTGTTCAAGGCACGAACAACAGTGAGATTGTACCAAAATAAAGTAAGTATTTATTCTAATTCAAATTTTCAACTTTAGGGGAAATGATCTTGAAAACCAAAAATGTTGTCCTTGTGATCTTATACCTGATGAATCAGATGGTACCTTATATCATCAAAAATCTATGGATTTGTGATTACTGGCTTTTCCATAGCCATGTTCTCTACCACTCTCCATCAGAACATGATGGTTAGATTTCTCTTCCATATCCATATTTTCACCTATGTGGAAACCCAATGATTAGTTTATTTGGGTAACAGTTACGTTTCATACTTTTGTTTTTAAATATTGGTTTTGATATTCCTTTTTACGATGTGGGTTTCTATTAAAGAAACTTTCAAATAGTAAACCATTTATAACCCCGACGAATTTCGAGGGCGAAATTCATTTTAAGGGGGGTAGAATGTAACAGCCCAAGATTTTATATAAAAAAATATATTCTTTTTAATTTTATTAATGTCTTGTGTTGTACGCTACACCAAAAGGATCTTGCACAACACGCATCCTTGTCTTGCCTTGCATTACACGCAATCGCGACCTTTCTCGATAGCGTGTGTAATACGCAATACCGAGTTTCACTAAACAACGATGTGCTATTAAAATATTATTAAAACTAGCCGTTATGAATAGTAATAACCACTTTTTAAAATTCTGTCAATCTTATTTTTCAAAATGAACTTCATTCTTGGATTCGGAGTATCGAATTTAGCCTAAGGTGAAATTTTGGTACTTTTCAGATAACTTTCATATTCTGATGAATAGTGAAAATTACTAAATTATAATTAAAAACAACTTTTTTAATCGAAATAATTAATAGTGATAAATTATTAATTTGAGTGGTTTTAAAGTATATTTAGAATATATTTTTACAATTTAATACAATGTTGGTCATTGGTTGTAATTTCACATTTAAACCAGACATAATCAAGTGTCAATCTTTTGATATATATTGTTTCCTAAAAACACGCTATTTATTTTAACAGCAGGATTTAATTATAAAATTAATTAATGCAACTTCTATGTTATGAATTTGGTAAAATAGATTTCATTTTTGAATTCGGAATATGAAATATAGCTTAGGATTAAATTTTGGCATTGTTCTGAAAAACATCAATTTTTGATGAATAGTGAAACTACTAAGTGGTAGTTAAAAAAACTGAATTTTTCATAAAACTTAATTTTGCCGCTTCTGTGAATGGAATTTCGAAAATCCGAGAGACACGGTTAATATCAAGGGCTAAAATGTGGTTCAATGAGATGAAAATAATTTTTTGGTTAATAGTAACTTTTTACTTTTTTTACCGCGGTTAATAGTAAATAGGGTAACTAAGGGTAAATATGATATTACTATTACCCTAACACATGTCCTAATTCTATTGGACATGTGTAATTCGACCAAAAACAAACTTAGGAATAAAATATGACCATTTAGGACCACTTGGATTAGATTAGTACATTTATTATTAATTTATTTAAAGAAAGGTTAAAATAGTTAAAATCAAAGTTTAATAAGTAAATAATTTTTAATATGGGGTTATACATAAGATAAATTCGATTGTAAATATTCATTAGAAAGATAAAAAGATTTCCTACATGTTGGTATTTTATTTTTAATTTTTAGACATCAAATAATTTAATTTATTTATGACACAACGATGATGCATTAATTATCTTATTAATGAAATATTGACATAATTGATGTTATAAACACCAAAATAAATGTAATTTGAGATTTTTTATGAATTCCACTAATTTTCTAGGTTACTATGATATATTAATGTTTATTTAATCAACTTTGTTCGAACATTTAATTCTGTTATGACTTTCACAAAAATCATATATCAAATAGTGTCAAAATTGACACAAAATAGTTTTTAAATCAAATATTATATTATTAATTGTTATTGTATTCCTAAAAATCTAAGGTTCGGCCAAATGACTTAGATAAGGATATATATATTAATAATAAACAATTTGGGGTTCGTTTGGCATGTTATAGTATGTTTATTAACCATATAGTGAAAGAAAACAAAAAGACATGGTAAAAGTTAAATTATTTAACTTAGAGTTAAATTTAATTGATAAGGTTAAAATAATATCCTAAACTTGTCTAAATTCTATTGGTTGATAGGATTTAGACCCATCCCCACTTTAGCTTCGAAATAAGACCCTTTGGAACCATTATAAACCGATTTTGACTTTAATATAAAATAATATTTTGAGATATTCCTAAGTTGCCCCTCTCCTCCCCTATAAAAGGACACCTCCTCCCCCTCCTCCTCACACCAATTTGAGCACTCAAGCTCGGCCAACCCCTGCCAAAATCTCTTCTCCACTTCCCTAGAAACATCCTAGAGGTTATGGTCTTCCTCAAAGACCAATTCTAGTGCCCTAAGAGGAGGTCTCAAAGAGGCACTTCAAAGAAGAGGTAATTACCGTTACCAATTCTTTCATCTTTATTTCTTCTTCCACTTCTTCTTCTTAGGTTGTTTCATTATGAAGTAATAACATCAGTATCACTCATATACTGATATGTTATTATAAGTATGAAACAACCCTATTTCACCATCTATCCATCCTACGGAAAAAGAAATCACCGCGCATGCGTACGTACGGAATACCGTCTCCACGCCGTGGTGTAATCTATTTTCCACCACCACCTTACATGGATGGGTATAATGGTGTAAAGAATAACTATACATAGTTATTACAACATCATATTGATTCTGATATATTTTATAATCCACTCCAAGTCAATTCAATATTTATATAAATGATATCATCGCTCGTGCGTACGTACGGACTACCGTCTCCACGACGCGATGAGATTCATTCTCCATGTTAACCATTTAAGAATGATTATAATGTATATATAAGAAATAATAATGAAATATATGAAATTATAAAGCTACTGGATTTATGTATATATATATACATATGTATGTCATCTACTTACTTCCATTTCAAGACAATAAGGAAAGAAAAACTGCGTTCATGCGTACGTACGGACTACCGTCTCCATGAACGGTGTTTTTCATTTTATTTATCTATATTTTATATATATATATACTGAATATATATGATATATAAATCATATTTTATATTCTGGAAGTAAGTAAATCATGATATAAGTAATAATGATGTCAAGAACAACAAGTCAAAACACCTACGATAAATGAAACGATTTTACCCAAAACGATTCTTTAACATGGAATTTACAAAAGAACGGGTAATATAATGTCATAAGTGAACCATATATGATATCATAACAATGAATATGATTCTGTAATAAGTCAATGACATTATTTAAATCATTATACAGGAGGTTCGGACACATACGAAGCAAATTGGACCTAAGGTAAGGGAAATATCACAATCTCATTTTTATCCGAGATTGTTTATTCGTAAGTATTTACTGGGGTGTATTTTATCATCCACATCCATGTTTCATCAATATGTAATATTACATCCATCCACCTACAATTGTTTAAATCCATTTTTACCCTTCGGTGTGTTTTTAGTAAAAGAAATGAAAGGAATCTTTTGTCGTTTTTCGTACGAGGTACTTTTTGACTTTTCCGACAAAAGTACGAAGAATGTTTTTTTTAACTTATACGGCATGAATGGATTTTTAAAACATTTTTTCCAAGAATCTTCCTTTACAAGTTTTCATGTTTATTTTTAATCAACTTCTTTTATTTTAAACTTTTATGACATGTTATGAAAGGAAAAATGTTTTCCTCAAGAATGAAGTTCAAGTGTTTTATCAAAATTATTTTCCATCTAAGATAATAAAAGGGTTCTGTTTTTATCCCTATTATTACATGGATTTGATTATGTTTTGATGGAAACATTTTTATGAATTCCTTTATCTTATATGAATTGTTTTATGATGTCATGTTGTTTAAGAATCCCATTTTTATTACATGGGTTATGCGATGATGTATGATTTATGATTATGTGGCACACATAAGAAAGGATTCATTATAAGATGGGTGGGACCTATATCTCCCTCCAATGCATTGGGTAAAGATTTTATATCTCATGAGATAGACATGGCTGAAATGGTAGGTTATACCGGTTCAGTGAAACAGGACTGAAACGAGGGTTACTCGATTCAGAAAGGGACTTTGTCCACTAAGATAGTCTTGGCAATGAGTCATGACTAACAAGAAATGATTTTCCATGATTATGTGTGCATGCCACAAAGTTTCAAGTTTCATGTTATGATTATGGTGATCTCATTTTCACTTCTATGATTTGTTCCATGTTATGATATTATGATCTCTTTTGCAGGTTATGATTTTCAAAAAGATATGATATGATTTTTATTTCTTTTGTATACCCTTACTGAGCATTTGAGCTCACCCTTTTATGTTTTCTTTTCCCCAGGATATAAATAAAGGTTTTAGGTAAAAAAAGGGAAGATCTTTATGGGAGATATTGAAGATCTTTCACCACGATTAGAAGATTACGTTCCAAGTTTCCAAAGACACTAAACTATTACGATCCTTTAGTGTGTGTTTTTGTTATGTACTAAGTATTCCGCAAAAGTAATGTAATGTCCATGTACGATAAGCTTCGGGTCTCTACAGATAAAAGGAGAAAATATATTCCATTACTGAAAGATTATAGTATAAATGATACAAATCAAGCTATTAGAACAACCTAAAGTACAAGACTAATAGACAAGGAAAACTAAAACAATAATAGCCTACTTTATGATATAGAATGATAAAACTCCCACCATCTCATGCCCCACTAACATAACATAACTAGAAAAAACCTCACAACCTTAATGCAAAACCTTTCCATTACCTGCATTGAATTTCACAACAAATTCAATAAACCACTGAAGGGGTTTGAGATAAATAGGACCAGTAGGATATCACCCATGTTTTCCACAACAATTATCTCTATAAAGATTTTTAAATTATAAATTTCAAATAAAACCAGGAATCAAAATCATTTAACCATTTCTTATATTAAAATCGTGGTAAAATAATATATTTTTTACATAGTTGTAAATAATCCCAGTAAAATAGTTGCAATTCATATCACATATATTTATCAAAATAATTCATAGCATGCATCACATATCATGTCAAATCCAAGTAAATTCAAAACAAAATCTTAGACAACAACACAACAATGATAATTGATTATTAGGATATCAATAACCATGATACCCAAACATATAAAATCTCGTGTATCAGGTCTCTAGATATATGCATCAAATATAGAGAGTAGAGGAACACCATAGAACGTGAATTTCACAATAAAATCTAACATGCCTCTAGAAAAACCTTCCTTGGGTCATTGGAAGACCCTATGAGTGAACCCTCAGATAGTATCAATAAAAGAGGATTATTATAACACTTTCCACCTAATTACCCAATGCTTCCCTTGAGATAATGATTCCAAATAATTTCATCAAAACCATTCTATGAAAACCATTTCATAAACCCATTTAGAAATAATTTGAATATACCATTTCATTAACTAAAGGAAGGTAAAAAATTTGTTCCACAAAAACCCAATTAATAGCCCAAAAATAAATCATCCTAATTCATTTATAAAAAATTATTAAATATAGAGAAATAAAAGACATCATATATAAGATATAGATGGAACTACCCACCTTAATCATGGGTCACGCACACCGAAAACAGGATACTTAAATAAGCAAGGAATAAAAAGGAAACACTAGAAGCCCTATAAATAATTCCAAAATCATAGGATAAATTTAAAAATGGAAGCTATAGGTAGATAAGATAAAATGACACATAAATCTCGAACTGACAAGATGAACCAAAACCAACACAAGGGTCACCCCCAGGAGAAGATCACACAATGAATCTTGGAAAGACCAATTAAAACATCACCAAAAGAATAATAGATTAAAAACACAACATAAAAGTGTTTCCACAACCAATAAAAATTAAAAATAATAAACATTTCATACCAAGGGGTATACAACATGTCCACAATGAAGATCATACATCGAAAAAATTTATCTAGATGGATAAAAGAAACGCATAATATTATATGATATTTTATAGGTATTGAGAAAGAATCCTAAACCTAAAATGGAAATAATAATACATGTATATTTAATAAATCCATTATTAACAAAACATTCAATTTGTGAACCACTTTTATGTTTTGAGTTTCTAAATTTACAAAATATACTAAAAACACATCACTATGTGAAAAAATAATCTCAATGATAGTTTTCATGATTTGAACAAGTTTCAAGACATGTAATAATTTCAGGATATAAAACAATTCATTACATCTTTCTCACAACATATTCATGTCATGTAACTATTTCACGATGTGAAGGTGTCCAAAAGATAGATTCTATAAAATAAATATGAAAATCTCTATGTTTATGCCAAACCATAGAGTACATCCTCTTATTTATTTGAAATATTAATACCCAAAAGCGAGTAATTCAAAAAAAAATTATCTCCAAATATTAGGCAATTTCCCCTAAAAACTCACTTTCATCAAAAGGAAGGAAACACTCCGAAATAAAAAAGTGATACCAGAAGAGAGAAAAGATGTACACAAAAGAGGGTAGCATGATGTTGCAATTGGAAAACAAAATTATGGAACAATTAAGATAAACTCATAATTAAATAACTATGGATTTTTTGAATCATGAAAAAAATAATTTATATGATAGAATGGAATAAAATAATTATTTCCATTAGTCTCCCCATTTTGTTGGATCATAAAAACCATAAGAAAATAATCAAAATATAAAATATTTAATTTTTGAATTATTATAAAGATAGCATTATTAAATGATGTATTCTTTTATCCCATAGAAATTATTTGAGTATAATTATCTAATTACCAAGAATTAGGATTTATTATCCCTAAATTTTGGAGTTTATCAAAAAAAAGTTTTATATGTATAGACTTGGCTTACTCCCTCCCCCCCTTTGGTTAAATAAAAAACAAAAATGTAAAAGGAACACAACCATTATTGAAGACAAATAGGTAAAAATAGTATTAACCAAATATGAAATTGAATTTCATGGAAAACTATATTGTTAGGTTAAACATAAAATAGCCTAAAAATGAAACATTTAAAAAAATATAGATATTGAATTGTTTGGAAAAGCAATAATGAAATAAAAAAAATTAAATGTATCCATGAAAAAAGTAAAAACCCATTAATATGTTTATGAGAAACTATATAATATTGGTTTAAAAGAATAATCAAGAAGAAAAATCATTAATGTGGCATATTAAATTCTAAGGGAGGTGGATTATTGATGGATTATTTTTAGTTAATAGGTAAGGATGAGGTCAAGAATGGGAACTCAACACTCCCCTAAAAGATAGCTCCAAACTGGGAATCTGATCGAAATGATCCTCCACATCTAGTTATATCATGATGAGCCTTCCTATGAATGTTAAATAGAATATATAAAGAATATTATTGAGTGATATTGAGGTAAAAAAGATATATTATATGAATGTAAAACTTATTCGATGCACAAAGATCAGTTTTCATGGTTTCAATACCAGTCTTCAGATTATCCTTTGAAGAAATCATTGCTCAGATAAAAAATCACCTAAAACCTGAAGGATTTGTTGATCAGATGAATTGAAATTACCAATATAAAGGAATTTATTACTCATATATTAAGAAACACATCCAAAAAGATGAAAAATATATTTTCCACATCAATATTAAAGTACTAAAAAAGGTTTTAAAATACTTCCATGTCTTTTATGAAATTTTTTCGATGAAGTTAGAAAAATCAAATTTTTTTGGGAACTATGAATAAAATTATTTAATAAGTATAACTTTTTACCATAAAAAGTAACTAAACTTGTGGTAGGAATATAGTTAAATTGTACTAATTAAGACGAATCCCCACAAACAACTTCTTTTCCTTTGGAGGCTACACACTTCTCTATAGGTTTGGAAAATGAATCTTCTTCCTTCGATGAAGTGTTTAATAACATGAATTTCATAGACAGTTGATGATGGTGGCTAAAATTATATTCCAAAAAAGGTAACTTGTTATATAAGTACTTGTTCATATTTCTTAATATAGTTATAATGAATCTCATATATTTTTAAGCTTACACAGAATCATCAATAATAAAAGGAAAATTTCCCAAAATTTGAGAACCAATGTCCTTCCAATACTCTTCCATAATGGTTATTGTGATTTTTGGGATGATTAGAAAACTCATGATATAAATAACCAAACTAGACTAAAGATAACTTATAATGTATCATGGAAAAACTTCATATTTTACGGAGGTGATCCTAGTAGTCATAATATCTATTTCCTGGGAGAAACTCTCCAACTATGATTCCATTATAGATTGATATTAAAAACAATGTATTGATAACTCTAAAACTAATTATATTGAATAATTCTCCATAACATATTTTATTAAATATTATAGGACATACAATTTAGATATTGATACAACTTATAGTTGAGCACATGATATTCTTTTGATGGACTCAAACTTCCTTAAGAAAACATTACTTAGATTATGAATACCCTCAATCAAAGTATTATTATCAGGATGACTTTTAATCTTCATGAGAGACTCAATCAAGTAATTTATCAAATGGATACTTTCAAATACAAGATCATCAATTATGGAATGAATATGAGTATCATCTACATCAATATGTGATTTTTTAATTTCATAACATTTAGTATTAACATTTAAAAAAGAAAGTGGAGATACTTCATGATTCATGTCTACACATTGATTTTACTTCCCCAAATGACATGCATCAACTTCTTTAATTTCATCCTATTTAAAAAACTCTTCAACTTTAGCTGGATTAAGAGATTTATCCCTCGATTAAATTGTAGCATCCAATAATGAAGCATCCCAAAATTCCTTTAATTCATCATCGTTATAATAAAACAATCACTACTAATAAAAAAACATATTCTATCATTACTATATGAATTTACTCTATGTTGGTAGAGATTTCTTGAATAATATAATGTCACACATGTTAGTGGATATGATCATCTCTTGAAATATTACCATATTCTTTGTTTGGAACACAACCAATCATTCTCTTGTCATAGAAATTTGTAAAAAAAATGTTTAAATACAACAAGAACGTGTGTGTCCAAAACCAAAGGATTCCATTTTAATTGTACCTTTTGTACAGATTACAACACTTTTTCATCACCAAGATAAATCTTTTCCAGTAGTACTACTCAAACTCTACGTTGTCTATCAGCAAGAGTTGAGTTTTCTAATGGTTCTTCCACAACCATTCATGTATTTGGTTGTAAAATAAGTCCAACCACTATGATTTCTTGAGATTTATCCCTATAAACATGATATGGGTATCATTGAAGAATTTATTCTTCTACAAAAAGTAATATATTCTTAAAAGAGAATATCTAGAAAAATACTATATACATAAGAAGTATATCACATAGATTTGTTAACTTGTGGGAATGGGTTACAATGGAATCTTCTTCGAGTGTATCATAATTTATAGAAATGAATAGACACTAGACATCATAATTTTAATGTGGAAAATATACCTCATTATTTAATGTTCTAGATTCACATTCTTTTATATCAGTAATATATTTAATTTATAATAAACATGAAATATGATTTTATCAAACTAACTATTTATCTAGGAATTTTATGAAGGAATAAAATTCAATGGTTCTATCCTTTCTAGATCCAGGACCTTGATGGCTTTATATTCAACATATAGTGTTCTAAAAAAATATTTTTTGATCATCAAATCGATAAATTCATAAATGGTGGGAAATTGGTGTTGAAGTTGAAGACACATTAATACATATATCTAAAAACACCAGAAATCACTAATAAAGACATCAATAATTTATTTTGATGGATGAATATGATAAAAAGTTATTCAGTATTTCCAAAATGAATCATTAATGTCTCGTAACACTCAAAAAATTAATTTTCATATAATAACTCCATTCTCTTCTCATTGATTATGTAGTGCCATCCTTGAAGTCTGATAACCCTTTTATGCACCATATTTTTCCTATCAATATAGAAGATATCTATTGATTTGATGTGGGGAAATTTCCTTATTGACCTTGATCCCTTTAAAATTTATATTACAGTGATATCTAATATATTGGGTTTTCTATTATTGAAGAAGGTTTGATGGTTTATGGAATAAATGGTTGCAATTTAAGGTAATGATAGATCTGTGTGACAAAAATTTTTGGAGGTTTTTCATGCTAGATTTATTGTCATTATTTTTTTCATGATAATTAACTGTCACACATTTTTACTAGAAATGTAATTTTAAAATTATAAAAAATGTAGCATACTATGATATGACTATATAGTGAAATTTCATCTATAAAAAATGAATTAAATTATATATTAATTAACTAAATAAATATATTATTATATATAAAAACATGAAAAATAAAAAAAATGCTTTTAAAAAAATTCTAAGATCCTAATTCAGATTTGATAAAATAAAATATTTCAGTAAGAATTGTTTTAGTTAAAATGTATTCATTTTGATTTAATATATAGAAAATTATATATCGATATAGCTTTTTATGCATTATCTATCAAGAAATGATGCTTTAGGTCTATGTAATTTTTTTCAATAATGATTTTTAGGAATATATAAAATATTGATAACACTTGTGTTACCAAATTTTATTTGAACATGATAAAAATTGAATCCAAAATATATTATGGCATGATTTATCCACAACTCCAATGCACAACAGCATCTAGTTGTACTATACTCAAATTAAGTTGTTGATACAATAACAAAGTGTTAATTCTGAAAAGATAATGAATCTAATTTTTTGACATAAAATGATATGTTCGCGAGGTACTTTTTTAGTCAATATTTTAGCCATTAAAATTTTAATATGAATATGATGTTTAATTAAAATTTTATTTTTTCGAAAAAATAAAAGAAAGAGAAATACTTCATTTTAAAAACCTTAAAATTATTTGGCCAGAAGTTAAATGGTGCCACTTCAGGTTTTATTGTAATATAGCATGTATAAATAAAAAAACATAATTTATAGTCTACATTTAATAGGATGAAGAAATATATGAATTATTATTATATATATCATGTTGTAAACTAGTTTTCCCGTCCCATTAATATCAAGATTAATATTTGGAAACAAAAGGATTGATTAAATAATACCATTCTAAAGTCTAATCATTTTATGTAAATGAAACATGTATTTAATTTAGTTCGAAATAACTCCAAAATTTCATTGATAAATTTGGAAAACTATTACATAGAATAATTCACCCAACATCTTCAACTAAAATACACTTTTTTCTTGATTTTTGAAAAGCAATTACAAATTTTTTTCTTATTTTAAATGAAAGTAACACCATTAACATATATATTCATAAGAAAACATTATTTTTATGAAAATTTATTAAAATTAGTGGGGTCCAAGAATCCCACATTAAAGTCATTTGATTAATGAAAAGATAATAATCATTCATGCCATGCTCTATGTTCTTTTTAATTCGATAAAGAGCTTTGGTATGTCTTAAAATTGAACATCGAAAATAGGGGTTTTCAAAATAGGGAGGCGATTTTACATCAGAAGTAACCATTAAAAATTATAAATGAATATTTTACATCTATATGATATAATTTAAAATTTATATGAGATGTGTATGCTACTCGGACTCAAATGGGTTCTAACCTAACTACTAGGGAAAATGACTCTTCATAATGTATTCATTCTTCTTGATTATAATATTTTACCACTAACCCTAACTAATTATTGTGATCACACCTTTATCATCATATTTTTTTAAAAAAAGTATTAATTTCTAACAATATGATAGTTATAGGGTATCTTGACTTATTCTTACGTGTTTTTTCTCTTGAACTTGTTTAACTCTTCTCGCATTTCTAAAACACAGCATTCCTCAGAAAATGACTATTATAAAGTTTTAGGTTTTATAACACCCAAATTATTTTTAAAATTTTAAATTAAGAATATTTTTATGTATATATATATCCTTTAATTCATACAATACTGTGTTATCTTACATTATAGACTATAAAGACACTTTTCACTGTTTTGAGTTGCATGGAAGACTAAATTTTACCCAATACTATTAATAATATTATTTCACAAGAAAATTACCTCATAGATATTAAACATGAGTTTATAAATATGTTTAAATAACTTATGAAATTTGTTTTTATTTAATTGGTTGCCAATTAATCAGTGATGAATATAAAAAAATTGAATATAAAGGAATTGTTTTTATCAAAAACTATTTTTATGAGACAAAGGAATCATATATTAAGAAATTTAATAAATCACTATTAAAGGATTATATATTGGAAATTTATATATTATATATTCAATAAAATAGTTTTAAATTAATCTTATATATTTTTTTAGAATAAGATAATAAAAAATCCAATTTCACAGAAAAAAGATGCATTTTACCCAATGATGTTTTGCAACCTTTAAATCGAGCACTTGTTTTAAAAATAATTTTTGACAAATTTATAAATTATTTTGAAAATAAAACATAATTTATGAAATTAAAATGTGAAAATGTAATTATGGTTAATTTTAGGTATCTTTTTTATTACATTAATTTTCTTGACGAATACTAAAAAATTCAAAATTATAATTAAAAAGATACTTTTCATATAAACAATTTATAATTATAAACTATATTTGAAATTGGTTTAAAAGTAAAATTTGATCTATTATACCAATATTAACATAATTTCTGTCATTTTTATCATTTTTATTTTTTAATTTATATATTAAAATTTAGTAAAATTTTGAAAAAAATTAAATTAAAAACCAGCTTTCTTGTCCCATCCATGGGATTAATTTTATATAAATTTCAGTCACATTTGTGGTTTGTATTTTTAATTATGAATTAAATAATTAGAATTCTATTAATTTATAATATCTAATAATATCATATATATTTTTACCAAAATGGTTAATGAATTTTATTAAAATTAATTACTGTGATTAAGAGGAAAATAGTTTACATAGTGATTAAATGTAGAATATAATGTGATGAATGACCCAAAACAATAATAATACACATTTAAATGATATATTTTGGTCATTAAACCTCTAGGATATACTTTTTTGATTTATTTCAGATATTTTATAATAGAAACAGTGGTAAACCTATCTTATCTTAAACAATATCGAGTGTATCCTCTCCCTCACTTATAAAAGGACAACATTCCCCCAAATTCACACCTGTCAACCCACTTTTTTTGTCCACTACCTAAAAAAAGAACTTCCCAAATTCAATAACATCACAGTATAAGACTTATAGTTTTCTTAAATATATCTTAAGAAGGCATTAGTTCAAACTAAAGAAGGATACTCTAAGAATATGTAATGTTTTTCTAAAATCATTTATATTTTATTTACTTATCCACTTAGAATAATTATTAATAGATATTAATTATTTAATAAAATAAGTATGTTTTATATTATAATATTTTTATGTTAATTATATTACGTAAAATTTCACACACTCCCATCAAATGGGTTACGAAATCATTATTTGCCCGTATAGAGAAGTACCGCCTTACGGACCGATGTCATTCATTTTTTGCACTACTTCCTTTAAAGGATGGAAATAATGATGGAAATAGTATTTATATATTATATATATGATATTTATTTCCTTATTTTCGAGTAATTATTTTATTGAATAAAACAAAAATTATTACATTTTTAGGAATATGATAAAGTCGATTGTGTGTATGGAAGGCAATCATCTCGCGAAGTGATGTGATTCATTCAAAAATCACAAGGAATTTAATAAGGATAGTTATAATAAACATAATAGATACATATAACCAAATAATTGTAATTTAGTAATATATATAAATATATAATTTAATTTTCAATATTTTTAAATGATATGAAATGAAATCATAGTTCAAGAAAACATATGACATACCATCTCCATGAACGACTTATTTTATTTCATATAACCAAATTTTATGGTTTAATATAAATTAATAACAACTGAATATATAAAATATTTAAATAATGTTTTAAATTATATATATAATTAATTCAATATATAATTAAGGTTAATGTAAAATTAACAAATACTCAAAAAAAACAAGGAAATTAATATCAAAAAAATGAAAATAATAAAACATAAAAAACAAATAGATGATAATATGTAATAAAAGGATCATATATGATATTATAAATATGAAAATTTTAATGGTATACATTAATATCATGATAAAAACCCATCATACATGACGTGAAATATCTTTCATCCAAATTAGAGTTTAATGTAATGAATTTATTTTAAATTTATATTCCACAGAGACCTATTTTTTATTATGCATTGTTTCAAATTTATTTTCTACATATAGTTCCCCAATGAAATATAATATATTGAATGCTTAATTTTTAATTTTTTTTTACGTTTAAATTTTTATTATTTCAATAGATGGGATTTTATTAGAAAATTACCAAGAAATAAATCTACTGTGAAATCATTTGTGATTTTTAACATTATCATCAAACAATCAAATTATTGGAATGATTTTTCATTAGTTATTATATTTCACATTAATATACATATTGTTTTTTAAGGGATATTTTTATTTCATAAACTATAAACTATTTTTACATACGGGGTTTTCCATGACTATTATTTTATTAAAATGGAAAAAAATTGATTAATATGTATCCTTTACCTAATATAGATATTTGATAAGGACCAATATAACAAATTTAAATCAAAAATTTGATATCTGAGATATTATTTGGACATGAAAGACATAGGTTGGTATTTATTAATGTGTGACCCTCGACAGATCAGTAGTATCATGAGATGAATCTATTTTTATAATTAGATAGGTTTTTACCCATTATGTCTTAAATTGTCTTGAGGATAGACCATACTGGTAAAGGTATCACATTTTTGTGAAACATGACATATGATAATTACTATTTTCCTTTATTTAGTATTAATTGATTATTATCCATGTTATTTTTTAAAATATATATATGGACGCATTAAATTATCAGTTTATTTATTAAATGACATGGATTTCTGTTTTTTACCTTCCATATTAATTATGCTTAATCCAGATATTTAAATCAAATTCGTGTTTAGTTATTTACTATGATATATTTTTTAGTCTCATTGGTCCACTATTGTTTCCAATGTACTTTACCCTTATAGAGGAATTTATCTCACAATTATTTTCTTTTCCGTCCCCGTGATTTTAAGATGAATTGTTTAAACAAGTTACAAAGATGCTGATATTTTAATTTTATTGTGAATTATTTTATTTTCCAAATGTAATATGGGTGTGATGCATATAATCTATACTTCCAAAAATAAAAAATAATTCATTATTTGGGGATTTTAATCATGGACCTATGCCAATGTAATAAATTAAGGCACCATCTCTAGTCTACTGGGGTCGAGGACGTTATATTTGGTATCAGATAAAGTTTAGTTGAAACTTAAGGAACTAAATATAACAAAAAATTAATTATGAAACATAAACATAAGATATTATTTGAGGATATTTATATACTAATATCTTAATGTTTTGGTAAGATAGAGATTATGTGGGTATTATGAACAGTAAATCCATATATAGATACTATAAGTTGGCATGGTTCTAGTAAACATATACCTAGGGATAGTAACTCTTAAAATGGAATTTCAGGTTTGAATCGAGCATAAACTTTTACAAAATAATGGGACTTACTTAACACCTAGTTTCAAAATCTTCGGGGATATTCTCGGGATAATTCACATTTTCTTTACAAAACATTACGAAGGTTTTAAAAGTAAATATGTCATAAAAATGAATTTTTATAATTCTAGGATTAATAATTGGAAAAAATATAATTTGTGTTAAGTGTTACACCATATTTAGATTTATAAAATATGGTTTAAAATTCATAATTTCCTAAAATAATCTAGTATATGCCATTTTTTAGAAATGTTTTATGGTAGGAAGAGTGATATCAATACTAATGGAAAATTTAGAGATATACCTAGTGTGTAAACCGATATAGCAGGTATTATAGTGGAATAAATTATGTTTATATTAAGGAAAAATAATCAGGTTTTGACAAATAAATTTTCCTAGATGGAAGAAATTGATCCATAATGATATTATCTTATAATGTATCATATTATCAAATTGAATACCCCATAATCTAGTGAAATTTATAATAAAGGTGTATCTATGAAATGGGTTAAGTCTACATTGATGATATTTGTGTCCTTGAGATATGGTGAAAAGGATTAAGTTAAACTTGTGGTGTATTGTCTCAAAGGTGATGAAGATCGACAGCGTTCATTGATCAATAATACAATGGAGGAAGAAGAAATATAACTCATATAATTGAAAGATTTTAATGATACATTCTTTGATAAATATTTCCCTCTAGGGAAACAAATTGAGTTGAAGAGAATGTTCTTTACCTTAAGGAAAAATGATTAACGGAGTGTCCTGGACTATGAATATACCTTTAGAAGGATATCTAGGAATTATATGGATTATATATGCAATGTGGAGTGAAATATCAATCATTTATTTAAAGGGGTTATTCCATGTCTCTAAAGGGAGCTGGTATCCAAAATATTTTCATCATATGATGAAATAGTTTTATGCACCATCAATACTGAGAATAAATTCTAAATAACTTCCATAATAAATTGAAACCTAGAAAATAACTGGTCCTCCAAACATCATAAAAAAGGGAATGTTTCAATGAAAAATAAGGGAATGAACCAAATAAAACCTAATGATAACTTTGGAAAAATGAACCTAGGAAATTTTTGAAGGGATTGAGAATTTTATATAAGTTTTGAGAAAAGGTTAATTATGTTAAATAATACAAGGGGAATAAAGAAAAAAAATAATTTATTGTTTCACTGATAGGGAGATGGAACACTATGAAAATGAATACCTCATGAGTCAAGGTAATATACCATAGAATAGGATAAGGGTGATGTTCATGCTTATAAAATCACTACTGTTGAGTTAGAGGTACCCAATTATATGGGGGTTGGTATATTTTTACTATATTCAATTTTATCCAATTCCTTATCTGATTATGGATCATAACACACTTTTGTTTTTACTATTTTTTCTATGAAAATTTGGAATTTCCATTTTGACACAATAAGGGATTTATTAGTCAAAAATCTTAATGAAACTATCATTGCATTATAGATGTTTCGGAATTTCTCATTTATGAAAGATTTAAGTTCATTATTTTCTAACATTATTATATTAACTGAGGTTGAATTTGATATAGTCCTAAGTATCAAATATATTTCAAAATATGATGAATAATTTTACTGAAATAATAATGAATGTATGTTTTGTAAGGAAGATGTTGAATTTCTCATCTTTATAGAAGAAACTTCACCATCTAATTCAAATCTTGATCCGCCACCAATATCCCTACGTAATGAAATTCATGGGGGATAATTGAGGATATAGATACTGTATAAGAATATAATGATTTATTTTTTGAGGAATAATCAAGAAATCCAACAAACATGATGTTGGCTTTTCCATTTATTTAATCGTGGATGCAAGACCAATATCAATTGTTCTGTATAGAATGGAAACTGTGGAATTAGTGGAATTGAAGAAAAAACTAAAGGATCTTGTTAGTAAGGGATTTAATCACAAAATGATTCACTATAGAGAACCCATTTTCTCATTTTTGAGAAGAATTATGGATCAATGGGGATATGTATTGACTATAGAGAAATTAATGCTATTATGATAATGATGAAGTATCATATACCTCAAATTGATGACTTATTCAATAACCTTCATGGATCCTATTAATTTTCAATGAATAATATTCATTATCATTTTTAACAACTATGAGTAAAGAAGGAACACAATCTGAAGGCAACTTTTCAGATGAGTTATAGAAATTCTATGTTTAATGTAATGTCTTTTGAATTGAATAATAAACCATCTATTTTTATGTATATAATGATAAAACTATTCAAGTAATATATTGATGTATTTTTTTTAATTCATGGAAGATAGTATGGTTTATTCCAAAAGATATAAATTCCATGGTATTAACATTGGGATCATTCTTTTTATTCTTATAAGGAGACAGTTATATAAAAAAATTTAGAAAGTGTGATTTATGGCTACTGAATTATTCTTTTTTCGGCCTTATTGTGTCCAAAAATGGAATCTCAATTGATCTTTCTAAGGGAAAGGCGGATAGGTAAATTCATACACTAATAAACATAACGGATTTTGTTAGTTTTATTGGTTTGAAAGGTTACTATTAAGGATTCATTCAGAATTTTTCTTGATTAGATAAATCAGTAACCAAGTTTTCATATAAAGGGAACATGTTTTTTTATAAAAAAATAATGTGATGAATGATTTGATGAACTAAATAGGATATTGGTCAATTATATGATTACCAATCTATCATCAGGAAGTGATGTGTTTCTGATATATAGTGATTCATCGAGAAAGGGACATGGGTGTGTCCTATATCAAAATGATAAAGTTATTGAATATTCATCAAGGAAATTGATGATACCTGAACATAACTACCCAACCCACGATCTTGTGTTAGGAGCTATAATATTCACTATGAATATATATAGTTATTATCTCTATAGTGGAATATATGAGACATACATGGATCATAAAATCTTGTAATACATGTATTAATTGAAATATATCAATATGAGACCATGTTGATGGCTCGAGCTACTCAAGGATTATGATTTCGAAATACACTACCACCTATGGATAAGAAATAAGGTTGAAAATTCATTGAGTAGCAAAGATCATTTAATTATGAAGTAAATGAGGATTGAGAAGGATCTTATGTTTACAGATCTAGTAAATACAGATACGAGAATTTATAAACTAGGGTAGATTTCAATAATTTTTCTAATGGTTAAAAATCATATTTATAATAGAAGATAAATAATTCTCTAACTGATGATGATAACTTTCAGAGGAATATTAATGCTGTGAATGGCAGGAAATTATAAGATATCATTTGTGAAGATGGTGTTTTGAAATTTGGGAATAAATTATCTGTTTTATATATACCTAAGATAAAAAGTGAATTTTTGGATGAAACTCATAGATCAAATTTTTCTACCCACCCTTGTAGATGAGATATTTATATAGATTTAAAGGAACATTTTGGTGGGATTACATGAAGCTGGGAATTTATGATTATGTTTCCAGATGGTTGGTTTGAAAAAAAGTGAATTATGTGAGGTATCATCATATAATAATCATTAAACAACTTCATATTCCTGTGTGGAAATGGTAAGAAATTAATATGGACATTTTTCATGAACTAACCTAGGTCGACCTTCAGCCGGTCACCTTAGTTGAGCAGTGGTAAAGCTCCAAGAGTATTTCTTATGCCTGCATGCTAGAAACTAGTGTTAGGAATAAAAATTAAATAGAATGGAATGATTTGACCTAAAAAAATTATTAATTGATGATCTAAGTGAGAAAAATGTCCACAGAAAGAAAATAAATGAACGGTTACATGCACCTCCATATGACCTCATACGTCACCTCAAAACACAGAACCAAGTTCACTCTAAGAGCGATCCAGAATTGAAAATTCATGAAACTAAAAAGTTAATTTATGGTGTGTGCCTTAAAAAACAATAATAAAACACCAAAGAATCCATAAAATCCATTTCCCAAATCAATAAATTAATAATAGTTTGAAAATAATGTTAAAAAATAGTTTTTTCTCATGTTGGAAACCCTAGCCACATTTCCTTTTTTAAATCAACAAAGATAGCACTTTTCCATTTTAAAATATGAGTTTAAAATTTTAAAAACCAATTCCCCAGAAAAGGGGATAATGGGATATGCCTGAAATAAATAAATAGGGAAACTGAAAATAATATAGAAGATTTTAACAATAGTCGAACAGTGTAAACCGAAAACCAGGTGTAGAGAAACACCAATAAGAAAATAAAGACAATAACCACTGGTGATCCAAATCATCCCTAGAATACCCATGCACATATTTTGTTCAGAAGAACCTTTCGGTGTATGGTGAATCCCTTATGTTAATAACCATTGACCACCCTAAACTAACTAATCCATTTTCACATCCTACCAAGCCCATCTGTGATCTAGGGGGTACCAACCTGTCTAATCATAGTTGGTTATCAACTGTCACTCGATCCCCTAAAAGGCACCCAGGAACCCATGGTATTAGTAAATAGTGTAAGTGGGAAGCCCTCAAATGCTTGACTCATCTTACATATCGTCACCACAATTTCTTACCCCAAAGACATACATCACCTATACGATAATCCATCATGGAAAATCCAAGATAGGGGTTCCCACTATAAATATTTACATACACATATCACATCACATAAGTCTCGAAATGGGCCATCACACAGGTAATATAATAAATAATTTTATTAAAAAATTTAAATGTTCCAATCGGGTGATACCCTTACTGAAACACCGTCCATTTCTAAACACAATGTAAAGTTCCAATCGGGCCATCACTTCTGCTATAAATTTATAAATATTCATTAAAAAAAATATTTTTACCATCCAAACCTCTATCATTACATAACCCAATGTATTTACTAAAAACATTTACAAAATACTTTTAAAACCACACTAAATACCACATTGGTATTTAAAAAGAAATATGAGCCCTTACTTTACAAGACTAAATGCTTTTACCAAAATTCAGAAACTCTCTCCAAAGCATCATAAAATGCTACCTTATATTTTCAATTCCAAATGGCCTTTTTTCAATAAAATTCATCAGACCTTCCTTTAAGGATAACTAATCCAAACCCATTTAATATTTCAAGTGAAAACACTTTGGGAAATAAAACGAGGGAGTCAACTGGACATCCCCTCATGTAAACATTAAAATAATTTATTTGAAAACACGTAAGTCTCCAAACTAACCTTTAACTTTACAAACCCAGATATATTTACAAAAACATTTCCAAACCATTTCATAAAATAATTTAAAATTCCACTTTCCCCCAAAAATTTCTTAATTTTTAAATGAACCTCAAAACCACTAATAAATGTTTCAAACCCAAAATAACTATCAGTAGGCCATTTAAAATCCCATTTAATAAAATTAATTAGGCCATTAAAACTTATATTGAAACCATTCTTAATACAAAGGGAACTTTAACAAAACAATTTTCACTTTAATCAAACACCTCATATACACATCTATATATCATATAGGTATAGACCATTAGAAGAACAATTCCACAAATATTTTACATCCTAAAACTTCACACAAATATATGTAAACCCATGACAAGTATTAGAATCACATTTTCATATTTATTAAAAATAAAAAAGGGGTATAAATTATGTTTTACAGTTTATGAACAATATCCAAGTATCATTTTTTTTGAAACTGTATAGGAATAAAAAATAATTTATTTAAAACACATTTTTAACAAAAAAATAACAATTCTAAAACGTCATAATAATCTAGGAAATGGTAGAATAAACATGTCATTCATGAAAAAAAATATTTAAAAGAATTAAAGAATCAACAGAGTTATTCAAAATGGAATCATGTGAATTCACCAACCTTAAACATGTGAAAATGGGATGAAACTTAAATGGAAGGAAGAATATGAACCAAAGAAGGATTATAACAACCTAACAAACAAAAAATTACTAACACATCAATCATAACATCTTGGTTTGACCGAACGAGAAACCCCCAAATTTGGAAGAAAAATGCATCGGCCTGTGATGACGCTGATGGGGGAGGCATATCCCGGGATGACGCTAGTGAGGGAGGTAGTTGGAGGTAGTGGTTGCACACTGGATAGGTTATCCAGAGAAGGGATAAATGCTATATATGTTTTCCATAGGAGGGTCGCATGCCTAATAAAAAAGTGATTCTAGTGGGGTTGGGGTTGGCCGACCATGTTTCGTGTGAGAAAGGAAGAGAGAAGGGGGTGACAGCATCCAAGGTGGAGATGGAGGGAGGTGCAACCACTATTGGAGGGGAGGTATCCAAAATACGGGAGAAAGGTGGAGAGACATTGGAGGAAGGGCCCCAGGAAGGGGGTTATGAGGGGGGGTGTCACGCCATGAGAGAAAGTGGGAAATAGTGAATAAAGATTATTTTTTTTATTTTCATTTCCTTAAAACCCCAATAAAATAAATTGTTAAAAATAAAAAAAATAACATTATGATGGAATATAAAATAATAATGATAATAATAACATTAATATCATTAATTGTAAATTGTATAATAATATCAATTAATATTTCAATAATAATAATATTAATAATAATGATAACAACGTAGTTCAAA
Organism: Viscum album; assembly: GCA_963277665.1. Taxonomy (NCBI): domain Eukaryota; kingdom Viridiplantae; phylum Streptophyta; class Magnoliopsida; order Santalales; family Viscaceae; genus Viscum; species Viscum album. Next base: position 781,402,563 of record OY728119.1, read on the forward strand.
ATAATAATAATAATAATAATTTTAATTCTTTTATAATTATAGCAATGTTATAATTATAACATTCACTAAATTTTATTTTCATATCATAATATTTATTTTAATTTTGGGCAACCAAATTCTTACCTGATCCTACCGCACAGATATCTTCTAATGTGCAGTGCCCGTGCACCGACCTGAAACCCACAAAAAATACCAAAATTCATAAAAATTTAACTACCACTCAACTCGAACCTTGATGAGAACATCTAATGTTGGGAAATAATGATATTAATTAATTTTAATGGTTAAGGTGTAAAACGTATCCCCACCACAAAAACATTGTGCACCAAGATAGTCACCAAGATGAAAGTAAATCAAAAATTGTGTTCATTCTCGAACACAACTAAAAGAAACAAGGAAGTTTGGGATACTATTTATTCCCCAAGTCACACTTGATAAATACAGATGACACCACAAACCAAAAAATTGTAGAATACAAGAGGTTTCTCCCCACCACAAGGATTCTAATCGAATGAAAATAAAAATCAATACATACAACCCCAAGTAGGGGGAAATACTAGAACTCCCAATTGATCCAAACCAGATTCCATAGAATGATTGAAACAAATCCACCACTTAAACAAGAATCTTTCTAAACCTAAAAGAAAAACCTAAACTATGGGAAACTCACAAAGAAAACTCAACCCATAAAACAAACTAGAAACATTAGCCATCAATTCAACAAAACACAAATATCTGAAAATGAGTATAAATGAAACAAAAAACTTAACTAACCCACACATGGCTTAAACATTGAAAAACAAGAATGATTCAAAAGGGAAACATTAAAATAAGAAAAACATATTGTACATAAATGGAAGAATTACACCACACTTTTATAGTGAATTTTTATTTTTTATATAGTAATAAAAAAGAGAAAAAATACTTTTAAAATTTACATACTAACATGGAAAAAAATCTGGTTTAATGTTTCACATGGCCTCATCAACTCCATATTGTGTTTGTGCATCACTCCAAGACCTGAGGCTGGAGCTCTGATGTCTAATGCCCACCACCTTCCACATAGCCAATCACCGGTATCTCTTGGTAAAACATGTTCTTTTTTGGAATATTTCTAAAAAACATATCCAGATGATTGAGATAATCGCAACTATGGAACATCATCAGAGGGATGTGAGATGAAAACATTGAGTGCCCTAACATGCCTCACTGGTGGAAGTCACAAGAATGCTCCAATGAACTTTATGATTAAACTGATGAATGTGATTTTTGAGAAATATGTTTCTCCAGCACACCCTGCTCGCCATATGGGGAACCTTCATGAGTAATAAGAGACCATATATTTCCAACCACCTATGCACCAAATCCCAACTCAAATAGAAATGCTTCATCTACCATCTTTTCAAAAACAATGATCCTTATAATAGAGAGCCCTCTCTATGAGATCTGGGAGAAGACCCCCAATAAAGAGAGATGTCTTCATCAAATATTGTGATGATACCTTCAGAGAAAAGGAAACCAATTCCTTAACACGGTCAACGTAGGCCTTCACGGACTGTTGTCTTTGTTGAATACCCACGGGATCTTCTCGTTTCATTGGCTTCACCTCCTTAGGTATGAAATATCAAATGAATAAAGGCTAAAATATTACCTATTCATCTGGACATGAAATGATGGCGGGGAAAACAACTCCCATTTATCCAGATCTGAACCTTCAAACAAACCCAAAATGTAACACACTCTAAGAGCTTTGGGAATTCCTAAAACCCTAAATACACACTCGAGCTCTTCAATTCACTCCACTACCTCTAACATCCCTCGATAACTATGAAAGACATGATCCATTTGAGAAGAATAAAAAACTGTGCGTGACTCCTTAGAAATCCTTGAAATTTTTCTAGGTAGCATTTTATGAACAACAAGGAAAACACAAATCATATTTGACATCAAATGGAAGTATAATCATAAGAAACATCATGATCCAAAATTATCAACTAAAAAACCAAACAAATATAAACAAAACCCAAAAAAAATCCTTCAAAAGTCACCATTTTCATTTATATTTCAAAACTAACATCTTTTTAAGACACTTTTCCAAATTCTAAAAACCCCTTTTTAAACCAGTTTTAAATTTAAAAAATCATTTCCCGTTTATAGAATCACCACAAAAATGAAAACACATTCGTTTCAAATATACACCAGTGGCTTACCTTTAATAATCACAAGTGTTTCCCTCCTTTTTCATCCATCTGTTCCACACGCACTTCCCAAACATTCTCACTTACATAAAAATACTCAAAAGTATCACCCAAGGAATTGACTTAGAAGGTCACAACAATCCCCAAACATTCTATAAAAAACACATTCAATTTCAAAACCCTCTTAAACAATAAAAAAATAAAAATAAAATATTTTAACTTCAAAAATAGTTTCATCTTAAAATACAAACTTATTGTAAACTATCAAGAAGATGGATATGCTTCAATGCCTACCTCAGTGACAGAGTAGTGGTCCATTCCCCATGTTTTTCATGAAACCCAGAGGGACTTGAACCATGAACATAGACTAAAAATTGATCACTACTCCATATGGAATCTCAACATGACAATGGATCGCCTCTGTTGTTATTCCTCCATCCAAAATAGGAACAGAAGACTCCAATCCCCGACTACCCCTAGAAACTTGAGGTTCAGAACGATCAAGGGTTCATGACGCCCCTTTTATACCTACATCCCATGTTCCGGCCATCTTACTCTCTATTTACATAAAACCCCAAATAATAGGGGCTTTCTCTGATACCAATTATTCATTAACACACTCAGGTGGACCCTGAATCGTTCAACCTATTTGGACCATGGTATGTCTAGAAGGGAATTACCGATCCCCATGTACTGGAAACTCATGTTGGGGCTCAAAATTAAACATATGGGAATGATTTGGCCCATAATAAAAGATAATTAACAAAAGGTAAAGTAAATGGGAAATATAAGAACATAAATAAAATAAACGAACAGCTATATGTACCTCCACGTGACCTCATAGTTCACCACCAAACACAAAACCATGTTCTCTTTGAGAGAGATCTTGAACAAGAAAAAACCAGAAATTGAAAATATAATGTACGGTGTGGGATTTATAGCATTATAGGAAAACCCCACAGAATCCATGAAATCTCATTCCAAATACAATCCATTGAAACATGTTTGAAAATACATAAAAATAATTGTTTGCTCTCATGTTGGTAAATGAAGATAAATTTACTTTTTAAATCAACACACACACTATTTTTACATTATCAAAGATAATTTTATCCTTTTAAAAACCAAATCCTAATATAAGAGGATCCCAGGATAAAGAATAAATAAATAAATCAGGAAACTGAAAATATTCTAACAGATGCTCAAAATAGACAAGTTGTATGAACCAAAAACCAAGTGTATTGAAACATCAATAAGAAATGATAGGAAATAACCAAGGGTGGTCCTAAACAACTCTAAAATACCCTTGGATATACTCGGTTCAAAACCACCTAATTGATTACGGTGAAGCCCCTACGTTAATAACCATTGGCTGCCCAGAACCGACTAATCTAGTGGAACATCCCACCTGTCCAATCTACGATCCCGGGGGTACAAAACCATCCAATCAGGACTAGTTATCAACTGTTACTTGATCACCTAAAAGATACCCATAAATACATGGTAATAGTAAATAGTGTATGTTTGAGGCCCACACATGTGTGGCTGACCATACATGCGACCACCACACTTTCCTTCCCCAAACATAAAAACCACCTTTACGAAAACCCATAAAGGTAAATACTGGATAGGGGTACCACCTATAAATATATACATACACATATCACAACACACAAGGTTATAACAAGGTAATCTGAAAGATAATTCCATAAAGAATTTTAAAAAACATCTCAATGTGCGGATTAGATATTTTCAATTAAAAACACATTCCATTTCCAAACACAATGAAAAGTTCCAATCAGGTGGTCACTTCATTTAGACATTTAAATATTCTATTTGAAAACTTGATTGTGGAAAACCGGGCCTTTATACTTACATAACCCAATGCATTTACTAAAAACATTTACAAACTATTTCCAAGACAACAGCAATGACCACTTTGGTATTTACAATTCCAAACCAGCCCTTACATTCCAAGACAAATTTTTTTTGCCAAAAATATTTAGAAACTCTTTCCAAAAAAACATCAAATGATCCCTTATATTTGAAATTCCATACGACCTTTTTTTACCAACATTTGTTAGTAAATCATTCAAATAAAATCAGGCCAAACTGTTTTAATATTTCATCTAAAACCTCTTTTAGAAATCTTATGAGGGAGACGACTAGACATCAATTAATGTAAACAATTAAACCATTATGTTAAAAACATGTAAGTCTCTAAACATACCTTTATTAATACAAACACAAATATATTTATCAAAAAGTTTCCAAACCATTACTTAAAATAATTTAAAATTCCAATTTCACCCCAAAATTACATAATAACCAAACACACTTGAAACCCACTAATAAATGAGTAAGACCAAAAGAACATTTCCAAAACCTTTTAAAATACCAATTAAACAACTAATGCACTATGCCTTTAAATCCCAACATGAAACCGTGCTTAATAAATAGAATCCCTTTAAATGAAAACAATTGAAACATTAATAAAACACCCCATGTACACCAATATGTATAATATATTCATCAACTATTATAAAATCACTTCCATTAATTTTTTTCAACATAAAAACTTCACAAAAACTTTTTTAAATATAGGAAAAGTATGATAATCCAATATTCATTTTAATTTTAAATACACATGGGGTAAAAATCATGTTTGACAATTTATAAATAAAACTCAAGAATCGATTTGTGTGAAACATTACAGGAATAACATATAATTTCTTCATAACATATTTTTAGGAATATATATCAATTATAAAACATCATAATAATCTAGGAAAGAAAAACATAAACACATGATTCATGAAAAAAATAATTTAATATAATTAAAGAATCAATGGAGTGCGTCAGAAAGTAAATACATGAATTAACCTACCTCAAAATCATGATAATGTTAAAAAACATCAACTGAATGAAGAAAACAAATTAAAGAAGATCCACACACCTTAACTCTCAAAAAAATGACTCACACATAAATACTAACATATAGGTTCATCCAGAATAAAAACCCCACAAATTTGGATGAGGAACACATGAACCAAAGATGGTTCAAACAAGGGAGGCCCAATAGGAGATGGTTCCCTCTAGAGGTAGATGGATGTGGTGGTCTCACGCTGGAGAGGTTGGCCAGAGGAGGGTCACGCATTGGAGTGGTTGGCCATAGGAGGGATGCACGCCAGATAAGGTAATTCTCTAGTGGGGTTAGGATTGACCTACTGAGTTTTGTGTGAGAAGGTAAGGTAGAAAGGGTTATCATCACCTAAGGGTATCTAGAGATTGGTGTGAATGATAATGGTGGGGAGGTCATCGAAGGAAGGGTTCATGGTGGAGTGGCGATGGAGGAAGAGCGCAAGGTAGGGGTATCGTGGGGAATGGTTGTGCTGTTAGTGGGAAGGGATAGGGTGTCAAGTGTTTAATTTTTTTTCTTTTCATTTTATTAAAACCCTATTAAAATAAATTATTAATAATAATAGAAACATAATAACTGAACTAATAATAAAGAAGATAATAATAATAATCATATCATTAATAAAAATGTTTATAATAATATCAATAAACATTTTAATAATAATTATTATTATAACTTTATGAATATAATAATAATTTCAATTCATTTAAAATTATTATAATAATATTATTATTATTATTATAATTAAAACATTATTTAAAAAAATGTCATAAAATTTTAGATTTTTTCAATATTGGGAAACCACATGGTCACATATGTCGGTCACATAGTTATAGCTAACTGTGTTGTGCCCGTACACCACCCATAAACCAACTGAAAATACCAAAGATCTAATTTTTTTAATCTATAAATCAACTCAAACATCTATGAGAACATACATAGCTATGAAATAATAATATTAAATAGTTTTAATGGATTGGGTGTGACAAATATTTCATGGGAAAATCAAAATAATCTTAAAAAGAATAATTCCATCTAGGTTATCATTGATCGCCTAACCAGATATGCAAATTTAATTTATATAAAATATTAATTACCTCTTGAGAATCATTAAAGGATCTATAATAATTAAAATATAAGAAATACTTGAAGAACCCATTCAATTATTTAGGATTGATATCCTCATTTTAATTAGAAATTATAGTAGAGTCTTCAAAATGATTTTGATTCCATGATTTATTTGAGAACTGCCTACCATCATCAAACTGTTGGATAGTTAGAATGGAAAATCCAATCAATGGAAGACATTTTAAGGTCATGATCATTGGAATTTCATGTTATAACATATTAGTATTTACCTTCAGTATAGTTTTCCTAAAGAAATAGTTCTCGTTTAAGTATTTAAATGGATCCATATGAAGCATTATATAGAAAAAGATCTCATAAAATTACTAGTTGGGATGAATTTTTTTAGGGAAAAATTCTTGGCACAAAACATTTCTAAGAAACAAAAAATAAGGTAAAGGATATTCAAGATCATATAGAAGAATCTTCATTTATGAAAAATTGTTTTGTCAATAATCAATGGGAAGATTAAAAATTCAAGGTTAAGGACCATGTTTTCATTAATGTATCTCCATGGAAGTGTGTTTTATGATTTGGTATGAATGGGAAACTAATCCCCAGGTACATATAAAGCTTTGAAAATCTATAAATAATTGGATTTTTCCTTCATTGTTTATAAATTCCTCAAATTCTCTCCACAACACATGATGTGATTCTTATATGTTGTTAGTAAAGTACATTTAAGGCCCATCACATGTGCTCAACTTTTTCAATATTATGTTGGAAGCATTAATATGAAGAACCCATCTAGATTCTTGATACTAGATATATTATTTTGGGTAATTTGATAAATCATCTAATAAATGTATTTTGGAGAAATCACAAAATGAAGGTAGCAACATGGGAACTATAAGATTTTAAGAAGAATAACTACCCTCATATATTTATTAAACAATATACATGATATTTTAAGGATGGAATTTTGTATGAGGGAATAATTTAACACCCTAAAACATTATAATATTTTCATTTTAGAATATCTTTAATTTTATTAACAACTGTTAATGTATAAAATATTTAATTATCTTTCATTACACACTACAATGACTTTATTTGTTGGAAACTTTTTACTGAATAATATTAATATAATTATTTTAATTGAAAATTACCTACATACCATAAAATTTGAGACAATAAATTGGATTAACAAAATTTTAAAATATATTTTATAATTCATTGGTTACCAATTAATTAGAGATGAATATAAAACACAATTTAATATAAAGGAAATGTTTTTATAAAAAAAATATTTTCATGTGAGAATGGTGTATTATATTAATAAATTAATTTAATTAAATGTTTTGGGTGATAATAATTAAATTTACATATTATATATTAAATAATATTTTTTAAAATCATCTGATATATTTTATATCCATCAGATAAGAAAAATCCAATTTCACACATAAAAAAGATGTAATTTTTTAAAGACAGGTTTGCATCATTTTAATGGCACACTAGTTTGAAAAATAAATTTTGAAACATTTCAAAATTTTATTTGTAAAAATAAACTTCACTTAGGGATCATAATTTTAAAATTTTATTATGGTTAATTTCTTTTATTTTTTAGAGATTTTTTAGTTTTAATGAATAAGGAAAAATATTGAATTTTAATTGAAAACTGACTTTTCATATAAATAATATATAATAACAACATTCATTTAAAAAAAATTAATGTATTATTAAATAATATTTACATATTTTAAAATAATATAGTTCATTGGGATAATTTTTATAAATAATTTAGATCTAAAAACATAGTATGTATTTGAACTTTTTCACTTTTAAAACTTGCTTTCTCATCCTATTGCAGGGAATAATTTGAAATAAATTTCTTCCATCTATTTGATTTGAATTTTATAAAATGGATTCCATTTTTGGAATAATACAAATTTCTAATATCTAATATGGTCAAATTATATTTTGACCAAAATTATTAGTGAATGTGGGTGCAGTTAATTACACCATTTTAGAGAATAACGAGTTCACTTATTTGTTAAACGTAGAATATAATGGGTAAGAATGAAACATCCATTTTTCAAAACCCATTTTCTGTATGTAGTTAGTGAATTAAAAATTTATTATTGAATTTTGTGCATTAGTTAAGCATATTTTAGGGTAAAAAATGTGGGTACACCTATCCTCTGTTCAAAATTCCCGGATTGTCCTCTCCCTCAATTATAAAAGGCCTCCACTCTCCCCATTCTTCAAAACAAAAAACCCACATAGGTTAGTAAATTTCCTTCTCGAATAACTACAAAAATACCCTCCAATAATCCTAGAATCCATAAATTGGGAATAAATCCATCTTAGGAAGATAATAATGCAAACCAAATGAGGATACCCAAATAAGAGATAATGTTTTTCTAAAAGCATTTTTATTTTATATTCTAATCCACCTCATTAAATTATTATTATATATTTATTATAAAATATCCTAATTATATTAAATATACATAAATTATTTTATCTTATGTTTACAAAGTAAAAATTCCCAAACTTCCATAAAATTGGTTTCAAAATCATTGTTTGTGTGTACGGAGGACTACCGCCTATTGAACTAATATCTTTCATTTTTCCATTACCACATTTCACAGTTGGGAATAATGATGGAAATAATATTTATATATTATATATATTATATTTATGATGTATTTATTATTCTGAAATAATTTTATAACACACATGTTCTTTCATTCAATTTTGTTGGAATATAATAATGTCATTTGCGGGTACTACAAACTACCACCTCACGAAGTGATGTGATTAATTCACACACTAGATTTCATGGTTTTAAAAGGAATATGTGATAAATATTAAATAATAATACTATAAAGTTTATATATATATATGATTTAATTTTCATTCTTTCAATAAGATAAGAAAATGAAAATAGAATTCATCCTACTGTACGACCTATCATCTCGATGAATGGATTATTTTTTCCTATCAAAAATATTTTTAGATAACTCTAAGTACTTATATAATATGTAACATCCGAAGCTTCCATGGTACTCTTCTCTCTGAATAATATAGTAGCGTTTGTTTTACGCAACTTCAAGTTCTAACACACACCATAACTATTAAAACTAGCTGTTATGAATAGTAATACCCACTTTTTCAAATATTATACATTTTATCTTTCAAAATGGGCTTCATTTTATGATTTGGAATATTGAAATTATCATAGGGGAAATTTTGGTACTTTTCGAATAACTTTCTTATTTTGATGAATAGTGGAAATTATTAAATTTTAATTAAAAACAACTTTTTAAATAGAAATAATTAATAGTGATAAATTATGAATTTGAGTGGTTTTAAAGTATATTAAGAATATATTTTTACCATTTAATACAATTTTTTTCATTGGAAATAATTTCACATTTAAACCAGATATAAACAAGTTTCAATCTTTTGATATTTATTATTTCTTAAAAACACACTTTTTGTTTTGATAACAGGAATTAATTTTAAATTAATTTCTTTCACTTTTGTGTTTTGAATTTGTAAAAATGGATTCCATATTTAGAATCAATATGTCCAAATTATTTAAATAGGAAACTCTTATTTTTAGACATTTTGAATAATTACATAGGTAAATATTTTATTTACCATGGTTAAAGGGTAAATCCGGTAAATAAAGGTAAACAAATAATATTATAATAATATTAATTTACCCTAAAACGTGTACTAACCCTATTGGTAGATACATTTCAGACCATGTGCATCTTTGGGTCGATTTTGGGACCCCATGGATCCACATGAAAGCGATAATGACACTTTATATTAATTAAGTTAAAGTAAATACAAAAATGACATAAGCATATATATTTTCGAAAAACAACTTTTACAATGGGTTATATATTTTATGTTTTAGAATTTAAATATTTATTAGAAATTTAAAAATATTTCCTATATAATGGTATTTGATTTATAATTTTTAGAAATTGAATAATTATATTTATTTAAGACACAATAATGATGCAATATTTTCCTTATTAATGAATGAATAAAATAATTGGGATTATAAATGTTAAAATAAATATAATATGAAAGTTTAGATGCCATAAACGAATTTTATTGGTTAATATGACATTTTAGTATTTCTTAAATTCATTTGGTTTGAATTAATAATGTTTTTATGACTTTAACAAAAATCAATTATTGAATAGTGTCAAAATTGACATAAATGTGTTTTTAAAACAAATATTATATTATTAATTGATATTCTATTCCTAAAAATATAAGTTTCAGCCAAAGTACTTATATCATGATATTTGTATCATTAGTGGACCACTTGGGGGGTCTCTTGGATGTATATAGTAAGTTTATTAACTATATAATATAAAATACAAAGTGACTTGGTAAATGTCAAACTAATTAACTAAGAGTTAAAAATAAAAGATAAGGTTAATAAAATGACCCAAACCTATCTAAAATCTATTGTTTGAAAGGTTTTAGACCCATACCCACCTTATAATTTGAATAATCGACTTTGGAGCCATTAGAAACCGAATATGAATTTAATATAAAATAATACTTTAAGTTTTTCCTAAAGATCTCATTCCCCCCCTTATAAAAGGACACCACTTCTAACCAATTTTTCACACCATTAAAGCCTTTTGGCTCAGCCAAACCCTGCCCAAATATTCTCTAAAATTCCCTCAATTAAACCTAGAGGCCATAGTTTGATCAGAAAGCCAACCTAAGGAGCCCTTTTGATCAAATCAAAAGGAAGAACCCGAATAAGAGGTAATGATTTCAGCACCCTCTTTCAAGTTCCATTCTTCTTCCACTTATTCTTTATTTGTTATTTCCATTATAAAATAATAATTCAAGAATATTATATATACTGTGATGTTATTTTAAATATGTTACAACCATATTCAGTATTCTATCCATCCTTTGAATGACATGTCACCATACGTGCGTACGTACGGCCTACCGTCTCCACATCATGGTGTAATTGTTATTCAATATATTATTATTTGGATGTGTATAATAATGATATTTAATTCATGTCACTAATAAATATAACATGATAATGATTTTTTATATATGACATAACATCAAATTATATATTATTTTAATTTCAAAATAATGATAATGTCGCTCATGCGTACGTACGGATTACCATATCCACGAACGCAATAAGATTCATTCCAAATCATATCCATTCAAGACTAAATTTCATTAGATGAATAAAAACAATTTTTAGAGACATGATATAATTTTGGATATGAAAAAGATAAATCCCACCCCTAACAAATACAGCTCGCATAACAAATAATATAAAATAAAATTAATCTGTTAACACGCGAAACGAAAATGATACTAAGATATTATTAACAAATCAATGTTAAAAGATCATATATGATATCATATTAATGTAAATAATTATTTTATAATTAAATAAAAATTATTTCACCATAATACAAGAGGTTATCCTACCTTCGACCATGGAAAAAGTAAAAAGTAAGGGGTTTCTTTATCACACTTTTAATTCCGTGAGATTTCCATTGTTCACCACTTATTTATTGCATGTGGTATGTGTACTGCCCATGATTGTATTCATTGTGTAATATAAATTAATTTATGGATATATACATCACCATTGTATGATCCTTCTTTCATGGGTGTATTTTTTGTAAGTTACGAAATCGATAAGGGAATTTGAAATTTCCACTCATTTGGCTTTACGCATACTTTAATGATTATTATACTACAAGATTGTGTGTGGAATCACTATTCATTTTCTTATGTCATGATTTCTATTCCCCTTTTTGTGGATATACTTTTGATACACATAATCACTCTATTGAAAAATTCTCTAGTCATCAATATGAACTTGATAAGAGTAATTTTGACTCAATCTCCATTTGTTGAGTTAAATATCCAATTCGTTGGTGTTGTTTTTATGAGAATATTTGTGAATGCCCTCTGATTGATTTACACTGAATATCCAATAATATTGAGTTTATTTATGTTTTTTCACACATAATTATGTCGTTGAATTATCCTTAACCTAAGGAAACAATCATTATAAGATATTTCAACACAATTTATAATCCCTTGAGACTTCTTTGTTGTTATACACCAATTCACTTTTATAAGGTGTATATAATGTACTTTGACATAGTATATCATGAATCCCCTTATTCTAATTACATTATAAAGTTTTTATTACCTCAATTATTTGTATTCAAGTGTCTCTCTTTTGGTTAGAAACTCTAACTAAAATATCATTTTAAATATTTAAAGATTTATTATTCTAAATCTTTCTCATTAATGTCCATGTTTTAAAAATGGTTTTAAGGATTTTTTTATATGGACATAAAAGTTTTAAAATTAAATTACTTTTAAAAGTTTCAAAGTGGTATGGGACACTTTGAATCAAAAATATATTTTTAAACGGATTCTTGACAAATAGTGTGACTTTTAAATGTTTTCAAGAAAAGGGGGATACTTCTCTCAAATAGTTTGGATAGTTATTTTCATCTATGTCAATATCATTCATTATTCCCAATTGAGGGTAATTTGTTACAATATATTCTCCCATATTGTATGGAATGAGTTATGTTTGACTATGGATGTGTTATTTTTATACCATTCATGGTTTGTGGATAAAGTGTTAACATTTCGAATGCAAGTTTTAATACGAATGTTTATGTTATGTTTCAAAAATTTCATATAATGAATGCATTGGACTTAGTATATGACGGGTGGAGCCCGCTATAGCTCCTCGATGCATCGGTAGGTCTCATGAGACAAAATAGTTTCTTGGAACGAGGCCCTGACAAAATATTATTTGTAGTCTCGGCACGAGGCCTTGGCTACATGGTTATGATAGTCTGACATTATGAAATCCATCATTATGAAAGTGGTTATTTATATTGCATGTGATTATTCGACTAGTAGAATATCCATGTGAATAAGTAAATGGAATTATTTCATTTTATCTTTGCCATATTATGCTTAAGTTCAAGTTTAAAAGACTTTGTTTTTAGTTATACATTGCCTTAAGTGTTTATTCTTATCTATGAAAGCTTCTCCTATATTTTTATCCTTACTGAGCATCTAAGCTCACCCATTTCAATGTTTTATTTTTCCCAGGATGTGAAGAAGTAATTTATGAATAAAATACAGGGATAGTATGAGTGGATATAAAGACAAGATGTTGTTTTAGTTTTTTTACCTTATGATGTAATGTAAGACTTATGAATATATCTAGTGTTTTCAAGACTACTAAACAAATCGGTCTTTCGAGACTTGATCCTTTGTGATCATGACAATGTTATGTAATAATTCACAGACTCTAGATAACTAGGGTCGGGGCGTTATAGTTGGTATCAGAGGAAGTTTAGTACAAACCTTGGGAGCTATATTTAGATAAACTCTGATTAGAGAACATGGCCCTAATATAGACTTTGAGGATTAGTATAGAAGAACATCCTAGAATTTTGGTATTGTATAGATTTTGTGAGTTTTCCGAGCAATACATCCCTGTCTGGATACGAGCAGGTAGAGGAGGCTCTGGCACAAATGTACCTAGGGGTAAAACCTGAAAACACAGCTTTGAGCTAGACTTGAACGGGAACTGGTTCACGATAACAGACCTTGCTTCACTCTTGGTTACGATATTCCCGGGGGATATTCTTAGGATAATTTATATTTTCTTTACAGACCGCGTTGAAGTATTATATATAATATGAGATTAAATGACCTTGGTTAATCCTAATGTGTTTCAAATTGAGAATATGGTGACATGGTATTCTCTAAATGATTTTATGAGTACTATTACTCACACAATGCTTTTTGGTTTTAGTCAATGGCTGGATTCCAAGAAAGTCATAGTGACTTTGAGAATGATGTACAAGGTGGGAACGGTGGTGGCAATGAGAAAAAAAATGGAATGTTGATAGGCGTAAAAGATATCATCTTCATGCCAAATCAATTTTCCAAAAATATGATCCACAATATATATATTAACCAATTCTCGAACTCAACAAAGAAGAGAAATGTGATGAATGATAAGAGCTCCAGCAGTGGAGACCATGGAGAAAGGAATCCTCAATTTCCATCATGTAGGAAATGTGGAAGAAGACACCCAGGAAAGTGCCTCAATGGGACAAAGAAATTCTTTACGTGTGGGAAGGAAGGACATAAAGTGAAGAATTGCTCAAGAAAAATGAAGAGAACTATGGAAGAAGATACAAATGGTCCCAATAATCCATTTACGGTCATTTTCCGTAAATGTAGGGTACCTGGCCATTAACCGAGTGAATTCCCTATTCTATAGGATATTTTCTTGGTCAAAGAAGAAGCTATGTGGAAATAAATGGCTGAATAAATGTTTAAAAAGTATTAGTGCTCCTTGTTGATGGGTTTACTTTGGAATAATTATCTCTTGTATTTGTAACCATGTAGTTTGCCAAGTGAGAATGATATTTGGGGAAAAATTATCTTTTCTCTTGTAGATATAGTTATATATAACCATTTGGTTTTATATGATCATTGGGTTTGAGGCAATTACAAGTTATTATAATTTGGGATGAAAATGTAAGGTATGATATAACATTTGTTGTTAAATTATGTTATGGTTATTTTGAGAAATTTATCTCATTTTGGTAATATTATAAAATATAGTTTTTGAAAAAGGACAACACACAGACCGTGTGACATCCCGTTGTGTTGGACAAAGCTGTGGCAATCTAACACACAACCAAAGTGCGACTGGGATTTATCGCCGACCACTGGACTACGTAAAGTCCCTGGTTAGTGTGACTATTATTTTTAGTTAAATGATTTTATTGATAAATAATAATTCGATTTGGGATCATATGTCTTATCAAATGAATATCCTTAGTATAGGAAAATGATTTGGTGATTGAGTGATAAATTTTATTTTGGAAGATGTTCTCTTTGTTGGGAACACTATATGCCCAAGGAAAATAGAATAGTATGGGATTTAATTTGAGGAGTAATGGTGGATTTTTATCTATGTTTTTATTGTGGATTTATAGTGATTTGGGTTATTTATATAAATGATTAAACTATAATTGATAATATGTGATTAGGTTAATTACTTTTAAGTATGTGACTTTAAGAGTAATTGATGTCATTTGGAGATACAATTTAACGTGGAAGACTACATAACCAAATTCTTCTATTTTTTGAGTTTAAATATTATTTTGGATTTTATTAAAGGATTTTAAGGACAATTCTTTATTTAATGCTATTTATTTAACTTTGGGGTATTGTTGGTTTAATTTTAGAAATTATGATTGGTGTTTCTTTCTCTAATGAAATAACCTTTTGTGGGATAATTAGATCTTATACTAACCATTTTGGTTTTGATTAATCTCTAAAGACAAGGTAAATATATAGATTATTCTTCGTGGATCATGTGTTTCTATAAGAATTTTATTGTATCTCCTCTAGTGTGACCAAGTCTTCTAGAATACCCATCGTTTAAAAATGAGTTAGTAATAGAAATTTATTATATAATGAAACATTAGATAAATATTAAGTATATCACTTTATGTTCTTAATGAATCTCAGAAATGAATTCCTCATCTTTATGTAATGTAACTTATAAAAAATAAAATAAAAATGTTGTCGGTTTACTTTTATTACTAGAAACTAATGACTGTTTTTCCCATCACAAGTTTGTGGTTTTATTATTGTTAACTTTTTCCTGATCATGTTTTCTATCCCTCTCCATCAGAACTTGACACTTATTTTATCATCCATATCCATGTTTTTCTACATGGAATCCTAATATAGGTTATCTCGGGTGACCGTTTTACTTCTCTTTCTTTCTTTTAAAGTGATAGTTTTATTGACTCTTTATCCGATGTGGTACTTTACATTATATTCCCAAGCCCAATTTTAAAAATTTCAAGGATGAATTTTATTGAAGGAGGGTAGAATGTAACACCCCAAGATTCCACTGTACGCTTCTCGCTGAATAATACAGTATCTTGTGTTGTACGCAACTTCATGTTCTAACACACAACACAACTAATAAAACTAGCCGTTATGAATAGTAATACCCACTTTTTGAAATTTTATACATTTTATCCTTCAAAATGGACTTTATTTTTGGATTTGGAATCTCGAAATTAGCCTAGGGTGAAATCTTGGTACTTTTCGGATAACTTTCATATTTTGATGAATAGTGAAAATTACTAAATTTTAATTAAAAACAACATTTTTAATCGAAATAATTAATAGTGATAAATTTTGAATTTTAGTGGTTTTAAAGTATATTTATAATATATTTTTACCATTTAATACAATGTTGGTCATTGGACCTAATTTCACATTTAAACCAGACATAAAAAGGTGTCAATCTTTTGATAGTTATTATTTTTTAAAAACACGCTTTTTGTTTTGACAGCGGAAATTAATTTTAAATTAATTTCTGCCACTTATGTTTTTTGAATTTGGAAAAATGGATTCTATATTTGGAATCAGGATTTCCAAATTATGTAAATAGTTAGCTCTTATTTTTAGACATTTTGAATAATTACTTCGGTAAATATTTTATTTACCATGGTTAAAGGGTAAATCCGGTAAATAAAGGTAAATAATAATATTATAATAATATTTATTTACCCTAAAACGTGTCCTAAACCTATTGGTTGATACATTTCCAACCATGGGAATCTTTGGGTCAATTTTGGGACCCCATGGATCCACTTGTAAGTGATAATGACACTTTATATTAATTAAGTTAAAGTAAATACAAAAATGACATAAGCATATATCTTTTAGCAAAAAAAGTTTTACAATGGGTTATATATGTTATGTTTTAGACTATAAATATTAATTAGAAATCTAAAACTATTTCCTACATAATTTTATTTTATTTATAATTTTTATTCATTGAATAATTAAATTTATTTATGACACAATAATGATGCAGTATTTTCCTCATTAATGAATGAATGAAATAATTTGTATTATAAATGTTAAAATAAACATAATTTTAAAGTTTTGATTCCATCCACGAATTTTATTGGTTAATATAACATGTTTTTATTGCTTAAATGAATTTTTTTTGAATTATTAAAGTTTTTATGACTTTAACAAAAATCAATTATTCAATACTGTCAAAATTGACATAAATGTGTTTTTAAAACAAATATTATATTATTAATTGATATTCTATTCATAAAAATCTATAGTTCTTCCAAAGGACTTATATCATGATATTTGTATCATTAATGGACTACTTGGGTGTCTCTTGGATGTATATAGTAAGTATATTAACTATATAATATAAAATACAAAGTGACCTGGTAAATGTCAAACTAATTAACTAAGAGTTAAAACTAAAATATAAGGTTAATATAATGACCCAAACCTATCTAAAATATATTGGTTGAAAGGATTTATACCCATACCCATCTTAGACTTTGAATAATCCACTTTGGATCTATTAGAAACTGAATATGAATTTATTATAAAATAATACTTTAAGTTTTTCCTAAAGAGCCCCTCCCCCCTTATAAAAGGACACCACTTTTAACCAATTTTTCACACCTTCAAAGCCTTTCGAATCGGCCAAACCCTACCCAAATATTATCTCAACTTCTCTCAATTCAACTTAAAGTCCTTAGTTTTATCAGAAAGCCAACCTAAAGAGCCATTTGGATCAAATCAAAAGGAAGAACCCAAAGAAGAGGTAATGATTTCACCACCCTCTATCATGTTCCTTTCTTCTTCCACTTCTTCTTTCTTTGTTATTTCCATTCTAAAATAATAAATCCAGTATCTTATATATATTTTGATGTTATTATAAATATTTTACAACAATATTCAGTATTCTATCCATCCTTTGATTGACATGTCACCATAGGTACGTACGTACGGCCTACCGTCTCCACGTCGTGGTGTAATTGGTATTCAATATATTATTATTTGGATGGGTATAATAATGATATTTAATTCATGTAAATAATAAATATAACACGATAATTATTCTTTATATATGATATACCATCCAATTATATATTATTTTAATATCAAAATATTGATATTTTCGCTCGTGCGTACCTATGGATTACCATCTCCACGAACGCGATAAGATTCATTCCACATCATATCCATTCAAGACTAAATTTCATTTGATGAATAAAAATAATTTTTATAGACATGATATCATTCTGGATATGAATAAGATACATCCCATCCATAATCAATACGGCTCGCATAACAAATAATATAAAGGAAAACGAATCCGTTAACACCCGAAACGATGATAATAATAAGATATTATTAACAAATCAATGTTAAAAGATCATATATGATATCATATTAGTGTAATTATTCTTCTATAATTAAATAAAAATTATTTCACCATTATATAGGAGTTTAACCTACTGTCAACCAAGTAAAAAGTACAAAGTAAGGGGCTTATAATCTCACTTTTAATTCTGTGAGATTTCCATTGTTCGCCACTTATTTATTGCATGTGGTGTGTGTACTGCCAATGATTGTATTCATTGTGTAATATCTTTTAATTTATGTATATCTAAATCACCATTGTATGATCCTCCTTTCATGGGTTTATTTTTTGTAAGTTACAAAATCGATAAGGGAATTTGAAATTTCCACTCATTTGGCTTTATGCATACTTCAATGATTATTATACTCCAAGATTATGTGTGGAATCACTATTCATTTTATTATGTCATAATTTTCACTCCCCTTTTTGTGGATATACTTTTGATATATATAATCTCTCCATTGATAAATTTTATAGTCATTAATATGAACTTGATAAGAGAAATTTTTACTCAATCTCCATTTGTTGAGTTAAATATCTAATTCGTTGGTGTTGTTTTTACAAGAATATGTGTGAATGTCCTCTGATTGATTTACACTGAATATCAATTTTTTTTGAGTGTATTTATATTTTTTCACACATAATTATGTCTTTGATTTATCCTTAACCTAAGGATACATTCTTTATAAGAGATTTCATCTCAATTTACATTCCATTGAGTCTTTTTTGTTGTTATACACCAATTCACTTTTATAAGGTGTATATAATGTACTTTGACATAGTATATCATTAATCCCTTTATTCTTATGAAATTATAAAGTTTTTATTACCTCAATTATTTGTATTAAAGTTTCTCTCTTTTGGTTAGAAACTCTAACTAAAATATCATTTTAAATTTTTTAAAGATATATTATTCTAAATATTTTTCATTAATGTCCATGTTTTAGAAATGGTTTTAAGGATTTTTTTATATGGACATTAAACTCTTAAAATTAAAATTCTATTTGAAAGTTTCAAAGTGTTATGGGACACTTTGATTCAAAAATATATTTTTAAAAAGATTTTTGACAAATAGTGTTACTTTTAAATGTTTTCAAGAAAAGGGGGATATTTCTCTTAAATAGTTTTGATGGTTATTTTCATCTATGTCAATATAATTCATTATTCTAGATTGAGGTTAATCTGTTAAAATAAAATCTCCCATATTTTATTGAATGAGTTATGTTTGACTGTGGATTGTATATTTTTATACCATTCATGGTTTGTGGATAAAGTATTGACATTTCGTATGCAGGTTTTAATACGAATGTTTTTGTTATGTTTCCAACTTTTCATATGAGGAATGCATTGGACTAAGTAAGTGACAGGTGGAGCCCGCTATATCTCCTCGATGCATCGGTAGGTCTAATGAGACAAACTAGTGTCTTGGCATGAGGCCTTGAGAAAATCTTATTTGTAGTCTCAGCACGAGGCCTTGGATATGTGGTTATGATAGTCTGACATTATGCATTCCATTATTATTAAAGTGGTTTTTGATATTGCATTTGATTATTCGACTAGTAGAATATCCGTGTGAATAATTAAATGGAATTATTTCATTTTATCTCTTCCATATTATGTTGAAGTTCACGTTTTAAAGGCTTTTGTTTTAGTTATACGTTGTCTTAAGTGTTTATACTTATCTATGAAAGCTTCTGCTATATTGTTATCCTTACTGAGCATCTGATCTCACCCCTTTCAATGTTTTATTTTTTCTAGGATGTGAAGAAGTAATTAATGAATGACCTGCAGGTATAGTATGAGAAGATATGAATAAAAGATGTTTTTGTAGTTTTTTTACATTATGATGTAATGTAAGACTTATGAATATATCTAGTGTTTCCAAGACTACTAAACTAATCAGTCCTTCGAGACTTGATCCTTTGTGATCATGCCAATGTTATGTAATAATGAACCGACACTCGGTAACTAGGGTCGGGGAATTACATAATAAATATATATGATATTTTAATCAGGTTGTATATTTATTGAGATAACTGAATCATGATCTAATTAGTTGTAACAAAAAATAACAAGTCAAAACATACACAAAAAACAAGGAAATTAACACACCAAAAATGAAAATAATAAAATATAATTAAACAATTGGTGATAAGAGGCTATAAAGGGATAATATATGATATTACAATTATTTACATGGTTATATTATAATTTAATAAACTTTGTAAAACCATTATACACGATGATAAAGGGTTTTCAACCAAAAGGTAGAGTAATGTAAGGGTATTCGACCCAGTATACATTCCATTGTGACTATTTTGTTATTATGCACCAATTCAAATTTATATGGGGTATATACTACCCCATTGACATGTCATTTCATAAATAATTCATTATTCATGTTATTTTAAATTTTAATTTGAATTCTTTCATCCCGGAATATTTTATTTGGAAATTACCAAGTGATGAAGATATTGTTAGATCTTTTGTGATTGTTAATTTTATCATAAAACAATCACATTATTGGAATCCCTTTTTAATTTTAATTATCTTTCCCTTAAATATAAATATTAATGGTAGATATATACAATTTTTTACAATACTATATTCCATTTTTATATATGGTGCTTACCATGAATGTTTTTTAATGAACTGAAAAAAAATAATTACAAATCTATACCCCTTACTCCCTATGGATATTTTATAAGGAACATTATTCATTAATTTAAATATATTATTAGATATATGAGGAATGATTTGGACATGAATGAAAAGGTTTATGGACTAGTTAATTGAATCCTATTAATGAATCGACAGTCTCATGAGATGAACCATTAGGCCTAATCAGATGGATTTTTACCTAGTATGTTTTAAACTGTCTTGTGGACAGATCATTCTAGTAAATGTATCATGGTCCTAGGAAACATGACATATGATAATTAATAATTACCTTAATTTGTAATTATATAACTTTTACCCATGAAATTATCAATTTGAGAAAAATCTATGGGTTCATTTCGTTCTTAGTTTATTGATTAAAGGGAATGTTTTCAGTTATTTAACATTCCATATTGATTATGCCTTATACAATATTTTAAATGGAATGTGTATTTTGTTATTTTATATAAATTATTGATTATGATCATTGATTTATTATTTATTATATCATATTAAACCTTTAAAAAGAGTTTGAGCTTTCCTTTATTGGGTTTTCTTTCTCCTGGATATGAAGATAAATTCTTATAATGAGATACAAGGACGGAGAGATTTTATTTTTATTATAATTTATTTGGTTTTCCCAAGGTAATATGGGTATCATGAATTAAATCTATTATAAAAAATGATAAATTTTTTGATCCATTTGTATTTTCATATTATATCTATGCCAATTTAACAAATCAATGCATCAGATTTGGGATACAATGGTTGGGGTAGTTACATGTTCATGCTGAGATAAAATGGTAAAAAATAAATAAGGTTTCCTACACATATTCTAGACTTAACAGCTAAATATAGATATCCTATAACAGTATCCATAGGATTGTCTTTAAGGATTCATGTTTGTTTAGGTAACACATTTTCTAGATTATCACTATAAATCCCTTTTGGTCAGAATTGTTTATCATAATGTTCTAGATCATTATCATTTTATGTTATCAAGAAGCAGGCCATGTTCAAAGTTATTTTTATAATCACTCAATTCATCAATATGAGTTTTTTTGTTTTCAAAAGTAATAATTTTATAAAACATAACTTGTTTAGACTCGCAAACTACCCTTGACTTTTTAGGTAAAATCTTATAAAAATTGTAATTATTAGAGTAACTGAAACAAATTCCTTCATCATCATTTGGATCGAACATAACAAGATTATTATAGGGGTTCATGGTATAAAACATACATCAAAACACTTTAATGTATCCTTCCTTTTGGCAATATGTTATTCCATAACTCATTGGGTGGTTTCCTTATGATTGGACCTATTATAACTATGTTAGTAACATAACATGCAGTGTTCGACAGCTCAAACCCAAATATAAGTGGGCATGTTATATTCAAATAACATATTCCTTGCATTTTTATATAGGTTTATATTCCTAATTTTAACAAAACCATTCAATTAAGGTTTCCTTGGGTAGATAATTTTTCTTAATAGATTGATTTGGGTAAAATGAATGAAATTACCTATTCTAAATCTCTTATACGTGGTCAATTTGTAATTTAACAATTTGTGAATATTTTGAATATTTTAAATGTTTTAAAATACTAATAATGACATAACATTATGAGAAATTACATGTCATGACATAAAAACAAATAATTCTTGAAAAATCATTATCTAAAACATAAACACTATATATTACAGATGTAGTATCTATTACAATAGGCTCGAATGTACCATGTGGATTTGTTCAAACGGTATATAGGAGGACACCACATTTAATGGTTCAACATATCATTTGTTTTTCTTGACCATTAGTCATGAATCATGAAGTTTTTTTATCCAATTTATGGCTAGGTAATTAAAAAGTGAAATTTATCTTATATAATTTTCTCAGATAATAGAAATAATAATTTTCAAATCTTTGATACCAAATTCAAGAATAATTAATTTAAAAATTAAAAAAAGTTACACTATATATAAAAAAATAATTTGGATATGTGGTTTTGAAATTTTATTTTCCTGGTGCCTTAAAATTAATAGATTTATTTTCTAATACTAAGAATGCATTATAAGAAAATCAATCAAATAAACTTCATCAAAATATAGAGATATTATAATTAGGTGTTTATTAAACATTCATCATAAAGAAATATGTTCATGGGGATTTACTCTAGATTTTATAAAAAACTAATGCAAGAAATATTTCCCTTATCATTGTCATGAAAGGTCATATGGACTCTTTAAATATTAGATAATGAGGGGAATATAGAGAAATATCCAATTATATTCCTTGAATATACACTATCAATAAATTATTTTGTTTTTCTTTTTTTATAGATTATTACATAAAAAAGAATATTAAACAACAAGGTTTTTTGGTACCCAAAAATCTTGTGTCAAACTCGGTTAGATACAAAATATTTTTCCAGCCTAATCTATTTTCATTTTTCAAAATTTAAATTGGAATTGGACAATGTTTTTGCGATAAAGAAATTATTTATTTGAAGTTATTTAAAATTTATTACATAGAAGTAATTTTTAATATTTCCATCTTTTCAATTGTTAAATGGATTAATACTAGATATGTGTAATTTTTAGTACTTTATATAAATTAATTTTTTTAATCCTGAGGTTTTCTCCTTTTCTTCATATAATAAATTTTTCTATGAGGTGTTTTTTTTACTAAATATGTTTTTAGGTACTCTACCTACCATACTGAACACACAAAATTAATCATTTAAATTTTTGAATTCTGTTTCTAATTCATTTTTTTTATATCATCGTACGAATAATTAGAAATATATTCATAAAATTTTTCATTTAGTTTAGTAAGTTATTTACTTAAGAGTTATTTTCCGTTGAAAACAATATCAAATGAATTCATTAAAAACATAACATTCCTTTAAATTATTATAATGGAATTCCATGATAAGAAAACTATAAATTTAGTTATAATATAATAATTATTAGATTTAGATTTAGACATTGAATTTTCTGAAGAATGTACCTCACATATTGGTCCTATAATGATCATGTTAATTTTATGATTTCAATTTTCATATTTATAATCTGTGATGAAATCATTTAAGGTACTTTGTATATCTTTTAACACATTATTGGTTCTCAACATATATAAAATATTCTTGAAATATTTTCATAGATGACTTATTATATCGATATTGGTGGAATTGTGGATTGATGTGACTGAGTTTCTTTCACTCATAGAATTCGACCTATTTTGATTTCTGTCATACATCTTACAAATATTGAAGTGTTTTTTAATCATCTTCACTTGTTGGGAATACTTATAAATATTTTGAAAAACTATGAAAAATCATCGGTTGATTATAAATTTTATAAGATATATTCTTCTCTATATGGTTCACAAATTTTTGTTGTTTTTGTTATTCTTGTCATATTTTGAGGTAGAAACATTCACAAAAGAATTTTCATTTTTAACAATATTATATTTTCCAGCCTCAGTCTCCATTTTTTCTTTATAAATCTTGAGTGTATAAATGAGATATTTTATATTGAAATCATTCAAAACTATGTATTTCCTAATAGAATATGAAATTCCCTTGAATTTGGGTAGTAGAATTATTAGGGTTTTTTTATCTTGATTGGGTTCAAGAATATGTTTTCCAAAAGAAACAACATTACATCCATACTCAGTAATTGTCATATACAACTAATACATCATCTCCCCTTCCATCATTCCAAAGGTACTAGGTTTACGAGTAGAGGTATTGTTTCAAAGATCTCACACATTATAAATTTCTTTATAGATAACTTATATGGTTGCCTACATCTCATAGGATTTCTCACATTTTGGAAAGCTGTTGAACTAATCATGAACTAGTCCACATATGATAGTAGTTTTATTTTTGTTGTTTATTACATAATTTACAACATTACTATCCTCCGACTTTTTGGAATTCCTTCAGGAATAGTACAATTCTTTATGTCTTTTTTAGGCCACAGAACTTCAAATAGATGATCATATATATATATATATATTATAGCAACCATAAAATTATATTTTTATGTATGGAGATATGGCCATGGACATTCCATCTCTATTTTCATAAGTAATAGCATAAATTTTAGGATGATCTTAAGATTTCAAAATTTTATAGTATAGAATCAAAATCCATAACAAATTATACCAATTTTTGGTTGGATACTTGCAACACAAAGATTCAATATGGGGTGAATTGAGTTCTTTCAAAATTCAAATCATAAATCCATCATGTTTTTAGTCATGTTATGTTTTGGTCATTTTATAATATAAAAACATATTGGAAATAAATAAATAATTAAAAAATATCAAACGCATGGGATTTATAGTGGTTCGAGGAAAATATATCCCATATTCCACTCCACAAATGCTCCACTTCTAGAGCTGGGTGACATTCACTAGTAGAAGTAATTTTCTTGTAGACTACCAAACTGAGTGAAAGTAGCCATCACATTGTAAAAAAACATGATAAAATTATATTATCCTACAAGGTTTTACAAGAAAACATCCTTCAACACTATGTTTAACGAGTTATAACTTCTAGAGGTAAGATAGAAATCCATGATATTTTACATATGCAACACTCAGTTTCAAGATGCAACTGAAAAAAGATGAAAAAACGTCTAGATAAGATGTGAATCATTATAGATATTATCTATATGTCCATTGATTAAAAATTATAATCTTATATGTATTGAAATTGTAGATTGAAAATAAGTATTTTATATTGTATATTTTATGACGAAATAATCATTTCATGTCTATGTAAACATATCTATATTTCATACAAAAAGATCTATTATATATATATATATTCTATTCATATTATTGATATTAATCGTACACCATAATACCAACATCCTAGGGGACAATCCTTTTTAATAAATTGTTGTATAAATATCTTATTATCATGTTTCATTATTTTAAAAATAAGTAATGAAAGTCTATAAAAGAGATGGTAGAAATATTCTTTTTTAGATATCATCATCCATGAGAAAATGATGCTTTGTCCAAATATATCATTTATCATTTGAAAACCTCCTTTTCAGAGGCACTTAAATAATATGTTGTCTTATTATAATCCCACACAAAGGGTAAGAATTATAATAACAAATATCTATAAGATAACTGAATATTCATCAGATAAATTAATATCAACAATATTATCATATGATAATTCACTATGAAGCTTCATAAGGTAAATCAAATTAGTTCTTTGACTAGTAATCCTTGTAATATAAATAGTTAGTATTTACTATTTTCATAAGATAATTCAATTTTATAAGATAATATCTTAATTATTTATGATAAACAACTTATAAATATTTCATTATGGCAGTATGATAATTCAGTTGTAAAGATCATTTTCATTAGATAAAAAACATTTTTATGGCTGAATTGTCTTTATAACATCAAATTCATCAATTGACCATTTATCTTATATATAAGATAATATAATTATGTATAAAGATAATATTTAATGCTAAACATCCATAATATAATGTCAGTTATAAAAGAAATGATATTTTAGAACAAGTACAAAATTGTTTTCTTAAGATAATTCCTTTACATGTGAGATAATATTGGGACATAAGATACATTTTTTGAAAAAACAAATGAGTTCCAACATCTTTAAAATAATTTATTTCTCACTTACAGGATAAATTATATTGTATCATTAACTATTTAATGTAAATTAATTGATAACTTATTTATCAAATAACTCATAAATCTTATCTATATATAGTTAAAACAATTCTAAAACACTTACGATAAACAAGTTTTTATATAAATAGGGATTTTTTGAGTCATCCAAACAGATAAATTACTATGATATATAGGTACAACATAATTCTATCTAACAATGTTACAACCCATGACAGAACCTAAGAAGTGAAATAATTGTTTCACTAACCATGTCATATTTAAAAATTAAAATAGCTTATAATCCAGTTAACATAATTGATAGGAATGAGATTTTGATTAAATACATTAATATATAATTCCATGGTACATGAATGCATTAGATAACAATTCGACACCTGAAAAAATATTCACAATTCCATTAGTGTTACATCTTTAGAACACAAAATTTTTATAATTAATACATTTTTGTTTCCTTGAACACGTGATAATGGATTAGAGATATCATTATGATACTCTATTTTTGGGAACATTTGGAATTTTGTTATTGAAGAAAAATAATATCTGAATATTATTTTAGTAATATAGTAATTTGTAAAATAAAAGGAAGTGATAGTTTGATATTGCTAAAAGTAATTGAGGACTAGGGCATGCCACCACTTATAATTAACAATCAAAGACACGAAATGATTATTTTCATAATTTTGGTCTTTGGATAATGTCATGTATATTTATATGAAAGAAAGATATCATAATATATAGATATATTTATACTATGTTATGGGGGAATCACTGCCTTTCACATGGGGATAATATGAAATTTTCTCACATGACATCCAAATATCATTCGGATATGTTTGATAATGATAATTAAATATATCATCCTAGGTCCATTTAAACAATAATTCTATGGATTTGAAAATTCTCCATAAGGTTTTGATAAATAATCTCTATAAAGGGAATGGTGATCAAGAATTTTGAGTCGTGAATTGATTCATTGGTACATTTAGAAGACATTTGGGAAGGGAATCTTTTAATATGAATGTTTAACTAAATCCTAAAACCTGTTAACAATTTGTTTAGATAGAACATTACCCAAATAAGAGAGAATATGGGAATTTTTGAATGGATACCAGAGCTTATACACAATTAAGGGATATAAATTTGTATTTAAAAATAAAAAAAGACACATAGAGTGACCAATATATACATTTTCTACATGGAATATCCAAATAGATATATATGGTTTAGAATAATAAGGGGATATATAATGAAAGAATTGAATTAATGAAATGGATAATTCATTAATAAAATGACATTAAAGGAGTATTTTTATACAAAAGGATAGTAAGTCAACCATTACCAAAGTGAATCTATCCCAATAACAATTTACTTTTACTTTAGTATTATGAGATTAATTTTCTTTCCATCTTAGTGGGGATTTGGTGATTTTGGGTTAGTGATCATAGTTAATTAATGAATGTATTTAATTAATGATATTATTATTTATTATTCTTAAAGATATACTAAATAGATCATTTCGTAATAGAATATATGGGATATGTGAATTTTAAAAATTTCTTATCTATCTTTATAACTAGTATGAAATACATGAAACTAGATTACAACAATCACCAGATTTTTTATTGAAAATTGTGATCACAAACTAACATCCTTAACCACTTTAAATAAATTTAGTAAATATTATGGGGACATGCGATAAATCCAAATAGACTAATTGTGTGTCAAAAGGGAACTTAAGAGATTGCAATATCATATTAGTAATGGTCAGTAACTTCAGTGAATAATTTTGTGAATTAACAAATATGATCCCAAATTGTCCACTATTTCATTATTTTTTCTCCATAAATATTTTCAATATCATCTTTGTCACAATCACAACAGAATATTAATTTCTTATTACTTAAAATAGTTTAAATTTATCTCAACACAATTCAGACCAATCTATGTTATAATTCCATATAAAATATGTAGACTAGATTTAGGGATTAGATTCCTTGTATTACTCAATTATTAAACTTTGAAATCATAGATAGTATGCTATAATAATCTTGTGAAACTTTAATTGTGTTGTTCAAAATCAACCTCATCAAGTACCAAGTACACCTAAACCATAGATAAATTAGATTTGATGAAACAAAATTTTATCACTAAAATTTACTTTATTATAATTATGTTTTATACTATAAATAACATAAACATCACATAGATAACATGTAAAAAACATGATCTTCATTACAGGTATGGATCTGGATTTCGGGTTGTTTGAGGAAAAGTAATAAATGGGGTTTAACTAATTACATGTCATTTAATTATGAGTACAAACCATGTACCTAGGTTTATGTGTACAGACACAGACTTGTTATGTAACATCCAAGTACATGGCCATGTGGTGACCTAGTAGACTGCTTATGTCAGCGGGCCAGTTAAGGCTACTACACAGCGGTTACAAATAATCAAAAAGCAATGTATTTTTCTTTTTATTTGATATATCATAGCATGGTCATGTCTAATGTCTAGATACATCTTCTTCTCCCCATGGTACGTACAGGAGTATGGCATAACGAACGGAGAACTTCAAACCCCTCCTGATTCTTCGTCCGAGATCCGATTGAGATGTCATCGGGTATGTTGGAATACCATAGGTGAGTTATCAAGACCCTAAGATACTTTCTTCCTAATTCTTAATATCTTGTGGTTTATTCTAGTTTGATCATTTTCACCTTTTTGTAGATCTACATAGATTTAGGCCGATTCAATTTCTGTCATTGATGTATATCGATCATACAACATCGAGGTTGGTGGTTTGTTCCTTTCATTTTTTTCTTGAGTACATGCTAAAAGTGCAACATAACAATGATTGGGGTATTTATTTATTTTTAATTAAACCATATTTATCGCTTTTTATGTTTTTTATTAATAAACTGTTGTTTCTTATGATTAAGGTTGAAGACCTTGTTTATGGGAAACCCCATGGGTGTGTTTCCCTTGATAGATTGTTTATTTCCATTTGGTCTAGGTTTTCATTTGTATGCATTGAATTTTTTATGATAAAGTTTGATGGATTATGTGAAATTACTATGATATGCATTTTGAATGTTATCCATATAGTAGTTATAGATTACCTGAGCTGATTTGACATTTAATTAATGCTATTTTTCCAATGGACGGTGAGAGCCTTGGACATGGAAAAATGTGGGGGCTTTCATATTATTTACATAGGACAGTGAGGGCCTTGGTGTGAGTGTTGATCTAGGGGTATTGAATGTGAGAACTACCCCAAAGTTCATTTATAATTTATTTATTCCATGTTGACCTAGGGGTGTTGACCGTGAGAGATTCCATAGTGGTTATTTGTAAATGATTAGTACTATACAAGACCAAAGGGTATATACCATGATAGATTACCATAGGGTCATTATTAAATGAATTGGTGATGTGTTAAACAAAAGAGGTTAGACCCTGAGAGCTTTCCAAAAGGGTAATTTTTTAATGATAGAATTATTGTGATGAGTCTTCCACACCAAAGCACGAGGTTATACTCAATCTTTCTTGTTTTTTTAGATGGTCTTCTAAGACATCTATTTTGTTACTATTACAGAAGGGGATGTAGAGATTATTCTAGATACAAGGATTATATGATTCTACGGATGAATAATAAATCTAAACAAATGTAATTGAAAAATATAGAATTGTTTAAAGTTGAGTACTTCCTTGTTTATTGCTTCATTTCGGCATATTGCCTACTCGAAATATTCACTGATGGTTAGGCATAGATCTTTCTGTGGTTTCCTTATAGGATTCGTCCAAAAACCTATATGGGTAATGTTTTGGACCCCAAAAAGATTTTATGTTTGTAGGTATATATAATGTAAATCATCATTCTTCATCAGGTACTTGATTATTGTTAGAGGTGGAGAGCATAGGACCAAGCTGAGCCTTGCAGTGTTGCTGGAGTTTAATTATTTCTTTTGTGCTTTGTTGTCTTGGATTATATACGCTTAAAGTTTCATATACCCATGATTGGGGTATTTCTTGATTTGTAATTTCTACTTTTTTATCACTTTATATGGTTTTTTTATTAATAAAGGGTTATTTCCTGTGCGTATAGTTGAACACCTTGTTTATGGGATAACTCATGGGTGTGTTTCCCTTGATTGGATATTTATAGTTGTTTTCTCTAGGTTTCCATTTCCATTACTTGAATTGATTATGATTGAGTTTAATTGATTATGTTAAATGCATGTGATATGAATTGTGAATGTAATCAATGTAGTAGTTATATATTACATGAGATTATTTGATATGTAATGCCAGGTATTTTTCTAATAGACAGTGAGATCCTTGGACTTAAAAAAAATTGGGGTTTCCATATTATTTACATACAATCGTGTGTTCCTGGGTGTAGATATTGTCCCCTGAGTATTGAAGATCAAATATACCAAGGAGTTATTTTTTTATTTACTAGTGCCATGTTGAACAGGGGGTATTTACCGTGAGAGCTTCATAGGTGGTTGTTTTTAAATGATTAGTGTTATGTTAAACCAAAAGGGGATATACTGTGAGAGCATCCCATAGGGTAGTTATTTAATTAATTGGTGATATGTTAAACCAAAGGGGTTAGACTATGAGTATTTTCCCATAGTGTTGTTTAGGAATGATTTACTGATTGTGATGAGTCTTCTAATCTATAGAACAAGCATGGACTCGTTCTTACATGTTTGTTTAGATAGTCTTTTGTGACATCTGTTCTGTTACTATTACATGGGGGATATAGAGCTAAGGATAGATCCTAGGATTACATGACTAAAATTGTGAATAATAAATTTAAATGAATGCAATTGAATACTTTAGGATTGTTTACTACTGTGTAGTTCCATGTTTATTACTTCATTTATGCAAATTTCCTACTATATTTATTCACTGATAGTTAGGCACAGATCTTTTAGTGGTTCCCTAGTGGGATTCATCTCACACCCTATTTGGGTCATGTTTTGGAACAAACCGATTATATGGTTGCAAATATATATAAGGGAAATCACCATTCTTCATAATGTACTTGATTACTATTGGAGTTGGAGAGCATGGGATGAAGCTGAGGCTTGCGATGCTACTGGAGTTTCCTTTTTTATTTTGTACTTTGGTTTCTGTATTTCTTTCCAGCATTGTGACATGTTTGGGTATTTTTTAGATACATATTACATGCATCATATATATAAATATATATATATTGTGGTTTCTATTATATTTACTTTTAGTCTTCCACTTTTTATTTCTTTTCTTTAGTATTACAGCTTTTGCTACTATTTACTATTTGTTTTCTTCTATGTAAACTCTCCCAATGGGGGTATAGTTTCCCTAATATCAGACATTGTCCCTCAATGCTAGTTAGTAGCCTCTGGTGTTTGGGAAAATACACTTGAGGTCATGTGACCAACCGGGTTCGGGGAACTTTTGGGTGGCACCCAGACCTGGGATGATATATAACACAATAGAAACTATATAAATGATGAATGAATAAAATTAGCGGTTTTTCTATAATTTAAAGAACCTGTACTAATGGAACAGTAACTTGATCTTTAGAATAGAAATGTGAACCTAAAGAATAGTAATCAATAAAATAGAATAGTAACTTCACCGATGAATGTATATATAAAATTTAACCATCATACAAAGGAAAATATGATATAATAATATTGTTGTATTAAAAATAATTATTATAGAAATGATTTATTATTTGTTTATACTTTTATAAAACTAAAGTTTTTATTTTCAATTTTATAATAAATATTATGTTATAAAAGAAAATTCATTTCTACAAAATTTATACATAAATTATTATTTGGTTGTCTTATGATTATAAAATAATTTTTTGAGACCATACATAAATTTTCAATGTGTTATAAAATTAGATATAATTTTAGAATTGGTATTTTATTTATAAATGATGATTTTAATTAATAATTAAATTTATTTTATATAGAAAATTATATTAATAAAATGGATGCTATTTTTAAATTTTAATCATTAAAAAAATTTTAGGGTGAATTTTTATTATTTTTCTAAAATAGTTTAATTTTTAGTGAGTAGTGAAAAATAGTAATTTAAGAATATACACATTATATGATAAATAAATTATTTCATGAATCATAATTGATGAATTAACCATAATATTTTACTCCCCTAATATAGTTACTGATAATTTTCAACCTATTCATATTATTGTGGAAAAATAAGAAACTAATGAACAAAATAATGAGAAAACAAACCTATTCTCCTCTATAAATACCACTCCTCACCACCTCTTCTCCTCACACCTCTCAAAATTTTGATCCTTGTCCAATTTTTTCCCATTAATATTCCTATTACTCAATTCCATGTATAGGATATATTGGCCTCAAAAAAGAGAAAACAATTTTCCCTACTGTGGTTCTCAAGGAGGAAAAATTCGAGAGGTAAAATCAACTTTCATTTTATTTTAATTTCATTTATTATTATTTCATTTTCATTTTATATGAAAAACTCCTCTCATCCAAATGGTATGATAACACTAGTTCTATACATAAACTAAAACTTTATAATGTTAATGAAATAATCCATCATCATTTCTTTCCCCTCTTCTTTTGAACCTAAAAAGAGAACTTCATTCGTGATATGTTAATTTTCCACATTCATGGACGAAAAAGTTTTCAATTTACATTCCCTATTTAAATAATTATCATATAACCATTTCATTTAAAAAAATTATAATATATGAATTAAAACCTATTTATTTTTCTTAAACCATTGTATATACAGAATATTAGTTAATAAAACAAAACAAGTTTGTGATGATAGAAAAACCACCAAAATAATCTGAATGATTATCATTAATGTCTTATATAATGATTCATTATAACCCTAAATTATCAAATGAATTATATAACCATTTAATCTTATGGATTCTTTCTAATAACATATAACTTCAATTTTGTACAACCATTTTCATTTTGCATGATTTTTTGTACATGTATGCAAGTAAACCGATCATGAAAACCAAAGAAAACCATCCCTCCAGAACGATGAAATTGAATACTATAACACATAAAAATCCATAAATGAAATCAATAAAATTATAATAAATAAAATAAATATATAAAATGTTTTTATGTAATTAGTTAATGGATTTAATTTGATTATACATGACATTATGATCAATTATAGAACAATTTCATACATATGGTATGGGTTTCATCTCGATCCACTGTTTTTGCCTTCGGGTTAATCTTTTTCTCTATTTACCCTAACATATATCTTCTTTATATTTATATAATTCTTCTACATTCTATATACATGTTTGAAACTCATGTATCAAGATCAATTTATCATCATTTTATGGGGATATACATGTTTTAATAAGGTTCCCTTCAAAATTATTCCCGATAAAACCATATTAACAGGAGATTTACATTTTCTTACCCATATTAAAATTAACTCCACAATATATTTTATTTCAAAATTAGTTTTCTAAAATCATTAATTTTTTCTTAAAAATATTCTCGAATCCTTTTTGGTTTTTTGAAAACCAATGTTTCTATTCCATAATAAATTCTCTATAATATTTCTCTTAAATGACAATAATATGTTTCATTTAAAAGGTATCTTAAACACTCTTTCTTTGTGTATTCACATCAGTTTGACATAAATTATCATGATTTATGCCTATATTCCCTTATTAATTCCTGTTTATGATTTAAATCCATTTTTTCATGGACACCATTATGATATTCTATTTGTTATGACTTATGACATTATTTTGATACCCAATTTATTCCATTGGTAACCATTATGACTAATTCATCAGGTGGAACACATATTCATGAACATTTTTTGGTGGATGCCCCTTGATACGGATCTGATGAATTTTTTAATAAATATTCTCATGATACATCAAGTTGGGACATCGAGAAAACATTATTCCTTTATTATAATTTTTCCACCATGTGATATAGACTTGATATTTAGCTTTGAATCACATTTATGTCATGTTAAATAATGTTTCCACATTCCTACGATATCATGGTTATGTTTCCTATGTTATAATTATTATAATTAACTATCATTACTCATATTCCATGTCCTTTATATTATCATTTCATGTCTTATAAACCATGTGCTATGTTAATTCTTATTCTTATAACCTTATTAGGATTTTAGATCATCCCTTTTATTCATGTATTCCTTATTTTAACCTATGAAGAGATAATGGATCAATGTAATTTTATAGCTCATTGTGAAGATTAAATAAAATATGTAGGGATCTGGTCTGTATCCCCCATGTAGTGGTCAGAAGAGTGGTTGGTCCCCCATGATGGGACACTCCGTAGAAACTTTTTCAATTTTTGTATGAGAGATGTGTGTGTCACTTCCCGCATTAGCATCTCCAAATTTCTACCATTGGACCTGGGGCCAGATGAGTTGGAAGTGGCCCCTCTGTCCCCATCCAGTGAGAATATTCTTCATACTCTGTCTTCTCGATAGTTTCTCTCAGTGTCTTCTTCGTTTCATGCATCGGAGGGTATGATATCCCCTCTCACCCGCTTCTTGGATCTCTAGTGAGAAGTTCTTCCTCTATGTTTTCTTTGGATCCTTTAGTTTCATCCCCGATCTCGAATCATGTATTTCTAGAGATTTTATCTCTGGAGTTCTAGGAATATGTGTGTCAGGTCAAGCATGTGGCGGCCGATCACTTCTTACTTTCTTCAGAGGATATGCTCAGGGATTGGAAAAATGGAATCATTACTCTTATTTATATCAACAGAATCAAGTAGAATGGCTTGTGTACCTCTCTAAGTCCAAATATGGTTATTTATTTTCCCCGTAGACTTATCTTCAATCCAAGGGCTTGGAGTCTGTGGCCAAAGCCAGACACCAACATCACAATGCCTAGGATATTGATCAGGAATTTTTGTCATATTGGGGTAAGTGATAAATCCAATTTTTTGTTAATTAATTAGCTAACCACTTAGTTTATATGGAGGTAGTTCTTGAACCAAAACAAGGTTCTGGAAGAATAGCTTAGCTCACACAAACTCTCAATGTTCATGGTTTCCTTCATGGTAAACCTCTAAACTCCCACATTTGGGAATTCAGGAAGGCTAATATTTTGGTGGATTTGATTAATGAGATGGACCAATATCTCTCCACAAGAATAACGTTAGGATCTCAATTATTTTCTTCCATTTTTATTTATGAAATACTCTCTTCCAAGGAGTGAGAGGTTATTTGAAGCTACCTTGAAGGATTTCATGATGATAAAACCCCATGGATTATTGGAGGTTATTTCAACATAGTAGCATCTAAAAAGGAGAAACAAGTGGGAGGGGAATTTCCATGATGTGAAATCTTGGACTTCATTGCATTCTTGGAAAGATCTATTTTGATGGATGTTGTGTTCAAGGGAGACCATTACACCATGTGTAATAATCAACATGGAGGAAGAAACACATGGTGTTAGCTCGATCAGTGATTGATGAACCAGAAAACTATTTCAGTCTTCCCATAAGTTAAAGTATCCCATCTAGTTCATTGTGTGTCTGATCACTCTTCACTCTGTATTTTTATGGGCTCCAGTACTCAGAGAGGTGAGTGCACCCTATTTTCAAGCTCGTGGGTGGAAGAGTCGGGCATCCATGATGTGGTCAAGGATGCCTGGGACTGGCCAATTTCAGGGAACCTAGGGATATCATTCCATAATAAGTTGAGGTGGATAAATATTATGCTTTGAAGGTGGAGGAAGAATGTTCCTGCTCATGATCAAGAGTTTATTGTGATTATTATGGAAGTGGAATACCTGGAGGCCCGCCTGGAACAAATATGGGAGGATTCCTTGTTTAAAGATATTAGGGATAAGAAGGTTCTCTTAACTGTTCTTCTTTTAAAGCAGGATAGGATGGAGAGAGAGTGGGATCATATATTAAGTGGATTCGCGAGGGGGATCAGAAAAATACTTTCGTTCATGCCTGCATAAAATAATGGAATCGTATTGATAAGCCCAATATTTTGAGAGAATACAGATCATATACAAATGACCGGGATGAAGTGGGGAATCTGTCCAATGAAATTTTGCAAGATATTCTGGTTGTTCCAAATTCTAATATGGAAGACAGTTATCCAAGTGAGGATATAGAGATTTTTGAGGACATCCATAGCTGTGTTTCTATGGATATTGATGAGGGGTTGATGTCTCTGCAAGAGGAAGAAGTGAGAGAGGTGGGGTGGTCTTTGAACCCTGACAGTGCTCCTGGTCCAGATATGATTCCCATATCTTTTTATAGGGTTTCATGGGATACAATCGAAGGGGACTTGGTGAGAGTAGTGCATGACTTCATTCAAGGTGGTCATATTCTGCGCATAGCTAGTGAGACCAAGTTAGTCATGATTCTGAAGGTGAGAAACCCCCATCATGTTGATTAGTACAGGCCAATCAGCATGTTCATAATTCCTTATATGGTTCTTGCGAGTGTCATCAACAAAAGGCTTGTGGTGTACTTAAATGACTGGTTGGCAGCAGAGAAACATGGATTTATCAAAGGAAGGTCAATTTAGGGTGAAATTAGAGTTTTCATGAATGGAATGTTGGATCAAAAATAAGGACTTTGGTAA
This sequence comes from Viscum album, assembly GCA_963277665.1. Classification (NCBI taxonomy): domain Eukaryota; kingdom Viridiplantae; phylum Streptophyta; class Magnoliopsida; order Santalales; family Viscaceae; genus Viscum; species Viscum album. The sequence continues at coordinate 781,440,095 of OY728119.1, forward strand.
TAAACTATCTATCAAGATTGACATGGGTGAGGCCTACGATAGAATGGAATGGGGTTTCATTTTAAAGGTGTTGACTTGCAAGGGTTTATCGAATTAGACCTCGAGATCTCCTCTTCTGCCACTTTATCTTGTCGTGGATCTCCACATCAATCATGGGTAAAAATTTAGGTTTCTTCAAGGAATGAAGAGGATTAAGGAAGGGGTACCCCCTATCTCCCACTCCTTCATTGTATCTCAAAATATGCTTAACAGATTTATACAGAGGGGCCTGCGCATGGGTGTAATCCTTCCATATCCGGATAGACATGCTCAGAAGGGAATATCCCACATGATTTTTTCTGATGATACCATATTATTTGTCAATCGTATTATTAGATCATTTAATGGGATGAATTTAATTCTAAGGGAATACTACAAATGGAGTGGATAGGGGTTGAATAGGGAGAAAAGCTTGTTTTACATAGATAAGGATCTCTCAGCCAGGAGGGATGCATCTCTGAAATTCAGTAGGAATATGAGGAGAGGATCCTTACCCATGGAATTTCATGGAGCCCCAGTGTTTCCAAACTCCCTTCGTGTTCACAATTTTGGAAAGATCTTAGGCAAGATCATGGGGCACATTCTCAATTAGAAAAACAGGTTCCTATCATTTGGAGGGTGCATTACATTGGTTAATAGTGTTCTAGTTACTATACCCATACACCTCATGTCCACTATAAAGGTTCCTAAAATTGTGATTGAGAATTTTGAGAGGATAATGGTATCCTTTATATGGGACAACCAGATGGAGAGAAAACACCATTGGGCCTCGTCGAAGCATTTAGCAGGACATGTATTTAAAGGGGGAATAAATTTGAGAAGTGTATCTTTGACCATGTAAGGGATGCATGCCATGCTATTATGGGAGTAAATAGAGGGCCAAAATCTATGGGCCAGCTCATAAAGGATAAATAAAGACTAAATATGGAAGTGTAGAGGTTTCAGATGTCGATAGCATGGAAGCTGATTCACCCTTACTTAGAGAATCATCTTCTTCACACTTGATGGCGGGTGGGGAGAGGGGGTGTGAATTTATGGAAGCAGAAAAGGGGGAAGGGAACCTTTGATTTCCCAGTTGTCCAGTTCCGGACATATCATTCTTAGAATCTAGTGTGTATCCGTCTTTAATTTACACCATTATCAATGAATATAAACTCATTTCCTTCATAGAGATCGTTCCATGTGAGGACCCTGACCAACTCATTTTCATGGGAGCTATGTCGGGTTAGTTTTCCCTTAAAGATTTTATCTGTGTATTGAGGGACCCCAGTTTTGGTGATCTATGGTGGGTATTATTACGGTGTAAGGGAATTTTCCCTATTTTTTACTTTGTGTTGTGGAGAGTCTGGAATAATTCCATGCCCACTGATAACAATATACATCATATGGGTGTAAATTTTGAATCAAGATTGTGGTGCTGCATTAAAACCCAACAAGAAATAAGGGATCATTTATTCATCAATAGTTATTGGGATCGGTGGAGTTTGGAATGCACATGGACATCTCTTAGGATGGCGAACTTCAGGTGGGTGGCAGGAGGAGGTCCTGAACCGGTGGTCTGATGGTGCAGGTGAGAATGGTGCAGGGAGGAAAAGATTAGCTATCATTCTTGTGGTGGGTTGCTAGACTATTTGGAAAGCAAGGAATGATGTGAGGCACAATAACTCCTATGAAACCCAAGTTAGCATCATCTTCAGAATGAGAAACATTGTTCTTGATGTAGTTAAATTATGTGAAGATTTTCATGATGCTCCATAGATAATATCTCTTATCCAATGTGTGGGTATTAAAAATGAGAGGATAGGTAAAGTAAATTAAGTATGTTGGTACCCCCTATGTGATGGGTTCAAACTCAACTCGGACGGATCTCTCCAAGGGGGGATATGAGAGGTGAAGGTTTTATAAGAGACCATAGTGGGTCTGTCGTGGTGGATTTTTCTACTTTTTATGCTAGAGGTGAGGCAATTCAAGCCGAGGGAAAGGCAATGGCCATGGGGTTGGAGGTTTTTGAACAAAGGGATATAGATTTTAGGTTAGTGGAGATAGTTTTTTGGAATCCTTATAAAGTTTTATCTGGATGAGGATGTATCCCTTACAACATAGATTATATTTTCAGTAAGTACAGGAAGATCATGGGTGCCCATACGAGTATCTACCGCACATGGTGTGAGGGGAACCAAGATTCAGACTTCTTGGAATCTCAGGCTTCCTCATGCCAGAAGTTTCCATAAATCTTAATTTAGGTTTCTTTCCTCCTGAAGGATCTCATTTATTTTTCAACGATGCTTTGGGCCTTCACTACTTACAACCACCTTGATGTGTCTATCTTATTTATATATCACCGAAAGCAATAAAAATGATAATTTTTAGTCAATCATGAGGTTTAAATATGTACCTAATATTACAAAGAAAAAAATATATACAATCCTATCTTTTAATGATGGTTAAAAATGCTTAAAATCATTTAAAAACGTGTAAAAGGATAGGGATGATATAGTTGGTATCAGAGCAAGGACTAGTTATTTTTGGAGATTTGGACTCGTGCAATTTTGTAGGAACCCTTGGGATAATTATATAACCATGGATAACCTAGATTGAAATATAGGTAATGACATGTTAGGATATACATTTCATTTATAAGATTATCCTTCAGTGTAAAATATTTTCTTTTTTATATGACTGTTAGATATGTGTTGAATCCCCCTAATTGTACATTACTTTTCTTAGTTATTTTTTGAAAATAGAAAACCTCATGCAAACAATCTATGTGATAGTAAATGTTGTGATTTCCCAAATGATATTCCAAATATGATGGGAATGGATACTGAAAATTTCGTGAAAATACTTGATGAACTAGATCAAGTTATGAATAATAACTTCATTCATGCGTAACTACTACTTATTCTAAGAATGATAATGTTGAAGTCAAATCCATTATGTAGAAAAGCCCCCCTATGTTTCATGGGTCATCTAATACCATCCTCAAATAAAAATGGTTTAAGTCCATTGAAAATATATTCTTTGTCCTCAAGTGCTTACAACAAGATAATGTCATGCTAATAGATTACTATTTTGATGATGAAGCTGATCAGTGGTGGATACTAATCAAGAACCCAAAGTCTAATGTGGAAATTGATTAAATGTTATGGGATGATTTCAAGAAAATATTTTTAGTATATATCTTCCCTGAATCATATGTCTTAATATGGAAATGGATTTCCTTGAACCTACATAAAAGGAAGAAAAGTTTATTAGGGCGTATGAAACAAAATTCACACGGCTTTCATGATACCCCTTGGCATTGTGATGAACACCAAAATGATGGTGGATATATTTATTGATGTACTAAACCTGATTGTATGAAAATCATTGGTGATTTGAGACTTCTATATATGTGAGGAGATTATTTGTGTTATGACCATAGGGGTGAACTGGATGTCGAAGACTCTCAATGGTCTCATGGGCCTAGGGAAAAAAGTGTAAAATGGAGTTTAGTATGGGTGGATCAATATATAAAACCCATGATGGATCAAAAACCCAACATCTAATGTGTCAAATTTTTAGAAATAATAATCCTAGAAACAACATAAACAAAAACAAGATATGCTTAAAGTGTGCAAGAGAAGGTAATTTTGAAAATAAATACGAAATGGATATAAATAATCCCACTAATACAGAAAAATAAACTCATATTGTATTGCAATGTTTAAACTACAAGAAACAAGAGAATTATCCAAGAAATTTCCCAAAGTAAAGTGTTTTTAGAGGTAATCAACAACAAAAACCTCCAAGGAATCCAGTAAGGTAATATTCAATAACTACTAATAAGGTGGATCCCAATAACGATGTGGGGAGATGGATTTTGGTTATTCATTCAAGAATAGATAAAACACTAACTGATTCTTTTTCTAACTATTATTTCATATCATGTATGTTTATTATAACTATTCAATCCATACCTAATAATTTGGCAGATGATTTATCTATGAGAACAAAAAATGGTGAATTATTTCATCCAATGTTTATAACTCCTATGGGTTAATTTTTATGGACCTATCCTCCAAGAAAATGTAGTCATAATTTTTTTATATAGTTTGATGCTATATTAGGCACAGATTGGATATATTTATATAAATAAAATATCAACTTTCGGGAAAGGGATATCACTCTTAACATCCAGAATCATCCTCCAATGATGTTTAACTGTAAGGAGGAAGATGAATCGCCTTCAGAATCATCTTATCAATTATGGATATTATTTCCTTATGAGAAAGAATATATTCCTCAAATAATTGATACAAAGTTGAGAATCATGATTTAACAAATTCTAATTGAAAGGGATTTCACTGATGTATTCCCTGAAAAACTTCACAGTCTTCCTCTGGATCGAGAGGTTGAGTTCTCAATTGTACATATTCTAGAATCTATAACTATTTAAAATAAACCATATTGAATGGAAACCATTTATGTGAATGAAATAAATAATTAGTTTCAGGAAAATATGGACAAGTCTTTTATACACCCAAGTACCTAACCATGGGGTGTGCTTGTCCTCTTAGTCATGAAGAATGATGGATTGATGCTCCTATGAATTGATTATCGAGAGATCAATAAAATAACAAAAAAATGAACATATATGACCTTCCAAGAATAGATGACTAGCATGATCAGCTACTTGGGGATTTTTATTTCACTAAGGATGACCATTGTTAAGAATATCACCAATTAATGATGTGGAAGGAAGATATTCCCAAAGCTTCATTTCAAACGAGGTATAGATGTTATGAGTTTATAGTGATTCCCTTCAGATTCACTAATTCACTAGAAATTTTTATGGATATAATGAATAGATTATATAGGGATTACCTTAAGAAATTTGTGGTTTCCCATGTTGATTATATTATGATATATTTTAATAACATAGATGAAAATGAAAATAATTTTAATATTGTACTACAAACACTGTGAATGGAGAAAATTTATACCAAGAATAGTAAAAGTGTGTTTTTGATGGAGGAAGTATCATTCATTGTGATGGATATCACCCACAAAGGAATATATGTGGAACCTTCAAAGTAAAAGGCAACTAAGGAGCATCCCAGGCCAAATTTTGAAAAGGATAATCATATATTACTTCGTATAGGTGGGTATTACCATTGATTTTTGAAGAAATATTCAAAATTTACAAACCCAAAAACCTTATTGACTCAGAAGGATGAAAATTTTGTATGGACCAGTGAATGTGAAGTATGCTTTAAATAGTTTAAAAAGATACTTATTATTGAACATGTTCTCACACTAAAAAAAAGTAGAGAGCAATTTATGGTTCACATATATGGTTCAAAGAAGGTATTAGTTTGTGTAATGATGAAAAATGATAATATGATAGATTACGCCTCAAGGAAGTTGAAAATTCATGAGAAAAACTATCCCATGCCTGATTTGGAGTTGACAGATGTGAAAATTATGTTAAAAATATAGAAAAAAATCTCTATCATTATTAGTGGGAAATATATACTGAATATAAGATCCTAATATATATATTAACATTGAAGAATATTAATATTCACCAGTGAGGATGGTTAGCACTCATCTAAGATAAAAAATTCTCAACCCCCTAGCATTTGGGTAAAGTAGATAAGGTTTCGGATGGTCTATGTAGAAAGAATCCTACATCATTATAAATAATGAGAATTGTGAAGGATAAAATATTATTAGACCTACAAAGAATGAACATGGGAACTTTTTGGAAGGATCATCAAAAATCCTTTCACAAATGATTACCCAACCATCACTCATAGAGAAAATAATGGATTCTCAAATAAATGATATGGGATTCAAGAAAAGGGAGGAATCTATTATGAAAGGTAAATCCCAAGAGATAAAAAGGGATGAGTAAGGAGACATGAGATTTGAGCCATTAATAGGTGTATCATATAATATAAAAATAAAGAAATTTATTCTGATTGACACTTATTTCTCAACCTTATCTATTCACACATAGAGAATAAAGATGTATTGAGAACTCTAAGAGAACTATTAGTTCGATAATATGATGAACTAAATCACTAAACAAAACTCAATGTTCTTAGTTTGTTCGCAAGTGAAGGCTAAAAGGAAAATGTATAAGGGGATGTTACAACCATTACCCATAGAAACATTGAAATCGGAGAACATAACTATGGACTATGGGACTGGACTTCCGAACACAACCATAGGAAATAATGATATATGGATTTATTGTGGATTGTCTTAAAAAGACATCTAAATTTATCACAATTCAAGAGGTCTTATCACCAGATCAACTTGCATGGATATACATTGGAGATGTGGTGTGGATGAATGGAGTATTATTATCGATCGTATCTGATCTAGATCTGAACTTTACCTCCATATTCAGGAAATGTCTCTAAAATGCTATGAATAGTAAGTTGAAAATTACTATGGTCTATCATCCTAAAACTAATGACCAATCTTATTAGACTATTAGGACTCTAGAAGAATTGTTGAGAGAATGTTCTATGGAATTTAGAGGATTATGGGACCAAAATATTCCTCTAGTCAAATTCTTCTACAACAATAATTTACACTCGAGCATCCAAATGGATCCATATGAATACCTTTATACGAAAGGATGTATAACATCAGCATGCTAGGATGAGGTTAGTGAACTTAAGCTGCTCAGACCTGAAATGGTTGAAGAATTGGTAGAACATTTGAAACCCATGCACAAGTATTTTTAATAATCCCAAAGTTTACTGAAGAGTAATGCATACTATTATTTATGATACCTTGAGATTAAGGATGGAGACATGGCATTCCCTTACATTTATTAATGGAAGAGGATCATGAGGTTTGTGATGAAAATAATATTATGTTATAGGTACATCAAATCCTTAATGATTCTTGATCATGTTAGAGTTATGACCAATTGAATTTCACTTCCACATACCATGAATCAAATACATGATGCATTCCATGTAACCCTCTTAAGGAAGTACACACTACATCCCTAACATATATTTAATTAAGAGGTGGAGTAGTTGTAAACTGTCTCTCTTGCGAGGAGTAGCCAAGGAAGATATAGGATCATATAGATAAATTTCTAGGAAACATGACCGCTCAACTGGTAAAAGTATTATTTCAGAACCATAAGTACAAAGAGGATTCAAGGGAACCAGAGGAAGTGATTTAGTTGATTTGTAATCAATTGTTATTATCATAGTTTTTAAAAGGAAATTTTTAGGGAACAAATTCATTGGGGGGGATAATGTAACAACCCAAAATTTTATCAATGAAATAACCTTCTTCTAATTATGTTATATATAATAAATAACATAAAAATCATATATATAACACAATAATAACATTATAAAGGAGGAATTAATGAAATACGAGGTACTTATATAAGTTAAAGAACCTCTATAGGTGGATAATTAACTTGAACATTATAATAGTAAAGTGATCTTTATAAATAGTAAACCAGAAAATAGAATTGTATCTTCTTGTACGAATGTATAAATAAAATTTATCCATCTTATAATTTAAAACATGATATAAATATATCATAGTATAAGTATACAAATGTTTCAGAAATTATTAATTAAGTGTTGATATTTTTATAAAACATAAACATATATTTGTAATTTTATAATTAATTTTTTTAAAATAAAAATATATTTCCAAAAAAAATATTTATATATTAATATTTGGTTGTCTTATTATTATAAGATAAATTTATGATACATTACAAAATTTTTCAATGTGATATAAAATATGTCAGAATTTTTAAATTTGTATTTTACAAGTAAATTATGATTTTAATTAAAAATTAAATATCACATATTTAGAAATTTATTTTCATAAAATATAGTCCATTATGGAGTTCAACACATTGAAAACTATTTTGGGTGAATTTGTAGGAATTTTATAAATTGTTGTAGTTTTTGGTGAATAGGGAAATACAATAATTTATGGTATATATACATTATAAGATAAATACACTATTTCTAGAGTCATCACTTATTTAAGAACCATAATTTCAAATTAAGAATAATTATTTTGATATATTTATTGATAATTTTAAAACTATTCATATTATTGAGGTAAAATAATAAACTAATGAATAAAATAATCAGAAAACACCCCTCTCCTCCCCTTTAAGTACCACCCTAAACTCCTCTTCAATTAACACCTCTCTAGATTTGAGCCTTGCCAAAATTATACCCAATACTCTTTCCAACCCTATCCTGTATGTTCTGGAGCCCTTATTCTCAACAAAATTTCAATCCTTTTTCCCTAAGAAGCATTTTAAAGAGGAGTTACTCAAGAGGTAGTATCCCCATTAATTTTATATTAATTTCATTTCATGTTCTTTTCTCTTCTAGTTATCTCCTCACCTACACTAATCGAAATGGTATGATAACACTAGTACCTTACATATACGAAAATGGTATTATTCTAATGAAATAAGAAATCATAATTTCTTTGTGCTATCCATTTGTGTTGATAATGGAAACATTGTCGATGATTTGTTAATTTATCATATCCAATGAAGATAAAGTTCTAAATTCTCATTCCCTCCATCAATAAAGGACATAAAAAATTATGTATACAAATGATTATAATATATGTATTATAGCCTAGGTAATGTTTTAGAGCGATTATATATATATAGTATTAATTAAAAATGTGGAACTAGTTTGAGATGATTCAAAAAAAGACAAAATAATCTTAATGATTATAACTGACATCTTATCTAATGATTCATCCTCACCCACAATTACACAACGAAATATATAATAATTTAATATTATATATGTTGGTTAATAACATAAAACTTCAATTCTAGAAATCTATTCTCATATTTCAGGATATTTCTTACTCATATACAAGTAAATGAAACATGAATACCAAGGAAACCAATACTTCCAAATGATTAAATTGAATATCATAACCCATAAAGAAAGACATAAATTAAAACAATTAAATTATAAAAAATAAAATGAAATTATAAAAGGTTCTTAATTATCCATGTAATATATTTAATTTGATTATCCCCGAAATTAAGATCTATTTCAAAACACATTCCGACAAAAGGTAAGGGTTTCTACTGGAACTTCCATTTATCCTTCGGGTTATGATTTCTCTCAATTTACCCTAATTTAACTCTTCTTTATTTTTATATAATTATAATAAATTATATTTAAATGTTACACAATCATGTATCTAGAACTTTTTGTCCTACTGTTTTTGGGGGATAGATGTTTTAATAATTCTTTCATCTCAATTGTTCTTGAAAAAGAAAGCCCAATTAAAGGGAAATTTCCCATTTATTACCAATTTTCAATATTAATTCATAATATATTCAATGACACTATTAAATTTATAGAATCAGTAATTTTTTCCTTAATAAATAACATGGTTCAATTCTTATTTATTGAATACAATTATACCTTTTCTGTTTTAAATTATCTTAAATATATTCCTTAAATTTCCCTAAAATGTTTCATTTCTAATGCCTCTAAAACACTCTTTTTATGTGTACTAACTTCTGTGTGACATAAATTATCATCATCTATGCATATTTTCCCTTATAAATTTTCATATACGATTTAAATCAATTATTTTAGGGACATCGTTATGATATTAATTTCTATGCCTTATTTCATGAATATGAACCCAAATTCATTCCTTAGGTTACCCTTATACTTGATTCTTAATGTGGCATATATATGCATGAACATGTTATTATGGGTGTGACCATATATAACTACAATGAGTTGGGTAACATTTAGTCTTATTATATGTTATTTTGGGAAATGGAGTAAACCTAATTTGTTTATGGGACCTTGTCCACCATGTGATATAGTCCTGGAAGCTAGCCTTGACCCAGGTTAATGTCATGTTATATGATGTTTCCAAATTTATATGAGGTCATATGTATATGTTCCCATGTTATATATTCCATCCTTGCTTATATTTATTCACATTACATGCCTTTTAGGTCATTATATCATGCCTTCTAACCCATGTGGAATGTTTTTCTTTTTCTTATTCCCTTATGGGGGTTTTTAGCTCATCCTTTATGTTCAGGTATTCCCTAGGATGTCATATGTAGATGTAAGGGATCAAAAGTCCATAAGAGTTCATTAATAATATTTCATAAATGTTATATTTTTATTTTGGTTTTATTTTTTAAAATTATGAAACTAATCATCCAAATATACTAGACTTTATGATTATTGGTTGTATTTGATGGTTAATTATGTCTATCGTTATGTAACATAATTTCTAAAAGTCTAGGGTATCTATATTATATGTGTAAAATGTGTAAAAAAACATTCCCAAATTTAATGATAATTGGGCACTAATAAAAGTTTAATACTCACATATGTAGATATCAGCAGGACAAAAAAACCCCTAGGAACTAATTCGTTAACACACACATGAAATGTAAAACATATGTCAGCATTTTTTACTCATTATCTTTTATAAAATTTAATCCAAGTGTATTGGAATATAAAAAACAATATTTTCTTATTTCAGATAAATCTAAAAAATTACTCATAAAAATATTAATGATTAATATTAATAATAATAAATTTGTTAACATTTTTTAAATTATTATAAAAAATTTATTTGTATATTTTTTAAATTATAAAAAACCTTAAAATTGGAACTTTTATATTAATTATTGACCTATTTATACTATTTATCCTGAAAACCATTAATGATTCGTAAACACTCAAGATCAGAACCAATTCTACTCTTTTATTTAATAAATAATTTGTAATTATATTGTACATACGTTAATTATAATTCTATTAATCTTAAAGTATTTTTATTTTGATAATCCTATAATCTATATCAATGCTACATTGAAAAATATAATTGTTAATTTCATGTTATTATTCAATATATTTAAATTCATAAAAATAAAATTTACCCATATCATACCACATACATTATTCTTTACTTGAGCATTAACTATGTTCAATTTCATTCCATGAATGAGAATAATATTACAATGATTGGAATGAGTTCCCATGAAGCATTTTTCTTACATTAAATACATTCTAATAATTATAATATCATCAGTATAATCGGAAATAATTTTATTGTGTCTATTCAAAACATTGTATGTCTATGAAACCTCAATGACTGTTAGAAGAACCAATAAATTATAGAAATTTTTTAAAGGTTATATATTCGTATAAATTTTGAATAAATTTTCATTATTATAATATAAACATGTACTAGAAGTATGAAAATCTAATGTCCCATTGTAAATTACATTTTAACTACATGCATGGGAAGTATCTTGTATTATAGGAGGTGAGATAAAAATAGGATGACTATTATATACACTATATAGTGGATGGTGAAGTGGAACACAAATGAAACAAATATATATAGCTTAGTTAGAAAATAGTACATATTTATACGTTGGAGGCATGAATATTGGACCGGTACCCTATAAGACATATTCTAGATATTAATAATGAGTGATAAATAGAGTTTGACATGTCACATTTATGGTTACAGGTGAAAAATGATAATTAAAAAGAACATTCCACATTGGGTACTAAAAAAATATAATTAATAAGTGGTCAATGATATCTGAGTGACTGATGTTGTAGAATATGGGGATGATCTATAAATGAAGGTTTATCAATAAGATAGAATAGAGTCTTCTATATAATATTATACTCTAGTGCACCCTTTGATTTATCTACAAAATCAATCAGCATCCTCGATGAAGATTCCTACAAAAATAAAAAATGTAAAATAAATTTATTATTTATAATGTACATGAATAAATAAAATTGAAATTATATACTCATATAAATGTTCATAGAATTCATCCTAAACTCTCAAATAAACAAATTATTTTACTAATGTTTTTTATATGCAGCAATTAATATTTTTTTGTGATTTCTGAAGGTCCTTAAGGAATAATGTGAAAATTTATATATTTAAAACATACATTTATTTAATGATAAAAAATTTAAACAATTGAACTAAAAATAAATTTAATTAATGTATAATTAGTTTATAGTGTCATCATAAAAAAATTCACACAAACTATCTTACCTGCTTAGAAATTGGGTGATTAAACCACTGAGAATTTAATTTTTAATGATTTAAAAAGGTTTTTAAAAATTACCCTTACTAATGATGTAACTAGACACATTGTTAATGATGTATTTTTCATCATAACAACAAATAGAAACAACATTTAAATAAATTATAGGTAGAGGAATTAAAAAATAAATAAATAATAATTATTATGTTTAACTTAAAATGAATAAAAAAAATATTTAATAGAATAAAATATTCTAATGATTAAAAATAAAAAATAAAATTCAATAACATCAAATTTTATTGGAATTTCTATGAACATTGGAATGTATCAATTATCGAGATCAAGAATAAAAGGTTTTGTATTCTAATTTTATTTTTTATATTTATCATCTTGAAGTTATTTTTTAGAGTATTAAAATAATAGTACATTATTTTCCATTTTTAAAATTATTTATTCTATTTGGTTTAGATGGAATGATATTTTTTTCTATATAGTGACCTGGCATCGTATAATTTTCTATAGTACATAAATCAATCATATTATAGAAAATAATAAAAGTTATATATTATTAATTATATATAAATTTATCCATAATGAGGTTATTAATGATTTATCATTTTTCTTATATGGAATTATTTTTTTATTGGTTGCAACGCCATTTGGATACTAAAATCCAAAAACATGATTAAAATATGCATTCATTCAATATATCGATGCTATAAATAATCCAATATGTTTTTTGGTTCAAAATTTACTCTAAAAATTGAATCCTTTATGTCATCATACACATGAATTAAGTGACTACCAATGGGTTCATAAAAAATGCCAATGTCATCCAAACCTTCATCAAAATAACTATCTTAATACCACTAGATATAATACCAATTTTTTGTTTTATATATTATGTTACATTGAATTATTATTTATCATGTTATTATATAATGTAAGGATCATCTGAATAAAGTTGAAACGTAATGTAAATCACCTTAAATCCCTAATTATCTATATACCTAACATGACTGGTCATTGAATTAGGCCACTTTCATTGTATAATAGTGACATAGCTTTGTATATAGTAATCCAATATGAATATTTATTAGATTAAAATATAAATATTTTTTTTAGAATTCATATCAGATAAACTTATATAAAAAGTTTTTATTTCACTAAAAAATGTCATGTTTGGGTGATAAGATTGTTGTAAAATAGTGTATCTTGATTTTAAATACATTAAAGACATTTTATTTATAATCAAAATCAAATTATCTGGACTAAAGTAAAATCAAATGATATTTTTTGAAATATTACTCATTGGAAAACTCTAACCCAAATATATATTAATTTCTTAACCAAAATAATAAACCCATATTTATTTTATGGTCAAAATAACATTCATAACATAAATTTATAACATTTATGGGACTCTTTATTATGTAAATACTCTCTATTATTAATAATAAATAATGATGTGTTTTTTTATAATTTCGTTATGTGAACTAATTTTTTTGAAATATTAATTTGACTAATGTAATAAAAATGATTATATGAAGAAAAAAATATTAAATTAAATTATATGGTGTAATAAAAAATCATTTAACAATTGAACAGTACTATGTGAATTCCATCTACCACTATTATGTTATCAATGTACATAAGGAATATGATCTATATACCCCACCTAATCAGGGTAGTGATGGAAATATTAGTAACAACGGTCAATCCAAGTGGTTAAGTTCCCTGTAATCTAGTGTCAAATCAGATGATCAAATCTTGGAGGAACCCTAATATTTGGGGTGGTTCAAAAAATTACCATTTTGTGACACTAGTGGTTGGTTGTGTCAGGAGAGGGGGGACCATTTGTTATCGATGACAATGGGGGTGGTGAGACTAGTGTTTAGTGATGTCCTTGTATGGGGGGTTTCCTTGATGGTATTACCATTGTTAGTACACATAATTGACTGAAGGACATAATTTGGAGGGTGGGTTCTTAGTGAATGTGTTGACACTAAAAAGAGGCGCAACATCGGGGAATGACAGCTACATGGTGGCTAGGCATGGTGTGGTAGGTAATCCTAGGGTGATAGTAGTGGGTTTATTTGACCGTGGTGGGATCTCTTGTAAGTGATCGAAGAAGAGTAGCCTAACGACGTCAGGTGGTCAGCCCAATCTAGAATCTTGTTGTGAACCTTAATGGAAAACATATTTGGCCATAAAAGAAAATATTAGTTTCATCCAATTAGGTTATTTCATATTGGGAGATTATATCTCATAGTGAAAATACTTGAATACATTTAAGTTATATCCATAGATTAGTGTGAAAATTAAAATTTCGAAATAGGTAATTGAATATAATTCTTAATAAAAAACTATTTCATTTTAACTATTATTCTCATAGTGTAAAATATTGCACGACATGAAACATGACCACTAAATATAAATTTTTTTGGAAGTTTCATAGTTAAAATAAATAAAAATGTAAAAAATTATAAAGTATTTTATCTATTTCATAATGAATAAGTAGTGTTTATTTTTAGAATATTTTGACCAAAGTCTTACTCATCCATTTAGTGGAAAAAATTTTATGGTAGCATAAACTAATCACATTGACCCTCACATTATTTGGGAGTAAATTTTCAAATAAAAATAAGAATAAATCGTGTATAAACAAATGATAATAATTATTATTTAGAAATTATAGTTTGAAATCTATTATATTTACCTATTTTGATGTGTCACTAAAATAAACTTCTATCACCTTTACACATTCCAAAACAAGGAGTAATTTATTTCTATGATTTTTTGATTGAATATCATGAACATTCATCCTTATTCTAATTATGACCAATTACCCATGGAAGAAGTATTAATTTAATTGAGAACCATTATATAATCATATGAGTATAAATAATATTTTATTTTTACATTTATATTTAATGTAGTTTAATGTATTTTTCACAGATATTTTTCTCAATTTGAATTAAATCTAAATAATACTATAATAAATTAAATAACCATTATCAAAAATAAAAGTATATCGTTGTATTTCTCCAATAATTATTGAATTTTTTTTACCATTCCTTATATTTATAGAATTATATTCACCCAAAAATATTCAATACATCATAGTTTTATAGAATATCATCATTACTGTATGCTGAATTTTTTCTTCTTTCTCCAAAACAATTTCAAATTGTTAATTTTTCTACATGAATGTTGTATCATTAAGATTCATTGATATCCTATGAAGATAAATTTTTCCAAACTTATAATACCCTAGATCATGTATTTTTTAATAAATCATAAAATATAAATTTCCATTTTATCTACAATTAGTTATTATTCCATGAGAAGGGAAATAAATTATCATCCACAGAAGTATTACACTCATTATGAAATACACATTCAAAGATTTATCATAATATTTAACCCCAAAAATCCATAATTCACTCATCTTGTTTATTAACAATTTTAATTTTAATTTAATTCCATTTCTTGGATCAGTAGGTCCAGATATTACTACGCATATGATGTTACATGATTTTTTACAAACATCCATGAAAGAAGGTTTTAAATTTAACTAAAAATATAACACATTCTATATGAAGTAGGAATATGTCTAAATGGGTTGAATTCATCATAATATAATTCAAATATTTCATTATGTTGTGAAACTAAAAATTTAGAATGTATAAATATGAATTTTTCCATTGGTCATCCCATGGAAAAACTAAATTTTCATTCTAATTATTTATCTCATCTTTATGAAATCACAATTTATTCCCTTTTGTTTAGTTATAAAACATTTATTTAGTATTAGATTAAAAAAATATAAAGATTAATTTATCAATTACATTTGATTTAGTTCCATTGTTATTATAATTCCATCTTGATATTCCATATAGATTTCAATCATTCAATCATTCATTTTCCTATAAAAACTAATTTCTTTAGAGAGTTCACGAATCTTACTAGATGAAAAAATATTTAATTAACTTCAATACTGTGTAATAATTTTCTAGATTCCTTTTATGATTAGGTAATATGTTCATAAAAATATAAGGATATAATAAATCCTAGTAATATATAATTCATACATAATTTTCACATGACACAATCCCATTAAAAAGTCTTGTTTTTTAATCTACTATATTTTTGATATACCAGTATAAATGTATAATTAATAAAATTTCTAAATCAATTAATATTTTCATTAAGATAAATATATGTAATATTAGTACCTATGTTAATTTTCTATTTCACTAAATGAAAATCATTTTTTTCCAAATAAATAAACTGAAACATATCATATATCAAATTCTCCACACGATTATTTTCTATTAATTTGTTATTAATATTTACAAAAATATTTTTTCCATAATAATAACAAACCTCATAATTATTTTGGATATAATTTTTATGATATTATATATTACTTATTTAAAAGTTAATCATGATGTTCTAAAATTATCAAAAAATATCCATCAAATAAAATGTTCAATAGAATATTTTAAAAAATCAATAATTAAAAATAATGGTATCACATTTGGAAAAACATTTGAGATATAGTTAAAATTGTAATTATAATTTCTCTTTATTATAATATAAAAAATAATTATTATAAAAAAAATAAATACGTTTATATTTTAATAAAAACAAAAAAAATAAATCATCCTAGTATATAATTAAATAAAAAATGTTCTGAATTTTCAAAACATTAATAAACATTGATAATATTCTATGTTATTGTATCATAAATAATGGAAGAAAATTATATTGCATTATATTATATCACATAAAAAATAAATAATTTTATTTTTTACTGCAAATAATTGTTCTATTCATGGGGTATCCAAATAAAAGAGATCATTATTAGTCTTATAGTATTTATGTTTGAAAAAGGTTGTCCATATTAGAAATTAAAAGTTTCATTTTATTTATAATTTTTTTTAAATTTATCATTTATAGTCCTGTGTGAGGGGATAGATTTTAAGGAAAATTTTAAAAATCAAATAAGGTTAATTTTATGTTAATTATTCTATGTTATCTTGTTAATAAAAATAATTTCTATTATTTTAAAATACTATAGATATAACATGTTGGGATTTTTTTGAAACTTTAATTTAGACTATTAGTGAATGTAGAGGATTAAAAGAATATATTTTTGATGATATTTTCTAAAAGTAAATATTTAAAAATGTACTCAAATATTCAAAATCATTTTAAATAATTTAATTTAGTTTTTTTTTAAAATGTGGTCCTTCAGGATTTTCAATGATTAAATACTTTTGAGAAGAAGAGATTGAAAACAATAATAAAAATGAATATTTATGTGACAATGAAATGAAAAAAATGATAAATTATAATTACAAAGATAAAGGGATAATTAAAAATAAAATGAGATGATGAAAAAAATATTTAAACTATTATATTTCTTATATATTTATAAAATGAAAAGAATATTTTGATTATTTTCATTAGATTTTTAAAGTGTGATTTTTTTCATAATGGTACAAATTATCTCTCATTATTAACTAATATTTATATAGTCAAGGTTACATTAAGAATAATAAAACACATTTTTTTACTAAAAAAATACATGATAAGAAATAAAAATATTACTGGAAATATATGAAACGAAATAATTATGAGTAAAAATATTGATTCAAACATTGAAATATAATAAATAAAATAATAATATAATTTATTATAAAATATTGAACGAATATGTGAAGATAAATCATAAAAACAAAATTTTAATTTTATATGATACAACCTAAGGTAAATTTCCCACTATTAAAAATAAATATTGATTATATATTCAAATTTTAAAAAGACAACATTTTATTGATATAATGATGTTGTGATGAAAATATTTGTTATACTTGATATAAAATATTCCATATTACTCATCATTCATTTTTCTAATGAAATTAAATTTATTATGAAAGAATATATATAAAATATTTATCTAAATATGTATAATAATTTTATTAGAAGTATAATATATTTTATTAAGATGATACTTTATATTCTGTATATGAAATATAACAAAATAAGGAATGAATACCACTTTGAAAATGATATGGAAATTAAAGTCTTATATTTCCTGAAATAACCCTCTTCATAATTAACATACTATGAATATTTGGTTTAAATATAATTTATTGAAAGATAAATATAATCAATTAATAATCATAATGTAATATTCCTATTCAACTAATTATGAAGAATTTGGATGAATGGGTCCGTGAGGATTTATTGAAAAATTTAAATGAAATTAATTACTTATTTTCGACGTAAATATTATTAGGATATCATTAACAATTTTCATAAAAGATTTTGTCTATTAAGTAATTATTTCTGAAGAGGACCATTAATATGGATTTTGTTATCAATGAAGGTTAACAATTAGGTGTGGGACCAAAAAAATGGACATTGGGGAGTAGTAGAAGGGGAACCAATATGGTAAAATTAGTGGAGTACTCTACATTAAATAGAATGAGGAGGGGGAGTCTTTTTTGAGAAATGATTTAGGTGACCCATTACCCATGATTACTGAAAATGGTGGCTATAGATTGCTCAATTTCCATAAGAAAAATATATTATGGAAATAAAATAGATTATTGATATTGTTTTTCTAACCAATGGCTATATTATGAAAATATTACCACTATATCTATGGTTATGTTTGATCATGGATACCTAATACCCTATAGATTTGGATAAGAAACAAAATTATTGTAGTCTCATGAAAATACCATTAATTTAGATGAGTGAAAGAAAACAAAAGTGAGAAATAATATAACACTTTATAGAAAAAACATATAAAAGAATATTTTATGATAAAGTATAACAGGATGAATTAGAAATTTAATTCATTAATAATTTTAAAAATGAAAAAATAACACATAAATATATAAGATTTTGGAATTATAAAAAATAAAAATGAAGGACAAAATTATGATGAAAAAATGAACATTTATTATAGTTATCAATTCATCACCACCCATAAAAAATCAAATTGGTATAAAATATTAACTCATATTAGTATATAAAAAATCTTAAATAAGATTATAAAGTGTAATATTATGTTATACTGATCTAGGTAGGGTATATTGACCTTCATAATCATATTTTTCATTCTAAATCCATTCTAGATATTACAAGAGTTTTAGTATCCAAGATGAAAAAGGAATCACTCACTATTAATCTCTCATGAACATCAATACCTGATTATTTTATTATCTTGGCCCTTAAATGGGGAGTTTCCTCAATTATTGTGGATCAAGAATGGAAGGGAAGTTTTTTTATAGGAATATCACTATGAATATATTCCACTTTTCTTCATCAGATGAAGATATGTGGCCACATATATTCAACATGTGGTCAATGGGGTGGGTTGAGTAAGGTAAGGGGGTCAATTGAGATAGATATCCAGTTGTTGGTGAAAAGTAAAGGAGGGAATGCATGCACCTAAAGTATTGTGGTATACCTCTAACCTAGATGGACACTGATATAGTAATGGAAAATGTTCCATTTGGGTGGAAAATATTCACAATAATATGAAGAACATCATGGGTTTTTATGTTTTTAATGGATAAGGTTTCAGTTATTTCGATGGATCTAATGATAACCACCAAGATTCTTCATTTGTAGGAACTACTGATACTATGAATATCATGACTGATGTAGACACTAGATTGGGATTCAATTTTATTGAGAATGTGAATAATTTCATTATGGTGATTGCGGATGAAGATAATCTTCCATTTTCAAAGGTGTATTAGACCCAATAATAGATATAGGTGCATGATGATATAAACTCTACCTTGTGTGATGACAACCCAATGGATACTAATGTCTATAAAAGGAAACAACTAGTTTTTGGCACTAATATTGAAGGATTTATAGTGGTGAAGTATGAAAAATACCAATAATGAGGGGATATTCCAATACCCCATGAACAATAAATCTGATGTATAGTTAAAATTTTACATCTTTGGTAGTGGTGATCTATGAAAATTAATAGAATGAGATCCCCATTGGCAGATTCTATGATAATGATCCTACTACATGTTCTCAAGGGATATTTTTCATAATTTTAAATGTAGGGCGTAAGGTAAAGACTGAAATATAGAACACTATGGGAAGAGGAGGGATGATTTCAACATCTCTTTATTGGAATAAATTCCTTTCAGATGATAAACTAATTTATAATATTCTCAAGAGTCATTCCATCAATCTATAATGATATAGGTACTTAATTTCCTCCACTCTTTAAATTGGAATGGTTGTTAGGGTTCCCACTAACCCATAAGAACTGATTATCCGGGAAATAAAAATATTTACTTGTAGTATTAGAATTTGTTGCTGGTAATTTTAATTGACTAATAAGTATATTGAAATATGGTTCTTGAAACTATACCACTAATGAAAAATAAAATTTAATCGTATTATTTACTTCCACCAGGAAATTCTATTTTCATTACTAGAAAATCTAGAATATTACTAATCCATATTTAATAATCTCTCAAACTGATCATGAGTAGTTAATAATTTTCTATGGTACTCCTAACTACCACAATTTTACTAAAAAAATTATTTAAATAAGTTCATAACATTGAATTTTTCAAATCATTGGTGATATAAGAAAACTAATACTTATTTCACATATTAGTGGAATGTTTAATTAACATAAAAAACACTTCAGAGCAGGAATTTAGGACATAATAATATTTATTGATGATATTTTCAATTAATAATTCAATAATTTCTTGGTGATTATTCACATTTAGATTTTCCTCAATAGTTATATTCCAAACAAGTGTTCTCAAACAAACTAGGAATAAAATTTCAATACATAGAGATGATCTTACTTGAATAACTTTAGTGGTGACTATCTCAATATTTCCATACTTTAGTTTTAATAAATCCAATATAAAAATGGTAGGAGATGGATAATATTTTAGTTTAATGGGGGAATATATATATATAATATCTTTATTTATCACCATATATAGAGACCGTAAATTCAAGTAAGGGATCGGTATTGTGTGATAAATGTCATATACAGACCATCTCATTACTATCACCACTTTATACATATGGGTAATGTTTCCCTAAATATCAACCATATCTTAATGAAATTCATCATGTCTCATTATGATTAGGTTAATATTTTCCAAAAAATTAATTTAGATAGTTAGGATAATGGAAAATTAAACTATAAATACTCTACGGTCTATTATTGTAATAAATAAATACACATGTTTGACAGCTTGGTCAATGAAATTTTGATTTAGTTGAACCCAAAATATAGTAATTTCTATCTTGGTGACCCTATTACAATTTTCTTCTCTTTTGGGTTTGGGTTGTATAGAAGAGTCTTCATATAATGATCCTTTTATTTTAATTATGTGGATCCAGAAATGTATATGTATCCAATATCTATACCAACATTATAGGATCTTCTATAATGATAATAACTAATTTCAAATCTACCATGTATTCAATTGGAGAAAATTCATCTACTTTTTCTAGAAAACTATCTTACACACGTTATTCCACAATTTTATCAACGAAATATATATATATATATATATTATTCTTACTAATGAGAAGATTTATCTTCTCCATCCTTATCTACTATTTCATCCTTATCATAATAGATTATTGGAATATATTTAACAGTAACATGATCGAAAATGGATTGTAATAATTCCTCAATATCCCAAGGTAAATATATTACCACCTTATAAAAAAAGAGCATGAAAAGAGGAAAAAAAATTCACCAATAAAACTATGGTAGATCATTTACAATAGGAATATTCTCTTCAATGTTTTGGGAATCCACATTAATATTTTAGGGTAATAAAACCACACTTCCTTTTAGGTCGATTAATTTCAGTAAATTTCCTTAGTATAAAGCTTATAAAACTTTTTGACTATGTTAAAAACATAAAAATATTTGAAAATGTGAAAATATATTATTTCCCAGTTATAGTTGGTGTTTCCACTATTTATATTGAAAAAATAAACATAAATAATGGAGAAATGTTAAATTATTAATAGGTCACTACGATAATGTGATCAGCCATCACTATACAGTGTAGATGAGTTCTCACATCTATATCCCCCCAATTACTAGAAGAAACACCTTCATTAACATCATGAGTGAGTGGGATAGTTAGGGAAATCCATCTACATAAAACATAAATATTAAATAATAAGTAGTAATTTTTGTGTAAAACACCTCCTCTACAAGCTAATGAATAACAAATTTAGTAACATTTTTACTCAATGTTCTTATACTTTTTCACTTTTTGATCCAACCACTACCTCCATAACAATAAATTCTACAAATTATTTGTAATGAATAATATCACCCATATATTAGATTATGTTTTCCACTATAATTAGATGATCCATGTCATTAATTTTTGGAAAATTCATATATAACATTTCAAAATCTAGTAAAAAATATCTCCATGAAGAGTTCTAATTTACTATTATTTTTTTACAATTTTTTTACTCAATGTTAGTAACCCTTAAATATTAAATTCCTTAATATTATTTATTAATTAGTAAATTGTCATAAAATATTCTTGACCATAATATATGTTATATAAAATTATTGATATTTAAATTCAATAATATCACTTCAATGACACACCTTAGTAAAAATTTGAATAAGATTATCTACTTACATTTATTGAGAAAATTTAAGAAAAAATTTTCATGTTGCCTATGAATCCTGAAATCTATTTTCCTTGGGCATATGTTATTCTTGATTATATTAATCAAATTATAATTACCCTAATCTAGTTCAATAAAATTTCACCTATTAGGTTTGGTATATCCTTTTATTAATTGTAATACTTGAGAAACATTAAAATTAGGGCAACCCACATGATATATATTTTTTCAAATTTTTTATAGAATTTCATATGTGTTAATCTTAAATTCTTTAACCATTAATAATGGGTAAACATAACCACTTCACCACCAAATTTCAACTTAAGAATATCTTTATTCTCATATTAATGAAAATATATATTGATAATATTTTCTTTTACTAGGATTGATTATAATGTTTATGCTTTAAATACCATATTCCATCCCTATTAGATAAATAACTTCTATATTATATGTCTAAATATCTACAGTAACTGAAGACATAAAAAAATCTAAAACAATAATACATTCTTGTAATTTTATATTCTTTACTTATTCTAACATTGATGATATTCCTTGAAATTCTAAGAGGTCTTACGTTAATCGTCGGTCGATGAAGACATTCCGGACCTCTTAAAACATGAAATGTTCTAAAAATGCATTTGAATGAGAATAGATCATGGGTTTTAAAAACTATAGTGTTCATTGAAGAGGGATTGGATAAAATGTATATATATTTGGACAAAATTAGGACATGGATGTATCTCACATGGTTATCAAATGGTTTCCTTGTACTCAAAAATAAAAATATCAAATGTTTCAAAATTAAAGTGTGATTTTACAATCAATTGATCAAGGATAAATAAATACATAAAATTAAATATAATAACTAAAATATTTATTTTGTAATAATTAAAAAATTAACAATTAGTAATTTAATATTTCATGTAATGTAGAACTAAGAATAAGCCTTATTTATTCCATAGATAATTGATTGTAAAGGACTTTAATCAAATGTTTGTGTTACTTTGGAGTGTAGTATTTGTAATTATAATAATATTTTATTTAAGCTCTAATTAAATGAATATTTATAATGAATTTATTTTAGGTTTGATAAAATCTAATCTAAAATTTGATAAATAAATTAAAATTCAATTAAATCTATGTAAACATCAAAAAAATTAAAGATAATTTTTTAAGAACATAAATTTATAATAATATCTTAATAAGCGTTTCCATATTTCAATTTTCTAGTTTTGAATTTTGAAATAATATTTTTGTAAATGTTAGTGTGGATGATTTTTTAATATAAATTAATTATTATGTGTAATAACCCTCATATACAAATGTACATTATTAATTATTTATTTTCTAAAATATGTGACTTTTAATTTTTTGTGGCCAAAAAATAAGTAGGAAGTAGATCCGGGTTTGTTATTGAGGTAACTCAATCAACTTATAATACAGTATTATGATGAAAAAAATAATGGGTAACCATTGGTATGGTATTGGGTAGAAAATGATGAAGGGGTAGTGGTTGAAGGGGTCCTCCAAACACCACATGACCTCAGAATGGGTACGTTATAATATATTAGGAACTCGATGTGATGGGACCACATACACAGAGGCTAGAAGATTATTATTTTTAAATATATTAACATACATTATTTTTTATGCAAAAATTATCATATCCAGGACTTTTTTTAAACCCATCCACATTCCAAATTGTCTTCTCTCCCTCTTAACTGTGGTATCTCTCCCATATGAGCTAGGATCGACACATTATATGTCCTAATGATACCTAAAATTTCACACTATTTTATATGTGTATAAATATAATGTTTTATATTTTGGTTCTAGCGGGCATCTGTGTATCACTCAGAACGAACGTAAAATTCAATTTTTGTTTTCACATGATTATAATAAAGAATGTTTATTCTATTCATGGTCCCTCAAGAACTATTCTTGATTCACTAGTCTCTGATGACTATGTTTTAAAGAGAACGGGCGATGAAACCTTAATAGTGGAACCCAATTAAATAATTCCTAGATATTTAATAACATTGAGGGTTGTGATAGGTCCCACTGATTATCCTTTTTTTTAAATATCCTTATTGTTTATATGGATATCTTGTAAAAAGTTATCTTCATGATAGGGTCGTGGATACATTATAACCAGTTAGCCAATCATATCATATGAAGAGGTGAATTTTATACATTAATAAACTAAATGGTTTCAAATAGATAATACCTTAGATATAATATATAGAGAGAAGGTTATGTGTGAGGGACCCATGCTAATTTTAAATTGATCGTGGAATTTTATTCCATTCCAATGCTAGATAAGAAATGTATTAAATATGGTTTGGATGATTTATTTATTATTATTATTTCATTAATGTGGGATTATCGACCTTTCTATTTTTTTTACTGATATTGTATAAGATGAGCTGACCACCTTCCTCTATGTTTTAAAAATAATAAGATGATATGGCCACAAGAACAATATTACCATCTAATGAGATGAAATTCATACTTTTCTATTATGTGATTATATGCATGGTTTGATATACCAAATTGTCTATAGTATTTATAATGGAATGGTATGATATGAAACTTGACTTGATATTGATGTTTTATATAATTTTATGCCCACTTTTTGGATATTTAGATTACATGGGGGTGTTATTACATTTTATTTGGTTTTTTTATATCAGGGGATGTTATACCATTTCACTCATGATTTTTTTATTGTAGGAGATGTAATGCACAATTCATAATTTATATTTATGATCATGAATATGTTATTATTAACCTTATATATTTAATATGATATGTCCTATTCTATACAAATATTGTCCAAATAGGTATGATGACACCCCCGGTGTCTGCTTAGGACATTATGATGTGAGATTTATTATTAATATAATTGTTTATTTTAATCACTAGCATATCACATCATATATACACATATATATCCTATATTTTTATGGGGCTCCATTGGTGGTGACCAAGTGAGTTTTTCTCACACCCAATATAGGATTGTT
Source organism: Viscum album (assembly GCA_963277665.1). Classification (NCBI taxonomy): domain Eukaryota; kingdom Viridiplantae; phylum Streptophyta; class Magnoliopsida; order Santalales; family Viscaceae; genus Viscum; species Viscum album. The sequence goes on from OY728119.1 coordinate 781,465,943, forward strand.
GGTGCATGTGAAAAAATTATGTTTACAAATGAAGGAAAAGAAAGTTACATATGCATCTTTAGTAAGATGGAAGGAGGAATTATTCAAGCTAGAGATGGGACTAAAGAAGACTAGAAACCAATTTTTTTTATCTTCATCTATTCATTTGTTACTTTAGATCGTGTTTTACATGATCGTCTAATGATATGATCCAATTATGAATGTATGACTATGTGACATTATAGTGGTATCTTATTTTATTATAGTATGTGGTATGTTATTTTATAGTTGAACCTTACCTATAACTTCTTTCGTATGTATTTTATGTGATTTATGATATATTTTTAATACTTTCTCTATTATTTACATTATTTTTTTAAGAGGGTATAATCTCTGTATATTACTTATGAACCCCCATACCTAGGCTATATTATCCAGTATATTGGGAGGGATGTTTTTGGTCATGATGAAATCAATATTATTAATACATTCACTATTATTTACATTAAAATTTTAATTTCATGTATAATCCAAATGAGGATTATTCTTGTGATATAAAACCAAGTTCTACAAATCCCTAAAATATGATTATTAGTCCTTGAGATATATAGTGAAAATATATGTTCTTTTCATTTTCTAATCAATAACATATCATTTAAATTTTATTCTATCACTTTATATATTTTTATAATTTTAAATTATTCTATAAAATTATTTCTATATATGTTGGGATGATAAATAAAAAATGAGAATTTTTTTCCATATCATGGTGAAAAATATATATTTATATCTATGTTCGGTTAAATGAATATTCCCCAATGAACATTCCAAAAACATTAAGTAAATAATATTTAAAATGACAAATTTATTTCATTTAAATATTAATTCTTAAAATATACAACTATTTTATGTGATATATAAATTCAATCCCATGCGATAGACAAGTAAATAAATAATAAATAATAAATTATTATAATCATTGCTTGGACATGGGCCATTAACTCAACCTGAGTTATCCCATGAATTTTTAAATCACAAAAGCATCAAATAATTATATTTGTTAAATAAATTTTATTAGATTCACTTATCAAAAAAATTATTTCCAAGGAATGAATACGAGATAAATTTTAACTCTCTAATTCTAAACATGAATAAATTTTTATTGGATTTTCAATTCATATTAACTCAAGTAGAAATCGACTTAAAAATTATTATTCCTACAATATTTTTTATATAATGATATTTTTTATATAGTTTGGGGGTAACCCTAAAAAAAATTTATAATCAATGGTGGTTTCAACATATAGAATAAGATATGATTGTTTTGATACATCATGGCCCCTATAGAAAAAGACATAAGTCAAAGTAACAGAAACGAAAACCCTCCTAAATATGATATTGTTTAGTAAAATCCAATTCTCAACAAATATATCATCTTGTATAATACATTCAAGAACTATAAACATTACTAATTGATTTATTTTTCTATGACTTACCATGATTAAATTGTTCCTAAACACCATGGTTATTGATTTTAGGTTGTGAACTTCTATTCGTTAAAAGAGGAATATATATATTATCACATAAAATGATAGGGATACATTCCATATTAATTATTCAATAAATTTTTTTCCATTTCATAAGTAACTAATCCAATATATGTTACATTAGACATAAATTTCACCGTTTTCATCATGTATTTTACTGTGAAAGTCATGTTTAAAAACATTAATGATTTAATTTTACGGAACAACGCACTTTCCCACAGATAAGAACATACAAAGAAAAATTTGACATGTGGAGAACCATTTGGAAGTTCTATAATCATAACCCCCAACTCATAGATCAATATGAATGAAATTTTCTAGATGAACTCTCACTATTTATGACACCCAAAACACTTGATTTTATTACAACATTTATGTCTTTTTAGATTGATTTATCTAAAATATAATACTTAGTTTAAAATATATTCATGGAATTAAGTGGTTCTTATAATTTTATAGTACTACTATAATCTATTGATATAACAAATATTCTATGGGTACTATCTCAAATGTCATGTTATATAAAAGAAAATATATGATAATAATAATCATGAATATATAATATTTAATACATGTTATGGTAATGAAATTGATATATCGAAGTTATTTTTAGGGAAATAAAACTAACAAGATTTAATTTTCACCAAAGATAACTAGTAAAAGTTTTCACCATTCTAGATCTCATATATTGTTCATTTTTTTGTTGAAAACTTACATTAGTTAGTGGATATTCTGAATTTTATAATTTAGATACTTTGCTAACTATGAAATCACTTATTTAAGTTAAATCTCTACATAAATATTATTTATATACTATATACATATTTCTCTGAAGTGACCTAGGAACTTGGGATATCACTAATACTATAAGATGATCATAATATATTCTAATTGGATTTGAACTACTCCAAATGACACTAATATCATTGAAAAAAAATTCATGTACTCTACTTATTCAGCGGTATTTTAAACCACATTATACTTGGGAAATTTTGAACATCCAGACTACTTATTTAGTTTCTTTAAAATCATTAATATATTAAGGATTTAAATCAGAATTAGCGACATCTTATTTTTTTGAGCTTCTCCTACTCACTAAAATATAACTAAGGAAAATAACATATCAAAAATGTAAATTTAGATCGTTCTTATTTATTTATAAATAATAATTTGTGTATCCCTCAAAACCACTCCTTATATTTCTATATAAATTTTTCTATATTCATTAAAAAACTCTAGTACTTTAGGATAAATTTAATCTCTTCCCTAGGTTACTCACTTAGATATACATGGTATTTTACTATCATAATAAACGTATAAGAAACATCAATTATAGTACATAGCATGAAAAAAATAACAATTTTGACCAACAATGAATATTAATTCTTATCATTTTACCTCTATTGTCTTATTCTTGAGTACATATTTCATTAAAGAGAAGAATTCCACATGAAACAGATAACAATACACTATTATATTATTCTATATGTAAAATCATATGTTGTCCATGTTTCCACTTAGATGCATTTTTAATGATTTTGATCTGAAGAATATAGAATTATTCAACTAATCCTTTAATATGGTGGAATTTGTTTCACCATGTTTATATAAATGTATGAATAACATATAATTTACCACTAGTAAATTTTATCAACATTTATCTCTAAGAAATCGATGAAACTCCCTTTAACCCAACTGTAGATAAATGGTTTATTGTCAATTTTAATGAAAACAAATTCCCTTATAGACTCATTAAAATGAACATTCTATTATTTTGATGCATGCGTGAAACTATTAATGTATCTATGCATCTTATATACTATATTTTATCCCTTTGTAATAAAAAGACCCTATAGTTTTGTCATCTAGTCATCTTTCACATGTTTCTAAACATAGAGTTCATTATTTGACATCCTTCCACTAAATCTGATAATCATGGTAAGGAATTGAAATTGGTATAATACTCATTTATTTTATAAAAGAAAGAGGGGAAAATTTTATATATAGTTTATGAAATAAGTTTTTATGGAATCATTAGAAATTGATTCTACATTATATGTATTAAAATTTCCATGAATGTCAAAAAAATTAAGAAATTACTATTTATATTGAATGATATTTACATTAAATGAAGGTTTTACAATGTCTAAACATGATTTTAGTGCAATAAATCTCCTTATAAATTCAAGACTTTTTATATTTAGAAACTTCTATGTCATTGACCATCTTTTTATTTAATAATGTTTCATTAAAATAAGTGAATAATGTGTCAACTTTCATAGTGATATGAACAACATATCCCTTTGGTTTTTCTATATTCTATAGATAACCTTTGTAATTCGTGTGTCCATGTAACAAATCCATCCACTAGGTATCCTATAATTTCATTTTATTCCAACTACATTGAATCGTAATCATCTTGAGCATAAATTTATCAAAGTATTGGTTTCCCCTATAAAATTTTTGGATAAATATAATTTTCAAAAAATATATCTTGTATCTTGGTTATAATTTTTTATACAAGGGATTATAAAGATAGTATCATTTTCTTTGCTAAAAATCCTACACATCCACATACATGAATTTTTTATAAGGTGTGTTTTTTATAGTCAACAACTCATATAAGATTCTATATATCACTTTATTTAGTAGACAATTAAGTCGATATGTCACTAATTGAAATTAGTATCCAGAAAAAGATAATAGAATATTTTTATGAATCATCAAAGATCCCATCAATTTTATAATGATTAATTTCCTACCATTATTTATGTCATTTTACAGTGGTGTATAATGGTGGGTGAATTTAGATATTATCCAATAATCATTTATATAATTGATAAAATCTTTGGTTAGAAACTCTCTACCATCATCTGATTATAATTTTATTATATTTTTTTATTTTTATTATATTATACATTTAATATTTTTTAGAACTATGAAAATAATTTTAGGTGTGCCTCATCAATTAGATATATCCATATTAAATGATGACTTAAATTAAAATAATGAAGTATGATAACCAAACTTTTACTTCTATAGGAAATAGTTCACTTACATTGTTTAAACTAATTCAAGAATTTATTTTCCCATTAAAATTTAAATGAAGAGTTTCCTTAGGATTTTACTTGTAAATTAGCATTTTATATATAAAAATAATTTAAATTAATGGAAACTAATACCATTATAGATATAATATTTTCATATGCTTCTGGTTTATAAGAAAAAGTAAAAAATTTGACAAATATTTGAAGTTAGACTCATGTAATTTGAAGACATTATTTATAAAAAATAAAATATTTTCTCATTAAATTCTTCTTAAAGAATTATATAAATGTTCCATACTATAAAATTTATTAAATTAATAAAAAACATCTTTTTTTAAGAAACATTAAAAAAATTATTTATCTATACATAACATTGAAATACATTTTTGGTACTTTTAAGAAAGTAATAATAGTTTTTTAACAAGAATCATTCCATTTAGAAAAGAGATATTGTATTTTATAATGGATAATGTAAAAATACCCACTCTATTAGAAAGTTAAAGATCTACATTAACTTTCAAAACATTTCAAAATCAACTTGTTTCATTTATTTAGATAAAAATATGAAATCCTTAATCTATATCTAATACCTAATTTATAGAAAATGTAATCATACATTATTGGTGACTAAACCTAATGGTTACTCATGATTATTTACTAAATTTGAGCAGATAATTTTGTGATATATTTTACCACATCCACAATAAGAAGTCTCAATCTCATCAGACTCTCTCAAAATATTATTATTCTAGAAATATGGATTTATAGCCACTTTTTTCATTTATTCTTGATATTTAAATTTTCCTCAAAATGTTTCTTATTGGTATTAATGAGGGAATTTTTTTTCTTAACATAATAACCTTTGTGAATAATTATTAAAATATATTATGAATTAATTCATGACTTTCATGCTGAAATTAATAATAAAACAAGATAAACATCATGTTATGGATAAGGGAATAGAATTTTTTGATAAATACATATCCTAATTCATTGAAAAAAGGTACCATATTATCTATGGAAAATTATTTTTTAAAATGTTTCATTATCCCTATTTTATTGTTATTAATGCATCCATGACATCATATATCACTTTTATAGATTTTAATTGATAGTCCTATGATATGAGACAACATAGGGATGAAATAATTTAATAATTATATTTTTGTAGCTCATTAGACATAAATAAAAACATGATGCATTAATTATGTAATATACCATACATGTGTCTATATTAGATATTTTTCTCTTCCTTTTTCATATTTTTTATAATCATTGTCTTGTATTAGAGTCTCCAGTACATAATCTATTTTCATAATATAAAATGATTCCCATTTTCATCTAACTCTCCCTAAAATTTTCGTCAATGATAAAATATTTCATATCCATGATTAATTGAGATGATATTAATTTTATTATATTATAAACCATAATATAAAATAAATAAATTTAGTAAAATATTATTATATCATTATAACAAATTTAAATCCAGACTTATTTATAGATAAATCATTTATATATCATCATATTTTATCCAAAACAAATAACCTTCACCATTAGATTAGAAATATCTATCCAAAAAGATATTTTATTTTGAAAATAATTAAATGTTTCTTAATTTTTTGTAGAATATATCCACACTTTTCCTCGAAGGTCATTAGGTAAATTTTACTCTTGACAAGTACATTAACAATTAGCTCCCTGATATGTTTATCTAATATCAAATCTATGAATTCTATACATATATTTATCAAACACTTCACTAACAAATACATTATGTGGAATATGGAAATTTTTTTTTGATAAAAATTAGTTTACATAACACGTTTTTAGCACCCATTAGATTTTAGATAAGGAAAAATTATAAAATTTTGAGAAAGGGATATCCCATCCAGTGTGGTCACTTAACTACCACAAACACGAGCTGGTCCATTTATATGATCAGGACTCTTTATGAAGAATAATAGAAGAACTCTTTAGGTGATTCCTAAGCATCAAGTTGTTCTCTCAATACACTAACCCTGCTGATATTTTCAAAGGCCCTAGGTGATCATATCAATCCATGAGTGTGATCTAGTTCTGTACATCATACCCTGGATACATATACCTAGAAAAAAATAATAGGTCATACTATTACCCACTCGATCCAACGCTATTACCAACATTTAGGTGCTTTGTGGTGTCACCAATATAGGTACATGGTCTAGAATGGGTTGTAATGAAATTAAACCCCAAGGTAAGGGATATATTGATGGATTTTCATATGAAAATATTGATCGACCATGAAATTCACTTACCTAATCAATCTGATTGATGTGTTCTAAATCCCCAATTGGTATTTTCGTGATGGGTATGTGATACATTGGGGAATCACCCTAAGACGGAGATATTATTCCACCTATATAATTTAACAAAATGTACTAAATTATTAATGATTCCTTTTCATATCTTTCCAAATAGAAATTTCAAACTTTGGGGTTTGGATAAGAAACATGTTTCTATAACTTCATGTTGACGCTCCTTTCTATCACAAAGTCTAAACGAATTGAAAAGGGAAATAACTTGAACCCAAAGTGATCCATCCTTTAAAGAAAAATCAAAAAATTGACAAAGGCATGAACAAAGATTCAAATGCACTTGGTTCGTGCAATTTCTACCAATGTCGCGCAAGTATACTTGTGTGCCGCCCATTGGTCGTGTAGGTGACTTGCGCGCCCTCTTTGAAAACATGCACAGGGTCTTCTCCAGCCTATAAATACCACCTGTGGGCCCCCTATTTTAGGAGGAAAAAATTCCAAAAACTCAGATTTGAGTTCCCAGCACCCTAGTCTCTTCTCGAAGCTTTAGAACACTTCTAAGATAATTTAATACCTAGAACGAAAGATCTAAATAGAAGGAGTAAGGCCTAAGTGTTGAAACTCATCAACACTTGCGTGCCTAAGTGGCCAACCCTTAAAGGAAATGGCCACACTTGTGTGCCGCCTTACCCCTTCAACATAACTTGCACGCCACTCTTCTGGAAAACTCTATGGATAGTACTAAGGTCTTGAGCTAAGTCTTTCCAAAGTATTACCTTAATGGTGGACCACCACGTAAGTAACCATGTGTCGCGCAGGTATACCTACGTGACCAGCACTTGCGCTCCCACGCAGGACTTGTGCGCCCCCCTATTTTTCGGTGCCCTTCCTTCATATTTCACCTCTCATATGCCTATCCACCTCTCCTACTCAAGATTCAGCCTTCAGAACCCTCTTCAAATCCATTTTCTTTGGCATGGTTCCCTTGTTGGCTTCCTTATCTGAACAGAATTCTATTGAACATCTCTCAAAACCTAGTGATTTACACATCTTTATGCCACTAAGGTTAGATATTTCATTCATTTAACCTTATAATTTAAGATGAAATAATCCTTAACATGGGCCTCCTTTTCAAGAGTGAGCCCCAGTCCAAGTTCTCATTGATTTGGGAATCCTCCTTATAAGTAAGCCCCAAGTCCCCTAACCTGGGCATCCTCCTTAGGAGTCAGCCCCAGTCATAATTTCTCAAGTCTAGGATTCTTTTTTTTGGAGTAAACCTCAGTCACAAAGTTCCCAAATCTGGGAATCCTCCTCAGGAGTAAGCCCCTTGTCCCATAATTCTAAAATTCCCCTAACCTGGGCCTCCTCTTCATGAGTAAGCCCCGGTCTTCAAATCCATTTAACCTAGGACTCTTTCTCAGGAGTAATACCCAGTCTTAATTTCTCTTAACCAGTCTTAATCTACTTTTTCATCTAGGATTCCTTCTCAGAAATAAAACCCAATCATAAGCCCCTCCTAATTTGGGCATCTTCCTCAAGAGTAAGCCCCAAGTTAGAGTATCCAAATCTCTATAAAGTACATACGCATTTATGTACCCTTTTCCTGCACTACTTCTTTGAAATAAGTCCCGATCTATATCTATTTGGGTAGTCATACATATATAATCCCCACATCATTTATTATGATTACATCTTTCATGACACAATTGTCTGGTTTTACCAATACCTCTTGTTTCTCACACCGAGCATGAATCACGTGAGCTTAGAGTGTAAAATTAATTATGACATATATCTTTGAGCCATCAATGGTACATAAACATCATACTCCCTTACTCGAACTATGTGGGTTCTGATTCCTTTTCTAAATAAACGATACGTAGATAGCCCATCTGTGGGTACGATGCCAACTCTGAAATAATCCATGTCCTTCTGAATAACAATAAACTTCAAGTGCCCCACTGAGTGGATTTAAAACCAGTATGGTCATCATAATGACCAAGAGACTATTATATAATGTATTAAAGGATACCATTGACTAAGAATCTATAACAAATACAGATGATTCTCTATCGATGAAGAACCTCAAATATATATAAAAGATTATACAAATTTCCTACATATCAATCATTGATTGTCAGATCTAAAGGAATGCACATTTTATACTTGGTAATTTAATAAGGACTCACGAACATAACTTAAATCTATAAAGAGAGTCCAGGAGTAGATAATAATTCCCCTCAAAAAGGTTTGATGAGTCTGACCTCCCATCCTGTCGACCAATGAAAATTCTTAAGTCTCATCGGTCCATAACTAATGATCACCTACCTTTGGAAAGTATGTCCAAATGGATATAGAATCATTGGATGTTTTCAGTTATATGAACAAACCCATTACAAACCGCTTGGAATGTTTGAACCTTAAACAAATGAGGTCATCCCCAATTACAGAGGAAACAAAAAATGGTGAATCCGACGTGAATCCTTATCCAAGTTGAAATGATGTTTTCCCTATTTGTTGAGCCCCTATTTAAACTCAATGAGAGGGCCAACAAGACAATCAATAAAATATGTGCTTATCAAAAAGATGTAGTGGCTGGACTTATCTTGATTACGTCTGTTATATCAAACAGACACACTTTTCCAAGATATTCTATGTTACCGAAATGGCTTCTCTTAAGTTCACACCTGTGAATACTTCTATTGTGAATACTTCTAGTATGAATGCCTCTGCAGGTACTCATACTGGATTGTCGTCTATTCTAAGGACGAAATCACCTACTCGGTGTCTTCAACGCTGGGTATCAAATACTCTGTTCAAGGAGTACCATCAAAATGGTACTATTCCGACTCTGGAGGCTGCTCGACAAGCCCTCCAAGTCAATAATCCACCCTGGTCAACCGGACAGCGATGACCAGCGATCAAGAAGCAGGTGGTGCCAACCACCGTCTCCAACCATTTCAGGTCGTTATCCCTGGAATGTAATCACCATTAACTCCCATATTATGGGGAGGTGAATGAGAAGGTACTTTAGGGCCATAATTCAAGGAGACAGGAGTCATTCCTAAGGGATCCCATCAATAATCGCTGCTAGACTCATGCGGCAGTGCGCCCTCAACATGATTACGGTATCGTCTCCAGGCATTCGACTCAGGTTCCTCGAACCCGATCAGGCAATACGAATCGCCATAGGGGAAATACGGTCAACAGTGATCAGGTTCTCATCTCTTCCATATCCAGATAATTCCACTAACCGAACTTGGTGGAAAGCAATGAGTCGGCACACACCCGTCCATTTTAATTCTGTTGTCCAGCAGACTCATCTGGCAGCAGCACACCAATCCCGCCAGGCAATTCCGGTGGAGTAATACAGATATGAAAATACACCTGTTTATAAATCATCATCTAGTTAGTAGGATCGTATAACTACATATGATGGAGCCCGCCAAACCAATGTGTTGACAACTGGTAAATAGGAACATACACCTGCTTACACTCATCAATCCTTCCAGCAGCCTCGTCTGTCAGTGTTGAAGGAAGCTCGTCAACCACATTCGGAGGAGTGTAATCATCAGGCACATACACCTACTAGTATTGATCAAGCCTACCAAAAATCTCATTTGGTAGAATTCGGATAAGTTAGTCAGAAATCTCCGGCAACAAACGGGAGGCAGACTCAACTCTCTTCCCCCACACTTGAGTACAGTCAAGATTCACTAACAAGAAAAGGTGGGAAGGTGCAAGAACACACACTTACTCCAAGAAAAAAATTGATGTATATCCCCATTCCGGTAGTTGAAGTCACCAAACACATTCTGTCAATGGTGAAAGAGCAGAAGTAAATCCATGCTCACATTTTGGATGCCTGTCAGGATATTATAATAGCTTCAGCAGCATCTCAGGGAAAGACACATAAATCTATCCCTACCAGTGGAGTGACACATTAATAGTTCACTCCGAAACAGACACACACCTTTGTTCTAGTCCAAGAGGGTTTTGGGGCGTACTCCCCCATATCATATCGACATCCAAGTCAGGCACAGACACCGGATTTGAGTGTAGATAATCAGCCTAACATAATCATTTCTCCTGAGCAGGCACATACACCTGCCCATAATGACCACTTTCATCAACAAGTGGTTCCTAAAGTGAGTAAGAAGTCGTCTAAGAAGAAGACCCACCCATCACAGTCAAGAAATCAAGAACCAATCTATAATAAGTCCATACTCGATGCTGATGTTCTCAAAGCCATCATACAATTATCTGTTGAAATTTAAGATTCTACTCCCTCATTTCCCAATAGTGGGAACATTAATTTTGAAGGTCTTCATCAGACACTTCCTCATGAAGGCTTTCTTCATGACTGTTCGGTCGATCTTGAAGTTTCTTCTTCAGATGAGAGACACAAGAACCCTCTTTGTGTCCAGAAGACCAAGGAGAAAAATGTTTCATCTTTTGATGTAAACCACCATGGTGGTCCTCACCATGATGATGAATTTAGCTACAAAATTCCTCTCCGTAGTTATAATGCACATTGCCTGGAAAATGATCCAATGGAAAATGTAGTGACGAGAAATCCCTCTTTTCTTGAGGCACTTGCAAATGAGAAGGTAGTCATGTCTGATGCTTCACTGCAAGTAGGTGAAATACTTTCTCAATCAGAAGATATCCCGGGGTGTAGTTCATTCTCTGAACCACCATCGGACCATTCATCTTCTAGTTTGATCAGTGAATTCTCTACCGATACTGTTGAATCCGATGTAGCAACAAGGAAGAACTAGCTATGGTCTAATCAGGAAGAAGAATCTTCGTCAAATGATAAAGAGGAATTACTTAATATGAGAAAACAATCGGTGAAAGGTGACGTGCCAGTTATGTTTTGGCCCCTGGCTAACACTCAGTATGACATTCCAGAGATGTTGACGGAAGATGGAATTCATGATATTCGTCTCAACATATAGAAAACTCTTTGTCAGTTGAAAAAAAAATATTATCTTATGATGAATATGAAAATCATGTTAAGATAATAGAAGGGTTACAATGCCAAATTAACTTGGAATCTCTTTCAGTTTCTCGATATCCGAAGGCTGAAAAGCAGTAGAGAGCCATTCAGTGTTCATGCCTTGGCACTGTAAGACGATTGCGCCAGTTAATTTCCAATTCCCCATCAAGTATTCATATCAGGGGATGGGGTGTTCATGGAGAACTACATTTCATTGTGCCCTCTAGTCAGCAAAGCCCGATGAAAATGGTCTCAAGCAATGTTATTGCCCATGGCCGCCCATAGTCAATTGGCATTTTTGTAATCAAAGGCCTGCCCAAGAACAGTCCTCAACTAGTTCTTCTCAAAATCAAGCATACATAGAACAAGTTATTGAATTACTCATGCATCAAGCAAACAAGAATATTGAACAGGCCTCTCGTTTGGATCAAGCACATCATCAAGTGATAGAAGTGTCAGAAATCATCCACCGGTCTTTTGAGCTGTGTGATAAAAGTGGATGTAGGTTGATGCATCCATCCAATTTCCAGACTAAATTCTGCATGATCGAGAGAGCTTTCAAGAAAGTCTCAGATATAGAATTTCAAGAACCACCCCAGCTTTCCATATTGGGGGCTCTTTTAACCCAACCCTCGGAATCAAAAAATAGGATTCGAGGAGTAGAGAAGCAACAATAGGAACAGCCCCAGTCCACCGGACTGGGGACTTTTTCAAATCCTCAATCTCTTCCTCAGAGAAAGTAAGTATTCTATGGATTAGGGAAGAAGCCCCAAGAGGAACGGAGAGCCAAATTATCAGGAGATTGCCTCCAAATTATGGTTCTTCAGGATGTTCTTGAGGGATAAAATCGACAAAAGGAAATGTCTCATCATAGAAATGGAAGAAGACAATATCGCAGAAATGCCGATAGAAAATATTCAATGAATTATGCATCAATTAATGTCATCAATGTTGTTGTTTCTGATCCACCAGATGAGTCTCACTCAGAGGGATCAGATGAAGAGGTTCCTGCTCAAGAAGTTGTACACACAGAAACAAATGAAGAAGGTGTGCATACACGAAATCAAAGGCTTACCCCGAAATTGGTTTTTCCTTCAAATAACCAACTTCCCCCTCTCCAAAAGGGATCCAACAAAGGGAAGGGAAAGAATAAGGTTCCATATCCTTCCTCTGGAGAAGGCCAATCGCTCTTAATAGAGTAAATATTTGCAAAAAATGAGGAAGGAATGAAGGAATTGAGGAGAATGAATGCAGAACTACTTCAGGGTAGTCTTCCTCATAAGGGTGTTGGATTCAGTCAGCCAAGAGAATGTGTTGCAGCTACTGATATAGATCAAGAATATCCTCCTTTTTCAGCACACCCTCACAGGTCTAATCCTACTGGTTAAGTGCAACAACAATTGGTAGTTCTTCCATCGGTTGAAGTACCATCCACCACATCTGTCTAACCTCCAGTCATCATGTTCATGTCCAAGCTCAACCGGATGTTTTTCAAAAGTTAATAACTACTATTGAGTCATTAACAGCTCGGTTGGAGGATATGGTGGTAAAGAGTGCTCAAATTCAGCCAAAAAAGAGAGCTTACCCTGAATGGGTTGATGCAATTCCTTCCCTATCAAATTTTTCAAGTCCCACATTCCCATTATTTAATGGTTCGGGAGACCCATAGAAGCACTTAACACATTTTGTTTCTCGTTGTGATCCCATGATGAGAACCCTTCAGTAACAAGAAGCAGTTATTCTTAGGTGTTTTTTTCAGTCATTACAAGGGAATTCTTTTGTCTGTTACACAAGATTGCAATCCCGGTCAATTACTGGATATGAGGATCTTCGCAAAAAATTCCTTCTTCAGTTCAAGTCAACATTTCCAAAGACAACAATTTTTTATCTTATAAACTATAAGCAAAGGGAGAATGAAAGGGTTTCAGATTTCATTGCTCACTGGAAGGGATTAATATATTCCCTGAGATTAGCACTCCCTAATGAAGAAATTTTTCCAATCTGTGTGGAAAATCTATGTGATGAGTTATACATTCCTTTGATCCCTTTGAAATACACAGGAGGGTTTTGATACCTTACTTCAATCGCTCAACAGATTGAAGATTCGCTTATGAAGACTAAGGATAAAACTCATCTAATTCCATCATCTCCAGGAAGGAGAATAGGTAGAGGAGAGACTACTATAGTTATGCTTAAACAAGCACCAGTACCTACTTCTACTTTAAAACCTTCATCTTCTCTATGGTCTCCTCCTCCTGAGCGTCAACAACAGAGGCTGTTTTTTCAAGATGATCAAAGATATCAAAGATGAAAACAATTTGAGGATTTCAAAATCAAAGCTTACTCTTTCCGAAATGAACAAGTTCCTGGAAACTTCATTTCGGCTCTGGAAAATAATTTGGTTCAATTGCCAAGGCCCAAAAATCCGAACAAGGAAAGAGATGAAGACCTGCCCAACTATTTCCCCTTTCATCAATTTTGGGGCATACCATTCAAGAGTGTTTTTTCTTTAAGGAACTTCTCTAAAAAATGGTCGACTCGGGACAATTCAAATTGAAAGGTTTTTCAGCTCAGGTAGCATGTGTTACTGCTACAAATCCAGAGGAAGAAGGTGAGTGGCAGGAAGTCAAAAGAAGAAATGGACAGAAATATGATTATTGGATGGTCAAAAAAACAATCAACCGAACTCATGTCATTTTTTTAACACAATTGAAGAAACCAATTGTGTCTTCTACTATGAATTCCACAGAAAAACCCTCTTCATCGGAGGTAAAATCCTCAAAGAAACGACATAATTCAAAGAAAGAGGAACAATCAGAAGAATATGAGATCGTATCAAAGCCCAAGTTTTCTTTGACTCTGGAAGATTTTATGCCATCTACTTCGAAGCCATGAGCACCATCCCACCAAACAGAACAACCTAAATTGGCTAGTCAGGCAAATTCTTCATCGGATGAAGAGTTAATATTCGGTTCTGTTAATATGATTCACTTAACAGATCCTTTTACTAGTCACAATTTCGATCTTGATGAGCCTGGGTTCTCTATATCAAACAGAGGAATCTGAGGGAGTTCTAGAGGCTCAGGATATAGGGGAAGGTGTGGATATTTCCAAGGTTACTATTCCAATTCTACCCCTGCTAGAAATGTGTATGCGGAAGAAACTCATGGAAAATCCCTTCAACGAGCCCAACAAGAACAAGCAAGTTCTTCCACACAAGGCAGATTCAGTCCTGGAATAGTTATTCTGGAAGATCGGTTGGAATTTACCACTTCTTCCTCTCAACAAGTAAATAAACTTATTCAGTCTAATCTTTCAAATTCAGGAGTATTACCAACTCCTACCCTGATACAAGATGCATCAACTTCCAAAGAATCAACTTCCAAAGAACCTTTTAAACCACATGTTCCTGTTGGGAAACGCAGACCTTTGGATCAAAGGTATGATGTATTGAAACATCTGTCCCAAGTACCGGCCTAGTTATCAATTTTGGATGCCTTGAATTTATCAAAGGATCTTCGGGAGGCACTAATTGAGGCCTTTTCAATTCCTCATGAGTTTGAAACTGAAATTGTTGCAGCTGAAGCCTACCATGTAGAGAATAATCTTGCAGAATTACATGCAGTAATTTATTTTGCAAATGAAGATGAATATGATGTTGTGAATGGTGATATTACACCTTTGTATTTATCTGGAAAGTTCAATGGTGTAGACATCCAAATAGATTTCATTGATAATGGTTCAGGAGTCAACCTCATGTCCATTCATACACTTCATCGATTGGGCCTCATGGAATCTGATTTATCTCCTTCTACTATGATGTTACAAGGATATGATAAAAATGAACAAGAACCACTGGGTGACATTACACTCAGAACTCAGTTTGGAGATCTTGTATCCAATTCTGATTTCATGGTTGTGGATCAAGACTCATCCTTTAACATCTTTCTTGGAAGACCCTGGCTACATCAACATACAGTTATCCCTTAATCATATCATCAATGTCTCAAATATTGTTTTGATGGTCTATTTGGGACATTGTATGGTGATAAGGCCCCATTCAAGACATGTGAATCTCAATACAATGAGGCGGAATTCTATCACATGAAGGGAAAGGAGAAATCCACAACAAGGGAGATTACCAAAGTTAATGCCCCATATGATTTGGAAAAGATTCTAGTAAATCCATTTACACATGTCAGTACAGATTATGTGTTGCCTATCAGTCAAATTGATAGGATAGACCCAAATCAAAATACTCTTATGGAAACTTCCATAATTTCAATTACATCAATCAAGCTAGGCAGTATGGGAGAAATTAGTGATTCACCAAGAAATGATGAAAGCTCAAATGGGGATGTCTTCATTTCATCTGATAAAATCCAACAAGTCTATAATTCGCCAACCAGACCAGAAGAAGTTATACCAATGCGCGAGGTGAATGATGATGTTGTTTCTCAATCAATCAACTCCTCTTTATTACCCAAGGAATACCCTTCATCATCAATAGGGTCAGAAATGGAAGCCTCTTCTTCATGATGTTCAAATTTTAACATCTCTTCTGATCATGAAAATTCTACTTCATCATCTACTATGAAAGTAGAAATAGAAGAAGTAACACATGTTGAAGAAGAAGATGAATATCTCAGGGATGCTCCTCCAGCATTTGAAGAGGGAATCTCTACTACCGTGGATGAACTCAAAGAAATAAATCTGGGTATAAAAGAAGATACGCACCCCACTTTAATTAGTGCATCCATGACTCTTGAAGAGCTAGAAATGTATATTTCATTTTTGATGAAAAACCGAGATATATTTTCTTGAAACTATACAGAGATGCGAGGACTTGATCCTGATGTTTCTACTCATCATTTGGGTTTTCCAGAACAACACCGAGGATTCACGCAAGCTTCCAGAAGAACACACCCAACTTATGCTTCCAAAATTGAAGCTGAAGTGGATAAGATTATCAAAGATAACTTCGTCATAGAAGTTCAATATCCCAAATGGTTGGCTAATATTGTCCCTGTGAAGAAGAAAAAAGGACAAATTAGAGTTAGCATTGATTTCATAGATCTTAATCGGCATTATCCTAAGGATGATTTTTCAGTTATGATCACAGAACTATTAATTGATGTAATAGCTGGCTATGAAGCACTTTCCTTCATGGATGGATATTTTAGGTATAATAAAATCCAAATGGCTCCATAAGATGAAGAATCTACAGCCTTCAGGGACCCTCTGGGTGTGTTCTGCTATCGTGCAATGCCCTTTGGCCTAAAGAATGCAGGCGCAACATATCAGTGTGCCATGAATTGTATCTTCAAACCCTTTTAAGGGAAGTTCGTTGAATTTTTTGTGGACAATTTGGTGGTTAAATTCAAACAATGTTCTAATCAATTGGATGATTTAAAAATCATATTCCACAAACTTCGACAGCATAATTTAAAGATGAACCCCTTAAAATGTGCTTTTGGAGTAACCTCAGGAAAATTTCTCAGCTTTGTTGTACGCCATTGTGGTATTGAAGTCAATCCTGAGAAGAAAAAGTCAATCCTTGGTATGTCACATCCTCGAAATTTGAAATAATTGAGAGGGATTCAAGGACACTTTTCCTATATTCGGCTTTTCATCACCAATTTGGCAGGAAAATGTTTACCCTTAACAAAATTGTTGAAGAAGGGAGTCACTTACCAGTGGACTGACGAATGTCAAGAAACGTTCGATATTCTCAAGAAGTATCTCTTGAGTCCACCAGTATTAATTCCACCTGTTGAGGGAAGGCCACTTATCCTCTATGTGAATACTTTAGAGAGATCATTGGGTGCCTTTCTTGCTCAGAATAATGATGCTGGGAATGAAAACATCCTCTACTATCTCAGTCAGACTATGCATGAAGCAGAAACCCGATACTCATGTATTGAGAAATGCTGCCTAGCATTAATCTTCATAGTTCAGAAGTTGAGACACTACCAGAAACATCATGAGGTCCAATTGGTATCTCACAATAACCCGCTAAAATTCATCCTTAGTCGTCAAATGCTTACAGTACGTCTAGCATGGTGGGCAGTTATTTTTCAGCAATTTGATATCCAATATGTGTCTCAAAAGGCAATAAAGGGCCAAACTCTAGCTGATTTCCTTGCTGAACACCCTTTAGTAAAAGATACATCTTCAGATATTTAACTTCCTCATGAAGAAGTCTTCTTTATTCAAGATAGTCTTCAAACATGGGAAATGTATTTTGATGGTGCTTCCAGAAGTCCAACAGGGAGGAAAATGTAAAATCCTAAATTCAACAAATTTTGGTTAGGATTTGTGCTCATTTCTCAAGAAAAGGCAGTGTTACCCTATTCCTTATCATTTTTGGGAGGCGGTACAAATAATGAAGCATAATACCAAGATCTCATCATAGGCTTGGAGTTGGTGCTTCAAAAACAAGTGAATCACTTAAAGGTGAAAGGCAATTCAGACCTGGTAATCAAACAAGTAAATGGGGATTATGCCATCAGAAAGGAAGAACTAATCCCTTTGTATGATTACATTAGAGATTTAATGGCAGAATTTCCTACAGAACCGACATTTTCTTATGTCCCGCGATCACAAAATGCCCAAGCTGTTGCACTGGCTAATATAGCCAGAGCTCTGGAAGATCCAAATCAGGATGAGACAACCATCAGTATTGCCCACTGTCGTACAATTTCACCTTATGTTCAAACCAGAACAGAGTAAATCAATGAAATTAGTCCCATTCCTGAACCATATGTTCATACTACAGGATGGATTACACCTATCAGAGAATACCATTAAAATTGAACACTTCCACCCTATAGAGCTGGGAAAGAACAATCCCGGTGACATGTAGTCAATTTTACTCTTTATTAAAGCCCAAATCACCTAAAAAAAATTCTCTACAAGTGTGCTTTTGATGTAGTTCTCTTCAGATGCATTGATGGTGAAGAGACAATGGCTATCATGAAAGAAGTGCATGCAGGATTCTGTGGTGCCCACCAGTCTGGACATAGACTATCCGATCAAAATCGAAGGCTTGTATACTTTTGGCCTTCAATGATACAAGATTGTGTTGATTTCACAAAGAAGTGTCATTCGTTCCATGTACATGACAACTTCATTCATCAACCCCTAGAGTTACTTCATACAGCTATGTACTCGGGGCCATTTTCCCCATGGGTAATGGATGTGGTGGGACCTTACCCTTCAGCTACAGCCAAGCAGTTTAAGTATTTTCTTACTGATACTGACTTCTTTTCCAAATGGGCAGAGGCAATACTTCTCAAAGAAGTTAGTTCTAAAAGCATTGTTAGTTTCATCAAGTCTAACATCATTACCAGATTTGGTGTCCCTCAAACCATATTGATGGAAAATGGAACCAACTTCTATTCATCTAAGGTGAGGACGTTGTATCAAGAATACAACATCAAATCCAATCATTAATCTCGGTATCATGCAGCGGCTAATGGCCAGATAGAATCCTTCAACAAGAAGCTTTCAATCATACTACACAAGATGGTGTATAAATATAAGAAGTCATGGACTGATAAAATATTTCATGGTTTATGGGATTATCGGACCACCACCCGCACTGCAACGCGGTCAACTCCATATTCACTGGTATACAGAACGGAAGCAGTCTTGCCCATTGAAGTTCAATTACCTTAGCTCAGAGTAGCCATTTTTTATCAGTCATCTACAGATGAACAATCTAAAAAGTGATTGGATGAATTGGAAAGGTTATATGAGAAAAGATTGCGCACCCTACATCACTTGGAAGTATATCAGAATCGAATAGCATGACCATTCAACAAAAAATGTCATCCTCGTTCATTCATTCAAGGCGAATTGGCATTGGTTCTCAAAACTCCAATGATACCAGGAAAGAAACCTCCCAAGATTGAACGAAAATGGGAAGGAACATACTCAATACATAAGGTCTATTCAAATGGATCTTATTCTTTAATCTCAATGGATAGAGAACTCATCACCACTCCAACCAATGCCAGATTTCTGAAGACGTATTTTGTATAAACACAAAATACATCATTACGGTCCATGCATAGGACCTTAAACTATTTTTGTTACTTTCATCCCACACGCTATTAAACTGCATATCCAATGGCCCATGCATATTACCTTAAACTATTTTCATTTCTTTCGTCCAACATGACATTAAAATGTGTTGTCCTAGTTACAAGACTTTAAACTACATAGTCCCTTTTTTCCAGCAAGACATTAAACTGCACCATGTATGGTCCATGCATATGACCTTAAACTATTCTCACTTTCATCCAATATGACATTAAACTGTATCGTCCCTTTTTCATTGTCCAAAATTACATTAAATTGTGGAAAAAATAACTAATATGTCCAACATGACGTTAAATTGTGTTCTCTTTTGTCCTTACTGCATGACATTAAACTGCACAGTCCCCCTTTCGTCCAACATGACGTTAAATTGTATTGTCCCCATCGTCTTAGCTATAGGATGCTAAACTTTACAACACCCTTACTGTCCAATAGGACGTTAAACTGTGTCCCTTTAATATGTCCTACATGAAATTAAACTGTATTTTATCCCTGTTACATGAAACTAAACTGTGCAACACCAATAGTCCTCACTGCAAGACTTTAAATTTCATAGTCCCTTCATATGTTCTACATGACATTAAACTGTGCATCGTTAGGGTTGTTGCGACCTCTTGTTTCTCACACCGAGTATGACTCACGTGAGATTAGAGTAAACTTCAAACATAACACCCTTTCTAGGCCTTTAACCATGCATAAGTCCCAACACCATTTTTTAGGTCGTTGTCCCCAAGAACAATGTGATCAATAATTCATTTTTTAATTTAACTATGCGGACATTGATCCTTTCCTTCTAGGCTGGGTACGTAGGCAACCTCCCAAGGTTCAAGCCCAAAACCAATCTCTTCACAACGGTTTACCTACATCTCATACGATGTTGATTTGTGAAACCACCCCCAGAATCAATATCTTTACATTGGTTCACCTTTTCCCTTGCTATATGACATTAAAATGTACAACACCTTTGTCCGGTATGACAATAAACTACAACATTATTTGATACCCTCACCTAAGAGGGAATCATTATTTACATTGATTTCTAATCATGTTATATTTCAAGACTACGTGCATACATGGAAATTCCCAAACCTTTTATTTTGGGTCAAACCATCATTGCACTAAATTCCCCTTTCACCCTTCACATGTACGAACCAGATCTATACATAGGTTATTTCTAGGACTACATAGGCTTGATTCCCATCCTTATGGGATATGTAGGAACGTTCGAGTGTCCCTCGAATCCAGCCCCAAGTCTTTTGGGCCTAACCCCAAATTCCACTTTCAGTCCCCTGGCAGAAAAGTCCCTTTGAAAACACACATTGTGTATTCATTATTATGGTCTGAGAT
Organism: Viscum album; assembly: GCA_963277665.1. Classification (NCBI taxonomy): domain Eukaryota; kingdom Viridiplantae; phylum Streptophyta; class Magnoliopsida; order Santalales; family Viscaceae; genus Viscum; species Viscum album. The sequence continues at coordinate 781,487,262 of OY728119.1, forward strand.
CTATGACCCTAAACTAAGATCTCCCATACTTTCATCCCACATGACGTTAAACTATATTTCAGGAACTACGTATTGCTTGATTCCCATCCTTATGGGATACGTAGTGAAGTCCAATATTTCAATTTAGGACCCAGCCACAACATGATTATGGTTAACATTGATCTTTGTATCTCAACATACATTGTACAATACCCATTTTTATGTGTCATAATCCTAACCTTAAATATTTTCAGATCTCCATAACCCTTTTCTCGACTTCTGGTCACAAAATTTCTGAAACCTGGGAGTTCTTTTTCTTGACTATGCAGCACATGCCCTTAGGCAGCCTTGCATAAGTAGTCCTCATAATAGACCTTTCATCAAAAAGATACAATTATTTGACTATGCAGCCAATGCCCTTAGGTGGCCCTGCATAATTCAACCCCCTAACGGTATTGTTAAATAATGGTAATTCATTCTTGTGAACAAAAACTCTTTTGTTCGTATTTGTCTTAACGACAATATGTAGGGATCCGCAAAATAGAAATCCTTAATATATTTGTCTCATACTCATTTTCATGATCTGGAAGTATTCAAGTCTATGGTTTATATTTATCTTCCCTACGCTTCGGTCAGACCTTCGTAGGAGTGACATTCATCCAGTTCTTCGACAATCTTGTTTTGAAATATCTTCTCCATATTCAAGTACCTATCTCCATAGAGTAAACTCTATCCTTTGGAAAATTTGAATCCCCATAAACTTTCACTGGGTTTTTTGCAGTAGAAAAGTAAATTTCTGAGAGTTATTTTTCCTGACTATGCAGCACGTACCCTTAGGTGGCCTTGTATAAGTAGTCTACATAACAGACCTATCAACCAAAAGATGCTATTATTTGACTATGCAGCCAATGCCCTTGGGTGGCCCTGCATAATTCAACCCCCTGACGGGTTTGTTAAATAATGGTAACTTCATTCTTGGGAAATACTTCTTATAATGCCTTTTATCCCTTTTTCATATCATTCCTCAGATTCAAAATTTTTTAAGCCATAGTTTACATATTTTCCCGCATACTTGAGCGTGGTAATATGTTTTCAGATAAATTGTCAAGGAATTGAGTCAATTTTATTCTATTTAGTCAAAGATATTTCGACCTTAAACATTAGCCATTTTTTGTCTGACATGCATGACTTTAAACTTCCCACAAATGACAAGGGATATTTGAATAAAAGTCAAGTTATAGCTCACTAAACATACATTTTGTATGATTTTAGGTAATATTGAGCAATAAAAAGTTTCAAAAGTTTGTGGGGTTATTTATAATAATCCTAGAAAAAATCAAACTATGCTTACTACGCACATTATCTTAGGTAAAAATCTAATGTAGGTAGAAAAAAAATGTAGGCACAAATGATTATATGTGGAAAAGATTTTCATTTGATGCAAAAGAATTAGAACGATGTCCACAGATTGGAGTCTCTTCTCTTTTCCAAGAAATTACAAGAGGCTGTCAACATAAGTCTTCACTTGATGTACATCATCCTGAGCTTCATCATCAGCCACTTGAAGCTCATGCACTCGACCAACTTCACTCTTTTCAGCTTGATGGAGTGCTTTCTTGTCATCTGTGATGGCTTTCATAACATTCGTTTGAGCTCCCTCTAGTGAATTATTGAGTTGGTCAAGTTTTCCAGTGACAATATCTAACTGTTGCGGAAGGTGCATCTGCTGGATGACTTTATCTTTGATCTTATGCTTCAGATCCTTAATCATGGAAGCATAATTAGCTTCAGCTCAGGATACAGCTTCCTCAAGTTCGCTGATATTGGATGAAAGCTTCACCCTGGTCAAATTTTGACGGCACTTTTTCTCCTGCTCCCTCCTTAATATGACATGTTTTACCGCGGCATGGATCTTTTGATATCCAAAACCACCAAGTCCCAACATGACAAATAGGGATGACAGTCACGGGATCTTCAATGACAGCTCTTCAAGAGGAACTTCAGATATGATCTTCCATATGTTTTTCCATGCATTGCGTCGTGAAAATTGGAGCACCTTTTGTAATTCTGGATCCGGCTCAGCATCACTGTCATAGGGGGGAATATAATATGGGATTAATGCACTTAGGGAAGTTCCCTGTTCTACTCCTTCCCCCCTGACATGTGTTTCTTCACTTTCAATTCCCATTGGGGAGGATGATGAGGCTTTACCACCAGATCTAGCCACTAAAATTGATTTCCTTGAATAATCAATTGAAAGCTTTGGTTAGTTTCAAAGAATAACAAAATTTGATTGGTTGACTTTCAAATTAGTATAGATGCAAAAAATTGTTATCCCTTACCCAACGGTAGATCAATAACTTGAGAAGGCTCCTCCCCGTGTTTTCTAACTTCAACAGGATTTTCAGGGTGAGTTTGAGGAAGCTCTAAGGGGTTCAGCTCCACTTGGGATAATGTCTCTACAATATTAGGGTTTTCTATACCCCCTTCAGGCATTGGTAGTCCAGCATCTTTCTCAAATAAAACTGCACATTTCAACTGATCATGATTAGACATGTAATAATAAGTTATTTTTTCAATAGGACTAAGGATAACACTCACTTCCATAATCTTCTAAATTACATGGTAATTTAACATGATCTAAAAAATCTTCAAAATATATGCCAAGCCCCATCATTTCATCCAATGTAATCTCAGAATCCTGGTTAATCTCACCAGTGGGAGCATTCGATATGTATTCTTGGAAACCTTCATCATGCGGTCTTTGACCCTAGACAACATCTTCAGATAAAATAGTGGCGTCAGTTGCAATGGATTCCAAAAGCTCGAGTGCAGGGGTTGAACCTAAAGTATCACAGAATGGAAGTCAATTGATGTTTAATTCAACATTTTATGAAACATTATTAACTTACTAGAAGCAGGATCTTCTCTTCTTGCAATAGCAGAAGGAGGGATACTGGGAAAAGATGTTGGTTCTTCTCCAAGAGCAGCCAAGTCATCTTGAACTTTTAATTGTTCACCAGTAAACTCAGGGATCCTCAAAGGAGGTTCAGTCCATTCCCTCAGAGGGGAAATTAAAGAATCCCCTGCAATCCCAATAAGTATGAGAATCCTTTTCATGGGTTAAGACTCATGATCATTTGAAGGACTTACCACTAATGATGAAGCGTTTAGTTGTGGACTTCTTCCTTTGATGCCTTTGTCTCTTTGGTTTTTTGGGAGTGTTGGTAGTCTCCTTTACAGGTACATGAATTGGAGAATGGAAAGCCATATCCAACTCCTCATCCCTGGCTTGCTGGCCTAGAGATATCTTTCCCGACTCAGGAGGAGATTCAGCAGAAGCCCTGACGGCAGTACCACCAGGGCTATACTGTGGCAAAGGAACCTTAGAAGTTCCTTTCTTTGCAAGCTGCAGGATAAAGAAAATAATTTCCTTGAGTAGAAATGCTTTGACTGAAATCAATTTGCAAAGAAAACAAGTAAAGAAACATACATCTTCAGGAGCCACGTAATCGTGACACTCCTCATCTATGGAACCACCAGTCCCCTCCGTGGTGCCACGATCAATCATTTCCTTCACCCTCTTGGTGACAGGAGTGGAATCATCGGTGGAATATATGATCATTTACATCTCTCTGATATAAGCCCGCACTTATTTGGGGTTATCCTGGAAACGGATATCTGTAGAAGCCAGAAGATTCCCTATTCTAGGGAGGTGTATCCCTTCACACAAATCCATCCTGGCTGTTTTAGTATCACAGTATAAACTCTTCCATGTCTGGATAGCCTCTGGTCATAGATATTTAGTATGTATGCCAGAAGGCTGTGAGGAAGGTCCTACAATCTTGGACTTCAGCTTCTTCCCAGTTCCTGCAACTACAGATAGAGAATAATAAAATAAGACTTGTTGCTCTATAAAGTAATGGTGATTAATTTTCCACAATGAACTAACTCACTAGGAGTTGATGGAGTGGGTCTTTTGATTATGATAGGAGGATTATATCGGGCACGAGGCCGCTTTTCCGCTTGTTGTGCCTTATCATCCCCATCTTGCGAATCCACTAAGTCAGTCCTAGATGAGGAATCTAGAAAATTAGCTTTAGGTGGGGGAGAATCACCTTCATGAGGAAGGGTTTCTTTCTCTGCAGTTTCTTCCTTTTCCCCACCTCATAAACCGGGTGATTCATCACCCCTCTAAGGTATGATGCTATCCAGTTTTCGGCATACCATGTAGTCAATTTATTTTCCTCTTTATCAACTGGTAGATCAAACACTGCCCTGGTCTTCTCTCTAGATGTCAGCAACCATATTTTCCTGTAAACCATCGGATGTTGCTCTGACCTGACATGCATGGGGGGAGATACAGCAGTCTGCTGCAAACACTTGAATTGACATGAAAATCTATATAGAGAATAGGCTTCCCATATAATCTCTCCATCAATCCTGGTGACCAGTACACCATCTCTGCAGGACAGCATGTTTGCCCTTAATTCCAGACTGGTTGTTCCATCATCAACAAACCGCCCGGTTAGCAGATTTCTATTAGTAAATAAGTTAAATTCCTTATTAATTCATAGCCCCACCTTAATGTCATAAGAATTGAGAGATAGTGGAGAAATTCCAGATAATTATTTCACTGATGGCCTGAAAGAACTTCCATGAATCTGTACTCCATTCTGTACATTATACGTCCTGAAGTGAGTGGCGATCCATCCCCACAAAACTTGGAATGGTCCCAATATTATCAAAGGAGACTTATCCATGAAGACATGGAGTAAACTCCTATGAATATTTGCTAAAATGGGGGTAGCAAACCCAACCATTTTCCCCTCAGCCAACTTGGCTGCAATAACTAAGGTCCCTGGCCTGACTCCTCCCATCGATTCCCTGACTGGAAAAAGATAAACACTAAGCCACAAGGCCAAGAAGCCCACCAGAAGAGTCTTCTTTGGAATTCTCTGATTCACTTCGTATCCCCACTTCTCAAATTCTCCTGCTTCTTGGGTTGGCCAGAATGTGCCAGGAGCACCCCTCTTCTCTGTTTTGGGGAAGGTGGTAGAACGAGTGGGCCTCTTCTCCTTGGGCCCCTTCTTCTTGGATCCCGTCTCCTTCGATCCCTTCTCCTTCAGCTCCTTCTCCTGCTTCTCGATAAGAAAAATACTCATCCACTTCTCTAGATGAATATCATTTCTAGAATGATTGAAGGAGGTCTCTGAACTCTTGATCTTGTGGAATATTTTCAATAATTCTCGAGCTAAACCCGAAGTCTTCTCCAAATCATTCCAAGTCGCCTTGTGAGGAATGAATTAATCATACATATCACCCAAAATTGGAGCCCCTAAGATCTTGTAGACATCCCAAAGACTGGTTCCTACTTCTCCATGAGTCAGATGGAAAGAATTGGTTTCTGGACTCCAATGGTTAAGTATCTTCAGCACGAAGTAATCATGCCTATAAACAAATGTTTTCCCAGCCCAGACGGCTTGATATATCGCAACTCATTTCAAATCATCGATAAAATCTTCACAGGTTTGTCGCACCAAATATTTAGACATCCAAGTTTTCTTCACACCTCCTCTAGGATGAATGTCCCAACTTCTCTTCCAGCCTTTGGATTGATTCATCTGAGAGTTTCGTAAAATTGATGGATAACAATGTGGATGCTACTCGGGCTTATGAGGTTTCAGATCTGGTGTACATTGGCTATGATGCATTATGTAGGCCTTCTACATTGTTCCAGCATTTATAAATACTCCTCCACATGAGATATTTGCTGAAGCAAAATTGGTGTAATTTTGAAACCAAGAAATTGGGAGATATTTCTTTGACTCTGGAATGGTAACTTCTCGCAGATGACCATAGCCATACAAAGGCAGATAAATTATCTCAGGGAAGTCACGATGATACTTCTTCAAATAATTATCCAAATCCAAGAGAGTGATGTCGCAGACGGTATAGTAATCATGGCTAGTGATGCTCATAATATCATCAATTATCTTACTATCCAATTCCTCAGCAGTTCCGATTATCTTGGGATCCATTGAATCTGCAAAAAAGTTGAATAAATTAACTCTTAAATGGGATGATTTTTCATAAAATTTATGGAGAAATTCGAAAAAATGGCTAAGTAATTAAGGCGCGCAAGTCTAAAATTTGGCGTGCAAGTATGAATGTGTCGCGCAAGTATGAATGTTTCGTGTAAGTATGGATGTGTCGCGCAAGTTTTTGGCTCGCTGGTATAACCGTTCAAGTCCAAATACATCTACAGCAGCGCGACAGCAAAGAAATAGTGGAAAACAGAGCCACCTGCATGACGAAGGTAACTTGCGTGGAGAGAGCTCGAAAATTTGAAATTCGGGTACTTTGCATGAGAATGGCCGCATATATATAGGCCAGGCCTCAACCATGTGAACCTAATAGCTAGCGTGCTCTAAAGCCAGCGTGATGAACACCTGTGCGATGCTATCTACGCGCTCAACACTTGCGTGCCAAAGTTTCCTTGGTTTTCTTCTTTCCTCAGAGTTACATTATCATTTCTTTTGGATCCAACTCTGAGGGGGGGATTTTTTTATGCTTATTTTCATCATAGAGTCTAAACGAAATGAAAAGGTAAATACCTTGAACCCAAAGTGATTCATCCTTTGAAGAAAAATAAAAAAATTGACAAAGGTATGAACAAATATTCAAATGAAAATTGTTCGTGCATGTTCCACCAAGGTCGCGCAGGTATACTTGCGTGCCGCCCATTGGTCATGCATGTGACTTGTGCGCCCTCTTTGAAAATTCGCTCAGGGTCTTCTCTAGCCTATAAATCCCCCCTATGGGCCCCCCATTTCAGGAGGAAAAATTCCAGAAACTCGGATTTGATTTCCCGGTGCCCTAGTCTCTTCTCGAAGCATTAGAACACTTCTAAGATAATTTCCTACCAAGAATGGAAGATCTAAAGAGAGGGAGTAAGGCCTAAGTGTTGAAACTCATCAACACTTGTGCGCCTAAGTGGTCAACCCTTAAGGTAAATGTCCACACTTGCGTGCCCCCTTACCCCTTCAACATAACTTGCGCACCACTCTTCTGGAAGCCTCTAGGGATAGTACTAAGGGCTTGAGATAAGTCTCGCCAAAGTATTACCTTAAGGGTGGACCGTCGCGCAAGTACCCATGTGTCGCATAGGTATACCTTCACGACCAGCACTTGCGTGCCCACGCAAGAATTGTGCGCCCCCCCTCTTTTCGGGTGCCTTTCCTACCCATTTCACCTCTCCTATTCCTATAAACCTGTCCTATTAAAGATTCATCCTTTAGAACCCTCTTCAAAGCAATTTTATTTGGCATGGTTCCCCTGTTGTATTCCTTATCTGAAATGAATTCTGTGGAACATCTCTCAAAACCGAGTGATTTACACATCTTTATGTCACTAAGGTTAGATATTTCATTCATTTAACTTTATCCTTTAATATGAGAGAATCCTTAACCTGGGCCTCCTTTTCCGGAGTAAACCCTGGTCCATGTTCTCATTGATTTGGGCATCCTCCTTAGGAGTAAGCCCCAAGTCCCCTAACCTGGGCATCCTCTTTAAGAGTAAGACCCAGTCATAATTTCTCATGTTTGGGCTTCCATTTCAAGAGTAATCCCCTGTCTCAAAGTTCCCATATATGGGAATCCTCCTCAGGAGTAAGCCCCAAGTCCCTTAAATCTAAAATTTCCTAACCTGGGCCTCCTCTTCAGGAGTAAGCCCCAGTCTTCAAATCCCTTCAACCTGGGCCAATTTCTCATGAGTAAGCCCCAGTCTTAATTTCTCTTAACCAGTCTTAATCTACTTTTTGATATGGGCTTCCTTCTCAGGAATAAAACCCAATCATAAGTCCCTCCTAATTTGGGCATCCTCCTCAAGAGTAAGCCCCAAGATAGAGTATCCAAATCTCTATAAATTACATATACCTTTATGGACCCTGTTCCTAGACATCTTTTTTGAAATAAGTCCCAATATCTATATATTTGGGGATTCATACTGATAGATTTAATATTTTCATTATTATTTATATGTTTTTCAATTATTTAATCCCTCCAAATTACTCAATGTGAGTTTATTTGCATCATTTATGTGTTTTTGGTGTATTTTGGGATTAAATGTGAAAATGGGGTAATTCTGTAAAATTGTCAGTTTTATAGAGCTTCTGTTTTTCGGAAATAACTTTTATAATATGGGTCCAATAGAAGTGAATACTTTTTTTAGAATTCCTATGCTTGTGGGCTTCAAATGTTCCTTCTAGATCAAGACCCAATTAGAAACCCAATGGTACATAAAATTCAATCAAGTGGAGGAATCAGTTTGGAAGGTAGAATGGACCCCACTTCATTAAATATGGAATATCTCCTTCAGACGACCTTATAATGAGGTGATTCTAGCTGGTGTCGACAGAGGACTTCAAAAGGACGGTTCAAATTAAATTTCATAAATTATTGATCTCATTAATGCATCCTTTTGGTGCGTCCAAGTGGAGTGGGTGAAACAGTGTTTGGCGTCCATAAAAGTAATGGTTATTGATTCGGACATATATTTCTTTACACCTGTCCAATGACTCTCAAAGTTTGAGGTTAGATAGAAAACTTCATTTCCAAAATTATATAAGTAGGGACATCAGTGATTTTCGGCTGGATGGTGGGCATAACAGAGGGAAACTTCTAGAGGACAGAATCTGGAGCATCAAATTTTATGTTCTTTGTTTTCTCTCTTTTGTTCTTCTTAGTTTTGTAATGAATTATTCTTTCCCCTTAGTCACAATTACCCTTACCATGGTGGGATAAACCTTTGTGTGATTGGGGAAGGAGATGTTTTCCATGTTTTATTTCATGAGTTCCTTATCTTAATGTTTTAAAATACTCTTCTCTTCTGTGAATCAGTCTCAATTTCCTATAACAGTTTTTATTATCATGTACGATTGTATCTGATTTTAGATTCTGTTGTTCATTTATATTTGGTCAATGATAAATATCTCCCTCCACTAGATTATGGTTTATAAACAATCTAATAGACCAGGACTTAGTGGTGAAGTACTCGGTGATCACCGGTACGTGTGTGAGGAGTAGTGAATGTTCTTGATTACTTGGGATAAACAAGACCCGATTGGGAATTGCCTAAGATAATTGGGAGTATTTTCTATAACTATATTACACATTGGAAGGAGATTAGACCAACCTAATATTTTATTAAGGTTTATTCTCACTTTTTTTAAATTTACCAAGGGAGTGAGAAGAAATGATCATGGATTCTCACTCTTAACAATTTAGCAGAAGAGAATTGGATAAATTGGAACTATGATAGAATTACAAATGGATAACCAACTCTGTCCTAATCACCCTTCTTATATAATAGTTTCAATCACTTGATTTTTTAAGTTGTTCTCAATATTTTTCTTAAATTTCCTTCCTTTTTTTAGTTTCTTTCTTTCCTTTTCAAAAATCAATCAAATTCAGAAAAACAACCACACTTTTTGATCTTATTTTAAGGTGACACCTTAATTGTTGTGCACTCCTCTCTGGAGACAACCTAGGATAACCACTCTACTACATTTTAACTTATGTAATATTTGTTTTTGTCACACCCCACGATAGGCACGTGTCAAAACTTGGCGGCATTGCCGGGGAGGTAGCGCCAACATTTCTTTTCTTTTCTTTTCTCTCTTTTCATCTTTTCTCTTCAAAAATCGCATGACTCGAACCTCAAAAACTGAACCATTACCCATAGATCCTGAAATTGAAAGAAACTTGTTGAATAGACTTAGAAACATTAATTTGGAATCTGAATTTGAGGAAGTTCCCCTTGCAGACTCAAGTGAAACTTTAAGTGTTCACTCTGAGCCTGCCATCATGGCTGAAAATCAAAACCAAAAACTTTGAGACCTCTGTGCACCACAATTCCTTAATCAATACAATCAAATTTCCATGACAGTGTTACAAAATGATTTTGAAATGAAACCTAACATGATTCCTTTGCTTCCAAAGTTTCATGGTTTGGCAGGTGAAGATCCAAACAAGCACATTAAAGAGTTCACACATGTTTGCTCAACTTTCAGACCCCGTGGAATTACTGGGGAGTAGGTAAAGTGGAAGGCATTTCCGTTTTCATTGGATGGAGCTGCTAAAGAATGGTTGTACGGCCTAAAACCAGGAGACTTACATGAATGGAATGACCTGGTAAGATGTTTTATGCAAAGATTCTTCCCCACCTCTAGAAGGACAGCCATTCGGAAGGAAATCTACGCCATACGACAATCATCTAGAGAAACCCTTTACAAGTACTGGGAGAGATTTAAGAAGCTATGTGCCAGTTGTACACATCAATCCATTGAGGGACACCACTTTCTTGTCTTCTTCTATCAAGGACTAATGGACAATGACAGAAACCTTCTTGATGCATCATCTGGAGGTTCCTTGATTGACAAGTCACCAGAAGAAGCCAAGGGCTTGATTGAGAAGATTTCCCAAAACTCGCAGCAATTTGGAACAATAGGTATTCATGAGGTACGCACTTCTCATCCATCACCCTTATTAGAAACTAAGATTGAAGAGATTACTATTTTGGTGAGACAGATGGCCTTGAAGTAAGTTAGTGACCAACAAGCGCCAGCTAAGGTATGTGGTTTATGCTCATCACCTGATCATTTTACTGACCAATGTTCTGAAATACAGGGAATGGAAACATGTGCATCAGCCTTTCAGCCAAGGTAGTTCTAGCAAAATCAAGGATGGAGAGAGCCTAACCAAGTCCAATATTTATTTGGAAATCAACAGAATCAAGCTAGTCCCCCGTACCAAAATCAGTTTCAAAACCAACCCCCATTCCAGAATCAATTCTAGAACCCTCCACCATTTCAACAAAAACCATCATATAACCAGCCTTCTTACAAAAAACCAACCAATCTCCAAAGACCCTATGAGAAACCATCCACCATTTCACAACCTCCAATTCAAAACCAACAAAAATCTGAGTTTGAAGGACTGAAAGACACTGTTAAATATTTTTCTAATAAGTTTGAAAGTCTCATGGACTTTCTGACCATAAATCCTGGTAAAATCCCTTCCCAAACAATCCCAAACCCAAAAGAGAATGTTAGTATTATAACTACAAGAAGTGGAAAATAACTCCAACCACCATCCACCATTGAGCCTGAAATAAGAAAAACTAATCTGGGTGAGAATGAAGTTAGAAATGATGAAAATTCTATGAAAATGCATCGGGAAGAAGATAAGAAAGAGGAGGATGATAATGATAGGCCAAGAAGGAAGAAACAAGAAACACCATTTCAAAGGAAACAAAGAGAGAATAAAGATATACCACCACCACTTCCATCAAGTATGATTGAATCAAAGAGGTTACAAGAAGAAGCACTACAAAAAGAAATTCTAGACACCTTTCAGAAAGTGGAAATCAACATACCTCTGCTTGAAGAACTCAAACAAATTCCAAAGTATGCTAAGTTTTTGAAGGATCTTTTCACCAAGAAAAGGAGACTTCAAGGGAATGAGAGGATCAATTTGGGAAGAAGAATATCATCCCTTATCACACCACAATTGCCAACCAAATGTCATGATCTAGGGACGTTTTCTATTCCATGCACCATTGGTTCATTAAATTTCCCTAATGCTTTGTGCGATTTAGGTGAATCAATTAATGTATTGCCTCACTCAGTATATACTTTTTTGTAGATGGGAGACTTGAAGCCCACAAGAGTGGTGGTCCAGCTTACAAATAGATCCACAGTTTTCCCAGTAGGAGTTCTGGAGGATGTCCTGGTAAAAGTCAAAGATCTTTTATTCCCTACTGACTTTTATGTGTTGAATATGGAAGATGATAGGATCCCATCACACTCACCCATCATTTTGGGGAGAACATTCTTAAAGACAACCAAAACCATCATCAATTTCCATTAAGGGACACTTACCATGGAGTTTGGTGATAGCACTATCCACTTCAATACTTTTGAATCCATGAGGCACCCATCAGATGATCATTCACTCTTCTCACTCTCCCATGAAGATGACATAGAACCAATTGAAGAATCAAGTATGTTTCATGAATTTTTATCATTAGGAGATAATTTTTCCATTAAATATATCACTGAACATATGGATTCCCAAACTCTTGGAGGTTCCGATTTCCTATTGGAAGAAGAGGTAAAATATGATTTCTTTGATAATATGTTAAATGATGATGAAGATGATATGATTTCTTTGGTGTAGGATGTCAAACCATTGGAAGTGGAGAACCTAAATTTAGTTGAATCTCTTGAGAATCCTCCTGATCTAGAATTAAAACCACTCCCCACTGATTTAAAATATGTTTACCTTATAAAGGGGGAGAAATTACCAGTAATAATTTCTAATAATCTATCTGAAACTCAAGAAAAATCATTGATTGAGATTTTGAGAGAGAATTTCCAAGAAATATGGTGGAGCTTAGGTGATATCCCAGGAATAAACCCCAAAATTTTATCACATAGAATTTTGCATGAGGGAGATTCCAAACCTGTCAGACAACCCCAAAGGAGGGTGAACCCTACCCTGATGGAGGTTGTGAAAAAACAGATTGAGAAGTTATTAGAAGTTGAGATCATCTATCCCATATCAGATTCACAATGGGTTATCCCCATCCATGTAGTCCCAAAGAAAACTGTCCTAACCATTGTGAGGAATGAAAAGAATGAATTAGTCCCTATGAGAATTCAGAATAGCTGGAGAGTATGCATCGATTTTAGGAAGCTAAATCAGGTCACTCGAAAATATCATTTCCCTATCCCGTTCATTGACCACATGTTAGAGAGATTGGAATGGAGAACTCATTATTTCTTTTTGGATGGATTTCAGGTTATTTTCAGGTACCCATTGCCCCCAAGGATCAAGAGAAGACTACCTTTACTTGTCCTTTCGGTACTTTTGCATACAAAAGGATTCCATTTGGATTTTGTAATGCTCCAGGTACATTTTAGAGGTGTATAGTAAGTATATTTTCTGATCACATTGAAGATTTCTTGGATGTTTTCTTGGATGACTTCACAGTTTTTGGAAATTCATTTGACCATTGTATGAAAAATCAGGAAAAAGTTTTGAAAACTTCCATTGAAAAGAACCTTGTTTTGAATTTTGAAAAGTTTCATTTTATGGTTGAGAGATGAATTTTCCTTGGGCATGTCATTTCACAGAAAGGCATTGAGGTTGATAAATCAAAAATTGAAGTGATAAATTCTTTGCCTTACCCAACATGTGTGAATCATGTTATATCATTTTTAGGACATGCAGGATTCTACAGGAGGTTTATAAAAGATTTCAGTAAGATTTATCTCCCTCTATCTAGATTACTTTTGAAAGATGTTGATTTTGATTTCAACGGTTCATGTAGGGAAGCATTTGATGAGTTGAAGAAGAAATTGATTACACCACTAGTGATGCAGCCACCAAATTGGGAAGAACCATTTGAGCTACTTTGTGATGCTTTAAACCAACCAGTTGGAGATGTCCTTTCTCAGCGAAATGAGGGAAGGCCACAAGTCATTGCATATGCCTCGAAAACCTTAGATGCAGCCCAATTCAACTACAAAACAACAGAAAAAGAGTTTTTAGCAGTTGTTATTGCTTTAGAATTATTTAGATTGTATCTGATTGGAACTAAAGTCATTGTTTTTTCTGATCATGCAGCTCTTAGGTACTTGATGAAGAAGGCTGAAGAAAAACCGAGGCTAGTGATATGGATGCTACTACTACAGGAGTTCAACATAGAAATCAAAGATAAGAATGGATCTGAGAACCAAGTGTCTGATCACTTAAGTAGACTACCCAACACTGCTGAAGTTGAAATTCTAGACACTGAACCACTAAATGATCGACTTCGAGGAGAGAAGTTGTACTTGATTGAAGGAGAAGTACCTTGGTATGCTGACATGGTCAATTATCTGGTGACATCTCAGGCCCCATCTCATTTAAATTATCACCAAATTCACAAATTAAAAGCTGGATCGAGATATTACATTTGGGATGATCCATTTCTATGGAAGATTTTCAATGACCAAAAGATAAGAAGATGTTTGCCTAAAAATGAAATTCATTTTGTCTTTAAGTTTTGTCACACATTAGCTTGTGGAGGCCACTTTGGACCTCAAAGGACAGCAAGTAAGGTTTTAGAATATGGACTTTATTGTCCAAAACTTTTCAAATATTCTCATGAATTTTTTAAACGGTGTGAAAAATGTCAATTTTCAAGAAATATTTCAAAGAGACAATAAATGACCCAAAAGCCACTTCATTTTTGTGAAATATTTGAATTTTGGGGGATAGATTTTATGGGCCCTTTCCCAATGTCATTTGTAAATTCTTATATTCTTCTTGCTGTTTATTATGTTTCCAAATGGGTGGAAGCAAAATCCACCAGAACTGACAATGCTAAAGTTGTTTGTGATTTTGTCAGGGCTAACATATTTTTTAGTTTTGGAGTTCCTAGAGCCATCATTAGTGATCAAGGGACTCACTTTTGTAATTGGAGAATGGCGGATTTGTTGAAAAAGTATGGGGTGCATCATAAAACATCAACTCCCTATCATCCACAGACTAATGGGAAAGCTGAAGTGTCCAATAGAGAAATCAAAGGAATTTTGGAAAAGACTGTTAATACAAATAGGAAGGATTGGAGCCAAAGGTTAGAAGACACATTATGGGATTACAGGACAGCCTAGAAAACTCCAATTGGAATGGGTCCATATAGGCTGGTTTATGGGAAAATATGTCACCTACCTGTGGAATTGGAACATAAGGCATACTGGGCTGTGAGGAAGATGAATCTGGATCTTGAAAGTGGTGGGAAAGAGAGAAGATTGCAATTATAGGAGTTGGATGAAATTCTAAGGGAATCATTTGAAAATTCCAGGATTTAGAAAGTGAGAACAAGAGTGGCTCATGACAAACTGATCCAACCAAAGGACTTCCATCCAGGAGACAAAGTGTTGTTATTCAATTCAAGACTCAAGCTGATTCCAGGTAAACTTTGTTCCAGGTGGGAATGCCCATTTATAGTTACTAATGTATATCCTTTTGGTGTTGTTCAGATTGTGAAGGATGGAGTGAAGTATCCATTCACTGTTAATGGGCACATATTGAAGAAATTCCTTGGGACTATGCCATCAGAGCCAATGGAGGAGATCACACTCCTCCAACCTTTTTATCAATAAACTCCATCAGGTCGTACCTCTCCTTTATATTTTCATGATTGTTGTGATTCAATTTCCAATATTATTGCATGTTAAATACATTTGAATGCATTGTGGACACTGAATCATTTAAGTGTGGGGGAGGGAACCTTTGTAGTGCAGGATTTTTATGTGTTGTTTATTTTCCTATTTGTTTTAAAAAAAAGCATGTGACTGTTTAAAATTTTTTGTGTTTATTTTTCAATTTCTGTGTGTTTTTGAAACTTTTGAGCTGAAATGATTATCATTGATATTTTTGAAACCCATCTTCATGAGTGAAATAATTTATTCCTTGAAACTGAGCTTAAATGAATGCTGAAAATGACATTGTTTCAAGTTCCATTCTTTGGGAATTTCCTGAAAAATACTCTGTTTTTTTGAATCCCATGCCACATATCACTGTCTTTATATTTGAAATCACATTCTCGTGAGGCTTCTAAACCTATTATTTTCATATTCTTTACATTCACCTCACTTCTTGAGAGAACCAAATCATGCTTGATTTAACCAGAATTTGATTTATTCCTGTCAAAACTTGAGGGTTTGAGGTACTTTTGTTATAAATGATTGAGGCATTTCATTGGTTTGAAATCCCCCTTTTCAAGATAATCCCTTTCATAATGTCCTACCTTGAACATTTAATCCTTGTATCCCATAGAAGCCATGAAAATCCTGTTAGGTTAGCCACATTACAATCCAATATTCCCTATCCAACCCGCTCTTGAAGTGAAATTGCATGATCTATTTGAACATAAGTGTGGGGGGAATATGTCTTGTATCTTACTACCTTTTTTGGGGATACTTTGGGTGAAAAGAATGTTGAAGAGATGTTATTACTGCAAAAAAAATCATTCTACTAAAAGCTGTTCTTTTTCTGGAGCTTTCATGATGAGAGAAGTTGTTCCTTTCTAGAGCTTCTAATGTAAAAAGGAAGTTGTGCCTTTTCTGGAGCTTTCAAGAAATATTATGGTTGAGAATATTGAAATTATTGCTGATAAAATGATTAACTATGAGAAAATTCTTTTATATTCCATGTAGAAGGAGTTTATTTTCTTCTAAGGAGATTTAATAGAAGACCATACTTTTGTGAAAATTAGAGTAATGCAATTTTTCTTCAAAAAGAGTCAAGCCCTCTTTATTCTGCCTCAGAATTTTCACATATGAATCCTACCAACCTAAGGCCACAGAATAACCTTAAAAAGTCCTCATTATAAACATATTTCTTTGACTCACAGCGGGTGGAGATGTAGGAATTTATCAAGCCTATGGTGACCCTTGTATGAGTTTGGATGAGAAAGGCATTGCTAAAAAATTGAAATTTGTGTAATGAGAGATATTGAAAGTTAGGTAAGTGTTTTGTGTGCGTGGGAGGAGAAATTAAGATTAAATTTATTGAATTATCCTAAATTAAGAACATGAAATAATAGAGTTTGAGGAGGCATGATATATTTTGTTTCTTGTTTTCAAATTGGTGGATCTCATGGATATGTGTTTTGAATTTACTTTGAATATATTTTGATTCTGAATTGTCCAGGATTCCAAGTGATAAGTGTGGGAGAATTGATAGATTTAATATTTTCATTTTTATTTATATGTTTTTCAATGATTTAATCCCTCCCAATTATTCAATGTGAGTGTATTTGCATCATTTATGTGTTTTTGGTGTATTTTGGGCTTAAATGTGAAAATGGGGTAATTCTGTAAAATTGTCAGTTTTATATAACTTCTGTTTTTCGGTAATAACTTTTATAATATGGGTCCAATTTAAGTGAATACTTTTTTTTATGATTCCTATGCTTGTGGTTTTAAAATGTTCCTTCTGGAGAAAGACCCAATTCGAATCCCAATGGTACAGAAAATTCAATCAGGTGGAGGAATCAGTTTGGAAGGAAGAATGGACCCCACTTCATTAAATATGGAATATATCATTATTACTACCTTATAATGAGGTGATTCTAGTTTTTTTCGACATAGGACTTCAAAATGACGTTTCACATTAAATTTCATAAATTATTGATCTCATTAATGAATCCTTTTTGTGCGTCCAAGTGGAGTGGGTGAAACAGTGTTTGGCGGCCAGAAAAGTAATGGTCATTGATTCGGACATATATTTCTTTAAACCTATCCAATGACTCTAAAATTTCTAGGGTGGATATAAAACTTAATTTACAACATTCTATAAGAAGGGACCGTAGTGAGTTGTGGCCCGATGGTGGGCATAATAGGGTAAAACTGCTTCAAGACAGAATCTGGAGCATCAAATTTTTTGTTCTTTGTTTTCTCTTTTTTGTTCTTCTTAGTTTTGTAATGAATTATTCTTTCCCCTTAGTCACAATTACCCTTACCATGGTGGGGTAAAGTTCTGTGTGATTAGGGAAGGAGAGTTTTTCCATGTTGTATTTCATGAGTTCCTTATCTTAATATTTTAAAATCCTCTTCTCTTTTGTGAATCAGTCTCAATTTCCTATAACAGTTTTTATTATCATGTACGATTGTATCTGATTTTAGATTCTTTTGTTCATTTATATTTGTTCAATGATAAATATCTCCCTCCACTAGGTTATGGTTTATAAACGATGGAATAGACCAGGACTTAGTGGTGAAGTACTTGGTGATCACTGGTACGTGTGTGAGGAGTAGTGAATGTTCTTGATTACTTGGGATAAACAAGACCTGATTTGGAATTTCCTAAGATAATTGGGAGTATTTTATACAACTATATAACACATTGGAAGGATAGTATACCAACCTAAGATTTTAGTAATGTTTATTCTCACATTTTTTTAATTCACCAAGGGAGTGAGAAAAACAATCATGGATTCTCACTCTTAAAGATTTAGCAGAAGAGAATTGGATAAATTGGAACTATGATAGAATTACAAATGGAGAACCAACTCTGACCTAATCACCCTTCTTATATAATAGTTTCAATCACTTAATTTTTTAAGTTGTTCTCAATATTTTTCTTAAATTTCCTTCCTTTTTTTTAGTTTCTTTCTTTCCTTTTCAAAAATCAATCAAATTCAGAAAAACAACCACACTTTTTGATCTTATTTTAAGGTGACAGCTAAATTGTTGTGCACTCCTCTCTGGAGACAACCTAGGATAACCACTCTACTACATTTTAACTTAGGTAATATTTTTTTTGTCACACCCCACGACAGCCATGTGTCACATACATAGATAATCCCCACATCATTTCTTATGATTGCATCTTTCGTGACACAATTGTCTGGTTTTACCAATACCTCTTATTTCTCACACCGAGCATGACTCACATGAGGTTAGAGAGTAAAAGTAATTATGACATATTTCTTTGAGCCATAAATAATACATAAACATCATACTCCCTTACTCGAACTACATGGTTTCTGATTCCTTTTCTAAATAAAGGATACGTAGGTAGCACATCTGTGGGTACGATCCCAACTCTAAAATAATCCATGTCCTTCTGAATGACAATAAACTTCAAGTGCCAAACTGAGTGAATTTAAAACCAGTATGGTAATCATAATGAACAAGAGACTTTTATATAATGTATTAAAGGATACCATTGACTAATAATATCTAAAAAATGCAGATAATTCTCTATCGATGAAGAACCTCGAATACATATAAAAGATTCTCTAAATTTCCTACATATCAACCATTGATTGTCAGATCTAAAGGAAAGATCATTTTATAATAGGTAATTTAATAAGGATTCATGAACATAACTTAAATCTATAAAGAGAGTACTAGAGTATACAATAATTACCCTAAAAAATGTGTGATGATTCCGACCTCCCATCCTCTAGAAAAATGCAAATTCTTAAGTCTCATCAGTCCATAACTAATGAGCACCTACCTTGGGAAAGTAGCTCCAAATGGATATAGAATCATTGGATATTTCCGGTTCTATGAACAGACCCGTTAGAAACCGCTTGGAATGTTTGAACCATAAACAAATGAGGTCATCCCAAATTCCAGAGGAAACACTTCCCTAACAAATACTATTTGAAAAGAAAACACATAGAGTGCTAGGGAAGAAATGTGAAAAATCCCAAACAATATGCGGAGAAAAATTTAATGGTAATACCCACCACTATCATATTATTTATAGGTAAATTATGGTTGGATAACTATATCAATTGAACTATATCATAAAAATAACATTAATATTTCTAGATTTAGTGTATGCGTTCATGCATGTAGTAACCTAACCAGATTCTATTTACCCTTACTAGACTATGAGTCTTCAACATGTACATGTGAAACCCATAGTGGGATGCATTAATAGTATTTGAAAAAGTAGGATAATCATGTAAAATGTTGGCTAGGGACCTCACCCGCCTAATAATGGTTAATTAAGTAGCATTTTAATTGACCAAGACCCATGCTCTTGGATCTCATAATACAAAATTGTATATATATTTTATAAATAAAATATTTAATGTCCCTAAAAGAATATATAGTCCTTATATTCATGAGAATCATTTACGTATAGTTATTTTAAGTATTAAATAATTTAACATAATCCATCTCACTCAAAAATAAACCTTTTTCCAAATCAACATTCTTCTATGACAACTCTGTATTATCTTCGACAAATTCATATTATCATGGCCTATTTATAGTGTAACATAGAATCATCTAAAATCCATGTGAAAATAATTTTAAAACATGATGTGAGAAAAAGTCTTAAAAATGGTTTTTAAAGAATTTGATGAATGTAATTAATATTTAAAATACATGAAATGAAATTTGAATATTTTAAACAAGATAAAAATAAAAAAAAATAAAAACATTTTGATTTTTGAAAAAAAAAATACCATTTTTATTTGAAATATAAATTTATTTTCATAAAAAAATCTTGTAATGTTTTTTGAAAAAATTCCAAAAAATGTTTCCAATTTTTTTTATACCATGTTGTTACTTTTCAAATTTATTTTTAATTTTAGAAATACATCAATAATAATTCCTTCAAAAAGTATTGTTATGTTAATACAAAACATTAGAATGTTTTATGACTAAACCATTAGGAAACCTGGAACATTGATGTCCATATAGGGCATACCCATCACATGGTGGAAACTTCCCTTGAGGATTGAGTTCAACGAAAACTTCTTATCTATTCACAATGTCCATATTCCATATTTTATGAAACTATTTTTCATATTCCACTTTTTAATTAATTAGATTTTTCAAAAGAACATTATTTTAAAATCTTTATAAGTAAGTATATATATATATACATACATAGACATATCTAGATACCCAAAAATATATATATTATGTAAAATATTTAGAAGCAAATAATTTTCAAGATAATAAATATTTATACTAAGATATTATTTTCCTAACACTTGTGGATAACAAATAAGAATAAACTTTCCCATGGAAATACAACAATTTATATATAGAAGTCACATTTTAAATAAATTTATTTCTTATAAAATCATGTCTACAAAAAATATACGAAATTGTTTTTTTAAATTAAAAAAATATTATACATAAAAATTTGATTTTTAAATTATATTTTCCCCCTTTTGAGGGAATATTTTTTATAAAGTATTTAAAGTATAAAATTATAAAACATTACCCCCCATATACATAAAATGATAATTTTTATACTTATTTGAATAATATTTGTAATCAAAACACATTTAAAATAAATACAATAGGTGGGTGTTTTCCTTTTTTAAAAAGAAATCATTAAAACATATTTCTTATAGAATGAGGATTTTGAAATATTTATCCTTATAAAATATTTCTTTTTGAAAACTTATATACATTAACATTTAAAAAAATCCTTCATTAAGTAAATTATGAAACGAACAATTAATGAAACCTATTGAACTCTCGACCATTGAATATCTTATTCCCAATGATGAGTACTAAGATAAAATCCCCTTTCCCACATGTCTTTATAAAACCAATGCTCATGAAAAATGTGTACTATTGGTTCATGTGAATAACATCATTCATTTAACATATAAGAAGCTATTTTTTTTAACCATTCCTATATTTGATTTTTTGTAATGAATAAATTTTTATAAAATTTATAGTTTTCCATGAAATAGGGGTGGCTTTATTCACATACATTTCATTCCCAACATGGATAGTGAATTGCCAACACACAATGACTAAGAGTATAATTTTTTGTTAAAACATAGATGTGTGGTTCCCAAAATTTTATATTATGGTTTAATCAAACAAAAATGCACACACACAAACACACACATTTCCTAAAACCATGAGATACTTGCAAGAAATAAGATAAAAATGTCTTTCATGTAATATTTTTGATGTGTCGCACCATTCATTTAGGACCATTATTTTGTGATTATTATATATAATTTCATATATTGATATATTATCTATATATTAATTTTACAACCTACATATACACTGTCATAATTGCATATGGAAGGAGTAACTGATTTATGCACCTCACATTATAGTATTTCATATTGACCTCATTCATTCTATAATCTCAAATTTTCTAAATGAACATACATATATACAGATATATATTTATATACATTTATTTAATTAAATACCTTCGGTAACCAGTGACTGTTAAAGTACGAGGTTGATGTCAAAGGGTTAAACTAATGTTATAATTTTGGAGTGCGTTTATCAGTTATCCCTAAAATATCATGAACTCATGAAGTTTTAACCACATATATAAAAGTGTATATATATATATATTGATTTATTGAAGATTAAATCACAAAAAATGAGTGGTTTAATAAGGAAAAAATTTAATCAATTTTTTTTATTGGGTATATCTCATTGATCAAATCTGGAGGCTATGGATGTATGGATACTTTCTTAGGAGGGGTAATGTACACAACATGATTGAAACCAAAATCATAAAATAAATTCTCATCACATTTATTAATAAGAAATTAAAAACATCATTTATTCGTGTTTCTATTACATGGATACTCTCTAGGCTTCACACCCAGCACACTCACCTCACAGGTCATGCTCCCATGGGCTGACCCACTGGCACACTCGAGATCACCTTGTAAGTGAAATATAATAATGGATTCTTGTAAGCTCTGATTAACTTATGTCTAACCCATTTTACATCCCATGTCACTTCTTGGTCTATAGCCAAATTATTGTATTACCATTAGCGTTGACGATCCAATCTTAAAAATTAGTTCAGAGCTAGTTGGATATTTTTTATGTTTTTATTCTAAAATTTTAACTTTAATTTTCAAATAATTATCATATTAATATAATTATCTATTTAAATATCATATATTAATATTATTTATGTTTTATCCAATATATACTACTATTCTAATTTAAAGTTAGAGTTAAATATATTATTTTGAAATTATTAGACTATGATTATATTACTATCATATATATATATACACAAAGCCTATATTTATCAATAAAATTTTTAAATTTATATATTTATTTAAATATATAATTTGATATATCATAACACTTATATTTCACTAGTATTCATTGGTATATATTAAATAAATTCCACTTTAATAATAATTAGATGTAACATCCCAGGTAAATAAAGAATAAAGAATTTTCATATTTATTAATATTTACGAATTAAATATTAATTTTACTTTAAAGGGGTTTCTATGTTCAATAGCGTACCCGATACGCAACAAAGAGTTTCATTGAAATCTTTCGTTGCACACTAGTAATAAAATAATATTATTTTAAATGGTAGTTAACACATAGCTGTTGTATTGGCGAGAATGGATAGAAATAACTAAAATATGATTATTTATGTTTTTTAAATGTTTTTACTTTTATCTAATAAAAGATAAAGGCTTAAAATACAAAAAGAATTCAATTTTAGGCGTATATGCCCTAGTTTTCATTAAAGGTTCACTTATCGCCTTTTGATGGTGAACCATCATTAAATATAGTTTTGTTCACTTATATAAATTCTATTGGACCAAATAAAACTCTTCTTTATAATCGGGACATCAAAATTTACTTTCTGTAAATTTTTGGTATCTTTCCGATAAAGTTCATTTTTTAATGAATAGTGTAAAATGTTGTATTTTAATTCAAAACCTCTTTTTAATATAATTTATTTATATGATTAGATTATATTTTGAATTGGTTTTAAAGTTAAATTAGAAAATATTTTTACCATTAAATCCAATAGTGGTTGTTGGAATTAATTTCACTTTGAAATCGGACTTAAACTAGTGTCAATCTTTTGATACTTATTGTTTCATAAAAACACGCTATTTGTCATGACAGCGGGAATTAATTATTAAATTAATTAATGTGACTTATATGTTTTGAATTTTTTAAAATAGACTTCATTTTTGAATTCGGAATATCAAATATAGCTTAGGGTGAATTTTTGGTATTTTTCTGAAAAACTTCAATTTTTGATGAATAGTGAAACCACTGAGTGGTACTTATAAAAACTGATTTTTCGTTTAAATGAAATTTTACCACTTCTGTGTTTTGAATTTCAAAAATCTGACATACATGGTTTTCATTAAGAAGTAAAATGTGGTTCAATGAGATTAAAATAATTTTTTGGTGAATAGCAACTTTTAAGTTCTTAATCGCGATTAGAGGTAATTAGTGTAGTTTAAGGTAAAAATAATGTTTTAATAATATGATATGAGCTAGACACATGTCCTACCCTTATTTGATGTGTCATGGCCGACCAAGACAAGCCATGGGTCAACTTGAGGACCCCGTGGAGCCACTTTGGTTGGAAAATGACATAAATAACATTTTATTTAATGTTAAAGTAAAAATAACACAAACATGAGATGTTTTACTAAAAAAACTTTACATGGGGTTATACAAGTCAGATTTTTTACTATTAAAAATAATTAGAAATATAAAAAGATTTCCTACATCATGATATTTTTTTTATAATTTGTATACATTAAATATATTAAATTATTTATGACATCATGATGATGCAGCGATTACCTCATTAATAAATGATTTAAATAAAATGAAAAGATAATGTAAAATCTATGACCTACACATGTCCAGAACCTATTGGATGGGTATATTTCGAACCCTTATCACCTTCCCCTCGAATTATATCAATGTGGGACCTCTTAAATCCGAATATCATTTTAAAATAAAGTAACTTTTCTTTACTTTCCAAGAGTGTCCCTCCTCTCCTCTTATAAAAGGCCCCCACCTCTACCTCTTTACCCACACTTCCAAAGCCTTTAGCTCTGCCAACCCCTTCCCATTTTGTCTCTCCACATCCCTCCCTTACTCCTTGAAGCCTCACTTTGGTAATAAGTCTTCCCATGGAAGCCATTGAGCTCAAACCAAAGGGAGTTACCTGATTTTAAGGTAATGTCTTCTTTTGAGTCCTTTTGTTTTATTTTGCTTCTCCAACCCCTAAAATATTTTTATTATTTTCTTTTGTAACAACTCTAGTATATTAAATATACTAGGATGTTGTTATAAGAAGTATTAGAGCTACACTTACACACACCTACATCTAATGGTTAAAGAACATATTGTTTCCGTGGATGGAGAATTTCTGCCTCCCGAAACGATGATTGTTCAACATTCTTTTAACACCTTCAAAGGTGGCCATTAAGATGACACTATATTTATATATGATATATAATATGTTTATTTTTTCCTTAAGCTTCTTTATTATTCATTTTTATCATACCTTTATGGCTTCCATTATGGGTAAACACAATAATTTCATTTTAGGAAGTGCGGACTACCGCCCCCTCAAAGTGATTTGATTCATTAATGCCATATGTGGGACATACAAAGGATGGATTTAAAGTTATTATATATGATGTTATACTGGAATTATAATATACCTCTATATCATTATTATTTCTTTTCATTAAAGTATGAGATAGAAATAAAAGTAGCGTTCATGCGTACGTACGGCTTACCGTCTCCATGAACGGTGCATTTCATTTCTTATCCCCAAATGTAATGTACTATTATAAGTACATGTATATAATGGATATATATGATGAATGATACATATAAATGATTAATATAATTCTTTAATTAAAATATACATACCTCTCATTTAGTTTTAATTCCATTAATATGACAAAGAAATGAAAGTAGCGTTCATGCGTACGTATAGCTTACCGTCTCCATGAACGGTGCATTTCATTTCTTACCTCTAAATGATTATGTGATATTATAAATACATGTATATTCTAGATATATATGATATATATGATATCCAAATCAGGAATTTCATTCTGGATATAAATAACCTTTGACCACACGAACAACATGTAATTGTAAGAAGTCCACTTTCGACTTAAGAACCAAATATCGACAAAACAAACATTATTAACATAAATGATTACATAATGTTTATAACATGGCAATAAGTGATATAAAAGGAATAATGAACTTTAAAAAGGTTCTTAATCAAATATAAATTAACTCAAGTTTATTATTCAGGACGTTAAAGAACGATCGAGTCAAGTCGGACCCGAGGTAAGGGAACTTCGTAACCCAATTTCCATTCTTTGGGTTAATCTCATACTTTCAAATTATGTCATGATATTATTATGTCCTATCTTGTATTTATACTTTCTTTATGTGTAAATATAGGGAATACACATAATATAGCTACTTTATTTAAAAAATTATCTTTGTAAGGGACTTCGTCTCAATCTTCTTTCATTGAGGCATATTTCGTTTTATACACAACTATCTTTTATACAGTGTATAAACCCCTTTGACTTTTACTTTTATACAAAAGGAATCTTTTTCTACGAATCGTTTTACTAAATGAAAAAAAGGAATGTTTCTTTTAACGTATGTGGTGACAACGACCTTTTCAGCCGCCGCGAGTATTATTTGGTATTTGGCTTCCTCAACAAGCCGTGATGTTTTTAAAATGAAATAAATACCATATACTCTTTTATGTATTTTGGTATTGAAAATGTTTTTTATAATGGATTTGTTATGTCAATATATTTGAGTGATATATTGTGATCAAAGTGTGGAAATGTTTTCTTTCCACTATATTTGTTTTATGTCTTATGATTTTTATAATGGTACTTGGACATTTGACGGGTGGTTACGTGGTAAACCATATGATGGGTGGTGTCGTGAATACCAAGACGGGTGGTTACGTTATAAACTTTAATGCATTGGGTATGGAAGTCGGCCGTATGGCTATTCCATTAAGTATGTATGGAAGTTGGCCGAATGGCTATTCCATCATGTGATATGTGTGGAAGTCGACTGTATGGTTATTCCACTTATGTATGTTTATGTCCCAAGTTACCTTTATATGTTATGTGTTCTTTATATGGGTTTTATGGTAATCCTTTGGTTACAAAAGGGTAAGTAATGATATTTTATTCAGTGAAGAGTTTTTACTACTTCATGAAGGTGAAGGTATTACTTTGATAAAGTATACATGGTTTACTTGTTGTTTTGATAAACTAACAGTTTTAATTCTTTGTGTATCCCTTACTGAGCTTTTTATGCTCACCCCATGTTTTTTTGAAATGTTTTTCACAGGACTTAATGTGGAATAGGGTCAAGGATGGGATCAAGGGAAAGTCATGCTATATAAAACATGGAACTAGACATGTTTCTTTTTAAGATTTTTTTTATTCTATGGAATCTTAGTAGAAGTGTCTACTTTGTAAATCTTTTGAGATGTAATAGTTATGTTCTAATTCTCTAAAACTCTAAACCTGAAAATATCCTCAATGTGAATTATTAATTTAATTCAATATTAAGTAAGGTTTAAGGCTGAGGCCTTATAGTTGGTATCAGAGGTCGGTTTAGACAACTTTAGGAGTTAGAAAAGTGTAAAATTATAAGTTAATTTATGGTACGATTGAAATGATATAGCATTTAAAGATTACAATGTTGCTTTGCCTAAGATATTTCTGTGTTAAGAAAGGTTTTTCATAGAGGAAACAGAACAGATTTTCTGGGAAGGCTTAGAGAGGTAAATGAACTTTCAAATCAGTATCCTGAGATGGTCAGAATCAGAACTAAACAGTTTGTTGCAGTGATGGCTCAGTTGACTCAGGTGAAAAATGTTGGTTGTTTTTATTGATGATATTTTGGTGTTTTCTAAAAGTAAAGAGGATCATGAAAGTCATTTAAGGGTTATATTTCAAAACATAAAAGAAAAGAAACTATATGGAAAATTCAGCAAGTGTGAGTTTTGGTTACAACAAATTTCTTTCCTGGGTCACATTGTTTCAAAAGATGGCATAACTGTTGATCTTGCTAAAACAAAAGTTGTTGAAGAATGGCCAAGACCCACAAATGTAACTGAGATCCGTAGTTTTATTGGTTTGGTAGGTTACTACTGAAGGTTTGTTGAAAATTTTTCACGGTTATCTAGTCCAATGACTAAGCTAACTCGGAAGGGTGTTACGTTTATCTGGACAAAAGAATGTGATGATTGTTTTCAGGAGTTGAAAAAAAGATTGGTTAATGCGCCAGTTTTGGCACTTCCTTCCAGGAATGGTGAGTTTGTTATATACAGTGATGCTTCGTTGAAGGGACTTGGCTGTGTCCTTATGAAGAATGATCAGGTAATTGCTTATGCTTCACGTCAGTTGAAAACTCATGAGGTAAATTACCCTACACATGATTTGGAATTAGTTGCTATTGTTTTTGCTTTAAAAATTTGGAGGCATCATTTGTATGGAGTAAAGTGTGAAATATATACTGATCACAAAAGATTAAAGTATATATTCACTCAGAAAGAATTGAACATGAGACAGAGGAGATGGCTGGAATTAATCAAGGATTATGATTGTACAATTCACTACCATCCGGGAAAAGAA
Organism: Viscum album; assembly: GCA_963277665.1. Lineage (NCBI taxonomy): Eukaryota > Viridiplantae > Streptophyta > Magnoliopsida > Santalales > Viscaceae > Viscum > Viscum album. Next base: position 781,515,255 of record OY728119.1, read on the forward strand.
AATAAAGTGGATGATGCTTTGAGTCGAAAAAGTAATGTTTCAATAACCATGCTACGTTTGGAACAAGATCCTTTGGTTTTTGATTTGATGAACTTTGGCATGGAAGTTGTTTGTGTAGGAAGTCCTTCTATTTTGTTTCAGGTATCAGTGACATCTTCCCTATCAAACAGAATTAAGAAAGCACAGAGGGAAGACAGTGAGTTGCAGAAAACGGTAGAGCTGGTTCAGAAGGGTAAGTTGCCTGAATTCAACATTGATAATGATTGTGTTTTGAGGTTTGGGAAGAGATTATGTGTGCCTTGTGATTCACAGTTGAAGAATGAGTTGTTATGTGAGGCTCATAGTTCCCCGTTTTCAGTTCATCCTGGTAGTACTATGATGTACAGAGATCTGCGGGAGTATTACTGGTGGGATGGAATGAAAATGGATATTTTTGATTTTACTATGAAGTGTTTGACTTTTCAGTAGGTTAAAGCAGAGCGGCAGTTACCAAAAGGGATGCTTCAGCCTTTACCAGTGCCAGAGTGGAAATGGGAAAATATATCCATGGATTTTGTCGTGGGATTACCGAAGACATCTAGAGGTAATAATGCAATCTGGGTTATTATTGATCGCTTGACTAAATCTGCTCATTTCCTTGCTATACGAGATACTTTTTCCCGAGATCAACTTTCCCATTTGTATCTTAAAGAGATAGTCAGGTTACATGGAGTTCCACTCTCCATTTTGTCTGATCGTGATCCCAGGTTTACTTCTAACTTTTGGAAAGGCCTTCAGAAGTCATTGGGTACTGAATTAAATTTTAGTACAGCTTTTCATCCTCAATCAGATGGGCAGTCAGAACGAACAATTCATACCTTGGAGGATATGCTATGAGATTGTTCTATGGATTATCAGGGATTTTGGGACCAACATATTTCTTTGGTTGAGTTTTCTTATAATAACAGTTTTCATTCCAGTATACATATGGCACCATTTGAGGCATTATATGGGAAGAGGTGTCAAACTCCAGCATTTTGGGATGAAGTGGGTGAAAGGAAGCTGATGGGACCAGAATTGGTAGAAGAGATGGCAGAAAAAGTTCAGTTGATTCAGAAACACATGATAACATCTCAGAGCAGGCAGAAGAGTTATGCGGATAACCGGAGGAAGGATCTATCTTTTAAGGTAGGTGATCATGTTTTTCTCAACGTTTCTCCATGGAAAAGTGTGATGCGATTTGGTAAGAAAGGAAAGCTGAGTCCAAGGTTCATTGGACCATATGAAATTCTGGAGAGAGTTGGATCAGTTGCATACAGAGTGGCTTTACCTCCGAGTTTATCTCAGGTACACAATGTTTTTCATGTTTCGATGAAAAGAAAGTATATGCCAGATCTATCTCATGTTTTGAGTCAAGAGGTAGTTCAGCTGGAGGAGAACCTATCTTATGAAGAACAACCAGTCCAGATTCTTGATCGAAGAGAGCAAGTGTTTCGAAATAAGGTAATCCACCAGGTAATGGTTTTGTGGAAAAACCATATGGTTAAAGAGGCAACGTGGGAATCTGAAAATGCTATGAGGGATAAATACCCCCACTTATTTTGATAAGTGAATGAAATTGCGAGGACGCAATTCCCAAAAGGGGGGAAGGATGTAACATCCCAGGTAAATAAAGAATAAATAATTTTCATATTTATTAATATTTACGAATTAAATATTAATTTTACTTTAAAGGGGTTTCTATGTTTGATAGCGTACCCGATACGCAACAAAGAGTTTCATTGAAATCTTTCATTGTACACTAGTAATAATATAATATTATATTAAATGGTAGTTAACACATAGCCGTTGTATTGGCGAGAATGGATAGAAATAACTAAAATATGATTATTTATGTTTTTTAAATGTTTTTACTTTTATCTAATAAAAGATAAAGGCTTAAAATACAGCAAGAATTCAATTTTAGGCGTATATGCCCTAGTTTTCACTAAAGGTTCACTTATCGCCTTTTGATGGAGAACCGTCATTAAATATAGTTTTTTCACTCTTATACATTCTATTGGACCAAATAAAACTCTTCTTTATAATCAGGACATCAAAATTTACTTTGTGTAAATTTTTGGTATCTTTCCGATAAAGTTCATTTTTTAATGAATAGTGTAAAATGTTGTATTTTAATTCAAACCCTCTTTTTAATCTAATTTATTTATATGATTAGATTATCTTTTTAATTGGTTTTAAAGTAAAATTAGAAAATATTTTTACCATTAAATCCAATAGTGGTCGTTGGAATTAATTTCACTTTGAAATCGAACTTAAACTAGTGTCAATCTTTTGATACTTATTGTTTCATAAAAACACGCTATTTGTCATGACAGCGGGAATTAATTATTAAATTAATTAGTGTGACTTATATGTTTTTAATTTTTTAAAATAGACTTAATTTTTGAATTTGTAATATCAAATATAGCTTAGGGGGAATTTTTGGTATTTTTCTGAAAAACTTCAATTTTTGATGAATAGTGAAACCACTAAGTGGTACTTATAAAAACTGATTTTTCGTTTAAATGAAATTTTACCACTTCTGTGTTTTGAATTTCAAAAATCCGACATACATGATTTTCATTAAGAAGTAAAATATGGTTCAATGAGATTAAAATAATTTTTTTGTGAATAGTAACTTTTAAGTTCTTAATCGCGATTAGAGGTAATTAGTGTAGTTTAAGGTAAAAATAATGTTTTTATAAGATGAGATGAGCTAGAAACATGTCATACCCTTATTGGATGTGTCATGGCCGACCAAGAAAATCCATGGGTCAACTTGGGGACCCCATGGAGCCACATTGGTTGGGAAATGACATAAATAACTTTTTATTTAATGTTAAAGTAAAAATAACACAGACATGAGATGTTTTACTAAAACAATTTTTACATGGGGTTATACAAGTCAGATTTTTGACTATAAATATTCATTAGAAAGATAAAAGGATTTTATACATCATGATATTTGTTTTATAATTTTTATAAATTATATATATTATATTATTTATGACATCATGATGATGCAGTGATTACCACATTAATAAAGGATTTAAATTAAATGAAAAGATAATGTAAAATCTATGACCTACACATGTCCAAAACCTATTGTATGGGTATATTTAGAACCCTTATAACCTTATCCTAGAATTATATCAATTTGGGACCTCTTAAATACGAATATCAGTTTAAAATAAAGTAACTTTTCTTTACTTTCCAAGAGTGCCCCTCCTCTCCTCTTATAAAAGGCCCCCGCCTCTACCTCTTTACCCGCACTTCCAAAGCCTTTGGCTCGGCCACACCCTTCCAATTTTGGCTCTCCAAATCCCTATCTTACTCCTTGAAGCCTCACTTTGGGCAGAAGTCTTCCCAAGGAAGCCTTTGAGCTCAAACCAAATGGAGTTACCAGATTTTATGGTAATGTCTTCTTTTGAGCCCTTTTGTTTTATTTTTCTTCTCCAACCCCTAAACACTTTTTATTATTTTCTTTTGTAACAACTCCAGTATATTCAGTATACTAGGATGTTTTTATAAGAATTATTCGAGCTACACTTACACACACCTACATCTAATGGTTAAATAACATATTGTTTCCGTGGATGGGGAATTTCTGCCTCCCGAAATGATGATTGTTCAACATTATTTTAACACCTTCAAAGGTGGCCATTAAGATGACACTATATTTATATATGATATATAATATGTTTATGTTTTCCTTAAGATTTTGTATTTTTCATTTTTAGTATACCTTTATGGCTTCCATTATGGGTAAACACGATAATTTCATTTTAGGAAGTGCGGACTACCGCCCCCTCAAAGTGATTTGATTCGTTAATGCCATATGTGGGATGTATAAAGAATGGATTTAAAGTTATTATATATGATTTTATACTGGAATTATAATATACCTCTGTATAATTATTATTTCTTTCCATTAAAGTATGAGATAGAAATGAAAGTAGCGTTCATGCGTACGTACGGCTTACCGTCTCCATGAACGGTGCATTTCATTTCTTATCCCCAAATGTAATGTACTATTATAAGTATATGTATATAATGTATATATATGATGAATTATAAATCTAAATGATGAATATAATTCTGGAATTAAAATATACATACCTCTCATTTATTTTTAATTCCATTAATATGAAAAAGAAATGAATGTAGCGTTCATGCGTACGTACGGTTTACCGTCTCCATGAACGGTGCATTTCATTTCTTACCTCTAAATGATTATGTGATATTATAAATACATGTATATTATAGATATATATTATATATATGATATCCAAATCAGGAATGTCATTATGGATATAAAGAACCTTTGACCACACGAACAACATGTAATTGTAAGAAGTCCACTTTCGACTTAAGAACCAAATATCGACAAAACAAACATTATTAACTTAAATGATTACACAATGTTTAGAACATGTAAATAAGTGATATAAATGGAATAATGAACTTGAAAAAGGTTCTTAAGAAAATATAAATTAATTCAAGTTTATTATTCAGGTCGTTAAAGAACGATCGAGTCAAGTCGGACCCGAGGTAAGGGAACTTCTTAACCCAATTTCCATTCTTTTGGTTAATCTCCTACTTTCAAATTATGTCATGATATTATTATGTACTATCTTGTATTTATACTTTCTTTATGTGTAAATATAGGGAATACACATAATATATCTACTTTATTTAAAAAATTATCTTTGTAAGGGACTTCATCTCAATCTCCTTTCATTAAGGCATATTTCGTTTTATACACAACTATATTTTATACGGTGTATAAACCCCTTTGACTTTTAACTTTATACAAAAGGAATCTTTTTCTACAAAGCGTTTTACTAAATGACAAAAAGGAATGTTTCTTTTAACGTATGCGGTGACAACGAATTTTTTCGCCGCCGCGAGTATTATTTGGTCTTTGGCTTCCTCAACAAGCCGTGTTGTTTTTAAAATGAAATAAATACCATATACTCTTTTATGTATTTTGGTATTGAAAATGGTTTTTATAATGGATTTTTTATGTCAATATATTTGAGTGATATATTGTGATCAAAGTGTGGTAATGTTTTCTTTCCATTATATTTGTTTTATGTCTTATGATTTTTATAATGGTACTTGGACATTTGACGGGTGGTTACGTGATAAACCTTATGATGGGTAGTGCCGTGAATACCAGGACGGGTGGTTATGTTATAACCTCCAATGCATTGGGTATGGAAGTCGGTTGTATGGCTATTCCATTAAGTATGTATGGAAGTTGGCCGAATGGCTATTCCATCATGTGATATGTGTGGAAGTCGACCGTATGGTTATTCCACTTATGTATGTTTATGTCCCAAGTTACCTTTATATGTTATGTGTTCTTTATATGGGTTTTATGGTAATCCTTTGGTTACAAAAGGGTAAGTAATGATATTTTATTCTGTGAAGAGTTTTTACTACTTCATGAAGGTGAAGGTATTACTTTGATAAATTATACATGGTTTACTTGTTGTTTTGATAAACTAATAGTTTTCATTCTTTGTGTATCCCTTACTGATCTTTTTATGCTCACCCCAAGTTTTTTTGAAATGTTTTTCATAGGACTTAATGTGGAATAGGGTCAAGGATGGGATCAAGGGAAAGTCATGCTATATAAAACATGGAACTAAACATGTTTCTTTTTAAGAGTTTTTTTTATTCTATTGAAGCTTGGTAGAAGTTTCTACTTTGTAAATCTTTTGAGATGTAATAGTTATGTTCTAATTCTCTAAAACTCTAAACTTGAAAAGATCCTCAATGTGAATTATTCATTTAATTCAATATTAAGTAAGGTTTAAGGCCGATGCCTTATATTAAAACATATCTCAACTGATCTGAAAATATTTTCAGTGAATAAATTATAAAATTTGAACATATAAAATAATATTTTACGTTTAATAATACGTTCAATAATTATTTTTAGTAAAATATAATTATCTTCTATATTATAAGTACAAATCCATATCAATGTATGTAGATAGATGTTATATCATTATTGAAATTATATCATTTATCGATGAATAAATTTTAAATTAGTATTGATTAATTTGATTAATTTTATACACACTAAAACTTAATAACATCTTATAACATAAATAATAGTATTATGAAAATATAATTTATCATAAAAAAAATCATTTTATGAATAAAATTTCTATTTTTTCTTTAATGAATCAAATTAAAATTTTCATTCAAATATATATTATAAAACTGGGTTGTTAAATTTCATGCCTTAATAAATTACATTGTTTTTATTTTAGTTGCCTATTTTGAATTTTAAAAACTACTTAAGTGTATAAAAACATAAAACATTCTGCTAAAGATTTCTAATTGTTTGATAAAGTTAATTTCTCTAACTATATTAAACATGATAACTATATAAAAATTTATCCTCTTATAAAACCACTTAAACAATTCCTAAATCTAAAACACCTTAATAGTAAATATCCATATAATTTTCCATGTATCCTAAATTATTTCAAAAAGCACTATCATACAAAATTTATTAAGTCACATAAATTAAAAATCATAGAAATATGAAATCATATATTAGTCTCAAAAATTGTTTTTAACTAATAATATACACCTAAATGATATTCTACATAATATCAAATATGTATAAACCTTTTATCTACTACCAATAGAGGTGACCAATGAATCACACTCATGAATATGGTGCTGAAATAACGTATTTATTTTTTGTGAAAAAAATATTTACCATCATTTAATTATATATAGTACTTACATTATTGAGTCATTTTGGTCCATATATTTATAGGATTATGAATTCTAAACAGACACTTTCTCAATCAAATAAGTATTTTTCTTAAAATCTAAATAATTTTATTCAAAATCCTTCTCAACTGTGGAAAATACATATAATCGAGACATATTTAGAGTGTAACATCTAATTATATAAATGTATTGTGAAAATAATTTTAAAACTTGTGGTGAAAAAAAATATAAATAATGGGGTTAAAGATATTTTATTAAAATTATTAGTATTTAAAATACTTTAAAACTCCATTAAATATTTTCATGAAAATAGAAAACTTCGAGTTCTAAAAAATGATTATTTAGGAATAAAATTCCATTTTTATTTAAAATCCATAACTATTTTCATAAATAAATTATAGTCTACTTTTTAAAAATAATGAAAAACATTCTATAAAAATGATGTTTTACAAAAACATGATGTCTGTTTGAAATTGTATTTTTCAAATTTTAAATACTTCAAAAAATAATCCCTTAAAAGAGATGAGGTGATTTTTAGAATACACTTTAGATGATTTGAAAACCAAAAATGAGGTGACACAGAACATTGAAGTTTATATAGGGATTACACATTAGATGGTGAAAAATACCATTGAGTTTTGGGTTCAATCCCCACACCTTATAAATTTAAAAAGATAAGATGACATATTTTATTAAAAAAAATTATCTATCCCGATTTTTTACTTCAGTGAAGTTTAAAAAAAATTATTTTCAAATATTTTGAAATTGATATAATTATAAAAATACAAAAACACACACATATTATGTAAACAAATAAATTTCATTATTATAAATCATTAGATTAAGATAATATTTTCAAAACATACATGGATTTCCATTGAAAATAATCTAGACCTTGGAAAAAATAGTTTAAACATTCATGAAATCTATGAAAATAATTGATTTAAATGGAAATAATTAATAAAAAATAAAGGATATTGTAATTTTAAATACTAAAATTGTACATAAAATAATGATTTTTTATGAGGTTTACCATTTTCAGAGGTATATTTTTTTTCTAAAATATTAAAATTCGAAAACAATGAAAACAGTCTCTCCCATAAACATAAATTGAAATCCTGTAAAATCCTTTAAAAATTATTGGAATTAGAAAAAATTTAATAAAATACATAAAGAGGGGTTTTTAATTCACAAATTAAAAATGTTTTAAAACATATTTCATATGGTATGAAAATTTGGAAAGAGATTTCCCCATTTCAATGCAGGTTTGAAAATTTTAAAATCATCAAAATTTAAAAATTATCTATCTCCCTTACCTTAATACCATTATGAAACTTCAAAAAAGCTTCTAAACTCTCCTCTTTAGTAGATCTACAAAATAAATATGATTATTATGACACACTATCTTAAACTCTCTATCTATTTTATCAATGGAAACTTATGTGAAACACATATATATTTTTCTATGAAGAGTATCCCCTTGTAAACTCATGGGAAAATATTTCGTAACCCATTTTTTAGATATTATTCTCCTAAATATTTATTAACACACTATGTAGATGTCCCTCAAATAGGATTTGTTTTTTCCACATCTTTTACATTCCATCAACTAGTGTGAATAACTTACAACCCACTACTAGGTGTATTATTATTTCTCAAATAACCAAGATGTGTATTTCCTATAATATTATATTTAATTTTAAATTAACATACACACATATAAATATTTATATCCTATAACCACTTGATAATAGTATTGTATAATAAAAAAATATTTTTCGATATGTTTTCATATGTCCCACCCTCATGTGAAGATCCTTCTTCAATGATTCATATATATATATATATATGTGTACATATAGCAATACACTATCATTTACAAGGTATACTACTTTATGTTTCAACTTATCTTAAATATTATTTTGAGAATTTTAATGGTTTATCATAGATTCAAATGATTTTGAGGTTGTTGGGGGATTAAATAGGGTTTTCGGGATTTCAGGGCACTCCACGGGCATGGCCATACTGTAGTGTAGGCCATTTTCTACATTATGAATTACTTTGTGAAATAGGTTGATCAAAATTTCTTGGGTTGAGCATGGTCTTGGGTATATTGTGTTGTGATATATATGTGGATCATGGCTAGATCAACCTCACCACACTTTGGTTGAAGGAGTGGTGAGTCCAAAATTGGTTAGGATTCTACACTAGGTCGTGGTGGGTATCCTAGTAATGTTTCATAAGGAGGCATGTTTGAGGAAACCATAACCATGGTGTGCATCACCATGGTATGTTGATATCTGCTTCATAAATTAGAACAATTTATTTATTCATTGAACAATCAAGGAGAGTTATGACTCTTAATGGAAATTCATGATATATTTAATTTAAGGTGTTTAATGTTTAATTAAAATATTATATCCTTAATTATATGATTCTCAACTCATCCTGAGTGTTCCTTCGATCAAGATGAATATAGGGTTGTCTGTCAAGTCAATTCAACGGTGAACTCATTCTTCTCATCCTTATCTTTCCTCAAATTTTTTTAATTACCTACCTTGGGAGATGGAGGTTTTTTTAATTTATCTAGATTCAGGTGTTTCTTACCATCTTCTACTTTAGTCCCCAATTTGGGAGCGATGGTTTCTCTAACAAGATAAGACCAAGATCTACTATTGATGATGGTTTTAGTTAGGTAATTCAATGAGGTTCTTACAAATCATCATGGTTCCCTTGTTGAATCACATTATAGAACCCTTTTTATGATGGATTGGATTCTATTATAAAGACCCTTAGTGAGCGGGTATGATCTAGTTTGTGTGTGGGTATTATTTTGGAATCATCTCTTAGAAAACCATCATGTTAACGTTGATGTGGTTGAGGTAGGAATCCCTTTACCATAAAAATCCCTTATATTTTTTAATTATAATGACATTATATTATGTTATTATGTTCATTGATTCCCATGGTTGAATTTAATTACATGTTTGTTTATTTGTATAGCCTATGAGACCCATGTTGGATTTTGATCAGAGGTTTCTACATGTATGGTCCATGGGACCCATGTTTGATTTTTTTTTTTAAACATTGTGTGTGAAGGACTCATTATACTCATCCATGATATGATATGTTGTGAATATATGTGTTATTAAGTTTTATTTGTCAATGTATGAAGTTGGATGGTTTACTTCTAGTAGAAATTGGAAAGTTGAATAATGTGGTTCGGTTGTACATTAGGTATGGATCATGTGGGGAATACAATGATGGTGATGATAGAACGAGACATATGGAAATGGTTTTATATTCTTGAGGACTGAACTGAGTTACAAAAGTGGTATATTTTTTGTTTAACTTTTGACTGATTTGGGGCCTGATAACCTTGTGTGACAACTGTATAATTCTTTTCCTTATGGAATATATGTGATATATGTGGTGCCCCTATAGAAAAATAAAATTCATAAAAACCATTACGATATTTATAATAGTATGTATTTGAAGAATTATTGACTAGGGTTCATGGAATTTTATTTAACACATGACCACTCAAAAATGATTAATTGTTTTTCTTTCAAATTTATTTATTTTCTTGATATAAACCTCTTATGTATTTTAACTAATTTTAAAGAAAAAATTTTGGTTTATTAATATATTTGTACTCTTACATATCATGGGAATATTTATTCTTGTATAGAAATAATAATAAGGGATATAAGAAAGGTAAATGGCCCTATAATATGGTTTTAATTAGATTGGGTATGGGGTACATAGGAACTACCAAGAAAAACTATGGATCATTAACACATTTTATTAATTTACTAATGTTCTATTTTGTATACTTTAGTTTGATAGTACACATTGGGGGTCCTTGGTCATTAAATGTATAGATAGATATACCTCTCACACCATCTATTGTAACAATGCTATTATTTAGTTATAATATTTCATTTTTTATTAACATTTTCCTGATATATTTCTAATGTTTTTTTGTTAAAGAGGGTATAATATCCCCACTACACAATTCAAACCCTCACTACTCATCTACAACCCCATATATATGATGAAGAACATATGAGGGAATGTGTAACTCTATCCTAGAGAGGGTGATTTAAGTCGGGCCATTACAATGTGGTATTAGTGTTTTTTTGTTTTCATATTGACTATGTTTGGGAAAGGTAAAAAGGAGTTAGAAATGGAGGAATAAGGGTGGGGTAGTCATATAAGTTCCTTAGTAGATCATAGGTGATAGAACACTAAGTTACAGAAATTGATTTTTGTTTTTATACTGATCATGAATATATTTTGGTATTACATTTTGTGGGATTTAGGTTCATTAATGAATCATGATTAAGCACATAGGTTTACATGTAACATAGATGTTTCTAGATTTATTTATGGTTAAATAAATTGAATACATATTGAAGCTGTAATTTGTGCCATATTGATATGTTATTTCATACATGTATTTACCTAAACCATAGAAAACTATGTTTATTGTGAATATATAGCTTTGACTAACATGAAGGTACAATGAACTAGGATGGATTAATGGGTAGTTCTATGTGGGTTATACCTTCTTTCTATGGGAAGCCCCTTATGATAGGGTTTTCATATAAATCCATTTTTTGTACTAATAAACACATATGTTATTATTCTCAGTCATCTATTATTTATTTTCTATGAATACTTTTTGGATTACAGATAATTCCACCTAGATGAAATTAGATGAGACCAATAAAGGATGTATGTTTGAATGATTCCCCAATGGAGAAAAACCATGTTCCACTACCAGATGTATCGTAGTATATAGTTGATCATGCTCATATACCAAGCCTAGTATTCTTGAGGAAGACCTAACACAACTATGATTTATCCGCATAGTTCAGGTTCATGTAGGAGGAGACCCTGGGATAATCGTCGATTATATCTGATACTTCTAGAACCAGTATACTCTCTCATACCATATATCTAGAGGTACTCAGTATATTATGGACTACGTTCAACACATTGAGGAGATCATTTATTTATTAGATACCCCTAAGGATCTATATTTAAATGATGGATAATTTTTTTCTTCCACGACCATCTAGAAGCTAGTGGGGTGTCCTGAACCAGGTGGGAAGAGGTGAGGGTCTTACATGGGAGACCTTCTACAAACTCTTATATGAGGAGTGTATCTTGGGTATTCTAAAGCTAGACCATTCTTATGAATGTATTGATCGACAATAAGGACTAGTTTCTGTGTCTTATTATTATACTCATTTTAAAATGATTCTTTACTTTTCCCCACTTTTTTATTGGAATGAGGGACATAAGGCCCAAAATTTGAGATTGGCCACTGACCTGAGGTAAGGAGTCAACTAATGATCTTGGACAAGACAATATATCTCGAGAATAATTGTAAGGAAATAGCTATTGAGAATATTTGGGAGGAGGATTATACAAAAGGTTTTCCTTCATTAATCACTATATCAGAGTGTGGGATCTCTGTGATGTAGTGAATTCCTATAATAGTTTCAAGAAGAAAAAGGAAGAAGAGTTTTAGTATAAGAGAAGTAGGATATCTGTGTCAAGGAAGGTTTCCTCTTCCTTATATATGAAGAGATGATGCACACACTCTTTTAACTATGGATAGAGAGGGAAAATCGTAACTTTTTTCAGGGGTCTCAGAACAACCATAAATTTGTAATAATGATGAATCAAATAAGTTATTTTCTAGGGTGTTGTATTGAAGTTCTCACTAGGGTAAAATATAGAGATGAACTATGACATGCAGATTTGGTCATGGTCCTCAGCAATATTTTTAGGACCAATAGGGGCCTATATACCCTGAGGGGGGGTGAATCAGGGTATGGATATTCTTTTTCAAAGTTCCTCCTACCCCACTGGATCTTGAACTCCTTATTACAAGGTTCACTTTTTTTTCTCTTGTGTGTAAACTATGATCACTTATTTACTTATTTATATAATGATGATGCTTTGAATGCAATGCAGGGAAGCAAACAGGAAGACACAAAGATTTTTACTTGGTTCACCCTCACTGGGCTACGTCCAAGGATCATACGCCGACAAGTTTCTGGTCATACCAAATTCCACTATTCTTCACTAGATGTGGATACAACGTTCGGGCTAGATCACTTCTATGCCCAGGCTCACTGCCTTTACAATGTTTAGGGTCAGATCACTGCTTCCCCAAGGGTCACTCCCAGTTTCTCTCTCTCTGGCTCACTGCCGGTGGAGAGGATCACCTACTTTCTCTTCCTTTTCTCACTGCTCTTGGAAGGAATCCACTCACAGTTTATAGACCTGTAGGTCTATTCATTTGCATGCAGGAATGCATCTTCCTCTGTCAGTAGATACTCTATTGAAGACCAATTTTCACCCATAGATGAATATCTCTTTGCACCGTAGGAGTCAGGCAAACTTCCAGCTTCCACGCAGCCTAAAAATATCTGCTGGAAATAAACCTTACTTGGCGCGCAAGTCAACCTCAGCATGCAAGTATCAGCGCGCAAGTCACAATGGGCGTGAAAGTCCTCCTCAGACACTTGCGCGACTCAATCATCCTCAACTCCAAACCTGCGCAACTCACTTCCTTTTACGCCCAATCCAATATTGGCTCGCAACTCCACACTGGCGTGCAGCTTCAAACACTGGCGCGCAACAATCACCCTGGCGCGCAAGTCCCACCTGCGCGACCACACACACCACTTGCGCGACCACCACACCTGCGCGACGGGAGCTCTGATTTCTCAAAGTGTTGAACTCTGGTACAGAATGAAGAGGGGTGGTCTAGTATTTATAGGAAAATTGTCCACCCTGCGCGATGGCGCCAAAGTCACCTGCGTGACCCAGTCTCGACATGCAAGTCTTCTATCCTCTTAGACACTTGTGCGACCAACTCCCAAACTTGCGCAAACCTGTTTTCGTAGACATATCTTGATCTTTTGATCTCGAAAAACATATGGTGCGCAAGTTTCCTATACTCCAAGTCCTTAGCACGCAAGTCCCTTTTCCAAAACCACTTTTCTTCATTTGTCGATTTTCAGGCCCAAAAATTTGGCAAACACTGGAAAACGGCGCCACCTTATATCTGTTCTTTTGTACCGCCTCTAGATCATCCATTCCTTTTTTCGACGTTCTTGAATCAAACATGGATCGTTGACCTCTTCTCTTGAACTCGACATTCCATCATGAAATCCTCTTTGTCAACAAATTTTTATGTCATTGTTTTGCTTTTTCAACAATCACCACTCAGATGTCCACTTTGTCAACAAACACAATCACCTAAAAAATGATTCAATGATTCCTTGAGGTATTTTTTTCCCAACAATCTCCCCCTTTGGGTTTGTTGACAACTCTTCTATAAAAAGATATGTCGTTGATTCTTTAGCCACCATTCGCCTCATTGCGATTATGATAGCGATCAAGGATTTACTCAACACATACTCTAAGCCCGCATGAGCAATGCTCAGTGTGAGAAACAAGAGTAAATGAAAAGTTCATCAATGAATCACTTCATCTCTGACTCCCACTGTTGACGCCAAACTGATACCAATTTGTACTAAACTGATACCAATTGTTGATGGACTTGTTGGAAGACTAATGTTTGGATTGGAAACATTCTTACCACTCTCCAACACAACTCTTCTTCTTTTATCACGATCCTCGGCTGTCGTGATATCTATCCTTTGATCGATCACTTCAAGCATCGTCAGATTTAATACGCTCCCCCTTTCTTCTCACACCTTCAACACCTCTTTAGCCCTATTTCCTGTGTTTTCCAAGCTAATCACTGGCTAAGAACGTTCAACTAGCTTCAACTCCCCCTATTTGGCTGCTCCACTTGTCAGCTTCTCCCCATATCATTCATGATTTATCAAATCTCCACATTGTCTCCCCCTTGAACAATCACTTTTTTCTCCCCCTTTGTCAACGAACTCAAAGGTCACTCTTTTGCAGTCTGTAACAGAGTAGAGAACACATATCAGCACATTAGGGAAAAACACATCATACCTCGGGGAGAGGGGGGTTCCACATCCACACTATTTCAAGTGCGGGGAATCGACTGAACTCCCAGAGCCAGTCGATGCCTCTCAAAAGCTTCCTTGGGTAAGGCCTTTGTTAGAATTTCTGCAACCTGTAGCTCTGTAGGCACATAATCCAACTTCACGATTCCCTGCTCAACCTTATCCTTGATAAAATGATACTTAATATCAATGTTCTTTGTCCTTGAATGATGGACGAGATTTTTTATAAGATTTATAGAACTTGAGTTGTCGCACTAGATTCTGATCGGAGACTTCACTTCAACTCCCATATCTTCAAGTTGTGGATTCATCCACAATAACTGTGTGCATGCTTGAGTAGCCGCAATATACTCAGCTTCTACGGTTCTCAATGAAATGCAATCTTTCTTCTTGCTTAGCCAAGAAATACACAATCCACCAAGATAGAATGGACCACCTGACGTTGATTTTCTATCATCTGCTGAACTGGCCCAGTCTGCATCAGTATATCCCAATAACTCTGTCTGAGATTTGTTAGTATATGTCAAGCCGAAATCCATTGTGCCATGGATATACCGAAGTATTCTTTTCACTGCAAGCATGTGGCTTTCCTTGGGATTACTCTGATATCTCACTGCTTGGAATGTGGCGAAAACAATATCAGGCCTTGTTGCTGTTAAGTACATCAGGCTTCCAATGATTTTCCTATATTCTGTGATATTAATTGCCTTGCCATCCTCATCTTTTGATAATTTCATCCGGGTAGCAACCGGAGACTTCATCTCCTTGGAATTTTCCATTCCAAACCTTCTCAGGACCTCTTTGGCATATTTAGATTGAGAAATGAATGTTCCATTCCTTCCTTGTGTCACCTGTAGACCAAGGAAAAACATTAGCTCTCCAATCATTGACATTTCAAACTCATTTTTCATGAATTCGGAAAACGTTCTGCACTATGCTTCATCTGATCCGCCAAATATTATGTCTTCTTCATAGAAAAGCCTCATTATCCTTTGATTACAATTGTTGTTGAAATAGAGATTTTAATCAAATCCATCATGCTAAAAACCAAGATTCTTTAAGCATTGATCATGTCTAGAGTACCATGCCCTTGGTGCTTGTTTCATCCCATACAACGCCTTCTTCAGCCTGCAAACTTTTTTCTCATCCTCATGAATTAGAAAACCATCTGGCTGCTCAATATACACCTCTTCTTCCAGAACTCCATTCAAGAATGCATATTTCACATCCATTTGGAAAACTTTGAACTTTCTTTGCACTACTATGGCAAAAAATAATATGATTGTCTCTAGCCTTGCAACTGGTGAAAATGTCTCATCTACATCTATTCCCTCGATCTGGTAGTACCCCTTGCACACTAGTCGTGATTTTTTCCGAATCACCATGCCATCTTCATTAATCTTGTTGCGATAGACCCATTTAGTCCTGATGACATTCTTTTCTGCTGGCCTCGAAACAATCTCCCATGTTTGGCTCTTCTCAATTTGATCAAGCTCTTCATTTATTTCCTAAACCCAGTTTTCATCTTCAACTGCATCGGAAAAACATTTCGGCTCCACCTGAGACAAAAACGATGTTTTCTGTGATGATTTCATTCTTCGAGTCTGAACTGGAGCTGTCTGATCACCAATGATATTCTGCCTATCAATTTCAGCTCAACTCTTTGGCTTATTTGAAGACACAGACTTTACACTTTCTTGTTCATCATTAGTATCTTCTTCAAAATCATCTTCAGCCACTTCTTCTCTCCCTGAGTCTCTTACCACTTCTACACTTTTAATAGAAAATTTTTTACTATTTCATTTTTCAATGATGTCATTTATTTGAACATCTTCTCTCAAATTTTTGTTGACACACCTCTGATTTTTCTCTCATAGCTTCTTGGTATCCTGAAAGCAGTCAGCTAATACCACATTTTTAGAGAAAAATAGATAAGCATGAGAACCTGTGTGTTGCTTCTTTTCCACCAATCATTCTTCATGAGCATAAACATTCATTATTAATATCATCATGCATATGATTAGGATATAGAATTCTCCCCATGTGTTATGCAACTCTTCCAGTTGTTAGGCCCAACATTTTAGACCCATAACTAGTCTTTTCCTCCTACATAATTTGTTCTCATCTTCTACTCATATTTGAGCCATTAACAAAATCTCTAAGCCTACTGAATTGAAACTCGGTGTAGGAAACAGGAGATAAAGTTAACAACACAATCACTTCCTGTCGTGCTCTATTTCTCCCTTTTATCATCAACTTTGATACATGATTTGAGTCAATCAAAACACTGAAGCATATCACATCTCCACTTTTCATCTTTAGATGCCACTTCCCCTTGGATGGTATCTCCCTAAAACCTGAAACACATCAATCATCAGTTAATATCATTTATATACATAGAGAGAGGGGATATTTCTCGAATCCTCAAGACGAGGAGAGTGGTTGATCCTGAGGGGTCAACCCTTTGATTCTTTCTTGGAGGGAATCACACTCTTTTCTTGCATCCTCCAGCTGACTGGCCAACTTCAACTTCTTTGGCCATATGACTAAGCATTCATTACCTGTATGCTGAGTCTTTTTCTGATATGAAGATTCTGTAGGCCTGAACTTTCTCACCATTTGGGGTTTAAACCCACTAGTACACATTTCTAGATTTGATGTTCCACCAAAATTCCATTTCCCTTGATTTCTTCTCAGAGCAGGAATATCTCTTCTTGTCACATTCCCTTGCTTCTTCCACCATTGCAAGGATCTTGCACCTTCCTCCACTTTCAGTTGTGGAACACGACATGTGAATTTTTCAATACATTCTTTTTTCATATTTATTTTATCAGATGTCTGAGTCACCACATTATTTTTCACTAGCAGTGAGTAATCCATTGAACGTTCATTCTTCTTTATCACTGCTGAAGTAGATCTCCCCATAATCATCTAGTTTTGTTCACATTCTCTCCTTGAGAGCTGTTGGGAGTATGACCAAGGAGTTGACTGATACACCTTTCGTTCAGCTCCATGTGATTCCCATGAGTCCCTAAGCCTATTCTTCTCCTTACCACATTGTCTCCCAGTGTAGAATTTCTCATTATGCATCACTGCAGTCGAGAATCTCTTTTCGAGTTCTCTTTCCCTTCTTGTGTTCTTCTTTCTTCAATTTCTTTCCAAATGCCCATAATCTGAACATATAAAACATTTTCCATCAAAGGAATACCTCATTTTGTCACTTCTATGTTGAGATGCTGATACACCTTGAGTTATTCTTCTGACACGGTGCTCTTGAGCTTCCTGACACATACTCATGGTGTGTCCCATTCTTCCACAGTAATAGCATCTAATGGATGCTTTCCTCTGAGAGACTCTTCTCTCTGATTTCTCATGATGCTTATTCGTATCCTTGGGTTTATCAAAGTTTATATTTTTACATCCTGAAATGTATTCCAGAGCATCTGGACAGATGCTTGATGTGTGGCCATGAGTCCCACAGAAATAGCACATGCTATCATTTCTTCCTATAAAAGCCCTTTTAGGTCTATCTCCAGCACCTGCAAGGTTTTTCGTATCTCTAGATATTTTCGCTGTACTTTTCCTATCACTCATAGGAGTGAGATCATCATATCCAATGCCCGATTTTCCCAACATGGATGGCCATTGGGATGATACAATCCTTTCATGCTTCTCTTCTGATGTAGCATATTTGGCTTTCATTTATCATCACCTACTGAAGGATAATCAAATAATAAGTGCAGTGCATCCTTCAACTTGGGCTTATCTTTGGATTTAGACTTCTTCGTTTCCTTCTTGAATGATTCTAGCTCTTCTTCCAAATTTTGAATCTTCATATCCCTTGATTCAAGTTGGACATCAAGTTCTCCCTTGATAAGCTTCCCTCTACTCATCTCATCTTACAATTCACGTGTTAGCTTATCCACCATGTCACTCTGCTCCTTTACTTTCAATTTTTCTTGAGCAACAGAATCAAAACAACATGCATTGTCTTGTTGTAGTCATTGATTCTTATGAACTATCTCAGATAGATGTGTAGAAAGATCAAAATTTCTAGCTTTCAGATTTTGAACTTCATATGACTTTTGACTCTCTTCATAATCACCAGCCTTTTGTTTTCCTTTTATTTTAGCCATCTTTTTTAGTTCCTCACTTTGAGAATAATTCTTCTCCTTTAGGTCAGTTTCCACACCAATAAGACTTTGATTTAAGCCTCTTAGATTTTTGACCTCAATCTCTAATACTTTGATCCGGATATCTTTAGATTTGACTTCTTTGATGTTTCCAACGTCACTTGGAATATCAGGTTCTTCGATGCACTTGACTTGATCTTTAACTTTTTTATTCAAGCCATCGATCTCCCTTTTCTGTTCATAAATATTAAGATTATACTCACCAACTGTTTCTGAGTTCTCTGGTGCTGATAACTTGAGTTCCTCAAGTTTTATCAATCAACTCAGACTTCTCTTCTTCCTTCTGCTGCATATAGAGTTTGGCATCGTGAACAACTTTGTTAGCTTTCTTGGTTTTGGCTCTCCAAACATCTATCTCTTCAAGAGCAGCTTCTAACTCAGCTTTCATATCTATTCTTCCTTCAATTATTTCTTCTTCATCATCACTTGTTTCAACATCACTTTCAATTTTAAGTTCTTCACTCGTTCCAACATCATTATTGAATGAATTTAGCTTTTCCTTATCTGATTCATCCAAGCCTTCTTTCAGTAAGATCTTTGATTCTTTTAATTGAATCACACTTTTTTCCATACACACTTCCATGCTAAGGAATACCACATGACTTCTTCTTCTTCTTGGATGTTTTTCCCTTTGCCATGGCTCACTAAGAAAAGAGAAGACTGATTCTTTAAACACACAGATCGACTACACCAAGTCGGAGCAAAAAAATCTGATAAAAGCAACCTTCCCTCTAATACCAATTATTAGGACCAATAGGGGCCTATATACCCTGAGAGGGGGGGTGAATCAGGGTTTGGATATTCTTTTTCAAAGTTCTTCCTACCCCACTGGATCTTGAACTCTTTATTACAAGGTTCACTTTGTTTGATCTTGTGTGTAAACTATGATCACTTCTTTACTTCTTTATCTAATGATGATGCTTTCAATGCAATGCAGGGAATCAAACAAGTAGACACAGAGATTATTACTTGGTTCACCATCACTGGGCTACGCCTAAGGAGCATACGCCGACAAGTTGTCGGTCGTACCAAATTCCACTATTCTTCACTAGATGTGGATACAACGTTCGGACTAGATCACTTCTATGCCCAGGATCACTGCCTTTACAATTTTTAGGGTCAGCTCACTGCTTCCCCATTGGTCACTCCCTGTTTCTCTCTCTCTGGATCACTTCCGGTGGAGAGGATCACCTTCTTTCTCTTCCTTTTCTCACTGCTCTTGGAAGGAATCCACTCACAGTTTATAGACCTATAGGTCTCTTCATTTACATGAAGGAATGCATCTTCCTCTATAAGTAGATGCTCTGTTGAAGCCCAATTTTCACCCGTAGATGAATATCTCTTTGCACCATAGGAGTCGGGAAAACTTCCAGCTTCCACGCAGCCCAAAAATATCTACTGGAAATAAACCTTACTTGGCTCGCAAGTCCACCTCGGCGCGCAAGTATCGGCATGCAAGCCACAACGGGCGCACAAGTCCTCCTCAGACACTTGCGCGACTCAAGCTTCCTCAACTCCAAACCTGTGCGACTCACATCCTTTTATGCCCAATCCAATGTTGGCGTGCAACTCCACATTGGAGCGCAATGTCAAACACTGGCGCGCAACAATCACCCTGGCGCGCAAGTCCCACCTGCGTGACCACACACACCACTTGCGCGACCACCACACCTGCGCGACGGGAGCTCTGATTTCTCAAAGTGTTGAACTCCGGTACAGAATGAATAGGGGTGGTCCAGTATTTATAGACAAATTGACCACCCTGTGCGACGGCGTGCAAGTCACCTGCGCGACCCAGTCTCGGCACGCAAGTCTTCTGTCCTCTTAGACACTTGCGCGACCAACTCCCAAACTTGTGCGAACCTGTTTCCTTAGCCATATTTTGATCTTCTAATCTCTAAAAACATATGGCGCGCAAGTTTCCTATACTCCAAGTCCTCATCACTCAAGTCCCTTTTCCAAAAACACTTTTCTTCATTTGTCGATTTTCAGGCCCAAAAATTTGGCAAACACTGGAAAACGGCACCACCTTGTATCTGTTCTTTTATACCACCTCCAGATCATCCATTCCTTTTGTCGACGTTATTGAATGAAACATGGATCATTGACCTATGCTCTTGAACTCGACATTCCATCATGAAATCCTCTTTGTCAACAAATTTTTATGTCATTGTTTTTCTTTGTCAACAATCGCCACTCAGATGTCCACTTTGTCAACAAACACAATCACCTCAAAAATGCTTCAATGATGACATGAGGGATTTTTTTCCCAACAAATATACTATGAACCCATAGATGTTGATGACCTATGTGAGTTATGTTCCTTAGGGGTTGTCCCCTAGATCTGATTAAGGTATAGTTTATGTAATGGATTAGGTTATTGATAATAGTGATGAAAGTCCATTGGCTATTTAAGGTACAATATTGACCACATCTATGTTATATTCTCCCATGTTTGAAATAAAATCATCCCATTTATTTTTTCTACCCATGTTTTCAATGGACTAGAATTTCTATTCATGTTATGTTTTGAGTTCTTATCCCATTAACATCCTTGGTAAAGAAATTAGATTATATCAAGATATATCTTGAATGTCCTATAGTACTTTCTATTTACATATATCTATGAGACTTTATGGTTCATGAGATTAATAGTTTCAATTTGATTTTTTGGAAAGGAATTATTTACTTGTTATATGGCACAAAATTACTTTTATAAGAGATGAATATAATTTACTATACCCAATAGTGAGAATGTTGTTTTCATCCTTGAATGGTATTTTTTTCACAATGAATGTGACTAAACCAGATCTAGATTGGTGATATTAAACTTAATGTAGCAGGAATGACTCTTGTGGAAGTTTAAAAAATATATTTAATCTATTTTCCTTATATAGTGGTGTTGTATCAAGATTTCATACAAGAAAAGTTCTCATTTCTAACTCTTCATAGTATAATTATCTTTGAGATCAAAATCATTCAATGTGGTGAAACCTATATTGATACCTTTATATTGTATGTTGTCAATCGATTTTAATGAATTCAAGATACAACATGATGATTTGGAGGTGAAGGGTGCTATCAGACCATAAAGATGTTATATGTGTTCTCCTCTGAAGCTTTTAGAGTATGTGAAAAAAAGTATTCAGTTGTGTATCGACTATAATAATTTAAAATAAGAAACAATGAAATATAGATACCCATTAATGAGAGAAGATCTTTATGGTTCATTATGATTGAAAAATGATAAAGGTTCCACTATGTGGGTCATAGAGTTGGATATTAGAATGAAAATTTTCATCCTTAAATATGTACTTTATGGGTAACTTTTCATGCCTATGGATTTTAGAAATGTGCTAGTGGTGTACATTGTTCTCATGGACATGATATTTCATCCATATCTTGAATCCTTCATTGTATTTTTTTTTTGACGATATCCTCATAAACATATGGAACAAAGAGGTATACTCTAGAAACCTATATATTTCATTATGTGAACTTTTATCAAATCATATATATGTTATGTTCTCAAATATTCACTTATGGATTGAAGAGGTAAGGTTATTTGGGATTTTAATCTCTTAGGTGGGGATTTCTGTTGATCTAGGGAATGAAGAGGATGTGATGTCTTGGGAAAACCATAGAAATATGTTTGAGATTAATAAATTATTCAGCATAGATGGGTATTAAAAAAAATTCATACATGGCTTATACCATTTAAAAGAACCTATAAATGGGCTTATTAAGAGGAGAGTGGTGTCCATGTAGACAGACCAATGTGAATATTCCTTTGAAGAGAAAAAGTGAATACTTATTTTCTCCCTATTCTTGATATTTCTGTAACCTGGGTTTAGATATAGAGTTTAATATGAATCCACTGGATTTGGATTTGGAGATTTGATAATATAGAGGGATCATGTAGTGCCTTATGGTTCTGATCAACTTTAACACCATGAGCCGAATTACCCTATTCATGACTTGGAGTTAGCAGTTCTAGAAAATTAATTAATTTGTTGGTTCCATTATCTCTTTAGTGAGAGATTTATTGTACACATGGACCATAATATATTTCATTATTTATTCCCTCAAAATTAATTTAATCTACATTAGTGGTCATGGGTAACGTATCCATATATTTTTTACTTCGATATGGACTTTTATCTAAGTAAAAGTAATGTTGTTGTTCATAACCTCAATAGTATGATGCATAAGCTTGCATAGGGACCTTCAAAAGAGGAAAAATAGTTGATGATCTTGTTTGATGAGTGGTTCAAGGACGAATCTAAGGAATGAGGGTTGATGACATATGAGTCATTGGTTATCATGAAAATATTTGTGGACTTTGTGAAATCCAATAAGGAGTCTTTCCTTGAGTACATACGGCTATGAGAATAGTTTTCCAAAAAGTGACCTGGATACAAGATGGTCCATAGATAGTGAAAGCATGATCTTTGTTCTTAGATGAGAATTGATTACCACATTAACGAGGGAATAGATTATGTGGGACAACCATGCCTCTCAGTTTAATGTAATCCCTGGCCATTTAAATATTTTTCAATATATTGTATGACATAATATTTATTGATATATTATATAAAATATTTTAGGGTTGAGAATAAAGGGGGAAATCATGAGCTTCGTCTCTCATTTCCTAACATGTCAGAGGATAAAGGTGGATCTCCAGAGACCATGAAGATTATATTACCCACTTAGCATGCCTATATAGAATGGTATTTGGTAACAATATACATCATTATAGGGTTTATTATAACCCTGAGAAGTTTAGATATTTTTTGTGTGATAGATTATTGGTTAATAAATATTGAACATTTTATTATAATTTTGGAGACAAAATGTACAGATGAGTTTGAAATTATTTTTTCTATGATATTGAAAAATATCATGGAGTTCCTTTAGTTATTTTATCATATAGGGTCACACATTTAACATCATGATTATGGAATGGAATATAAAAGGCATTGGGGAATTAGCTGAAACTGAGAATGGTGTTTCATCTATATACCTATGAGAAGATGGAGTGGATGATCTAGATGTCGGAGGATTTTCATCAAGCCTAAATAATATAATTTGGTGTAGTATTGACAATAATTTTGAATTTTTGTACTTATTTGTGAATAAAATTTTGTATTCCTAGATTCATATGTCATATTTTGATCCTATTTGTAGTTAGTCCTGTCACTCACCACTATGTTGGCCAAAGGTGGGTGAGGCAGCTATTGTTGTTCCATGTTTTTTGAATGAGACCTCTAGGGGAGTCTATTCAACCATGAAATAGTTTTTTACCCCTATATTATTCATCGAATTTATTCTCATAAAATGAGAGAAATTTATGGAGTTTTTCGGGAATTTATTTAATATTGGTGGTATCACCTAAGTTGTGGAATCATCATTTAAATAGGAAATGGAATCTAAAACCATGGTTTATGGCACAATAAGAATCACTGGGAATATCAGATAAGTGTCTTACCATCTAGACCATACACCCCAATATTGAGGTATGAATATCATTTTCAATTATTTTCATCCTTAGTGGTATGATCTCGATCATTCATATTCGATCAGTAGTGAGTATGTTGAGTTTTCCCCAATAGAATTTTATGAGAGAATGATATAGATTATAGACTAGGGAGAAAATGGTTTTTGTAAGAATATGGTACCAATGGTATGAGTCATATAGAAGTATATATGGGTCAATGGAGAGACAAGGTAAGGGGAGTTTAAATTTCAAAGGAAATGGAATGGGTTTTACAACCAGGACAGCTAGAGGCACATCCCTAGGGTAAGAAGTTGTTAGAGGGAGATATTTGTAATATCGTCACATTTTCCAGGTATATTGATTAATTTTTTAGTATATCATTAATGTATTTTTGATCTTTTTATTGGTTTAGCTTGGATTTGTGAAGATTTTGTGTTTTTCATTTCCTTTAAAAGTGTTTTTGGGAATTTTAATGTACACCAACGGGAAGAAACTTCCATTGTGTAGGCCAATTTCTTCCTATAGAATGTATTTGTGAAATATGGTGGGTGAGACACCCAAGGTTGGGTGTGGTCTTGAGAATGAAGTGCTAAGATTTTCCCATGGTGCAAGACCAATGAATCCTCAACACAATATGGTGTAATGGGTGGTGAGTCTAAAATGGTCTAGGCTTTGAAACTATGATGTGGTGAGTAGTCGTGCTTGTTTTTTTTTTGTGTTGGCATTTGTGATACCACTATGATCATGGTGGGAATCACCATGCCATAGTGATCTGACTTTTATAATTTTTAATGGGAAACATTATAGATAATAATTTAAGGGGAATTTTAAATCTTAATGGAACTTTTTGAAAACATTAATACATTTTTATAATGTGTTATTAACCCTTTATTTCATTTATTAATCAATTCGACCAACTCATCTTGAGTGTTCCTTAGATCAAGAAAAATATAGGGTTTAAATTATTGTTAAATATTGGTTCAAATAATTATCATTAGCCATATCATTGTTTAAGGATTCTGTAATATAAGATCATGAGAGATGGAGTCCGTAGATTTTTTATCTATAATCAATGTAATATAAATCTCTACTTCTCCTATCACTATTTTTGTGAGTTATTTGTTCTCTCCCATCAAACAGACCTACATATACCATTTCAAGTGATTAATATTGTACAATTTCTTTTTTATACCCTCTTATAACTATTCCCATATTGAATATCAATGTATACCCTTTATTATATGAGATTATAATTGGTTCTGGGGACCCTTTGCATGCATGTTTGATTTTGTTGGTTCATGGACATAGATTCAGGACAAATACTTAGAAAATAATTACTTTAACATTTTCAATTTTATGTTAGGTATCCCCATAAAATATAAATTCCTTATATACGGTGCTTCATATGATATTATTTTATGTTCTTGAGTGCATTGAGAACCATGACTGGGTATGATTGTATGTATGTGTATAACCCTTAATACCCATGTTTGATTCTTATCACATGTGTGTTCTTGTATATCCCATAGAACACATGTTTTTATTTTTATCACATGTGAGTGTGTGTGCTTGTTTATGGCTATTGATAATCATGAGTGATATTATATATTGTACATATATGTGTTATGCCCTATTGTGTGTGAATGTATTGAATTTGAAAGATTTTATTCTTATAGAAAAAGGAATGTAGAAAATCATGGATTGATTATGCCTTATAGGGAGAGCATGAGTGATATTTTAGGACGATGATTATAGGACGAGATATTGGATAGAGATGTGATAGTCTTGAGGCATGACATGTGGCAAAGCCTACATACATCGGCCATGTGTCCTAACCCGAGGTAGAGATGGGGTGTGATGGCCATGTGGCCTGACACGGGAATAGTTGTCTATGTGGATGCTTAGATATAAATGAGGTGACCCTATGGGTGACCCAAGTTCATGATGCCCATTATGAATGTATTTTTTAAATAGAATTAATGTATGTATAACTGAGGTTCATGGAAGCTTGGTTAATACAGGACCACTCAAAAAATGATTTATTTCTGAAACATTTATCTATTATAAGGACATACACCTCTTATTCATGTTCACTTATGTTGAGGGATCATTTGTGGTATCATGGTAGGATTATAATAATTCTCAATGCTTTAGCTTCTTGATGTGTGTGGAAAATTCATGATCATGGTTCTATGAAAGGGAAATGTACCAAAAATAGGTAGTCTATGAGTCAAATCATAGGCATTAGAGGAATTACCATGATGAAATCCATTGAATTACCAAAATTTATTTATTTACATTCTTGTTGTTTCTTATACTATGGTTTGACATATCACATTGGGGGTCATGGTTAATTACTTGTATGGTGTGATATACAAACCATGTCATCTATTATATCATTTTAATGAGTTTGTTCCCTTGTTATATTTTGTCAATTATTATTTATTTACAGCCTTTCTATTGCTTAAGAATCACTAGACTGAAACCCAACTTTTCAACTAACTTTATAAATATATTTATTATGAAACATTCCACCATGGATGTGGAAGTTAATGGGTATTTTTTATTCCTCAAATAAACCTGATCCAAAACCAATGAAAATATAGTGTGGCAGACATGAAAATTTTTAAACCATTATCAACCTCTAACAGTCATGCATCAGAACATTCCATTTTTGGTGAAATTATAATTTGAAATTTTTTTGTATCCTTAAATTACCAAAATCATAGGATAAATCATTCATCGTGAATTTTTTTAATCATGTATCTCATAAACAAAAATAGTTGACCTGATTTGACTCTTTTATCCATGAAGATGATTGGTAAAAATTAAACTTGTGATACTATAACTGTTTTTGAATCAATAGTATCCTTTAAAATTCACCCTTCAATCCAATGTGATAACATATTTATCAAACTAATATTCTTACTCTTCACCTACCTCATAGGCTATGACACATATGACCAGAAGGAAGTATTCACCCATCGAGTGCCTTCAACACCAAGTGGAAAATATGATAGCGAGGTGGTAACATCAACTCATAACCATTACATCCATGGAAGATATATGCTAGTCTCTCCAAGAACTAAAGCTTATGATCCCATTTTATTTGAATAAATATGAAGTGGAATAATTATCACTTATTTCCACCTCCAACCACATTAGGTGTCTATCCTTAGTGAAAAATAATCAATAAATCCCATATATTAGTGAGATGGAAAATAAGGTAAACTATAATGTAAACATAGATCAAGGGTCACCCAAAGAGAGATCCTACCGATATCCACCACAACTAGTATCATTATGCCATTATCTATTAACATCCTCTTTAGGCCTCCCCCTTTAGACTCCTCCCATATTCACTCAGAACTGGGAAAGTATGAGTTATCACCATATACAAGGTGTTTATTAGCACAAGAAGTATGATAATTTCCCTTATTCCAATCAGTATGTACACCAACATAATTTAATGGAATATTTAAAGTATTACTATATATTGGTTCTCACCCAACTATCCTATCTGTATAATCCATAAGCACCAATGGAGGCATGTCAACATATCCCAATAGTAACTAGGGGTATGTGGATATTCCCTCAACCACACATGAATCCATTCATCATACCATAACATTAAATAGAGGATAAGAGTGGGAATATATTCCCAATCCAATGTAAGATCTGTCGCATATCCCCATTCATGTGGAAGAATGTTAGTAACTTATCATGGAAGAAATAAATGCATAAGATTATATCCCTACCCACGTCCTGTGGTGCTGTCATAAAATATTATGAGTTCTAGAAGAATATTTTAATTGATATATTCATATTTATACCTATAAGTAGATACATATCTCTACATAAAATAATTCTAAAAATATAGGCAGTATACACCAAAATCTACTTAAAAGAAGTTCTATATCCCAACTTCCCTTTTAGAGGAAAATCAATATATTTTAGAAAAAACATATGAGTTAGATTATATTCCCACATGAGACTAATATGATTATTTTTATATCCTAACAGTAGAGTTGATGTAAGAACATGTACCTTATTCCATTAATCATAACGAAGACCAATAACTTGGCTTGGGTTGAATAAAATGTCAAGAAATATACTTGTCTAGTAATAATGGGTATGTCAGAATATTTTGAGGTAAAATAATGGAAAATACCATATTCCTACCCAATATTGTGGATCTCAATTTTTGAGCTACATCTATGGAATAAGGGTTATACCTATAGACTCCCATTTAATGTCATCTCCAATCTAATATGATAATTTTTTTAAAAGAATATCCCACCAAGGATGGACAATGATCTAGGTGGATTCTCATATTATTACATCGATCACCACTAATACTCTTGAGGACCTATGCCACCTATATATGCAGTAACATCACTATATTAACCCATCACTTGATATTGAGAGTAATTTTTATATAGGGGTTTTTTCCAATGATATTTTGGCCAATAACTCCAGAGGTTCTCCCTTGAACGCATTTCTTGGAGGTCAACCTCAAGAAAATATAATGATCAATCATGATAATTATTTTCATTATTCCAGTTGTGAAATTACTCCTTACATTTAGAAGATAAATTGCTAAGAATATCGTCCCTATGGAATTTTCTCTGATATCACCCTCATATCAAGAAACACTCAAAGTATCATGGTTTGAAATGATCACATGATCAACCATTTCTTATGGTAATTCATTTTCATAAACAAAATGAATCACTTTCCTTTATGATATATCCCCTATGAAGCAACCAATTTTTTCAGACTATACGTATATTTTTTCTTAAAACACAATGAATATTAATCTTACTTTTGGGAATAAATAGCTTGGGATAACTCTTGCTTATTTATTGGAATATATCTACTCCTCTATATGGAAACCAAAATGTGTTAAAAATGGATAAATACATTAATTATACATGAACATCTAGGAAACTCATCCTCAGCTAAAATATAATAAATTCTATTTTTAGGAGTATGATTGTAGAGACCCAAAGCTTGAGGTACATGGACATTGCATTACTTTTTCGAAATACTTATTACATAACAAAAACCAACACACAAGGACCGTAATAGTTTAGTGTATTTGGAAACTCAGAATATAATCTTCTAATCGTGGTGAAAGATATTCAAGATCTCCTAAAACGATCTTCCCCTTTTTGTTTCCTCACCTAAAACCTTTATTTTAGTCCTGGGGTAAAAGAAAACATAAAAAGGGTGAGATCAAATGCTCAATAAGGGTAAGCGTGGATAAAATAAAACATACCGTATAAATTTGAACTTAAGAACATGAACATAATGTTTAAACATCAAAATCTTGAGCAATGACATAAAACATGGTAGTACGTTAGGAATAGATCATAATGGATCATTAATCATGATAAAATATCATGGGAATAAAGCATGTAATTGTGGAAACCATTAAGCACATGTTATCATTTATATAGTAGCCAAGGCATTGTTTCCAAGACCATCTTAGTGGACAAAGTCCTTTACTGAACCGGGTTTACTTGTCTTTCCAGCCCTATATTACTGAACTGGATTTACTTGTCCTTACAACCATGTCTATCTCATGAGATATAAATCTTTACCCAATGCATTGACGGGAGATATAGGTTTCACAAATCTCATAATGAAATCATTATTACGTGTGCTACAACATGAACATAAATCATTCATCATTACCCAAAGAATAAAATGGGTTTCATAAACATCATTCTATCATAACATAATCCATATAAAACAATGGATATCATTTCACCATAAGAAAAGTGAAACCATGTAAATCATAGAGACATTATACTTGAAACATACACATATGAAATAATTCCATCTAATATGGAAAATGGTTTTGATAAAACACATGAAATGAATTCTTGATGAATATATCATTTCTTCTTCCAAATCATTTTCTTTTAACAAAATGCCATCAAATTTTAAAAGAAAAGGATTTTTTTGAAAATAGTCATGAAATATTGTAGAGTAAGCTTCATGAAAATAAGGCTTTATAAAACCGTAAAAATCCGTTCATGCCGTATAAGTTAAAAATAATCATTCTCCTCGTACTTTTTTCAGAAAAGTCAAAAAGTTCCTCATATGGTAAAAAACAGAAAGCTTCTTTACATACCATGCATTAAAAGTCAAAAATGGGTAAAAAATTACTTCAAACATAAATAAAAACACTTTTAGAAAACATGTACATGGATGATAACAATAACCCCAGTAAATACTTACGATTAAACAATCTTGGATAAGAATGAGATTGGAAAGGTTATCCCTTACCTTATGTTCGATATGATTCGTATGTATATGAACCTCCTGTATAATGATTTAAATAATTTCATTGAATTATTAAAGAATCATATTTATTGTTATGATATCATATATGTTTCACTTATGACTTTATATTACCCTTTCTTTTGTAAATCCATGTTAAAGCAGCGTTTTGGGTAAAATCGTTTCATTTATCGTATGTGTTCGCACTTGTTGTTATTGATATTATTATTACTTATATCATGATTTACATACTTACAGAATGTAAAACATGATTTATATATCATATATATTCATTATATATATATAATAGATAGATAAATGAAATGAAACACACCGTTCATGGATATGGTAGGTCATACGTACGCATGAACGCTGTTTTCCTTTCCTTATTGGCTTGAATGGAAATAAGTAGATGAAATATATATACATAAATCCAGTATCTTTATAATGTCATATATTTCATTATTATTCATTATATATACTTTATATTCATTCTTTAATGGTTAACATGGAGAATGAATCTCATCGCATCGTGGAGATGGTAGGTCGTACGTATGCATGAGCGATGATATCATTCCCATAATTATTGAATTGAATTGGGGTGGAAGATATAATATTTCAGAATCATTATCAGGTTATAATAATCATATATAGTTATTCTTTACACCAGTATACCCATCCAATCATGGTGGTCGTGGAAAATAGATTACACCACGGCGTGGAGACGGTATTCTGTACGTACGCACGCGCGGTGATTTCATTTTCCGTACGATGGATAGAAGGTAAAATATGGTTGTTTCATATTTATAATAACATATCAGTATATGAGTGATACTGATGTTATTAATTTATGATGAAAAAAATAAATAAGAAAAAGTAGAAAAAGAAATAAATTGGAAATAATCGGTAAAGTATATTACCTCTTATTTGACGCGCCTCTTCTTAACCTCCTCTTAGGGAACTAAAAATGATCTTTGAAGAAGACCAGGACCTCTAGGATATTTCTAGGGAAGTGGAGAAGAGAAATTGGCAGGGTTTGGATGTAACGACCCGACCCCAGTTTCCCAAAGTCGGTGCATTATTATGCAACATTGGCATGACCACAACGATCAAGTCTCAAAAGATTGATTAGTTTAGTGGCTTTGAAACACTAGATACATTCATAAGTTTTACATTACATCATAAAGTAATAAAAAACTATAACAACATCTTGTCTTCATATCCCCTCATATTATCCCTTCATTTCATTCATAAAATACTTCTTTACATCCTCAAAAAATTAAAACATTTAAAGGGGTGAGCTCAGATGCTCAGTAAGGATAACAATATAGCGGAAGCTTTCATAAATAAATATAAACATTTAAGGAAATGTATAACTAAAAAGGACTTTTAAAAATGAACTTCAGCATAATATGGAAAAAGTAAAATGAAATAATTCCATTTACTTATTCACATAGATATTCTACTGGTCGAATAATCACATGCAATATCAATAACCACTTTCATAATGATGGAATGCATAATTCCAGACTATCATAACCACGTATCCAAGGCCTCGTACCAAGAATACAAATAAGATTTTGTCAAGTACTCATGCCAGGACACTAGTTTGTCTCATGAGACCTACCGATTCATCGAGGATCTATAGCGGGATCCACCTGTCACTTATTAAGTCCAATCCATTCCTCATATGAACAGGTTTAAACATATCATAAACCAAAACATAATCGTATCACACAAAACATGCATAAAGGAAACATAAAATTTCCACATTTCAATCAAAAGATATCAATAAAACACATTGATATAATAAAAACACTTTCAAAACCATTTTCAATACCAAAATAAAAGAAAATTAAAACTTTGTATTTATTTTTCATTTAAAAAAAGTTGTGGCTTGTAGAGGAAGTCGAAACTCAAATAATGGTCACGGCGGTGGAGAAGTCATTGTAGCTACATACGTACAACAAGAAAAACATTCCTTTTTGTCGTTTAGTAAAACGCTTTGTATAAAAATATTCCTTTTTAATAAACATAAAAGTCAAAGGGGTTTATACACCGTATAAAAGAAATTTTTGTATAAAACAAAATATGCCTCAATGAAAGGAGATTGAGACGAAGTCCTTACAAAGATAATTTTTAAGTAAAATAGATATATTATGTGTATTCACTATAATTAAACATAAATAAAGTACAAATACAAGATAGTATATAATAATATCATGACATAATTTGAAAGTAGGAGATTAACCCAAAGAATGAAAATTGGGTTAAGAAGTTCCCTTACCTCGTGTGCGACTTCACTCGGCCGTTCTTTAATCTCATGAATAATAAAATAGAGTTAATATCTACTTTCATAAGAACCTTTTTCAAGTTAATTATCCTTTTTATATCACTTATTACAATGTTACAAAAATTATGTCGTCATTTAAGTTAATAACGGTCGTTTTGTCAATCTTTGGAACTTGAGTCAACAATAAACTTCTTATAATTACAATTTGTTTATGTGGTAGAATATACATTATCTCCAGAATTATATTCATGATTTAGATATCATATATATCATATATATCCAGTATATACATTCATTCGTAATATTACGTAACATTTAGAGGTAAGAAATGAAATGCACCGTTCATGGAGACGGTAAGTCGTACGTACGCATGAACACTACTTTCATTTGTATTTTGTATTTAATGGAATCAAATCATAATGATATAAAGGAATGTTATAATTCCAGTATAATATCATATATAATATCATTTACTTCATCCTTTATACATCCTACATATGGCATTAACGATTCAAATCACTTTGAGGGGGCGGTAGTCCGCACATCCAAAAATGAAATTATCGTGTTTACCCATAATGGAAATCATAAAGGTATGCCATAAATGAGAAATACAGAAGCATAAGGAAAACATAAACATAATATATATCATATATAAATATAGTTACATCTTAATGTCCCCCATGAGAGGTGTTAAAAGAAGATGGAATAATCATCGTTTCGTGTGGAAGAAATTCGCCAACCATAGAAACAGTATGTTCTTTAACCATTAGATGAATGTGTGTGTAATTGTAAATCAAATCCTTCTCATAAATTCATCCTAGTATATTTAAGATACTGGTTTTGTAACAAAAGAATGAAATAAAATGAGTTTAAGGGGTTGGAGAATCAAAATAAAACAAAATAACATAAGAGAAGACATTACCTTAAAATCGGGTAACTCTTTTTGATTTGAGCCAAAGGCTTCCTTGGGAAGAATTCTACCCAAAGTGAGGATTCTAGGAGTAAGAGAGGTAATTTGAGATAATATTTGGGCAGAGTTTGGCCGATCCAAATGGCTTTGAAGGTGTGAATAAGGTGGTAGAGGTGGGGGCCTTTTATAAGAGGAGAGGAGGGGCACTCTTGGAAAGTAATGAAATGTTACATTATTATGAAGTAATTTTCGGATTTCAAAGGTATCACAATTATATATTTATATTATATGGTGATAATGGTTCGAAATATATTCATCCAATAGGTTTTTTACAAGTTTAAGTCTTATATGTTATATTATTGTTTCATTTTATTTAAATCGTTAATTAATGAGGTAATCGCTGCATCATCATGGTGTCATTAAAAATTTATTTTATTTAATGTCTAAAAATTATATAAAAAATACCATGATGTAGG
The DNA here is from genome assembly GCA_963277665.1 of Viscum album. NCBI lineage: Eukaryota > Viridiplantae > Streptophyta > Magnoliopsida > Santalales > Viscaceae > Viscum > Viscum album. The sequence continues at coordinate 781,549,725 of OY728119.1, forward strand.
AAATCTTTTTATCTTCCCAATGGATATTTATAGTTGAAAATTTAACTTATATAACCCCATGTAATAATTTTTTTAATAAAACAACACATGTTTGTGACAATTTTATTTTTACTTTAAATAAAAAGTTATTAATGTCATTTTCTTACCCAAGTGGCTCCATGGGGTCCCAAAGTTGACCCATGGATTTTCTTGCTCGGCAATGACTCATCCAATAATGGTAGGACAAGTGTAAAGGTAATTTCATATTATTATATCATTATATTTACCTTAAATGACACTAATTACCTTTAATCGCGATTAATAAAACTTAAAAGGTACTATTCAACAAAAATTATTTTAATCCCATATAACCACATTTTTCTTCCTAATGAAAATGTTGTATGTCAGATTTTGGAAATTAAAATCACACAGGTGGTAAAATTTCATTTAAACGAAAAATCAGTTTTTTAACTACCACTTAGTGGTTTCACTATTCATCAAAAATCGATGTTTTTCAAAACAACACCAAAAATTAACCCTAAGATATATTTGATATTCCTAATTAAAAAATGATGTCTATTTTAAAAAATTCAAAACATATAAGTTGAATTAATTAATTTAATAATTAATTCATGTTGTCACAACAAATAGCGTGTTTTTAAGAAAGAATATCAATCAAAAGATTGACAGTTGTTTACGTCCAATTTCAAAGTGAAATTAATTCTAATGACCACAATTGGATAAAATGGTAAAAATATATTATAATTACACTTTATAACCACTCGATTGTATAATTTATCACTATAAATTATTTTTATTAAAAAATTTGTTTTTAAGTATTTTTTACTATTTATCAAAAATTGGAAGTTCTCAGAAAAATACCAAAAATTCAACATAGGCTAATTTCGATATTCTGAATCCAAAAATGAAGTCAATTTTAAATATAAAATTTATTTAATTTCAAAAAGTGGGTATTACTATTCATAACTGCTACTTTTATTGGTCACGTTGTGTTAGAACTCGAGGTTGCGTACAACACACGTTGCTTCATTATTCAAAGAGGAGTGTACCATGGAAGCTCGGGGTGTTACATTCTCCCCACCTTGAATAAATTGCATCCTCGCAATTTGAAAATGTTCTTTGAAAATAAAAGGTTGAAAATAGAAAATACCTTTTTGGAAAACCCACATCAAAAATATGGTTAATAAAAATATAACTTTAAAAGAAAGAAAGAGAAGTACAAAGGTCACCCGAGATAGCCCATACTAGGATTATATGAAAATATGGATATGGAGGAAAACCAAACCATCAAGGTCTAATAGAGAGTTGTAGAAAACAATATTAGGACAAATTTAACCACAAGAAAATCACAAACTTGTGATTGGTTAAACGGTCATTGAATCCCCAATTGGAAAAGTTAACCGACAATGTTTTTGTTTTAAGTTACCTTTCATAAAGTTGAGGAATTTATTTAAGATATTTACTAATAACGTAAGGAAATATACTTACTTGTCATGTAGACTTTTATTCTTTATTAAATTTTTACAACAAACCCATCTTTCACTCCAAATGGTAATAGAACTCAAAAATATTATATTTATCCTAATTGTATAAGGTTCCAAATATTACCACATACCATTTAGATTAGGAAAACTATTTTGTAATAACCAGGGACTTCATGTACGCTAGTGGTAGGTAATAAAGGTCTGTCGCACTATGGTTGTGGGTTCGATTCATGTAGCTTTGTCTGACACGACGAGTTATCCCCCGACCTGCAGGTTGTCCTTTTCCTAAAAGTATAGTATTATAATATTCCAAAAATAATCTTCAGAAATGTTTTAACCTTAAACAATACTATTCAAAGTTCAACTTAATCCATTCCAACCTTTATAGTTATCAAAAATACCTCTACCCAGACTTTCTCTAAAAGGTATCTAAATTCCAAAATCAATTGTATCATCAGATTCCTCAAACAAAGTAAAGTTTCTCTTATTGTCACATACAAAAATATGATTACCTTCATCATATTGAAACCTTAATTAAAACAACAAGTACTGCAGTACAATCTTTATATATATCACATTATTCTTATAACCAGAATATAATTTTTCCATCATTAATGTATAAGCTATTAAGGTAATTAAATATCTCTTAAAAATTATAAATAAATTACCATGATAAAGAAAAATATTTTACCTTTCAAATTAGTATTTATAACCTAATTTATATTCTGTATAAACTTATATTAAAAATACTTTAATTATTAAAGTTGAGTGAGACATATTTCACTTTCCTTTAAATAAAATAAACTAAAGGTCTTAATCACCTCCAAGTGGGTTCCAATGGATTCTATTTCGACCCAAACATTCCTTAGATGGAAATATAAGAATCCAATTATATTAAGACAAGTGTTAGGGTAATTTTATAATATTATATTTACCCTTAATTACCCGATTTACCTTTTACTATGGTAAATAAAATTTACTGTAGTTACTATTCATAATGCCCAAAATTAAAAAGTATCATATTAACATAATTTAGACCCACTGATTCCAAATATGGAATCCATTTTTCTAAATTCAATATAGAAAAATTGCAGAAATTAATTTAAAATTTAATCCCGTTGTTAAGAAAATGAGTTTTAAAAGTTAAAACATTGCAAAAGATTGAAATGATTTTACCTATGAATTCAATGTAAATCAATGATAATGACATAAATTATGTTAAATGGTAAAAATATATTATATTTATACTTTAAACTCATTAAATATTATAATTTAACCATATAAATTATTACGATGAAAAAAGTTTTTTTTAATTAAAATATAGCATGTTTTTACTATTCATTAAAATATAAAAGTTTTCAGAAAAATATCAAAACATTATCCAATGTAAATATTTATATCCTAATTGAAAATAAGAAGTTTATTTTTTAAAATTTAACATACAAAATTGTAAAAAATTATATTTAAAATGGGTGTGCCATCAAAAGGCGACAAAACTGCATTTTTTGAAAAATACTTATTTTACCCAAAAAAATTATTTTGTTCTCATACCATGTTCTAGAAAATGTGTAAGATGAATAATAATGTTATAAAATTCAAAATTTAGTCAATACTATTCATAAAGGCTAGTTCATTATAATATTATAACAATATATCGTCGTTTAGTGTAACCCGGAATTGCGTACAACGCACGCAATCGAGGAAGGTCGTGATTGCATGTAATATAAGACAAGTTAGGGTCGCGTGTAGTGCAAGACTCCTTTTTTTTCGTATAAAAAAATCCAACCATATTTAATTTATACATTGAATATATATATATATACACTCGTAGAATAACTACTATCAAACAAACTTGAAATTGTGTGTAACACGATCCAAGAATAGTGTTGCGTTTACTGCAAGCTAATACGTTGTTCTGTATAGTGCAAGATAATTTTGGTGTAGCATACAACAGAAGATATGAAATAAATTAAAAATAATATATCTTATAAAATCTCGGGTTGTTACATTCTACCCCCCTTAAAATGAATTTCGCCCTCGACATTCGTCGGGGTTATAAATCGTTTACTATTCATAGAAACCCACATCGTAAAAAGGAATACTAAAACTTAATTTTAAAAAATAAAGTATGAAATGTAATGATTACCCAAAGTAACTCATCACTGGGTTTCCTTATAAGAGAACATAGGTGAAAATATGGATATGGAAGAAAATTCTAACCATCAATTTCTGATGGAGAGTGGTAGAGAACATAGCTATGAAAAAGACAACCATCACAAAGCAATAAATGTGTGATGATCTAAGGTACCATCTGATTCATCGGATATGAGAGTACTAGAATAACATTTTTGGTTTCCAAGATCGTTTCCCTAACGTTGATGAATTTTTACATAAAGAGAAATACTTACTTGATTTTAGTGTAATATCATTGTTGGTCATTCCATGAACAATTTCCACTTCATCTCTATTTAAATAATTGAAGCTGAATTTTTCATTCATGAAGTGTTAGGAGATCATGCGATAGAATGATAAGTCATACCATCTGTTTCTATCAGAAAAAGGTTATCATAAGTTATTAAATATACATAAGTCCATCTATGTTGATATTAATCATATATGATTCCAACAATGGACTTATACTTTATCTATCATACCGATTAATAAAATAAAACTAGTTTATACTAACCAGGGACTTCCTGTAGGCCAGTGGTATGCGATAAAGGCATGTCGCTCTTCAGTTGTGGGTTCGATTCCCACATCCTTGTCTGACGCGACGGGTTGTCGCCCATCCTGCAGGTTGTCCTTTTTCTAAAACTATACTATCATATCATTTCAGAAATAAAAACAAATAGTTATAGTATTGAGCAATACTATATGATGTTCATTCCAACCTTTAGGCTTATCTAAAATACTTTTGTCCAATTACTAGAAATTTCATCTACCTAGCATGTGAATTCCTTCATTTTTCCCTCATATATCATAAGATATATCTTGTTTTTGGTCACATTCCAAACATGTGAATACCTTAATCATGTATTCTATTGAAAAATTAATACCCATTGAACCTTAGTGAAAACATGAATGTTGTCAGAAGTTAACCCTTTCCACATACCAAAAACCCAAAATTTCGATATACCCAAACTATGATATCACTTTTTCCTTATATCAGCCATGATATCATGAATACTATCATACATATTATTTTCTCCTTATCCATTAATTAAGCGCATATCATCTACTTTCCAAAAAATATTCGAATAACCTTTCATCGTTACTGGTACCATTCAACATATACTATCAAATACTTAGGAAAAAAAATAGTGTAAAAATCCTTTGATGTGTCTTTATTCCATAGTACCATAACATAAATCATTTTACTACCTTCTTAAACCATTGACCGAGCTTCATCATTGTATTCCTCAACACTTCTTTAATCTCATATACCATTTGTAGTCTCTTCATCATCATCAACATAAATACTACCCATATGACCATGTTGGTTCTCTTCATGAGATTTTCCATTACGACATTGGTTTTCATAATGCCCGTACATTCCACATTTAAAACATATAACCATTTTTGATGTCTTAGAAATACCATTATCCTTGTCCATGGTGTTAACTTAACCTTTTCCTTTGCAATTACTGTATTTTTGTCTTTATTTTCCACACCCAAAGCATCTTCCAGTTCCTTTGAAACATTCCCCTTGATTCCTCTTCCCACATGACTTACATGGGGGAAATTGAACTTTCTTTCCTCTATGATTGTCATGAAACTTCATCTTTCTCTTATTAGCTGAGTCAGGAATCTTACAAAAGTTGAGATTATTGATCATATTATGTTATTTCTGATTAGGCATAATAATGATGTTTCGCCTTCCAAATTCCATTTCATTTGGTAGCTCATGAAGGATATCATTCAATTTTCCATCATATCCTCCATTATCGTGAATCCTCATATTTCCATCCATTTCCTAAAACCCAAAATGAATAGTGTGAGAGGTAAAAATCATGCTAGGAAAATAGCATAATAAAGAGGGATTACCTTCAATATCTAACATATTAGGTTTAATTCTAATATGGTTTCCGTAATCCTAGGACTATAACCTATACTTATACTTAACCTTAAGGACATCCCTAGACATACATTGGAAATATCTCTAGGGATCTCAATAAAGTTCTCGCATCCTAGTTTCCAAAATTTAACTAAACCTTTCCTCTGATACTAATTGTAGAGACCCAAAGCTTGACGTACATGGACATTACATTACTTTTGCAGAATACTTATTATATAACAAAAAACAATACACAAGGACAATAATAGTTTAGTGACTTGAAACTCGGAATATAATCTTCTAATAATGGTGAAAGATTTTCAACATCTACCATAACGATCTTCCCCTTTTTATTTCCTTACCTAAATCCTTTCTTTTAATCTTAGGGGAAAAGAAAACATAAAAATGGTGAGCTCAAATGCTCAGTAAGTGTAAGCATGGATAAAATGAAACATACCGTATAGATTTGAACTTAATAACATGAACATAATGTTTAAACATCAAAATCTTCAGCAATGACATAAAACATGGAAGTATGTAAGGCATAGATCATAATGGATCATCAATCATGATAAAATAGAAAGGGAATAAAGCATGTAATTGTGAAAACCATTAAGCACATGTTATGATTTCCATAGTAGCCAAGGCTTTGCTTCCAAGACCATCTTAGTGGACAAAGTCCCTTACTGAACCGGGTTTACTTGTCGTTCCAGCCCTGTATTACTGAACTGGATTTATTTGTCATTCCAGCAATGTCTATATCATGAGATATAAATCTTTACCTAATGAATTGGAGGGAGATATAGGTCCCACCCATATCATAATGAAATCATTCTTACATGTCCCACAACATGAATATAAATCATTCATCATTACCCAAAGAATAAAATGGGTTTCATAAACAACATTCCATAATAACATAATCCATATAACAAAATGGATATCACTTCATCATAAGAAAAGTGAAACCATTTAAATCACAGAGACATTATACTTGAAACATACACATATGAAATAATTCCATCTAATATGGAAAATGGTTTTGATAAAACACTTGAAATGAATTCTTGAGGAAAATATCCTTTCTTCTTCAAAATCATTTTCTTTTCACAAAATGCCATGAAATTTTAAAAAAAATATTTTCTTGAAAATAGTATGATATCTTGTAGAGTAATGTTCATGAAAATAAGGCTTTATAAAACCGTAAAAAATTTGTTCATGCTGTATAAGTTAAAAAATTCATTCTCCTCGTACTTTTGTTGGAAAAGTCAAAAAGTTCCTCGTATGGTAAAAAAAAGAAAGATTCTTTACATACCATGCAGTAAAAGTAAAAAATGGGTAAAAAGGACTTCAAACATACATAAAAACACTTTTAGAAAACATGGAATTGGATGATATCAATAACCCCAGTAAATACTTATGATTAAACAATCTCGGATAAGAATGAGATTGGAAAGGTTATTGCTTACCTTTGGTCCGATATGCTTCGTACGTATCCGAACCTCCTGTATAATGACTTAAATAATGTCATTGACTTATTATAGAATCATATTCATTGTTATGATATCGTATATGGTTCACTTATGACTTTATATTACCCATTCTTTTGTAAATCCATGTTAAAGCAGCGTTTTGGGTAAAATCGTCTCATTTATCGTACGTGTTTGGACTTGTTGTTCTTGATATTATTATTACATATATCATGATTTACTTACTTCCAGAATGTAAAACATGATTTATATACCATATATATTCAGTATATATATATATATATATAACAGATAGATAAATGAAATGAAACACACCGTTCATGGAGATGGTAGGCCGTACGTACGCATGAACGCTGTTTTCCTTTCCTTATTGACTTTAATGGACGAAAAGTAGATGAAATATATATACATAAATCAAATAGATTTATAATGTCATATATTTCATTATTATTCATTATATATACCTTATAATCATTCTTGAATGGTTAACATGGAGAATGAATCTCATCGCGTCGTGGAGACGGTAGTTCGTACGTACGCACGAGCGATGATATCATTCCCATAATTATTTAATTGAATTGGAGTGGAAGATATAATATTTCAGAATCCATATCCGGTTATAATAGTCATATATAGTTATTCTTTACACCATTATCCACATCCAATCATGGTGGTGGTGGAAAATAGATTACACCACGGTGTGGAGATGGTATTCCGTACGTACGCACGCGCGGTGATTTCATTTTCCGTAGGATGGATAGAAGGTAAAATATGGTTGTTTCATATTTATAATAACATATTAGTATATGAGTGATAGAGATTTTATTAATTTATGATGAAACAAATAAATAATAATAAGTATAAGAAAAAATAAATTGGAACGAATCGGTAAAGTATATTACCTTTTCTTTGACGCGCCTCTTCCTAACCTCCTCTTAGGGCACTAAAGATGGTCTTTGAAGAAGAACATGACCTCTATGATGTTTTTAGGAAAGTGGAGAAGGGAAATTTTCAGGGGTTGGACGATCATGAAGGCTCATGTTTTTGTAAAGATGAGAGGGAGGAGGTTCCCTTTTATAAGGGAGGAGAGGGGCAGCTTTGGAATCCTCAAAAATATTAGTTTAATATAAATTCAAACCCCACATAAAAACCTCCAAAAATGACTAAATTAAAATATGAAATGATATAGGGTTGTAATATCATCAACAAATCAAATTTATACATGTTTTTATTTTATATTAAACCTTATCATTTTGATTTATCTTTATTTAATCTATTTAATTTTATTTGTGGTAATATAATTCTAAATTTTATATGGTTATAAAAAATCACTTATGTGTTGTTAATTTTCTATAATTGGATAATTTATGATATTTTAGACTATATAAATTTCAATTTATAATTTTTAAATATTTTTTTGATTTTTAAAAAATTTAATAATATGTTATTTTTATAAAATAACAATAGTGCCAATTTTGACACAATTCATTTATTTGAATTTAAATAAAATCCACACAGAGGATATATTCGAACTAAAATATTTAATAGGTTCCTAACATGTCATATGCATCTAGAAAAGTAGTGTATAACATTAAATATTTCATATAATATTTATTTTACTATTTGTAAAATCATTTATTTGATACTTCTCTTAATAAAATAATTTCTACATCATTTTTGTATAATTATTAAATATACTTATTTGTTTCATAAAAATTAAAAATAAAATACTCAGATGAAGATAAATCTTATATATTTCATAATAATACTTTTAGTCGGATTTATATTCTAAAACACACAACTTTTAAAATGTTATATTTAATAAATTATGAAGGTGACAACTTTGACATCATTTAAAATAAAATAATATAAGTGTCATAATCACTTTTATAAGACTAAAAACGGTCATATATTCGGTAATTGGATGATTATGGTGTATATATATACTACCAATAAGTTTTGGTCCAGTTGGTGAGCATTTTAATGGGTATTATTATTTTAATAAAAACTACATTTCTTATTTTTCACTAAATAAATAATTTTTGCATCATTAATGTATAAGCTATTAAGGTAATTAAATATCTCTTAAAAATTATAAATAAATTACCATGATAAAGAAAAAAAATTTATATTTAAAATGTTTATTTATAACCTCATTTATATTCTGTATAAACTTATATTAAAAATACTTTAATTATTAAAGTTGAGTGAGACATATTTCACTTTCCTTTAAATAAAATAAACTAAAGGTCTTAATCACCTCCAAGTGGGTTCCAATAGATTCCTTTTTTGCCCAAATCTTCTTTAGGATGAAATATAAGAATCAAATTATATTAAGACAAGTGTTAGGGTAATTTTATAATATTATATTTACCCTTAATTACCCGATTAACCTTTTACTATGGTAAATAAAATTTACCATAGTTACTATTCATAATGCCCAAAAATAAATAGTATCCTATTAACATAATTTTTCCCCACTTATACCAAATATGGAATCCTTTTTTCTAAATTCAATACACAAAATTGGTAGAAATTAATTTAAAATTAATCCCGTTGTTAAGAAAATGAGTTTTAAAAGTTAAAACATTACAAAATATTGAAATGATTTTACCTATGAATTCAATATAAAATCAATGCTAATGACATAAATTATATTAAATGGTAAATATGTATTATTTTTATACTTTAAAACCATTCAATATTATAATTTAACCATATAAATTATTACGATGGAAAAAGTTGTTTTTAATTAAAATATAGCGTGTTTTTACTATTTATTAAAATATGAAAGTTATCAGAAAAATATCAAAACTTTATCCAATGTAAATTTTTATATCCTTATTCAAAATAAAAAGCTTATTTTTTAAAATTTAACTTATAAAAATGTCAAAAATTATATTTAAAATGGGTGCGCCATCAAAAGGCGGCAAAACTGCATTTTTTAAAAAATACATATTTTACCCGAAAAAATTATTTTGTTCTCATAACATGTTCTAGAAAATGTGTAAGATGAATAATAATTTTATAAACTTCAAAATTTAGTTAATACTATTCATAACGGCTAGTTCATAATAATATTATAACAATATATCATCGTTTAGTGAAACCCGGTATTGCCTACAACACAAGCAATCGAGGAAGGTAACGATTGCATGTAATGCAAGCCTAGTCAGGGTTGCGTGTAGTGCAAGAATCCTTTGTTGTTGCATATAACAAAATCCAACCATATTTCATTTATACATTTAATATATATATATATATATACACTCGTAGAATAACTACTACCAAACAAACTTGAAATTGTGTGTAACACTATCCAAGATTAGTGTTGCGTTTACTGTAAGCTAATACGGTGTTGTGTATAGCGCTTGATTATCTTGGTATAGCGTACAACCGAAGATATGAAATAAATTAAAAATAATATATCTTATAAAATCTCGGGTTGTTACAATGATGAACATTTCTAGAAAGTCAGAATAACTTTTTATAAGTTTGTCTTTATTAATTTCAATATAACAAAGAAGTCACTGTCAGATAAAAATTGTGAAAAATTGTGACTTTCTTGTCTATAGAGTCTATGGGAACATTAGAAAATAATAAATGAATCCCATTGTAAATGAATATTAATGGATAGAGAATGGATGGATAATTTTAGTTCACTAAATCCCTAGGACAGTTCATTCTTTCATAGATTGTATCCTAGAGTATCTTTACTCAAGGTGAGGTCACATGTCCAAATAATGTGCATACTAATTGGTTCTTCCTACAAAACTCTTCCACCTCTATGATGAAAAAGTTTAATAATAGAAGGAAACGTTAAATTAATAGGATCCAACCATAGGAATCCAACAAAATCTCATAAGAATTACATTTTTGATAAGAAAAAACCCAAAACCAAAAGAAATCATGTCTTGTTGACTTCTTTCCATTCATAACATGCTCTACACCTACTGCATTCTCGGGTGAAAGAATTCAAAATAAATATTACTGTAGTACCCCCGGTTTCTGGTAAGTAGCCCTCGTTTTATGCTTTTTAAGTACATGAAGCATATGAGAAATTTTTGGGGAATGTTTTGAGACTTTTAAATTGTCAAAGGGACAAAGGTGCTGATGCACAGGATTCGCACGGGTTTCCCAAACTGTGGAGAAGCAATACAGGTGGTGTCACTTTGGACAGAGGAGACTGCACGGTGTGTGCAATGTTTGGGAAACCTGTGCGAGGAGTTCATGCAGAGCACCCCTTCCAAGAAGTGACTACCACACGGTTAGAATACAATTTAACTAAATGTTCGGACTAACCGTGCGTGGAGTCAACATAGATCCTATTTTTAAGGAATTAATCTGTTTTATCTTCAAACCCACTCTTTTTTCTCCTAGGCGGCCCTAACTCAGGATTTCTCTCTGGTGAAGGTCGGAGAACACTTACCAGGCATTTTAGAAGAGATCTAGAGGTTTTTTTTTGGCATTTAGAAGACCCTTGATCGCGGTATGTCTAGTCTCCTTTAGTTTTCTTAGATCTCCCTCTTCCCTCTTGTTGTATCCTTAGATCTACGCCCTAGGTGGGTAAATCTAAGATAGTGGATGACTTTTAAGTCAGGTTTTGGTCTTTTTGGTGTTAGGGGAAGGAATCTAACGAGGTTTCATGGTTTTTTGACCTGGTTCTTTATTGGTTTTGCCTATTTTGTTGAGATAGGTGGCTTCACTCCCAATTCCTCTTTCTTATAATTTGAAGGATTAGTTTCAAATTGTTTTCCTTGATTGAAATGGTTTGTTTATATGCTATGAAAGAATGGTTGAAACCCCTTTTTAGTAATAGGAGATGGAAATTGTGTGTTTTTGGAAAGTGTTTATTGAAGTGAATTTAAAATGGTAATTTTAAATAGGTTGTGGTTTTTCTGCTTGAAAGAAATGGTTTCTAATAAAAGGTTTGATGCTTTATTGAAAGGTTTTGAACACACTTGGTTTTGGCATGGATTTTCATGGGTTGTGGTGTGTGTTCATATGCATTGGGATGGATAAGGGTGAGAAGTACCCCCATCGAAAGGGACAGATAAGGGCGTGAAGTACCCCTATCAAGGTAGTACCCTAAGTGACGTCTTAGTGGAAGGATAACTCACCACTCGCGAGTATAGGTAGGTCCAGGTTGAATGCCTGGTTGGTTGTGTGGATTTGTGAAATGGAATGAATGTTCCAAAATGGAAATGTGAATTTGATTGGAAACTTTCCTTGGTTACTTTTCTTGAGAAAGATGGTTTTTGTTGGAAAATGGTTTGACATGGAACTTGTTATATTGTGAACTGTTTTGGAATTTTTTTATATAATTTTTTTTATATAAATGTGCTAACATGTTTTATCCTAGATGCATGGGTTGGGAATTCATCGGGGAAAACCTACTAAGTTTCATTACTCACCCAGTGCTTTGGCACGTTGGTTCTTTTGCAGATGTCATACACCGGGATGTTGGAAAAGGTAAAGTGTCACATGTTTATAGCACTACATCATGATTCTGGGGACGGTTTGTGACGTTGGAGCTTGGAGCTTGTGGAGCATGAAGTTTCGTGTCATCTTGTACTCTTTTAGTTTTTCTTTCCACTATTTACTCTAATATAGTGTTGGTTTCCACTATGGTACTTTTGGTTGGTTTATGATAAAGTAAATGTTTGAGTTGTCTTATCTTTTATCATGAATCATTTAGTTTATTTGTTTGGTTATGGTTTTTGGCTATGTGGTATGTTCTAAAAGGGTAAATCGTCCCCCACTTGTTTTGAAACTCTTCGGCATTTATTTCCAGACTTTGGTGCCTTGGGGAGGTCGATTAAGGCCTTGTAATGACTCGCTGATCTCTCAAGCCAATGAGGATAAGCAGTTCATTACAAATGTTATCAGTTTTTTTGGTCCTTGGGGTATAAATTCAATCATCTTATTCCTTTCTTTGTGGAACAAGTAGTCATCAGTTTTTGTGGGATTTGGCGTTGAATTACTACATGTCTATTCCTTGGGTGGTCATCTTAGGAAGGAGTAGGATTTTCAGAACTTGGAATGTAGATCATAAAGAGACATAGCTACCTTTTTTATGTTGAACTTCACATTACCCAGGAGTTGGGTACATAAGTGTTTTGGAGACACTTGTAGGAAAACAATTCCATTGCCATGGGTTTAGCCAATGATATGAGCATGACATGCATTAGAGGAATGACTTCGCACTAGAAGTGCATATATCATTTTGAGAAATAGATTATGGTTTGATGTAGAAGCGTGATTTCTGAAAATTTTAAACTTGCTTCCAGATGAAATATTTTGAAAATATAATGGTTGATGTATTTTGAAAATAGATTTGTTTTCAAAAGAAAGATAAGATTTTTTTTAGAAATATGTAAATGTGGAAAATTTTTATGGTTGGAAATCAATGTTGTGATAGTGATGTGATAGGAATTGAAATTATAAGATTTTAGTTGCTAGGAAGAGAGACTAATAGTGTGTGTTGTTTGTATAGAAAATGGAACCCGTTAGGCATCGTAGAAACCAAACGGAAGAGGCTGCGGAGAATGTGGTCACACCTGAGCCACAGGTGAACCAACAGCTAGTCCAAAGTATAGTTCAAGAATTTCAGGATTTGGACACAGGGAATCTAAGGGATGAGTCAAGGAATATAGACCATTTTTTCTAGTTCCAGAAGTAGAATCCACCCATATTTCGGGGTGATTCTAAAACAGAAAGGGGGGAGGTGTAGCTGAGTAGGATGAATCATATCTTCTATTTCATCGGCACACCAGTAGAACAAAAAGTAAAGTTGGTGACATATATTCTAGAGGATCTTGTACGACAGTGGTGGGAGCTAGTGGTGCAGAATAAGGTGGATCAAGGCATGGGCTGGGAGGAATTTGAGGAATTCTTCAATAAACAATTCTATCCTCACACGTTCAAGATCCAGAGGATGATGGTATTTTTCTGCCTGAAGAAGGAGAATCTCTCTATCACATAGTATGTGGCTAAATTTATGAATTTAGTGTGCTTTGCACCGGAAGTTGTTGCAAGTGCGTCGCTGAAGTCACACATCCTTGAATCAGGGTTGCGACCGTATATTCACTCGAAGATAGTTTTTCTCTATATTACGGATTATACGGAGATAGTAAATAGAGAAAAAGTAGTAGAAAGAGACATCTCAAGAGTTATGGGAGGAGGAAGTATGATGATACCCACAGGAACGGGTGGGAACTCTAATGCTGGGAACAAGTGGAAGAGGGACACCTACTTCCACGGTGGGGGTGCGAATTAGAATCAGACGGCTGGATCGGTGAATCTTCCTCCATGACCCACAATGAAAGACGGGTGTTTTAAATGTGGCTCGATTGATCACATGAAATGAGAATGTAAAAAACCACTGATATCATGCCACAATTTCAACAAGATGGGGAATCTTCAAAGATATTGTCACAGTGCTCCACAGTCGGGTGTTTGTGACACTTCTCAGGTGTCGCAAGCATCTTATGCTTCGACAGGGTGAGGACAGCAAACTCAGTCTCACCAGTAGAACAGAGCTAGCTATGGTGATTCCAGGAATACCATGACTCCTCAGGTAGGGCAATCTCAACAAGGCAATAAAGAGCAAATTGCAGCAACCAAGCAATTTTATGGAGCAGAACAGGTGATTTGGATGACCAGTCTGGACCATCAATAGTGAGAGGTACGATTCTTTTTAATTCTACCCTCATGCAAGTGTTTTTCGATACTGGTGCATCACATTCTTTTCTTGCATCTCATATTTCTGATTTTCTAAACTTAAAAATTGAAATGATGCCTTCTGTGATAAAACATCAAAATCCTCTCGGTGAAAGAGAATGTAGAGCCTTCGTGTGTAGAGCATGTTCTATAACTGTTGATGGAGCTGAGCTGAAATTGGACTTCTCTATGCTGAGATGGATTTCTATCATATAATCCTGGGTATGGATTGGATGACAGAGTTCAGGGCTCACATCGACTGTTATAGAAGAACAGTCAGTTTCGCGACTGAGGACGGCGTCGAGCATCTCTTTAGAGAAGAAAGAGTGGAGAATGCAGGTGAAGTGAGCTTGTTAGCACCAGTAGTGGAAATGATATCTTAATACTTGGCTACATTAAACTTGGAATTGAGGGACGAGATCGCGAATAACAGTCTTCCAGTAGTCGTGGATCAATTTCGTGATGTTTTTAATGAAAACTTCTCAGGGTTACCACCTATAAGAGAAGTGGAGTTTACGATTGATCTCCTTATGAGGACCAGTACTATCTCACTTCCATATAATAGGATGGAACCAAAGGAATTAAAGGTATTTAAAGTTCAGTTGGAAGAACTAGAAAACAAAGGTTTTATTTGGCCAAGCGTGTCTCCGTGGGCAGCACCAGTTTTTTTTTTTTTTGTAAAGAATTCAGATGGAACTTTAAGGCTATCTATGGATTATCATAAACTTAACCATGTTACTATAGAGAATATAAATACACTACCACACATTGATGACCTGTTTGATCAATTTAGAAGATCTCAATGGTTCTCTATGATTGACTTGCGGTCAGGATATCACCTGTTGCGAGTTTGGAGGGAGTATATTAAGAAGACGGTCTTCAGAAGCAGATATGGCCACTACGAATATCTAGTCATGCCTTTTGGTCTTATGAATGCACCAGCAGTCTTTATGGTATTGATTAATCAGATATTTTAGCGATATCTGGATTCTTTTTTTGTGGTGTTTGTTGACGACATATTGGTGTATTCAAGAACAAGGGCTTAGCTTGAGTAACACATGGTGATATGGTTGGAAATCTTGAGAGACCATCAGTTTTATGCCAAATTATCAATGTGTGATTTTTGTATACAAGAGATATTCTTTCTGGGCCAAGTTGTTTATGAGAGAGGTGTTTTAGTGGATCACGAAAAGATAGAAGCTGTTCTTTCTTGGAAATTGCGGAATAATGTCTTTGAAATATGATGTTTTCTTAGTCTAGCTGGTTAATAATGAATCTTTTTGCATGACTTCTCATGACTAGCTTCACCTATGACAGCATTGAGAAAGAAGAACGGTTCATTTCAATGGAATGAAGAATGTTAGAGATCTTTTCAAGAGTTGAAAGATCGCCTTACATCAGCTCCAATCATGATTTTTCTGGAATTAGGATAGGGGTACGTGGTGTATTATGACGCTTCGGGGTCTGGGTTGGAATTTTTTCTCATGCAAGGAGACCATGTAGTTTCTTATGGATCAAGATAGTTGAGAGTACATGAAAATAACCACCCAACACATGATTTGGAGTTAGCTGTAGTCGTCCATGCTTTGAAATCACGGAGAAATTATATCTTTGGCGATAAATTTACTGTGTTTACGGATCACAAAAGCATGAAACACATTTTTTAACTACGATATCTGAATCTGAGGCAGAGGAGATGGATGGAGTACCTTCAAATGTTCAACTTTTACTTTATGTATACATCGGTTAAGGGATTTTCAGTGGGCGATGCATTAAGCAAAAAGTCATATGCTCAGTTGGCGAAAGAAGCTTCAGATGAGTGGCAGTTGATGTCGGTCCTAGAAGACATGCGTATAGAATGTGAAGAATGAGATGATGTTGCGATTTTCTTTCCATTTGCGCTTTTTCCTGATTTGGTGGAGATAATAAAAGAGGCACAAGCATCTGATGTACATTGTGTTTCAATGAGTTCAATACTCAATGGTCGAGAGACCATTGAGGGATAGAAGATTGATGGGAGTCCGTTTTGTGGTTTTGAGATCATATGGTTGTACGTTTAACTGGTCAGGAACAACTCCATCATGCTTACCACCATTCCAGATGGGTTGTAAACCCAAGTACACAGAAGATGTATAAGGTGTTGAAGGCACAGTTTAGGTGGAGCGGCATGAAAAAGAAGGTGGATGAGTTCGTCTCACAGTTCTTAACTTGTCAACATGTTAAAGAAGAGCATCAGAGACCAGCTAGTATGTTACAATCTTTACCTATCCCAGTGTGGAAATGGGATCAGATATCAATTTATTTTGTTACTGGTCTTCCATGAATGGTCCAAAAACACGATTCCATTTGGGTGATAGTGGATCGTCTAACCAAGTCATCTCATTTCATCCTTATTCTTGAAACTCATACGGTGGAATATCTTTCAAAAATATATATCTGAGAAGTGGTAAATATGCATGGTGTACCAGTGTCTATCATCTCAGATAGAGATCTGAGGTTCACATCTTGTTTCTGGCGATCCTTACAGAAATCCCTGGGAACTCTGTTGAATATGAGTACGGTGTATCATCCTTAGAAGGATGGACAATCTGAAAGGATGATATAGACATTTTAAGACATGTTGTAGGCTTGTGAAATGGATTTTGGGGGCTCATGGGAGGATCATATACCCTTAGTGGAGTTCTCAAACAATAACATATATCAAGTCTCGATACGCATGGTTCCATTTGAAGAATTTTATGGGCGTCCTTGTCGTTCTCCACTATGATGGGTGGAAATAGGTGAGACTTCACTAGTTGTTCTAAGCCTTGTCTAAGAAAAAACAGAGTAGATTTAGTTGATAAAAAAGAGGATGGAGATGGCACAGAGTCATCAGAAATCTTATGTGGATCATCGTCGAAGACTGTTGTCGTTTGCGGCGAGTGATCATGTCTTTTTGAGAATCTCTCTAAGGCTTGGACATCGTAATTTTGGGAAAAAGGGAAAGTTATCTCCTCGATATATATGCCCTTTTGAGATACTGGAATAGGTTGTCGAGGTGGCGTATTAGTTGGCATTACCACCACGGTTAAGTGCAGTGCATAATGTGTTCCATGTATCTCATTTGAAAAAGTATCAGCCTGATCCGGACCATGTGATCAGATTGGATCATGTTGACCTGGAGCCATATTATTCATTGATACATACCCTAGTATGTATTTTGGATAGGAAAGAGAAAGTCTTGCGTGGGAAAAGCATCAGTCTAGTGCGGGTTTTATGGAAGCATGGTCAGATTCAGGAAGAGACTTGGGAATGTGAGAAAGAAATTAAAGAGTAGTGGCCAGAACTCTTTCCGGAAAGCGATGGTTTTCTACTTTCTGAGGATGGAAATTCCAATGGTGGGGAGAATGTATTACCCCCGGGTTCTGGTATGTAACCCTTATTTTATGATTTTTAAGTACATGAAGCATATGATAAATGGTTGGGTAAAGTTTGGATACATTTAAAGTTTCAAAGGGAAAATGGTGGTGACGCTCGGGCTTCGCACGGGTTTCCCAAACCGTGTGGAAGCCATGCAGGTGGTGTCCCTTTGGAAAGAGGAGACTGCACGATGTGCACACGGTTTGGGAAAACCATGCGAGGAGGTCGTGTAGAGCGCACCTTCCAAGTAGTGACTACCGCATGGTTAGCGCACAATTTGACAAACCATGGGGACTAACCGTGTGCGGAGTCAACTTAGATCATATTTTTAAGGATATAATTCTTTTTATCTTTAAACCCACTCATTTTTCCCCTAGACATCCCTAACTCGGGATTTCTCTCTGGTGAAGGTGGGAGAAAACTTACCAGGCATTTTAGAAGCGATCCAGAGGTTTTCCCTGGCGTTTAGAAGCCGGTTGATCGTGGTAAGTCTCGTGTCCTTTCGTTTTCTTAGATCTCCTTCTTCCCTCTTGTTGGATCCTTAGATCCATGCCCTAGGTGGGTAGATCTAAGGTAGTGGATGACTTTTAAGTTGGTTCTTTTTCTTATTGGTGTTAGGGGAAGGAATCTAAGGAGGTTTTGTGGTGTTTCAACCCGGTTCTTTGTTGGTTTCGCCTATTTTGTTGAAGTAGGTGGCTTCACTCCCAATTACTCTTTCTTAGAACTTTACGTTTAAGTTTCAAATTTTTTTCCTTGACTGAAATGGTTTGTTTATCTACGATTAAAGAATGGTTGAAACCCATTTTAGTAACGGGTGATGGAAATTGTGTGTTTTTGGAAAGTGTTTGTTAAGTAAATTTAAAATGGTAATTTTAAACTGGTTGTGGTTTTGATTCCTAAAAGAAATGGTTTTCAATAAAATGTTTTATGCTTTATTGAAAGGTTTTGAACACACTTGGTTTTGGTATGGATTTTCATGGGTTGTGGTGTGTGTTTATATTCATTGGGATAGATAAGGGTGAGATGTACCCCCATCAAATGGTTGGATGGACAAGGGTAAGAATTACCCCCATCAAAAGGGATGGATAAGGGCGTGAAGTACCCCCATCAAGGTATTCCACTAAGTGACGGCTTAGTGGAAGGATAACTCCCCAATCGTGAGTATAGGGAGGTCCAGGTTGCATGCATGGTTGGTTGTGTGGATTTGTGAAATATAATGAATGTGCCAAAATGGATATGGGAATTTTATTGGAAACTTTTCTTGGATTCTTTTCTTGAGAAAGATGGTTTTTGTTGGAAAATGGTTTGACATGGAACTTGTTATATTTTGAACTGTTTTGTAATTGTTTTATATAAATTTTTTTATATAAATGTGCTAACTTATTTTATCCTAGAGGCATGGGATGGGAAGTCATCGGGGAAAACCTATTGAGTTTCATTACTCACCCCCTTCTTTGGCACATTGGTGCTTTTTCATATATCCTACACCGGGATGTTGGGAAAGGTAATGTGTCACATTTTTATAGCACTACTTCATGATGCTTGGTCCGGTTCATGATGTTGGATATTAGAGCTTGTAGATCATGGAGTTGGGTTTTCATCATGTAGTCTTTTTGTTTGTCTTTACGTTGTTTAATCTAATATAGTGTTAGTTTCCGCTGTGGTACTTTTTGTTGGTTTATGATAAAATAAAAGGTTGAGTTTTCTTAGATTTTATCATGCCTCATTTAGTTTATTTGTTTAGTTATGGTTGTTGGCTTTGTGGTATGTTCTAAAAGGGTAAATTGTCCCCCACTTGTTTTGAAACCCTTCGGCATTTATTGCAAGCCTTTCGCACCTTGGGGATGTCGCTTAAGGCCTAGTAATGACTCGTTGAGCTCTCAAACCAATGAGGATAAGAGGGTAATTACAATGACTGTGTTGGTAGCCACAATAAATATAATTCAAGAGAAACCCCATATTGTATGGATGAGGGAATTTCTACCACTACTAACCGCCTGGGATCATCAAACTTTCAATGGGTTCATGATGAACTAGTGGTGAAATCGTGTAATCCCCTACCCTTGGGTTTCAGGGAATGCTTACTATCTCTTCTCCATAATGTTTTCCATTCCAGTCTAGGTGGTAACTCCCAATAGCTAAATCTACAATCATTCCAAAAATTAAATTACACATACCTATCATGTGTGGCCCACATGTTAAGGATGACTGGGGAATCCATTAGGATCACTATACAAATAATGTATCAGGGGGAAAATTTGAAAAATAATATACCCCATAATGGACCAAAACTGAAATCTCCCACTGAGACAGGGGACCAAGATGATGATCTTTATGTACCCCTTAAAGAGGAATCGTCGAATGAAGATATTACCTATTAATCAGTAGATAAGGAAATTATTCCCATAATATGATATGTGATGGTAAATATTATCATTGATAATCTAGTATAGAATTCAACTAAGAAATAGATGATGAAGCACCCAATGATGAAATATTCACATGAGATACAGTTCACATACAAATAAAAGAGGAGGGTGTTTGTACCTAAAATATGAATAAATCTTAGAACTTGGTACATCTAAATAAATAGTTTCTACCCCATCAATGTTCTTATAAAAAATATTATTTGAAATATTTGGTTATGTATGAGTAGTCACCCAAATAGGTTGAAGTCTTATCTGCTGAATAAAATCTATCATATCACAAGGTTGTGATCGACTACCAGAAGTAGATCAAGAAATATTTACTCAGAGGAAACATTCATATTGAGTATAATCATTAAGAAAAGTGAATATTTCCTCTTAGACAACTAATGAGAGGGCCACTCAAACTATGAGAATAGATTCTAATCATTAGGATGGATCTAGGTCTAGTAAAATGGTATACTTGAACTTGAGTATTTAGAAATACCAAGAATTTCATCAAATATGATTTCAAATTTAATTATATTAAAATTTCACCTGGGACCAACTCCAAACGAATGTCACCATCTTATGATTGTAGAGAGACCACATTAGCCTTCTCCAGCTACCCACATTATGGGTCTGACTAAAACATTATTACAACCATAACTCCTTCACTCCATAAAGTATATTATCTCTTTAATTGATAAAATAGAAGTGTTTCACAATATATTATAGCCTGAAAGGAAATAATAACCCAATTGTTTGGACACCAATAATCCTCACACCAACATTAGGAATCCCATATTTATATCTATTGATAAAAATGGTGAACCATAGGTTCACTTGTAAGATTTTTTGTCTTGGTGTGGCCCCAGGAAGAACCCAAACGATCAATACGAGGTTCTAAAAAATAGTTTATTTGAATATACTTTGGGTATACTAGCATTTTTTTAGTATTGTGGTTTACTTTCTAGATTTATCAAATTTTTTAAAGTCTTTAATTATCAATTAAATTAATAATTTATCTATATTAAAATTAATTCTATAGTCATTTCCCTCACAAAATTCCTAAAATGGGAAATTTACAGCTCTTGTAGGTTTAACTACTGGATATTTGGATGGATAATATCCCTAATGTGATTTAGACACTAGTATTCTCATTAAATTAATGATGTCGATTCTAGGAACTAGTAGACAAGACATAGATTCTTAAAGATTCCATTTTGAAAAAAGAGGACCGGTCTTAGAATATGACCACTTTTCTAGAAAAAATGATAAAAAATGTAAAAACAACTACTTCATTATATAAACCAGTTCCAATGACTACAGTGGAACCCATACAAGACTTGTATCACTATAATACCCACGTAGAGTGACATTATAAAACAAATTCATCTTTATAGTTCAATGGAAATCTCATGGTGATCCATGATATTAGTATCATAGAATCAAATCTAACAATTTTTTATAAGAGTGGGTTCCATGATACTTCATCATAGCCACATAAAATAATATATTCAATATTCTCAAGTCTAGAAAACCATATTCCATTTTCATCATTAATTATCCCAATTATTTCCATTTTCAAAAAAAAATTGGGTCATTCAATCCATATCTAAATCATATATACAATTATTATAAAAAAATGGTTGATATTAGAAAAGTGATATTAGGAAATCATCAGATTAATTGGAATGTTTGTCCAAAATTCAACTAGTGGAGTAATATGGCTAAAAAGGAGTCTCAAATTATTGAAAATGAATGTTTGATAACTAAATGACCTATAAGACAATCAATGAAAATAATTCCATCCTTATGGAATAACTCTATAAACTGGTTGTGGCCCTAATTAAAATAACACAAGAAATAGTGACACCCTCAATTATATAATTAAAGGAAAGGAATCATTGTAATAAAAAGAATAGGATATCGGATTAGTAATTAATTAAGACTACAAAATAATTTTTCAAACCCCTGCATATCCTATAACCATCATTCAACGCATGTACACTACCCTTTCAAACAAGACACTCATTAGAATAACAATCACTTTTCAACTCAGTTAATTACATTCAATTAGTATGTCCCTTATTCAAAGAATAATATATGTATATATATGTACATTATACCTTTATTCCATATAGGGGAAATGGAGGAAGATACCTTAATGTTGTGGTAATGAGTGAAGATTGAATCATAGTTGAGATCACCACTCTATCCACATCCCTTGAAAATCAATATAAACTACCCGAAATCAAAATAAATTAATTAAGTAGTCCCAACATAAGAAAAAAATACACCATTGAATATTCTAGGATTCTCTAAAATCCTATAATCTTGGAAGAACATTTGGAAGGAATACAACTATCCATCCAAATTAGAAGCATGCATAGACTAGCTTGACCCAACCCAATAGTAGAAAACATTACCACAATTTCCAACAAGAAAAATGTATTTCCACACAAAACTCCTTGAATACAAATCCTGTTGAAAATAAAACAGCCCGTGTTGGGAATTATTGACATATAACACAAAATTATGAAAACATTAAATAATAGATAGTGGTCCTAGTCAAACATTCAATCAAGGATTCTATTCACCTATAAATAGAACTAAATGAGGTTTATTATGTCTCTATTAATAGAAATTTTAAATTTTATATACATGTTTTTTTGATTAGGTGTATCTTATAGATGTTGTCCCCCCAGAATTCCACACATTTATCTGATTTATAGACCAATATTAGGAGGTTGTATTTTAGGGATATATCAACCCTTGTATAAATTAAGTAACCTCAAAAATGTCAATATGCATCTAACAATGGTTGAAAATTTCTTGAATACAAATCTTATCGCAGTTCATAAATTATGAATGCTAGTTTATGGTGAATATGGATTGTCTCCCTCAAATTTCACCATTGTATAAAAATTCGAAAAAAACCCACTTAGAAGGACAAAACAAAAATCCCAATTTAGATGTCAATTATTTGAAAACTATTTCATGGTAATCTAGTAGGGAACAATGTTTAATATTATTTTAAGAAGACCATGTCTTTGTATGAGTTGACATGAGAATATCATATCTTAATATTGCATTATTTTAAATGAATATTCAATAAATTTCACAATAATACATTCCTAAGGATGATAACTTTTTAGTGTATTGGAGATGATGTACAAAATCATCTTAATTCTTGAATTATCTTCAACATCCAATATAATGATCTACTACATTATTAATCTTATTATACATACCCTACTTAAAAATTTTCATCATTCACTATGAGATGGAATCAAAAAAAATTGAAATCCAATGCTCAGTATGGGTAAATATACGACATATGAATCAATGATCACAAGTGATCATAAGATGTGCATAAGGGTATTAAAATATTACTATATCATATATTAATTGAAACTAATAAGTAAAATATCATTAATCGTTAATCATGTAAAATGTTCTTATCAATCATAATACCTAAAACAAAAGAATGTAGAATATTTATTAATTAATAATGATTCACGATAACATATCATAATCATAGGTCATATGTTTAAGGAACATAGAAAAGAAAAGATGGCCCCTTCTGTAGTCAATTTTCACCCTAAAGAATATCATTGTGTAAAACATACCATAATGGAAATCACTACTTGGTCATTTGAAACCTAATATTAGGAGTTACATTATTCTAGCTAAGACCATAATATCATAAGATTTTATTAAATTATTCATTTATTAATAGATTATAAACCTCATCACCACTACCCATTGAATTGGAGGTATATATAATTATGGGCCCACCCATCACATAAACAAAAACGTACCCATGTGTTCTCAAATATCACAAAAATATTCATCAAATCATTACCTCTGTAAAGGAAAATATTTTCAAAAACATTTCATCATTCCATAAATACGTAACCTATTGAAAATAAATAGGATTCAAAAATATTTCAAATTAATAAAATTTATCAGTTGGAATGAAATGGGTTTCATAGACTCATCCTTAAATAAAAATCACCTTAATCCATCCAGATAAATAAATTGGATAGTATCATATGATATTATCCTCGATGAAGCATAAAAATAATTAATATTTGTTGAAATATATGAATGTAACTTAAAAATATCATTCAAAACATTCTTTGAAAATATAATAAAATATTATTTTCTATATAATTTTAAAATATAATTACAATAATATTAAGAAAATACATTTCATTGAAATAAACCAAGGAAAACTTTAAAGGAATATTCAATGAAAAGAATAGAAATGATTGCTGCAAAATACCATTATTCCATATACCTTGAAATAAAAAATTCTTTTCAAACCTATATAAAAAGTATTATAGATGAATGGTTTGGGAAATTGCTTCTTAAAAAAAATTATTTTAATTTTTATTTAAATAAAATCAAAGGTATTAGAAATGATCATTTTAAATCATTTCATGTATAGGTAAGATCCTTTATAAAACAATTTTTAAGATTGTGGATATAAAAGAAAAAGTTATTTGAAAAAATATAAAACACATTTGCCTTTTCATTAACACTAGTTTCTCAATGATTTTATGTACCGTATAAATAAAATAGTCAGTAACACATAAAAGCAACATAAATAACCATTAGAGAAGAAAATAGATTATTATTAAATAAAATTATCTAGAAATATCATTTAAATATAATTTAGTATACTAACCCAAGATGAACAAGACATAAATTATACATAAATATCAGAATATAAACAATACACCTCATGAAAATTCACATAACCCCAAGTCTTTAAGGATTTGTGCCTTAGAGATTAGAAATATAAACAAAATTTTCTAAACTACTGATAAGATTTATCCAAAAAAATAATCATATATTTCCATTTCTATTTAACTCACATGACATAGTAATCTTCTTGACCTAGATATTAGGGATATATGAAATGTGTGAGCTCAAATTCTTAGCAGGTGAAAAACTTATCATATAGTAAAGTTCATATAAATAACATCAAACATGGGGAAAATGAAAAATATATCATTATAATATCATCAGACCATATATTATAAACATAATAAATGTTTTAGAAATATATGATCTTAAAATTTTCATTAAGGAAGTGTAAAATTTAAAACATATGACATGTGAACTTGACAAAAAACATCACAACACTTAAAAAATGGAAAAATCATGAAAGCATTGAAATAATTGGAAATGAAATAAATCGTAATGTTTTTCAGAACCTGATACATAACATGGAAATATGTAACAACCTTGGGATCAGGAGAACCTATGTGGCAAAACAAATTTTTCCAGTTCCTACATGAACACACTCATTATGTCCACATCAAAAAACTTGAGAAAACCAATCATGCCCATGCCTATGTGAAAAAACATATTATATCTGTGCATAAATATATCATGATGTATAATATTATAATAATTCATCGGATAATGATATAAGACCCCAACCATTATAATCTATACATATGTGTTCTATGTAAAATATTAAAATCTTAAGGATCCCATGAAAATACTGTGGATTTCTTAAACATTCTAAAAGCTATCATATAACATAAGATTTAAAAATAATAGTATATCAAAAATATCATTTTAAAAAAGGAACAATATCATAATAAAATATATAGGATGATTGAATAATCATTCTATGGGTGAAAAGTCTATGAAAAATATATAATTCAAAATAGAAATGTTTTCACAAAACATTTCAACAATTATTTAAAATAGTATGTGAAGTTTATATTTAAAAATATTTTTCTGGATGAAAAAATAATAATTTTTTAAAATATATTAAATAATATTTAAAAAGATAATATCTTTGAATATACAGGAAGGTTAAAATATAATATGTGCCATAAAATAACTCATTTTATTTTGATTTGATGGAAAACAATTTTAATTAATATTTTGAAATAAATTTGATAAAAAACCCATATCATTAAAAGGATTATTAAATTATAATTTTTAAAAGAGGTGAAAAGAATTATGAGAATCATAAAAAATAATCCATATTAACTTACCTAAGAAGATAGGATCATATTTCTGGGAAGGAATATATTTCCACAGATGGAATGAATCATTAATATGAATGGGTGTTATTCAAACCCACCATACACTTATATTTTGGAAAACCATTGAACAAAGAATTGGTTATTTATAATGATAGGAAATTTTCCTAAAAAAAGGAAATAAAAAATAAAAAATATGAATAATAAGATCAAGTAATTATTTGAAAATTATATTCAAGTGGGAAAGGATGTTACCTAATCAATTCAAATTTTTTATAATGAAACCCTTACCTTCAATTCTCTCTTAGTTGATCACAAACTAACCTCTGATATAAAAAAACATAACTATATTAGTCACCTATTTCATAACCTTTATAATATAAATAACCTTTAATAAATTTAATTTTTATGGATACCCTAACCTGGTATTAAAGTTTAGTATTCACAACATCAAGACATAAAATAAATTAATGAGTTTAGCGGCATAACGACTATATAAAAGTGATTTTGAAATTGATTAGTGGGAGAGAAGTATTGTCTCACAATAAAAGGTAATAAACATAAAAATAAATGGTCGGTTATGAATATGATTATGTATAATCACATGTAAATTTGAAGTCTTATAATAAAGGAAGTGCTTGAATTGGAAAAAGGTGTGATATAATCATATAGTGATTTCGAGAGTAAAAAATTATTTCTCAAAAAATTTATTGATTGAGTTATGTTATAGGGAATGGTTATATATAATAATTAAGGAATAATTTAGATAATAAATTTATTATAATCATATTAAATCCTAATTAATTAAATCTAATTGGGCATATCAAAATATAATTAATTGAATAAAAAATAGGGGGAAAC
The DNA here is from genome assembly GCA_963277665.1 of Viscum album. Classification (NCBI taxonomy): domain Eukaryota; kingdom Viridiplantae; phylum Streptophyta; class Magnoliopsida; order Santalales; family Viscaceae; genus Viscum; species Viscum album. The sequence continues at coordinate 781,577,157 of OY728119.1, forward strand.
CATTACATTGTTATATAGCTTCTTAAATATTGTGAGGAATCCTTAGAACCATTTAAAATCCTTGTCTAAGAATTAGAGAGGAATAGGTAATTTAATTATTGATTAAGGACTTTTGGGTGGAGAGGAATGAGAGAATGTTAGGGAGTTGTCTACTTTTGTGGTGGAGAAAGTGGGGAATATTCATGGAAAACTAGAGTTTGGTAAAGGCTTAGAAAGGAATCACATGGGGTGTTAGTTGAGTTCAATGTGTAAGGGGGATTAGTTGGAGAAATGGTATATGATATCCATGTAAATGAATTTAATACCTAAAAGTACTTATAGAATGTGTAAGTGATATTTTAATTATTTAAATTTTGATATACAGAATTTAATCATTTTACGCTTATTAATCGTGATTAAAAATCAATCATGCTAATTATTTTATAAAAAAATATATCATTTATCCATTCGTGAAAAATTTATATAATATTAATATGAATTTTTGATCCATTTAACATAATTAAATTTCTAATTATAAAAATATTATCCTTTAAATTAATTCATATAATTAGTTGGAGAGATATTTTTTGTTAATAAAATGATGAATTAAAAATTATATGTTATTAATCTTATTTAAAATTAATTTCCAATTAAATTGGTGTTAATTAATTTGTATATATTTTTAAATTCCTTGATGTAGTATTAATATAAAATTGATTAACTTAATATTAAAAATAGAAAATATATATTAATGTACCATACTTATTAAAAAAATTCGCATGATAACAAATATTTATCAAAGGATACACAATCTTTAGGCCTAAAACTGATTTGAGAAATTTATTTATTTTATTATAATGATTAATAATAATTAAATAATTATTTATAATTCAATTTATAAAATAAATAAAAATAAATTTTAATATAATATCTCCTTTTTTTAATAAAAATATATTTTCAAAGAATAAAATGACCTTTGTTTTATTATACCATTTTATATAGTTTTTATAATGTTGTTAGTTTTTATGGTACCTACAAATTTAAAGGATATAATTAAATAGTAATATATTATAATTTTCATAAGGTAACATGGTTTTCAGTTTAGTTCAATGTTGCATACAACATAAGGTACTCACACAGTATTTCATTAAGGAAAACTAATTACTAAAATCATGGGTGGTTACATTCAACCCCCCTAAAAAAAAGTAAATCCTGAAAAAAAAAATTACATAGTGGAAACCAAATGAGGGTAATTCTCTCTCATCATGTAATCAGGTTCTCATGTATCATCCTTAAAATTATGATTGTTCCACAAAACATTGGAAAAGTGGGTGTTAATATTCCTTAGAACCTTGTCTATTTAATCCAATTTTCTCATTGATAGATTTTCATATGAAAGTGAATTTTTTTTGTATAAATTAAAATCTTATTAAATGTGATTTATCTGGAATTTAAATCATAAAAAGAGAGATATGTAATGAATTTTATAGTTGTGAGAAGTTTCGAGGGTTAAATATTTGATATGATATGACCTTGACACGATCAATAATCTCAAAGGGACTAATGTATCTTGGTATAATCATATCCTTCTTCCAAAAAATCATAACTCAATTAAATGTATATATTTTTAGGCACATGTTATCACTAGATTTAAACTCTATATCTCATTGAATAGTATATGCATAACTCTTTTTTTGACATTTTTTTACTTTCATATGACGTTGAATGGTTTAAACCGTCTCCATTATTTCATATACTTGGTTATAAACTATTAGATCCCCCTATCCAATTTCATCTCAATATGTTAGAGAATAACCTCTCTTACTATTCACATCCTTATGTGGAGACATATGAATTCTATAATGGAAACTGTTGTTATATAAGAACTCTTAGAGGGGAGGTGTTTATTCCAACATCCCGGTAAATCTATCAAACTATATCTCAAAATATATTCTAGAATTTAAATTTTCCTCTCTGACAGACTTTCTATATGAGGATGAAATAAAATTCTAAAACCCGACTCTATCACTAGTGATTTTTAATTAAATATAAATAAATTTGAGGAAAACCTCAAATCCTAATAAAATATAATTGATTATGGTACTTCATGTATACTTACTACTTTCCTTATGTATATCTAAGTGACTTGGTCATGGGAGAAATCATATCTAATAGAAATAAAATGTGTTATCATTTTATTGTTATTTACTAAAAGACAAAGAGATGTATAGAATCTTGATGTTTTGGGGGGTTTTATAAAAAAATACATGTTTACGTTTTCCCATTTCTATACTTGTATGGGTAATGCTTACAATATATCAATATAAATTTTCCATATGGGATTAAATTTCTAGAATACCAAGAATCAATATATATATTCCATACTTTTACTCTTATTTTTATACACTGGAAGTAGTTATCTAGATGTCAATATATTTCTGTGCATATATGATGGATAGACAAGGACAATCTACGAGAATCCCCAAACAGTTCCTTCGTCAACTCCAGATCTGAGGCGACACATATCTGTGTTCCAAACCTTATACCTCTATAGTTATTTAATATATATGTTGGAATATTCAAAACATATTTTTTTATGTATACATTATCTTTCTAGAAATCATATATGTTTACATGAATGAATTTTTGAGTATCCAATAGGGAAACATAGAATTTGTCTCCCCCCATTATGACTTTAAGATTCATCCTTTGTAAATCCTAAAGTAGTGAGACTCTTTTAATCCTTATCATGGATAATGTAGAGTGAATTTTCCTTCTCAAAGCATCATCAAACTTATTTCTTACCCAGGGTGGTAATGAATTGGTAAATCATAATCATTTATCAATTCTATCCATCTAAATTGGTTCATAATAGATTCGTTATATTTTAACATATATTTGAAGATCCTATGATCAATATATATATCACACATTTATTCATAGAGATAATGCTACCAAATATTTAACATATTGATTACTACTACCCACACTAAATTTTATATTATTTAATTTTTCTCCTTATTATTTAATTGCAATAATGCATAAGAAATTACATTTTATTTCTATATGAGGATGAATTCAAAACAATTTTTTGACGCATCACTATATATTATAAACCATTCCCCTGTATATGGTAATGTAAGTACATGGGTAGTGAATAAAAAATTCATCAGTTCCTTTAACATTCATTTCATTCCTATTCCAATAGGACTTTAGTCCCTTCTGTGTCAACTTGGTTAGTAGATTTGATAACTATGAACTAACTCATGAAAACAATGAATCTATGTTATAGTGGTTGAGCTAGTCTATTTATTTATATCTTTTTTCATTGATGGATATACTAATATTCCTTTTATTTTAATTATATGAACCAAAAATTATAAATTACATAGCCAAAATTATAAATTTCCAAATTTGGTATACAACTCCTACTTTATTAAGATCATCAAAAAAATCTAGAAATGATCTTCTTGCGCTTCCATTCTCTTTGAATATACATGAATATCTTCTATAATGAAAATATTTAATTGATCAATGTGGTTTATTAGAAATATATTCATTATATCCATAAAGACGGTGAGATAATTCATAAGTTCATTGGGAATCACTATAAATCCATGTTTTCTACAACCCATATAGAAATATTTATTGGAAATATCCTCTATTTTACCATTAACTATTGATATCCATATTGTTGATAAATATTTGATAAGTATCATACTCCTAAGATTCAATAAAATATATCATTATTCTAGGTTATATGAAACTTATTCTTGATCACGCTTTTAATAAGATAACAAAAATCCATGAAAAGGCAAATAAGACCATTTTTCTTTTTGATAATGAGTACTTGTGTACCACAAATCGATGAACTGAGGCATATAAAAACATGAGTTTAGTTATATTTCATTCTCCTCTTAAACTCATCCAATTAAACAAGATCCATCCTATTTGTAATCCTTGAGATATGCATGGATCCATGTAAGAGTTCAATTAAAAACCAAACCTCATGCTATGGGGGAAGATTAAGAAGATTATCTAGAAATAAATTTGTATATTTCTATACAATGCTAATGTCATTAATGAGTACTTCATTCATGATCATTTATTCCAATTCACCTATTTGTTGAGTATAATCACTATATTATAGAATTTTCATCTATATTCAGTTTATAATCATTCGTGCATTGATACATAATTATAGGATGATTTAGGATATTGAACAAGACTTCCTTATCCAAATAGTTTATATGTTATTTATATATAAAAAAGAAAATCCTTACCCACAATTATGTAAAATTCAAAAAAAGTGTAGAATAATAAGCTCTTTGAGATGTATCATTCCACAAATAATAATTAGAGAATATTTACAAATCTTAGACATGATCATTGTGCCACTATAGTTTTTTACCGACAACTCTATATACATTTTTAGGGTGGTGATTCCATATTATTTGAAGATAACTATAATATAAAAGAATGGTATGAACTATAGTCAAATGATGTACTTATAGATATATATTTGAGAATAATTGAACCTCACATCATATTATAATAATGATATATCTTAACGATAGTGATCATGAATTCCCTTATGTGTTCCCTCAGTTTGGGAGGTTGTTGGGGCCCATTTTAGTTATTGGATGGAGGGTTGGGGAATTGATTTTCAGAATGCTTAAACACCTTGTACATCAAGAATTGCAGTGTTGGTGGTACATCATTAGGGAAAATAGTCTACTTTATTTTTTTGATCAGCCTTTTATCCCTAGTTTGATAATTGTGGCATTGGTATCATATTTACAACACATAAAACACTCTTTAGGTCCCTTGAAGCAATCAATTTTTTGTTTTCTCCCATATTTTTAACATGTCTTAAGTTATAATTTTTTCTCATCATGTGTCTTTTCATTAGTTCTCCCAAGATACTCCACCTTCCTTTTATTTTATTATGAATATTGATAGTTTCCAGTTTCCTTCTGTTTTTTTATAAAAGTGATCTCAATGGATCTTAGATAAAAAAAAAGAAAAAGATTACAAGAGTATGAAAAATGGTATTTTACATTTATCCCACTAAAAGGTTGGAATCATGTCACAAGGTATGGAGTTAGAGTGAAATAAATATTCTTCGGTCACCTCCTTGTTTGGAAGACCATCAGTGATGTACTCTACATCACGATTGTTGTGCGTGATAATATAATTAATGGAAGAAAGAACGTCTAAAAAGTTGTCCTATATTGCCATCATCTTCCATGAGAGATGAACCACTCTAACCCTAACTACTTGATCAATGGCTATAGTGTCACACTGACACCATATATTATTCCAATTTCGTTACCTAGCAGTGAAGATAGAATCAATAAGTCCAGTCATTTATTCTTCGAGAGCATTGGAATGGCCACAATGGCAATGAAGAGTTTCTATGACATCGCCATTCTAATATCTAAAAATAAATCCATATCCTATAGTTCTCAGATTTTCCATTAAAGCACCATCTATATTTCATTTGATAGTACCAGGAAAAAAAGGAGTCTTGAACACCTCAAACAAGCCACGAGGTTTTGGGAAGCTTCCCTTATTTTTAGCTTGTATAATGATAATGAGGTCCCTCTCTATATTACTGAAAGTAGTAGACAACTTTTTTTTCTCTTTTTAGACAACCTTTAAAATCGAAACAGTTTTATCCTGAGTGTTGAAACACTACTCCTCATGTATGGACATGTCTTTTCCTATCCAAATAAAGTGAACCAACTCCACACATGCAACTCGAAATAGGATAGTTAGATGCCTAGAGATGTGAATGTGATGGAGAGACCGTGGGAAAGAATATTAAGAAGAAGTAGAAATGGGATGAATATAAAAATTACAAATATAGCTTTCCAAAGGGAGGTAAGGTTTCGTAGAATTGGAATAGTTGATCTAAATCGTCTTTGTGCTGAGGATAGATGATACATTTTGAGCATTGGGAAATTCCAAGGTGCTGAATATTTTCATCAATAAGAACCTTATTGGTTTCCAGCCTCTATAATAGTGTGAACTGTGAAGGCAGTATCCACTATATGTAATCATCAATCCAATGTCTGACTCCCTAGATCTAATGACAATAGAATTTACTGGATCGAGAAATCCATTGGGAGGTGGTTCCAAAATGAGAAGATCATACTGATTAAGAAACTCATACTTAGAAACATCTATAATAATTTAATCAATAAGGAGTGTTGTGTTTTCCATCAGGACCCTAATAGATATTCCATGGTCAATATTATGTTCATAGGAGGTTCTTTTTTTCAATCAGTGGAGTTCCAATCAACTTTTCATGGAAAAATATATGATAAGAGCTACTCTTAACAAAATAATGAGAGTTCATGTTGATATTTTGATCAAATATCCTTTGTCAAGGTGATGTGGAGGACTCCATGTTGATTAATAATCCTATAATTAGCATATAAAAAACATGTAACTAAAGAATCCCAAGGACGTAGATTGATTATATATTATCCTTCAGATGAATTTCAGAAGAAGGTACTAGTTAACAAATTAGATATTTTTTATACATACTCCACCAAGGGGATGAGGAAAACAATTCCATTTACAAGGGGAAGTGATAGCTATTCTTTCTAATATGATTCAACTCCAAAAATATTTCCACATCATCACATTAAGTTTTTTTTATGACAAATACGGTGCAAGATAATACCATATAGGAGTAGAACAACATCGAGAAGACAACTTGTTTGGTAAGGAAAACTCTTCCTATAAATGACAGAGTCTTTCCCTTCGAAGAAGTAATTGTTATTATAACTTGGATCAAAATACAATTTAATTTAATTTACCTTGGCTTTCCCCAAAAAGGGGGAATATGAGGAAGGTAAAAGGAAGAAATCCCTCCCTTATACCCAGGTCAATGATGATTGAAACCTTCCTTGGGGCTGGATGTTTCTTGACAAATTATATTGATGACTTTTCCCAACTAATTTCTTGGTCTGACACATTCTCATAGTGTAAAAGAGATTTCTTGATGTTTTTAATGTTCTAATTATGTCCCTGAGTAAAAATGATAATACCATCAGCAAAAAATATGTTTGAAGGAGCTGATTTACCACTTCCCATATGGATGGTTGTAAGTTCACCCATTTCCACCATGTGAATAAAGAGAATACTGAAATAATTCTATGCAATGGAAAAATGATATCTAAAAGAGGGTCTCCTTTTCGTAATCCCCTAGATCATTGGAGATATCATTCTAGTGACTCATTTATGATAGTGGTGATATGGGCCAATCTATGTAATGGCTTAAACCACTAGATTAATATATCATTAAAACAAAAGATGTGGAGAAAATATTCTATAAAACCCCTGTACATTGTATCAAAATATTTTCTAATGTCTATATTGAGGGCTACATTTCTCCATCTGGTGGGATTTCAATGAATATTAACACATTCCGAGGCAGTGAGAATAAATATGGAGTGTTTATCCCTTTTATAAATCTACATTGGTTCCAAGATATGATTCCTTCCGAGGCCCTAAAAATTCTATTGGAAAAAAATTCGGTGATCACATTATGAATAGTGTTATCAAGAGAAACATGTCTGAATTGAGTGATGTTATTGTCATTGTCCACTTTTGGAATCAAGGATATAAATGGGTCTTGAATCCCTGAGTTGAAGACCCTCCCTTGAAAAAATTCTTGACAAGGTTTCAAACATCCATAAAAAACTAAAGTCATACATCATTATTATTATGTTATTTACATCCTATGATCTAACAAATATATGGCCATTTTTTAATAATTCCAAAATTACAGATCCACTTTTTTGTAAGTATTACATGGGAAATACTTATTGAAAAATATATTAATGAACACTTCTAATTATTTATATTATATTTCCTCCCATTCAAATGTATTCTTAATAAGATTCCACCAATATTGGGAATCACCATCTTAATGAGTGACATCCAAAATGAAATTCTCATCGTCTAAAAACTAGATAACAGAAATGATCTTTTCCATTTCGTTGATACGCTTCTCAAGAGCTTTTGGATTAGAAATTCCATTAATATAGGGATGGTTTTCCCAATAAATGGATCAATTGATAGTTTCTCATTTCTTGGTAAATATATAAGAATAACATGATATGGGTTGTTTCCCACATCTTGATATAGTTGGTGAGAATTTAAATTATGTTTCTCATTAAATCCTAAATATCATTAACTTTACCATTAGGAAAACCTCTATAACCTCCCTAAACTGGATGCCACTAAATGTTCCCCAATACCGATTAGAAACCTGGCCTCAAGCACATTGCCTAAAATCCTAGAGGATTTCAACTAAAAGTGATGGAATAGGGTGTGTCCTTAGGGGGATTATTCCCTCCTTAATAGAGTGTAACACAATAGAATAATATAACAGATAAGTAGGGGAAGCAGTAAATCGACCAGACAATAAACAACACCCCTAACTAATATAAATAAATCTATAAGTAATCTCATACAAAATTTATGATGATACATGTCCTGTCTCTAAAAATGAAACAAATAATCTATATATGAAAAGTATACAACACATTTACCAAAATAAAAGAAATCAAAAATGTATCCAACTGGAATCAAAAGCCTCAAATAAATCATTTTCTTTCTACACCTAAGAAGAGATTAGAAACCTATTACATGGATATTTTCCTTTTCAATGCCTACAATCATATGGATAGTTCGGGGTCATAATGGAGGCCTAAACATGGTGTGAGATACAATCCTAACAAGAAACAACACAAAGGTGTAATTCAAATCTAGTTAGTCAATATATAATAATAAAAATATGAAAGTGGTAATATAATATGTAGAGGAATTACATAATATAAAAAACACATAGAGGTCCAGGTTCCAATTGACTCTCGTCCTTTGCTACTTTCTTTGTACTTAGCTAGAATGTCACTGAATAAACACTCATTACTATATCAACTAATATTCATGTTATTTTAATTGATCATACTCATTTAAAAGGTATGTATGAATACTTGGAACATATACCACCATCCCATATTATGATATGTAATCATGGTTTCCAAACGTGGCCATCTATAAGGTGCGAGACACTTACTGAATCCAAGAATTTTATTTGACTTAGCAGACATGTCATATGAACCATTACCTTAATTATTTAACTATAAACCTTAGTCAATCCATAAAATTATTTATTTTCAATCCATGTATCACTCTAGGGAAATCATAAACTAATAATCTTACAATCCCATTACCGGTGATCCTCATAAGAACTAATGTATCTCACTAGGTGTGGTATAACATCATTTCCATTTGATTCTATACATAGTGGTCAATTAATGGATCCAAAGTGTTACCCATTGAGTATATATTCAAATGGCCTCTGATTCCATACTTTTTTAACAATAAGGGATCCATGTATCCATAGGGTGTGTAAAATATATCCCCCATGTATTCTTCCTTAGCATCCCACAAGGGAGTCCACATGCCACTTGGGAAAAAGTAATGAGATAGATGAATGTGTCTATCCATGGCATTCTTATAAGAAACCATGTGTCACCCAATGCATATAATCTATCAATAAATATCATTTATCCATGTCAAGATCATCACGATGAACATTTCATTTAAAATCCACCATAAAATGTGCATCAATGCATGGGTATCCTTATATGGATTAGCCTATTAATTAACTCACAAGGCATTTCAATATAAAAAACAGCCCATGCTTAATAAGAAATTACATGGAAAATCACAAGTTCGTATTCATTCTATTAACTAGTATTAATAAATCAAATTATAATTGACAATAAATTATCAAAAAAACCAATGGGAATGGGAAAATTAACACCTAAAAGGTATCCAAGAAAAAATCCACCCTCGTTGGTCTAGTTCATTAAGAAACACACCCAAGGGGTGGTTCCAATTTACGATTCACAACCATTAATCATTATCAATGGGTCTCAAAAATTACATTGGAAACACCTTATAATTTTAATTAATGATTTAATTCCATTACAAGGGAATAACTTTAATAACTAGTATCATTAAAAAAATATAAGCACTTTAATAATGAGGGAAAATCATGAGACCACCCACCGTATGTCCATAGTAGAGTGCCCATCTAGTATCAGCTCCGGATTCAACTCAGATCGGGTGGAAAATTGAAAAGATGATGAAGAAAACATAAATAGGTCTTATATTCTTGCACATAAATAGAAAAACAAATCACAATAATAATAATAAGGAATGAAACAAAAGGAATGGAGATCGTACTGGTGCAGATATAAAAAGAAGAATGAATCTTGTTTCCATGATAAAATGGAAGAGATCTCCCATATTCAAAGAATAGAATTCAAAGAAGGGATCCAAATTCCCAAGGATGTCTAGTGTAAATAATTGTAAAAATAAGTTGGGTTATCAGATAATTTATGTTTCAATTCATAAATTCAAAAAAAATACTAGGCTTTATGGTTTAGTAGCATGATTGGAAAAATAGTGCACCCATTGATGTATGAAGGGGAGCCTCCAACAAATTGTATGAATATATTGAAAAAACAAGTGCAAACCTTGTATCTTTCTACTTTCCAATATTATAGAAATACATGGTTGTGATTTAATCTATAATGACATTTTTTATAGATTCATGTGAGCTCCTCTATCCTGTTGTCCAACTTCACATAGTTAGGAGTAACTGTGTAGACTTCCCCACAATGCTTCTACTAACCACGTGATAAGAATTATTCATCACAAAAGTTTAGTTTTGGGATCTAAAAAAGCCCCAGACACCCCTAATAAATCCACATCCTGAATGAGCATTCACATTATGCTATAATATATCTTTTAATAAATTTTTTTTATTGAAATAATAGAGTATATACCTCATGAAAGATCTGGGTTCATACAATCTCAACATTGTTCATTTATCCCCTTGTTAACATGATTCATTTAGGTTTCTATTTCTATCATTACTTATATAAAACCGGGAATACATATTCTCAAATTAATTAATTTATGTCAAATTAAATTACACACATATAATTATGGTTTCAAAAATTAGATGCATAAATTGTCTTATGAATCTATTTGTTTCAATATATGGTATTCATTGTTAGATTTCTAAATAAAAGTAGTCACATTAATTCAAACTCGTTAAAAAGATTTAACAAAATAAAGATATTAATTGAAGAATATCCCTAGGAGTTTCAAACTAGTTTTGTAGTCTGGTATCTTTTTCAGGCCCCAGATCATTGTTGACTTAATTCCCACACACCATATTCAGGGTTATTATACTTAGGTATAACTGTGCTATACTAATATGTAGTTGAATTATGAAAACATGTATTTAATTTCTAGAAGAAAAATAGAATATCTACTTTACCAAAAAAATCAGAATGTTATCCAATATGTATACTCATCCCTTAGACAGTTCCGTAGGGTTTTCAATAAGTTTCTCTAAATCTGTTACCAAAAATAACAATAGACCTCACTAGTATGAACTAAAGTTACCAAATATAAACATTAAATATACAATTCAATAATTACATGATTTAAATAACAATTCTCATAAATAGTGTCACTACCCAAAGACATAATGGTTTATTATCTTAGATATTTTCTACCAAAACAGCTTATTTTACAACACTAGAGAATAATTCTAGATATACATGCTCCTCTAGAACCTTTTTAGATACCTCAAGTAAAAATAATCATCTCCTTAACTTGTGGATTATAATTATATGAATAGGTTTAGATTACACTCATATTAAGTAAAAACATACCATAAATTAATAGGTCATAAACCTGAATGACAACAAGAGGAAAATGATTATTATCTTTTGAAATGATCAGAAGAACGTAGATGATAATTAGAAAATATCTTTAAGAAAAATAATAATGTAAATTTATTTTTAAGAAATCATAATATATAAAATATATGAAATGTGAAAATGAACTAGAACTTTAGAATACTTAAAAAAATGTGTAATATTAAAAACATTACATTTTGTGGAAATAAAATTCATCTTGAATATTTGGATCAACATGATAAAAAACAAAGAAATGTGACCCAAAAATAAGTATAGGAAAACCAGTTCAAGATGTAACATCACAACTTGAAGCATGTTCTCACAGCGATCAGAATATGATCTCATGGAAAGGACTCCTAGAACCAAAACTAGAAATTCTATTTATAATACAAATAAAATAATACATGCGATGATACATTCTTTCTCTCTGATAATTTCCGAATTATCAGTTTTGGTCAACACATTATTTATAAATTTTCCAAATAATAATAATTATAAAATAAAATTGGATAACTTATATCCATATTTAAATTCAAGAAATCATGAAGTATTCTTTATATTAATTCCTTAATAATAAATACATTTTCCTTTTCAATTTTATAATTATCCTTTGATAATTTGATATATATTTTTAATGATAATTATACTATAGTTATCTATATATAATTTTTATAATTATCTCCAAAAAAATCATTACAAATTATTCATTAATAATTTCTCCAATTAATTTATTTCTAAAAATTATCCATTGATAATTTGAAGGAATTGGCCATTTATAATTTTTGAAAATTTCTTTTGATAAGTTAAAGAATTTTCATTTGATAATTAAAATCAATTATAATTTTTTAATTTTAATACATTATCCCTTGATAATTCCTTTCAATTAAATTTGATCATTCGATGAAATTATAATTTGATAATTATTCATTATTATCCTTTGATCATATACATTAATTACCCATTGAATTTGATATTTTAATAATTTCTTGTACAATACTATTTGATAATTATAAATTATTATATTTTGATAATATGATGAAATTATATTTTGATAATTAATTTTATTTATCATTTTACAATTCATGAAAACTATAATTTATTAAAACTGTTTAATTTTGGTTTGATAGTTTTCGAAAAATATCATTAATAAAACTGTGTAATTATCTTTTCTAAAGAAATTTACCTATAATTTGATTATTTAATTGAATTTTCTCTTGATAATTTTTTAATATAATATCTATTGATAATTATTTTATAATAACCATTAATTTGAAGACCCAAAAATTAATTTTTGATAATGTTTTGTAAATATTTTTTAAAAATTAACTGGATTATCCCTTTCTAAAACAAGGTTTTAATGTTTTATTTTAAAAAAAATTCATCACTGTTACTGAATAAAATACTAAAAAATTAAAATAATTAAAAATAAAATAAACTTGTTCCATACAAGAATCAATAAAAGAGATACTGAGGTGGTTTTTTATCTCTTAGAATAGACCGAATATGATCAAGGAGGTTTCCATATCTCTTCGATGTGGGTTCCCAAATCATCCAAACTCAATGGAATAAACCAAGATCCAATTTCAAAGGGTTAGGTTATATGAATCCCTAAATAATATAATTTGAAATGAAAAATTAAATCATTTATTTAAACCACTATTCAATAGGAAACTCATTTTGGAGTCATTAATTTCTCCCTAATTAATCATTAAAAATGTAATTGGTCAAAATATTTTTCATTCAGATGCTTTTGAATCATCCATCCAGTGGGAATGATTTTATGCACAAGTTGAGAAAGGTGAAAAATAAAAAATAATTAAAGTAACTAAAGTAATAATTATAATATAAATATATATTAAAATATTAACCTTATATGTGATTTGAACAAACACCTGATGTGGAAAAATGATGTGCCACGTATTGGGTAAAACAAACTTCCTAGACCGAATGGTGTTCTAAAATTTCTTATAAGACTCTCCATTTGAGCGGTATTAAATTATTTTTGAAAAATCATATATTAAAAACAATAAAGAAGTTATCCTCGAGTGTGATGTTACCATATACCTGATGCCCAAAAATGTAATGTTTTGCCTAGGGTAAATAATACATCCCATACCTAATAGTGGAATATAATTTTCATATAATATAGAGTTTGGGAGATATTTCAAAAAAAATTAAAAATAATGCATGTATAAAATAATATTTTTAATATTTTTATTCCATCTATGTCGAGGGTCTATGAGTCATGGAATCTCACACTAATTCAGCACATATATCTGAAAATAGTCAGTTGAATATTCCAAAGTACCTCATGGAAAAAGTAGTGGGAGATTTTTATTGAAAAATTAAATTTCCACATAAAATTATGTATAATTTATTAAAGAAAAAGGTTTTAACATCATTAAAAATTTATGGATGTTGAAATTCTCTCCATCTAGGGACTTCTCATCCCTTAGAAGTAACTCTGGTAGTTTTATTCAAATAACTTTGGTAACTGAGCTTGAACATGAGACACACACTCCCAAATCTCTTCTTGGATCCATCGATACGATTATTGAGTCCAGAAAATTGGTATCATATACCCTTATTGGGCCTCTTTTCTCAAGTCTAGAATCAATACTGGATGATCCTCATAAGAGGTTTCAGGATCCAGACCAACATTCTTATAGTCAATGAAATACTTTGGATTTAATATGTACCTCCAATGTTGTGACACATGTAACACATCATACATAGATCAGAAGAATGAATGAAGGTCCAGACTATATGGCATTTTCCCATCCCATTTAGTAATTTTGAAGGGTCTAAGAAACCATGATAAAAGTGTTTCATTCTTCCTCACACATTAGTGGACTAGCTGAGGATTCATAATAAAGAAAAATAGATCACCATAGTGAGGTCCAAATGTATCATCCTATGGTCGACATATGATCTATGATTTCTTTGAGTGGTGATAAACATATTCTGAATCAGTTGGAATCTCTTACAGGTCTCCAAAACCAAAGTGGGTCTCATAACTGCTACATCACTTTCCTCATTTCAACAAAGTTGTGAATGACATGGCATCTTATAAAAATCCTCACATGGTGCCATTTAAATTGAATCCTTGTAACTATTTTTGAACCCAAAATAATCCATGGTTATATGATCATCACATGCTCTAGTAAAGTATAAAAATCAAGATCTAATTATATCCTCTAATAATTGTATCTTCCGCTCTGACTGTCCATCTTTTTGAGAATGTTATAATGTGTTAAATATCAACTAATTATGTAAGTATAATTGTAAGATATTCCAAAACCCCGGTGTAAATCATGCGTATCTTTTTGGAAAATTCTCATGGTAACTCTTTTTAAACGTGTGATCTAAAGGATGTATAGATTTCCCAGCTCAAGCATGGATTAAGTCTCCCGAGTTGGTAAAAATATTTAAAAAAATTTTAGATGTTTGTGAATCTTCGAGATAGTATCACAAATCCAAGTATTCCTAAGTAACCCCATATATAAGTTCAACATGACATCCTCCCACTTCTAAATGGGCATAATAAGAAGATGGATCGACCAACCTATACACAGGGGTTGGTCCCATTCCCTATAGTAGGAAACTCATTGGGACACATGCCTATTTTTTCCATCTTCTTTCTAAAACATCAGAGTTAAGTCCTGAAGTTATAGTACATCTTTATTTCTCTATGATATATTCACCCTCAAGAAGAAATTTAATCCCTCATCATCTCCCCCACAATATATAAGTGGAATGATACTCTCCAATACACCATGATCACATCATCATTACTTGAGGTCCACCTATGTATCAAGTCACCCCTAGCTTGTTGTTCCCCCAACAATGGGAACTAGGGGTTTAACTATTGATTAGTATTCACCTAGTCCAGAAGAGAAAATGTATTGACTAAATGGGAAAACATAATATTCAGGTGATCCTATAATAGATCCACCCTCCGGTCTCTAAAAATCTCAAAAGACTCTATGTTCCTCTGAAGGCTTCTCACCATGCTCCTTCTCTGTCAGCATAATATAGCTAAGAGTATCAATAAAAACGTTACACTACCTAGGTTCATACACCATATAAAGGTTAAATTTCATAAAATACTCAACCTAATACATTGGTCTCATGTTAAGACCCCACTCTATGAAGATTTAGTTAAGGATCTTATGGTCCATGTAAACAAAATATATATCACCAAAGGATAGTGTCTCCTATATTTCAAAGCACAAACAAAAATTGAAAGCTCCAAATCATGTGTATGGAAGTAATGCTCATGGGTTCATAATTGAAGAGTAATATAAGCCACTACATTATCTCTCTACATCAAAACCACTCCTCAATCAATTCATGATACATCACAGTACACCACATAAGTAATCCCAAACATAAGGAGTATTGGTACTTGAGATATCATCTACCACCTATTTATCTAAAGGAATGCATCTTCACACAATTATGACCTTTGTAATTTCACTCCCATCTTCGTCAAGTATACCATTATTTCTGATAGTCAGTTGAAATCCTTGATAAACAATCTGTAAAACCCTACTAAAACCAGAAAGATACTAATATAAAATCATTTATAAGGATGTTTCAAAGACATTCCTACCTCAACTTTCTATGGGTCTATGGATATACCCATCATGGAAACCACATTTCCTCATAACATCACCCAAAAGATCCAAAATTCAGATATGGATATCTCTGCATATGACTATTCTTCTTGAGGTGTACTCAGGACTATCATGAGGTTCTTAGCATTCATTTCTAGTGATAGGGAGTGGATGAATACATTTTTGATGATAACTATGATGAATGTATTTGAATGTGTGTGGAAGATTATGTTGATATGTTCTTTGAACACTTTTGGCATGTTCATTGGTTATAATAAAACTACCATGTACTTATATAGTCCAAAACTTATCTAAAACACAATCATTATAATCTCCATTCGTTGAAGGTGATAACCTGATCAATGAACACTCTTAGAAAACCACTGGTAACATAACAATTGATTGATAAGATCATCTATCCCTAGAAAGGGATATATTATCTTCACTGTTATTCTTTTTATCTTCCTATATTCCATGCATATTCAAAAACAATAGTCATCCATCTTAGTGAACATCTTTCTTTCAACCCATGGTGATGTACTCAGTCTGATATAGATCTTTATCTTTAATTACTCTAGCTACACATTGAGCTCCTTCATCTCGGTTTGCACCATATGACATGTGGGTATCCAAATGGGATGTAAACCAAGAATGAGATCAATGAGATCTTAACTTTCTAATATATTAGTGTTTCAACTAGGTCATAGACACCCAAAAATATTTCAAACTATTACATAAAATTAAGAGGATCTTTGGTGTCCTGGAAGGATAATGAATGTTGGAGTTCATGTTAATGCATATTTGAAAATTGTTCTAAACTCTTATGGATTAGACATAAACTAAGTGATAGAAATTAAAAAGAAGAAACCATACCTCCACTACCAGAGAGAAGGTGGGTAGAATACTCAACTTAATTCTCTTACACATCAAGTAGTAATGAAGAAACATCTTCCCTTTTATAAGTATTCTTGACTACTTCCCATAACGTCTTATTATGCCATATTGAGTGATATCTTCTATAGTATAATGAAACATTCGGATTAAAAAAAATGTAATTAGTATATGGGTTCAAAATAATTTATTCTAACTATACTATGGGATCACACAAGGTTCTCTTATGAATCCAGCCTTAATCCAAGGTAACTCCCTCATATCACTAGCCCAGGTCTCTATCCCTCCACATTTGTCAAATTTATCATATTTATACTAACCCATAAATATATTTAGTAAAAATAATAAATGATAGTAATGCGATATCATAAAAACATGTAAACTCAAATATATCCTAAAATGGGAAGGTTTCCTGATTAGATAGCTCATATAAAGACATTGAATTAAAGAACAATTGTACAATACGACAACTTGTTTATATACACAATCTGACCATACATTCCTATTCATTATTCATGAACACACATGAAATCTCATAAATCACGTATTAAAATCATGTGAATCACTAAAGATGAATTTAATAAATGTTAATAGTAGAACATAATTTCCCCAATTTATGGAAATTCAAATATCCATTATGTAGTGTCAATCCGTAACTTTCATTGTTCCCCTTCCTAAGTCGTGACCTTCCTATCTCCTTTATATCAAGTCCCAACGCAAATCATAGAAAACAAAACATTACTGAATCATGATCCTGTGATACCATTTGGTAACATCCTAACCCTATTAAAATTCACACAGTGACCAAAATACGATCATATTCTAAATAATCATAAAACCAAAACCATATATTTTATTTCCTGATAAAATAAAATATTACATGCAATGATACTATAATTCCATAGGATAAATTTTGAATTTTTTTATTAAGGTAAACTCTTTAATTATCAATTTTATGATCATGAATTATTATAAAACCACACTCAATTATTTATATCCCAATATTTTTTCATGAACTCATGTGTTATTTGTTAGAATTATTCTTCAATAAGAATAAAATTGTCTTTGAATATTTCACAATTATCCTCTAACAATTTTATATATTTATCACATGAGAATAACTATATAATTTTCCTTGTATAACTTTCCTCATTATAATTTAATGATATTCCTTTTAAATTATCCTTTCATAATTATCTTCTAATAACATATTTATATAAATTAACATGTGATAATTTTTTGCAATTCTCTTTTAATAATTCTTGATAATTAGTTTTGATAAGTTTCATAATTTTCATTTAATAATTCAAATACATTATTTGTTGGAAATTTCAATAATCATCCATTTATATGTTTTTTCAATTATCATTGATCATTAAATGAAATTATTATCTAATAATTCTTCAATATTATCATTTGGTCGTATCCATAAATTACACACTGATAATTACCTTGTATTAATTTTTTTATAAATTATCATTCTATATTTATATATTATAATCTTCTAAAAATATTATGGATTATCCATTGATTATTTATTACATTTAACATATGATAATTCTTCATAATTAACTTTTTTTAAAATTTCACAATTATCATTTAGTAATTTTCCACATTTATCATTGTTAAAATTGCCCAATTTTCATTGTTAAAGTTGAACAATTTTCATTGTTAAAATTGTTAGAGATTATGGAATGATAATAATATATAATTATAAGATGATAAATTATAATATATTATAATAAGATAATTTTCAATGGTTAATTTATAGATATAATGTATATATAATAATAGATAATTCTCAAATGAAATTATCACCAAATTATCGAAGATATATTTAAGGAATTATCATTGGAAAATTTATTGAAATTTCAAAAAGATAATTTCTTTGAATTACCAAATTAAAATAATGATAATTATCAAAAATAATAATTTATAATTATTAAATGATAATTAAACTAATTTTTCCTAGGATAATTTGGTGAAAAAATTATCATTAGATAATTGTGAATGGACAGTTTTTATTGAATGTTAATAGAAGATAATGAAACAAATTTCCCAAAGACGATTGTATGTGAATTTTCATGAAAAAATAACATCAAATTATGAGAGTATAATTATTAATTTTTCAAGGATTTATTTGTTGAAACCCCCATGATTTCATAGTACGTTATCTCTTTAAAACAATTCTATAGGTAGCGCTACACGCAACACTGAATTCAAGTGCATCACGACCAATCAAACTAACATTTTAAAAAGCGGTTATTAATATTATGAACCATATTTTGAATTATATATATACAATATAATTTTAAAATTCCTATTTTTTGTTTCATAGACATAATATAAGTTAAAATTCAATTTTTTTGATAAAAGAAGTATTATTAAAAAATGTAGTTTTCCGCCTTTTAACAAAAAACTATTTTTAATATATAATATTTGAAACTTTTATATATTACATTTAATGATATTAATTTATTCTTTAGAATCAGAACATAATAATTAAATTTGGATAAATATTTGGTACATTTTGGATAACTTTCATGTTTTGGTGAATAGTGAAAAATTCTAAATTTTAATTGAAAACATCTTTTTCCTTCAAAATAATTTATAGTGATAAATTATTAATTTTCGAGGTTTTAAATTATAATTATATTATATTTTTATAATGTAATATAATTATGTCATTTTATATAATTTCCCATTTAACTTGGACAAGATCACATGTTAATCTTTTGATAGTTTTTATTTTATAAAAACCCGCTTTCTGGTTTTGAAAATTGGAATTAATTTTAAATTAAAAAATTCATCTTCTATGTTTCAAATTTTATAAAATTGACATAATTTATTAATTTTTAAGATAAAAATTATCTTAAGGTGAATTTTTAGTTTTTTTTAAAACATTCAATTTTTTATTAATAGTGAAGAATAATGTGTTACTGTTTAAAACTGACATTTTTTAAATAATTAATACTTTTATTTAAATTTATTTTAAAGTAAAAATAGAAACATAATAACTATATTAGTCTAATTTAATTCATTGGAGTCATTTAATAATAATATAAGATATATAAAATTTTATTGAACTGTTTTATGTCTCTTACCCACCTTTTAGGCACATTTGTAAATTTAGATAATACATAATTTTACCACATCTCTGAATTGAATATAAAAACTCTGAGAGACACGGTTGACATAAACAAGTAAAATGTGTTTCAATAGGATAAAAATTATTATTTTTTAATAGTAAATTTTGAATTTTACATACAACGTTTAAATGAAAATAGGGTAATTAAAGGTAAATATAATATTAAAATTACCCTAACATGTGTATTTATTCTATTAGATAAGTATATTTCGACCAAAATCAATCATAGAATAAAAATATGATCCTTTTTCATCCACAAGTTTTAGACTTGAACATCAATTATATTTTCCTCAAAGAAGAGATACAAGTGATAAATTTAAATTTTGATAACTAATCCATTTTTAATATAGGGGTATACATAAGATAAATTGGACTATAATTATTCATTATAAAGATAAAATGATTTCCCACATCATGGTATTTTATTTATAATTTTTATAAATTAAATAATTAAATTTATTTATGACACAATGATGATGCATTAATTACCTTATTAAGGAATGATTAAAATAGTTAATATTATAAATATTGAAATTTATATAAATTGAAAATTTTGATTCCATACATAAAATTTTAGGTTAATATGAAATGTTATAATTGATTAAATATTTTTTGTAATAAATCAGATTGTTATGGATTTAATAAAAATAAAATACTAAATAGTGTCAAAATTGACATAAATGAGTTTTTTTTAAACACTATTTTATTAAATGATATAATTGTCCTAAAAATATAAGATTCAGACAAAGGATATAAATAATGTTATATATGTCCTTAATTAACCACTTAAGGATCTCTAGGATGTTTATAATACTTTTATTAACCATATAGGGTAAAAATACAAGAAGACATGGTAGAAGTTAAACTATATATGTAAGTGTTAAATCTAAAATATAAGGTTAATATGGTGACCTAAACTTGTATAAATCATATTGGTTGTAATTGTTTCAACCCATTCCCACATTATCCTCGTAATAAATCTATTTTTATATATTAAAAACCGAAAATTATTTTATAATAAAATAATATTTCAAACTTTTCTGTAAGTGCCCCTCACCTCTCTTATAAAAGGGTACTTCCCCTTCTCTTAACTTCACACCTCCAAAGACATTTGGTTCAGAAAAACCCTATTAAAATATCCTACCAACATCCTCAATTCATCCTAGATTCCTTACATTTATTGAAAGTCCAGCATAAAGAGACATTTTGGTCCAATCAAAATGAAGAACCTGAAGAAGAGTTAATTACTTCATCACCTCTTTCAAATTTCTTTTCCTCTTCCAAATTCTCTTTCTTTGTCTTTTCCCAAAAAAATAACACCAGTACATTCTACCTACTGATATGTTATTATTAATATGTTACATCCATATTCATTATTCTATTCATTCAATCAATGATAAAGTCACCATAAGTGTGTATGTACGGCTTACCGTATCCACATCATGGTGTAGTTTATTATTCAACATTTCCTTTTCTGGATGGGTATAATAATAAGTATAATTGATATAAAAAAATATAACAAGTCAATTATTCTGTATATATAATATAACATCCAATTAAAAACAATTACACCATCAATAGAATGATATTTGTGGTCATGTGTACGTACGACTTACTATCTCCACGATGCGATGAGATTCATTTCTGCATTCACCATTCAACAATTATTATAAATATATACTATTAATAAGTATGTAATATATGACACACTAATTATATTGGATATATATATATACATATATCTCATTCGCATGCTTCCGTTCAATACGATATGAAAACAGAAACTACGTTTATGCGTGCGTACGACCCACTTACTCCCTAAACAGTGTTTTCCATTTCATATATCAATATATTATTCATATTTATATTATGAATATATATGATACATAAATAATGTTTTATATTCTGGAAGAAATTAAATCATGATAAATGTGATATTATCACGAATAACAAGTTAAAAAACATACGATAAACAAAGCGAGTATTACCAAAAATGTTATTTTAATAAGGAAATTAATATTAAATGAGTAGTATAAAGTCCTAAATGAGTCAAGTATGATATAAAAAATATGATTATAGTTCTAGTATAATTTTATAAAATACTATGGTCATTATACAAGAGATAAGCGTACCATCAACCAAAGTAAAGTACAAGGTAAGGGTTAATTCCGCAATCTCATTATTATCTGAGATTGTTTATGTTTAAGTTTTTACTCGGAAATATTTATTATTCATGTCCATGTTTCATAAAATTGTTTTTAAAAGGATTATATTTAAGGGACTCTTTAACTAAAACATTATTTTGAATGGTTTAAATATTTATTCTTCTAAATCATTCTCATTAATTTCCATGTTTTAAAACGGTTAAAAGTATTTATTTGTATGGACATTAATGTATTAAATTATTAATTATTTTCAGAAGTTTCAAAATTCCATGGGACACTTTGATTCAAAAATTTATTTTCAACGTCCTTTTTTTAAATTTTGTGACTTTTAAATGATTTCTTGAAAACGGGGTATTTCTCTTAAAGTGTTGTACTGATCATTTTTCAACTTTGTCAACATCCTCTAGTGGATATTATTCATGATTAAGTTTTGTTTATTAGAATACAATGTTATATATTATATTGAATGATTTATGATATGTTTGACTATGGATGTGTTGTTTTTATACCATTCATGGTTTACAGTTAAAGTATTGATAATTCATATGCTAATTTTAATATTAATGTTATGTTATATTTCACCCTTTTCATATAAGGAATGTATTGGACTTATTAAGTGACAGGTAAGGCCCGCTATAGCCCCTCGATGCATCCTTAGGCCTCATGAGACAAATTAGTGTATTGGTATAAGGCCTTGAATTTTTTTTATTTTTCATCTTGGCACGAGGCCTTGACTATGTGGTTATGATGTATGGAATTATGCATTCTCTCGTTATGAAATTAGTTATTACATGTGATTATTAAACTAGTAGAATACCCATGTACATGATTATAAGGTAATGTTTGATTTATATTTTCCATATTACATTCAATTTTATGTTTAAGAGGTTGTTGTTCTTATTACACATCTTTCCCTAAAAGTTTATATCTTCTGATAAATTATTTACCCTTACTGATCATCTGAGATCACCCATTTCTTATTTTTTTCCTAGGATTTCAAGAAGTGTATTATAATTGATATACATGGTTAAGCTAGGGGAATAATGGTGTTTCAGAGGATTATTTATGTTGTGTTCTATGCTTGAATGTTTAATGTATCATTCAAGTATGTAATCTAATTTCCAAGACTGTTAAACTAATAGGTTCTTCAGGACTTGATTCCTTTTAACCATGCCAATGTATTAAACTAATGCACTAGATTCGGCCTTCTCGGGTTGGGGCGTTACTTATTCTATCAGATAAGGTTTAGCAATAACCATGGAAATTATATTTATATTAACTATGATTAGTAAAAATTACCCTAAGATATACTTTGAGGATTATTATAGAAGAACATCCAAAAAATTTGGTAATGTTGATATTATGTAGGTTTTCCATGAAATACATCCTAGTGTGGATACTGCAAGTGGATGTGGTTTTGGAACATATGTACCTAGGAGTGAAAAGTCCAACAAGGAGTTTCGGGCTTGACCCGGGGTATCCTGGTACACGACAACGTGCATTACTGCTCCTGGTTTGACACTCTTGGGGGATATGCTTAGGATAATTCACATTTTCTTTACAAATTATTATGAAAGATTTATGAGTAAATATGTCGGAAATGAAACCAATTCTTTGTTTATGAGACTATATGTGTGTAAATATTCATTTAATGTTTGTAATTTTTCTTGTTTTTTTGATTATACATTATGATATGATCTAACCTAGTGTATTTCATCATTTAGAAATGGCATCCAGCAGAAGGAACTTAAATTCTAGCAATATGCATGATCCAAAGAGTTATAAGGATCATATCATTCGTGGTATTAAGAAAACATTTATAAGGTAAACAGTCTCCCACATATTCTCATCATATAAAGAAATAGTATCATGTGTTAATCAGGTAAGTAACGAATTATATAAGTCATATTTCTATGAAGGGAAGAAAGAAAAAAAGAGGATGGAAGAGAAAAAGATGTATAAAGTGAAGATGGAATAGTAGGATTTTTCTACATGTGATAAATTTGGAAAGAATCACCTTGGTAAAAACATGAAGGAAATTGGAGTGTGTAATATGTGTGGAGAAAAAGGACACCACTTTCTTGATTTCAAGGGTAAGAAAAAGTTTTGAAATGTACAATGCTTCGTCAGCAAGGATTTGGGACACTACATGAATTGATGTCCAAATCATCAGTGATACCCCAAATTATGTTATTGGTTAATAATCATGTTTTTATACTACCTTAGATGAAGAGGATTGATTAGTGATCTTAAGTTTTTATTAAAGAATTGTGTCATTTGAGTATTTTATTAATGATGTACAAGTTATAAGAATTACTGAGCATATAAGGATTGTACTCCAATACTATTTCATTAAAAATTTGAGATTGTGTGGTACCAATAAAAGTGACTCAATAGTTAGTTAGTCATTTTTGAAAATATATGGTTTAGGGAAAGATAAACCTTAAAATACTCCTTATATAGATGTAATGATTTTGGAATAAGAGATGATTAATTTGGATAAATTATATTTGATATTCTTGACTGCCTTCGAAGTAATTAATTATTTATTGGAGTTTACAATATTTTTGGATTTAAGGACTATATCTGATATTCTATAAAGAATAAGGGAGAATGAACTTATTCAATATGGTTTCATAGTAATTCAGGTTGTCACCATTTTTAATAAAATACACGATGAAGGTATTCACATGTTATTATGTGATAAAATATTTCTTAATTATGTTATGTTGACCTTTCTTATAAATTTTTTGACTTTGAGTCTGGACCCAAGTATTTTGGATAAGTCTAAAGGTTGTAATGGATTAAATTAGACATTAGATTATACTGTTTAATGTTAAAAAAATTATTAATATTATTTTTGGATTGTTATAAAAATTACAACCCGTAGGTCGGGCAACAACCCATCTCATCCGGCAAGGTCGCGAGACTTGAACTCACAACAAATGGGTGACAAAGGAGCATCACCTACCATTGGACTACATGATTTCCAAGTTTGTATGATGTAGTTTTTTAAATGATCTGATATATTAATTATAAATTAAATTTTTTGGAACCCTATAAAATTAGGTTAAATATAATATTTTTGAGTTCTATTATCAATTGGGGTGAAAGATGAGTTTTTGGTAGAAACTAGTTAAAGGATGAAACTATACTTATCAAGTGTTATTTTTTTCCTTCAACATTAGTGAAAGGATATTAAACCCAAAAATGTGTTATCCTAATACCTTATGTTTTGTTGAACCAATGATATTTTAAATCATCATTGATTTATGACTTTGAGGTCATTAATGTTATAATTATTATTCTCTTGATTGTGATTGATGACCCCAATAACTCTCTATTAATATTTTAGTTTTCCCTCCAATTATGTGTCTCTAATTTTCATTAATTTTATCCTATTTAAAATCCTAATTTTGTGGTGACTTTTTAATTTCCATTTCCCTTTTATTAAAACAAAATTTTATTAACCCCATTTCCAATATGGGTTTTCTGCAAAGGTAAGTTATATTTTCATCCATTTATTTTGGAAGCAATATTTCAAATTGCAAGGAATAAATTTATTGAAGGATGGTAGAATGTTACATGGAAATATTTCATAGTACATTATCTCTTTAAAGTAATTTAATAGCATGCACCAAATGCGACACCATGTTCAAGCGCATCACGACCTATCAAACTAACCATTTAAAAAGCTGTTATGAACTGTATAAACCACATTTTGAATTATATATATAATATATAATTTTAACTTTAATATTTTGTGTTTCCTAGATATTATATAATGGAAAATTCAATTTTTCAGATAAAAGAAGTATTTTTCAAAAATGCGGTTTTCAATTGTTTAATGGAAAACCCAATTGAAATACAATATTTGACACTTTTATATAATAAATTTAATGAAATTAAATTCATCTTCAGAAGTGGGATATAAAAATTTAGTTTCGATTAATTTTTGGTAATTTTTTTATAACATTCATATTTTGATGAATAGGAAAAAATACTAAATTTTTATTAAAAACAACTTTTTATTCAAAATAATTTATTGTGTTAAATTAAGAATCTGTGTGGTTATAAAGTATAATTAGATTATATTTTTATTATTTAATATAATTTAGGTCATTTTAAGTATTTTAAAATTTAAATTGGACATAAATAGATATCAATATTTGGATATTTTTTATTTCTTAAAAACTTGTTTACTGGTTTTGATAATGAGAATTAATTTTAAATTAATTAATTCATCTTATATGTTTCAAATTTGGTAAAATATGCATCATTTTTTAATCTGGAATATCAAAATTATCTTTGGGGGAATTTTTTGTGTTTTTCTGAAAACATTCTATTTTTGATGAATAGATAAAAACACTAAGTTATTGTTTAAAACTGAATTTTTATTAAAATTATTAATATTTTTATATAGATTTGTTTTAATGTAATTATAGATATATAATACCTAAATTAGTCTAATTTAATTCATTATAGTCATTTTAATATAACATTAGATATAAAAAAAATTATTGAACTATTGAATGTCTTTTAACCACCTTCTAGGCACATTTTCACTTTTTTATAAAATGTAATTTTACTGATTTTGTAAATTTAATTTCAAAAATCTGAAATATACGATTGAAATGAGTAAGTAAAATGTGGTTCAATAGGATAAATATAATTTTTGGTGAGTAGTAACCTTTGTATCTTATTTACCACAGTTAAAAGAAAATAGGGTAATTAAAGGTAAATGTAATATTAAAATTACCCTAACACAATTCCTAATTCTATTGGATAAGTATATTTCAACCAAAATCAACCTTAAGAAAAAAAAATATGATCCTTTCTTATCCACATGGATTATATTAGGACATTTATTATATTTTACATAAAGAATAGTTAAAAGTGTTGAATTTAAATTTTAATAACTAAACCATTTTTTATATAGTGTTATAAATAAGATAAATTAGACTATAAAAATTAGTTATAAATATAAAATTATTTCCTAAATAATTGTATTTTATTTATAATTTTTGGGCATTAAAAAATTAAATTTAATTAAGACACAATGATGATGCAATAATTACCTTAAATGAATGAATGAAATAATTGATATTAAAAATATTAAAATAAATATAAATTGAAACATTTAAGGTCATACACTATTTTTATAGATTAATATGACATGCTAGGATTTATTAAATTTATTTTTTATAATAAATTATATTTCTTAAACTTTCAAAAAAACCGAATACTAAATAGTGTCCAAATTGACATAAATGAGTTCTTAAAAAAATACTATTTTATTAAATAATATAATATTCCTAAAATGTAATGATTGGTCAAAGGGATTAAATAATGATATATATATCATTGATGAACCACTTTCGGTTCTATTGGAAGTTTATAGTATGTTTATTGACCATATAGTGTAAGAATACAAGAATACATGTTAAAAGTTCAACTATTTTACTAAGAGTTAAATCTAAAAGATAATGTTAATTTGGTGACCTAAACTTGTCTAAAACCTATTTTTTGAAAGGTTTCTGACTCATCTCCACCTTATCCTAGAAATAAATCCATTTGGAGCTATTATAAACCGAAAATTATTTTATAATAAATTAATATTTGAAACTTTTCCTAAAGGGCCCCTCACCTCTCTTATAAAAGGGTACTTCCCCTTCTATTAACTTCACACCTCAAAATCCATTTGGATAGGCCAAACCCTGCTAAACTCGCCTCCCAAATACCATAAATTAAACCTATATGACTTAATTTTATTATAAATCCATCCTATGGGTCCCTCTTGTTCAAATCAAAAGGATGAACTGGAAGAAGTGGTAATTACATCATCACTTCTTTCAATGTTCTTTTCTTCTTCCACTTCCTCTTTCTTTGTCATTTCCATAACAAAATAATATCTCCAATACCTTATGGATACAAAGATGTAATTTTAAATATGGTACAACCATATTCAAAATTCTATTCATCCTATGTATAAAAAAGTCTCCATACGTGTGTATGTGCGGCTAACCGTCTCCATGTCATGGTGTAGTTTATTATTCAACACTTCATTTTCTTGGATGGGAATAATAATGAGTATAATTGATTTTAATAATAAATATAACATGTTAATGATTCTGAATATATAGTATACCATCAAATTTCATACAATTTCACCATCAATAGAATGATATTTTCGCCTGTTTGATTACGTACGAATTACTATCTCTACGACAGGATGAAATTCATTTCCACATTCAACATTCACCAATGATTATAAAAATATATTATTAATAAGTATGTAATATATGACATAGTAATTATAATATAAATATATATATATATGATTGTGTTTGTGTGTTTGTGTGTGTTTGTGTGGGCATTTACATATATCTCATTTGGTTAATTCCATTCAATATGATATGAAAACGGAAAGAGTGTTTATGCGTACGTACAACCTACCATCTCCATAAACGGTGATATCCATTTCATATATCAATCAATTATACATATTTATATTATGAATATATATGATACATATATAATGATTTATATTCTTGAATAAATTAAATCATGATATAATTGATACGACTAACAATAAAAAGTTAAAACACATACGATAAAAAAGAGATTATTGGTCGAAATATTATTTTAACATGGATATTTTTATTAAATGGGTTGTATAATGTCAGAAATGAATCAAGTATGATATAATAAATATGAATTTGGTTCTGGTATAATTTAATAACATATTATGGTCATTATATAGAAGGTTAAATGTACCCTCAACCAAAGGAAAGTACAAGGTAATAGTTAATTCCTCAATCTCATTATTATCTGAGATTTCTTATGTGTATGTTTTTACTGGGACACACTTAATTTCCATGTCCATGTTTCATAGAAGAGTTTTCAAAAGGTTTATTTTTAGGGGAATCTTTAACTAAAACATCATTTTAAATGGTTTAAACATTTATTCTTCTAAATCATTCTCATTAATGTCCATGATTTCAAAATGGTAATAAGGATTTATTTATCTGGACATGAATGTTGTAAAACTTCAATTACTTTCAAAACTACCAAAGTGATATGAGAAACTTTTATTCAAAAATGTCTTTGAAATGTCTTCCTTTCAAAATTGTGTGACTTTTAAACTATTTCATGAAAAATGGATATTTCTCTCAAAATGTTTTACTGATCATTTTCAACTATAAACATCCATTACTGCATATTATTCTGGATTAAGGATTATTTATTATAATAAAATGTTATATATTTTATTGAATGAGTTAAGATATGTTTGACTATGGATGTTGTTTTTATACAATTCATGTTTTACGGTTAAAGTATTGACATTTCGTATTCTTGTTTTAATTTTTTTGTTTATGTTATGTTTCACCCTTTTCATAAGAAGAATGCATTGGACATAGTAAGTGATGGGCGGGGCCCGCTATAGCCCCTCGATGCATCAGTAGTTATAATGAGAAAAATTAGTGTCTTGGCCCAAGTTCGTGACAAATTTTTTATTTGTAGTATTGGAACGAGGCCTTAACTATGTGGTTTTGATGTCCGACATTATACATTCCCTCATTATGAAATTAGTTGTTAAATTTGATTATTTGACTCTTTTAATATCCATGTGCATGTTTATATAGAAATTATTTATTTATTTTTGACATATTATGTTCATGTTTATGTTTAAAAGGACTATGTTTTTATTACACATCATGGCTAAAAAGTTTATATCTTCAGCTAAATTATTTACCCTTACTGAGCCTCTGAACTCACCCCTTTATTATATATTTTTCCTAGGATTCCAAGAAGTGTATTATGATTGATATGTTGGGTTAAGGTGGGTGAATAATGAATTTATCAATGAATTATTTATGTTGTGGTATATTTTTGAATGTGTAATATATTGTTCATGTATGTAATAAATTTTCCCAGACTACAAAACTAATCAGTTCTTTGAGACTAGATTCCTTGTAATCATGCCAATGTATTACAATAATGCACCAGTTCTAGGATTCTGGTATCGACGTGCTACAGTTGGTATCAGAGGATGTTTAAAAATAACGCTGGAAATTAGATTTATATAATCTATGATTAGGAAAATGTAACATCCCAGGTAAATAAAGAAATATGATATTCTCATATTTATTAATATTTGTGAACTAAATATTAATTTTACTTTAAAGTTGTTTCTATGTTCAATGGCATACCATATATGAAACAACGAGTTTCATTGAAATCTTACGTTGCACACTAACAATATAACATTATTATTTTAAATCGTAGTTAACACCTAGATGTTTTATTGGAAGAAATGAACAGAACTAAAAATGATATGATTATACAGGTTTGTTAAATGTTTTTACATTAATCCAAAAAAGGTTTGAGGCTTAAAATGTGAATGAATCTAATTTTAAGCATAATTTACAATAAAAGGTTGATTTACCACCTTTTGATGGAGAACCCTCGTTAAATCTTATTTGGGTAACTTTTATATGTTATATTTGACCAAATAAAATTATTCTTTAGAATCGTGACATCACAATTTACTTTGGGTAATTTTTTGGTATTTTTATGATAAAATTAGTTTTTTAATGAATAGTGATAAATAATATATTTGAAATCGAATCTTCTTTTTAATATAATTTATTTATATGGTTTTATTGTTTTTATAATTGGTTTTAAAGTGTAATTAGATTTTATTTTTACCATTTAATCAAATTGTGGTCATTAGTATTAATTTCACTTTGAAATTGGACAAAAACATGTGTCAATCTTTTGATAGGTATTGTTTCTTAAATACTCGCTATTTGTTTTGACAACGAGAATTAATGTTAAATTAATTAATTCAACTTCTATGTTTTTAATTTTTTGAAATAGGCATAATTTTTGAAATTGGAATATCAAATATAGATTAGGCTTATTTGTTTGGTATTTTTCGAAAAAACATAAATTTTTGATGAATAGTGAAACCAATAAGTAGTAGTAAAAAAACTGAATTTTTAATTTAAATGAAATTTTACCACTTTGGTGAATTGCATTTTGAAAAATCTGACAATCATGGTTGTTATTAGTAAGTAAAATGTAGTTCAATGAGATGAAAATAATTTTTGGCGATTAGTAACTTTTGACTTTTATTTACCGCGGTTAAAGTTATATAGGGTAATTTAATGTAAAAAGAATATCCTAATGACACATAATTACCATAACACTTGTCCTAACCTTATTTTATGAGTCATGGATGACCATAGGCATCCTTGGTTCAATTTGTTCACCCCATTGATCCACATAAGAGTGATAATGACACTTTATTTTAATTAACTTAAAGTAAAGATGAAAATTACCAAAACAAATATATTTTAGTAATTTAACTTTTACATACGGTTATATAAGTTATCAATTTCTCTATAAATATTTTTGGGAAATATAAACAAATTTCCAAGATTATGGTTTTTTTTGATAATTTTTAGACATCAAATAAATTAAATTATTTATGACACAATAATTATGTAGTGTTTACCACATTAATAAATGATTTAAATAAATAAGATTATAAAAATTAATATAATATCAAAAACCTATGAAATTCTTATTGGATTATTTTATTTAGACCATGAGTAATATTATACTTTACTTTAATTAGTTTCAGACCATTAAAAACCGAAAATCCATATATAATAAAATTATATTTTACACTTTCCTAAAGAGCCCCTCCTCCCCCTTATAAAAATCCCTCAACTCTAACCCATTCCTTACACCTCTCAATCCTATTGTCTCATCAAAACTCTACCTAAATAACATACCTAATTCCCTCTCTTCCTTTTAGAAGCCTTACCCTAGGCAGAAGGCACTTCAAGAAGCCCTTTTAGTTCAAACCAAAGGGAGTTACACGAATTAAAGGTAAGAGTTTATCTTAAATTCTTTTGTTTTATTTTTTTTATTTTACTTCTCAAGTCCCATAAAATCCTTTTATTTATTTATTTTATAACAACACAAGTATCCTAAATGTACTAGGTTGTTGTTATGAGAATTATTCTAACTACACATACACACACCTCCATCTAATGGGTAAAGAACACACTGTTTCTGTTGATGGAAAATTAACGCCTCACGAAACGATGATTGTTCAATTATCTTCTACTGCCTCTCTTGGGGGCCATTAAAATATAACTTTATTTATATATGATATATATTATGTATATGTTCTATTTATGCTTCTGTATGTTTCATTTATATCATACCTTTATGGTTTCCATTATGGGTAAATGCAATAATTTCATTTGAGGAAGTGCGGACTACTTCCCCCTCAAAGTGATATGAATCATTCATGCCTTATGTGGAATTTATAAAGGGTAGAGTTAATGAAATTTTATATGATATTATACTGGAATTATAATATACTTATTTATCATTAATTTTCCATTCCATTACAATATGAAATAGAAATGGAAATAGCGTTCACACGTAGGTACAACTTACCATCTCCATGAATGGTGCATTTCAATTCTTATCTACAAATTTTATGTACTATTATAAATACATGTATATACAAGATATATATGATATATTTTATATCCAAATCATTATTATCATTCTAGATATAATTAAAATTTGACCACATGAACAACTTGTAATTATAAAAAGTCCATTTTTTACTCAAGTACCAAATAACAAAAATGACCATTATTAACTTAAATGATTAAATATTAATTATAGAATGGTAATAAGTGATTTAAAAGTAATAGTAAACTTAAAAAAGTTCTTAAGCATGTAGAAATTAACTTTATATTATTATTCAGAAGATTAAAGAATGAATGAGTCAAGTCGGACACGAGGTAGGGGACTTCATCTCAATATCCTTTCATTGAGGCACATATTGTTTTATACACGACATTATTTTATACTCTGTATACACACCTTTTACTTTTCATTCCATTCAAAGGGAATATTTTTCTATGAAGCATTTTACTAAATGAAAAAAAAAGAATGTTAATTTTTAACGTAAGCGGTGATAATGACCTTTCTGCCGCCGTGAGTATTATTTGATCTTTGACATCCTTAACCAGCCATAATGTTTTTAAAAGGAAAATAAATACGATATACTCTTTTATGTATTTTGGTATTGAAAATGGTTTTGGTAATGGATTTGTTATGTCAATATATTTAAGTGATATATTGTGATTTAAATGTGGAAATGTTTTCCATCCTTTATTTTGGTTGAATGTGTTATGATTTTATAATTGTAATTGGACATTTGATGGGTGGTTACGTGATAAACCAAATGATAGGTGGTTCCATGATAAACTGGGATGGGTGGTTATGTTATAACCTCCAATGCATGGGGTATGGAAGTTGGCCGTATGGATATTCCATTTAGTGATATGTGTGGAACTCGACCATATCGTTATGCCATTTAAGCATGTTTATGTCCCAAGATACCTTTATAGGTTATGTGTTCTTTATATGGGTTTTATGGTAATATTTTGGTTAAAAAAGGGTATTAAATGATCTTTTATTTAGTGAAGAGTATTTACTACTTCATAAAGGTGAAAATTATTACTTATGATAAAGTATTCATGGTGTAATTATTGTTTTGAAAAACTAACAGTTTTCTTTCTTTGTGTATCACTTACTGAGCTTTTTATGCTCATCCTATGTTTTTGAAATGTCTTGCACATGAAATTAAGTGGAATAGGGTCAAGGATGGGATGAAGGAAAATTCATGTTGTCTAAAACCTGGAACTAGACCTGACTCTTTTTTTCAAGAATTTTTATTTTGTGAAATATATGAGAACTGATTAGAAGTATCTACATTGTAACTTTTGGGATGTAATGTAACATTTGTGACCTAATTCTCTAAAAATATAAACCTGAAAAGATCCTCAATGTGAATTATTAACTTAATTCAAGAATATACAATGTTTAAGGCTGGTTCCTTATAGAATAATTACCCTAAGAATGACATTGACGAATAGTATAGAAGAAAATCCCAAAAAAATTGGTAATGTAGACATTATGTGGGTTTTCCAAGAAATACATCCATGTCTAGATACTACAAGTGAATGAGGTTCTGGAACAGATGTACCTAGGAGTGAAAAATCTAACAAGGAGTTTTGGGCTTGACCTGGGGTATCCTAGTACACAAAAATGGGCCTTACTGCGCCCCTGTTTTGACACTCCCGTGGGATTTTTTTAGGATAATTCACATTTACATTACTAACCATTGTGAAAGATTTATGAGTAAATATGTTAGCAAAGTAACCAATGTTATGTTTATGAGACTATATGTGTGTAAATATTCAATTAATTTTGAGATTCTTTCTACTTTTTGTATTATAAATTATGATATGGTCTAACCAAGTGTATTTTGTTATTTAGAAATGGATTCCTGCAGAAGGAATGAGAACTCCAAAAATACGCATGATCCAAAGAGTAATAAGGATCATATATTTCACAGTCTTAATCCAAAATTTACAAGGTAAATAGTCTCCCACGTATTCTCATCATGTAATGAAATAATATCATGTGTTAATAAGACACGTACAGAATTATCTAAGTCATATGGCTTTGTAGGGAATCATTAAAAGAAGAGTATGGAAGAGAAAAGAATGGATAAAGGGAAGAAAGAGAAAAAAATAATTTTCCCACATATGATAATTATAGAATGAATCACCTTGGTAAATGCTTTAAGGGAATGGAGTTTGGTTATAAGTGTAGAGAAAATGTACACCATGTTCTTGATTGAAAGGGTAGGAAAGAAGTTTCAAATGTATAATGTTTCATCTTCAATTAGTTGTGACACTATGCAAATCAATGTCCAAATCATCATAGTATTCCCCAAATGATGCTATTGGATAAAAATCATGTTTTGATACTTCTACAGATGAAGAATAATTATTAGTGTACTTATGTTGTTATTAATGAATTATTTCATATGAGTATTGTATTAATGATGTACAAGTTATAATAATTATATAGTATATACGGATTGTACTATAGTACTATTTTATTAAGGAGTTGAGATTGTGTGGTACCAAGAAAAGTGACTCAATAACAAGTGAGTCATTTTGGAAGATATATGTTAGAGGGAAAGATAAACCTTAAAATAGTCTTGATGTTACGGTAATGATTTTGTAATAAGAGATGATGTTTTTCATAAATTATATTTGATATTCTTGACTACCTTGGAACTAATTAATTATTTTTTGGAGTTTAAAAAAATTTTGGATTTAAGGAGTACATCTTGTATTATATACGGAATAAGATAGCATGAACGTATTCAATAAGGTTTTATGCAAATTCAGGTTGTTACCATGTTTTAGTAGAGTACATGATGAAGGTATTCACTTGTAATAATGTGATAAAAGAGAGCTTCGTTATGTTATGTTTACCTTCCTTATAAATATTTGGACTGTGATTTTGGACTCAAGTATTTTTGATAAGTCTAAAGTTTGGAATGGATTAAATTGGACATTGGATACTATTTTTTAATGTTAAAACATTTCTTAATATGATTTTTGGATTTTTATAAAAAGGACAATCTTGAGGTTGGGTGATAACCCATCACGTCCGGTAAGGCCCCAAGACATGAACCCACAACTGATGGGCGACAAGGGTGAATCACCTACCATGGACCTACATGTCATCCAGGTTTGTGTAATGTTGTTTTTTAAATGGTCAGATATATGAATTGTAAATTCATTTTTTCAAAACCCTATACAATTAGGTTAAATAGAATATTTTTGAGTTCTATTATCTTTGGGAGTGAAATATGAGATGGAGGAAGAAACTAGTTAATGGATGAAACTCTACTAGTCAAGTATTCATTTTTTCCTTAATCTTTAGGGAAAGTATATTAAAACCAAAAATGTTTTATCCTAATACCTTGTGTTTTTCTAAACCAATGATATTTTAAATCATCATTGATTTATGGATTTGAGGCCCTCGATTTAAATTTATTATTCACTTATTTATGATTAATGACCTCAATAAATCCCTAAAAATATTTAATTTTTCCATCCAATTATGTGTCTCTAACTGATACCAATGTTCTCCTATTTAAAATCCTAATTTGGTGGTGACTTTTTCATTTCTCTTTACCTCTTATTAATTTTTTTTAATTAACCCTATTCTTGATGTGGGTTATCTACAAAGGAATTTTCTATGCTCAACCATTTATTTTCGATGAACAATTTCAAATTTCTAAGACACAATTTATTGAAGTATGGAATAATGTAACCCCCATGATATCATAGTATGTTATATCTTTAAAGTAATTCTATAGCATGTGCTACACGCAACACCGAGTTCAAGTACATCACAACCTATCAAACTTGTCATTTAAATAGTGGTTATGAATAGTATTAACCAAATTTCTAATTTTATATATATCCTATATAAATTTAACATTTATCTTTTGTGTTTATTAGACATAATATAACGTCAAATTCAATTTTTTAGATAAATGAAGTATTTTTCAGAAATGTAGTTTTTCTGTCTTTTAAAGGAAATATCTTTTTAAATACAATATTTGACACATTAATATATTTAATTTAATGAAAATAAATTATTCATTATAATTGGGACATAAAAATTTAGTTTGGAAATTTTTTCCCAATTTTCTGATAACTTTCATATTTTAATGAATTATGAAAATACTAAATTTTAATTGAAAACAACTTTTTTATTTGAAAAAATTTATAGTTTTAAATTATTCAATTTAGTGTCTTTAAAGTATAATTACATAATATTTTTATTATATAATATTATTGAGGTCATTATATGTAATTTCACATTTAAATTTCCCATAAACACATGTTAATCTTTTGATAGATTTTACTGCATAAAAACCCGCTTTCTGGTTTTGACAACATGGAAAATAATGTTAAATTAATTAATGAAACTTCTAAGTTTTAAATTTGGTTAAATAGAAATAATTTTTGAAATTTTAAAATCAAAATAAGATTAGGGTTAATTTTTGGTATTTTTCTAAAAACATTCAGTTTTTTGATTAATAGTGAAAAACACTGTGTTGTTGTTTCAAACCGACTTTTTTATTTAAATAATTATTATTTTTATATAAATTTATTTTCAAGTAAAAATAGATACATAATATCTATATTATTTTAATTTAATTCATTGGAGTCATTTAATAATAATATTAGATATATAGAATTTTATTGAAATATTTAATATCTCTTACCCACCTTCTATGCACATTTGAAAATTTGCATAAAATGTTATTTTATTGCTTCTGTGAATTGAATTTAGAAAATAAAAGAGAAATGGTTGACATCAGTATGTAAAATGTTTTTCAATAGGATAGAAATAATTTTTGGAGAATAGTAACTTTTGAGTTTTATTTACCATGGTTAAAATTAAATAGTGTAATTAAAGGGAAAAATAATATTAATATTACTCAAACACATGTCCTAATTCAATTGGATAAGTTTATTTCGACCAAAATCCAACTTAGAATAAAAATATGATACTTTTTGTTCCACTGGGATTAGATTCTGACATTTATTATATTTTACTAAAAGAATAGTTAAAAGTGTTAAATTCATATTATAATAACTAATAAAATTTAAATTAGGGTTATACATAAGATAAATTAAACTAAAAATATTAATTAGATAGATAAAATTATTTCCTACATTATAGTATTTTATTTATAATTTTTACACATTATATAAATAAACTTATTCATGACATAATGATGATGCAGTAATTACCATATTAATATAAGTCTAAAGTAGATGATATTATAAATATTAAATTAAATATAAATTGAAACTTTTGATGTCATTTACGAAATTTTTAGGTGAATATGACATGGTAGGATTATTACAATTTATTTATTTCTAAGAAATTAGATTCTTATAACTTTCACAAATACTAAATACTAAATACTGTCAAAATTGACATAAAAGATTTTTTAAAAAAAATACTATTTTATTAAATGGAATAATATTCCTATCAATATAAGGTTCAATAAAAGTACTTATATAATGTTTTATCTGTCATTAATTAACTACTTTAATTTCAGTTGGCAGTTTATAGTATGTTTATTAACAATATTGGGTATGAATACAAGAAGACA
The DNA here is from genome assembly GCA_963277665.1 of Viscum album. Lineage (NCBI taxonomy): Eukaryota > Viridiplantae > Streptophyta > Magnoliopsida > Santalales > Viscaceae > Viscum > Viscum album. Next base: position 781,615,871 of record OY728119.1, read on the forward strand.
TCGTAAAAGTTCAATTATTTAACTAAGAGTTAAATATAAATTAAAAGGTTAATATGGTGACTTAAACTTGTCTAAAACCTATTGGTTGAGAGGGTTTCGACCTATAAATACCTTATTCTTGAAATAAATTAATTTTAAGCTATTAGAAACCAAAAATTATTTTATAATAAAATAACATTTCAAGCCTTTCTTAAAGTGCCCCTCAACTCTTTTAAAAATGGTACTTCCCCTTATTTTATCTTTCCAACTCTAAGTCAATTTTTCTAGGACAAGACCAAATATAATATACTCCCTACTACCCTCAAATCAACCTATAGGCCTTAATTTGATCAGAAATCCAACATAAGGTGCCATTTTGTTCAAATCAAAAAGAAGAACCCAAAGAAGAGGTAATTACCTCATCACATGTTTCAAAGTTCTTTTATTCTTCCACTTCCTATTCCATTGTCATTTAAATAACAAAATAATAACTCAAGTACCTTTAAATATTGAGATGTTATTTTAAATATGGTACAACCATATTCATTATTCAATCCATCCCATTAATGAAAAATTAATCATATGTGTGTTCGTACAGCTTACCGTCTCCACGTCGTGGTGTAGTTTATTATTCAACATTTCATTTATTGTATGGGTATAAGATGAGGATAATTGATGAATTTAATAAATATAAAATGTTAAATATTATTTATATATAATATACCATCGATTTACTTACAATTTCACCATCAATAAAATGATATTGATTCCTGTGCGTACGTACGTCTTACTATCTCCACGATGCGATGATATTCATTTCCACATTCATCATTCAACAATGATTATAAAAATATGTAATTAATAAGTATGTAATATAAGACATAGTAATTATACTGTATACATATATATATATATATATATGTTTTTACATATACCTCATTCACTTACTTCTGTTCAATATGTTATGAAAACGGAAACAACGTTTCCGCCTACGTACGGCATACCATCTCCCTAAATGGTGTTTTCCATTTAAAAAATTAATATATTATACATATTTATATTCGGAATATATATGATACATAAATAAAGTTTTTATATTCTGGAAGAAAATAAATCATGATATAAGTGATACGTTCAAGAATAACAAGTTAAATCACATACAATAAAGAAAGCAATTATTACCTGAAATGTTATTTTAACATGGAAATTATTATTAAATGGGTAGTATAAAGTCGTAAACATAATCATATATTATATCATAATTATTAATATGGTCTCGGTATAATTTAATAACATACCATGGTCATTATACAAGATTTTAAACGTACCCTTGACCAAAGAAAATTACAAGGTAAGGGTTAATTCCTCAATCTCATTATTATCAGATATTGTCTATTTGTATGTTTTTACTCAGACATATTTATTATCCATTTCCATGATTCGTAAAATAGTTTTCAAAAGGAATATTTTTAAGGGAATATTTAACTAAAACATCATTTTAAACTATTTCAATATTTATTCTTCTAAATCATTCTCATTAATATCCGTGTTTTAAAAATAATTTTAGGGATTTATTTATATGGACATGAATGTTTTAAAATGATAGTTCCTTTCAAAAGTTTCAATGTGTTTTGGGAAACATTTATTCAAAAATTCCTTTTAAATGTCTTCCACTCTAAATTTTGGGACTTTTTAATGATTTCATGAAAAAGGGATATTTATCTCAATGAGTTTTACTGATCATTTTCAACTATGTCAACTTCCATTACTAGATATTATTCATGATTGAGTTTTAATTATTATAAGACAATATTCTATATTGTATTGAAGGAGTTATGATATGTTTGAATACGAATGTACTTCTTTTATACAATTAATGTTTTACAGTTAAAGTATTGACATTTTTTATGCCAATTTAAATATGAATGTTTATGTTATGTTTTATCCTTTTCATATGTGAAATACAATGGACTTATTAAATGACGGGCGGGACCCACTATAGACCCTCGATGCATTGGTAGGTCTCATTATACAAATTAGAGTACTGGCACAAATCCTTGAAAAAAAATTATTTGTAATCTTGGGACAAGTCCCTGACTATGTGGTTATGATGTCTAGAATTATGCATTCCTTCGTTATAAAATTAGTAAGTACATGTGATTATTCGACTAGTAGAATATCCATGTGCATTTTCTTGTGTTGATTTTTGATTAATTCTTTCCATATTATGTTCAAGTTTATGTTTAAAAGGTTTTTGTTTTTATTACATACCTTTACTCAAATATTTATTTCTTCCGCTAAATTATTTACCCTTTCTGCACATCTGAGCTGACCACTTTCTTGTGTTTTATTTTCCCAGGATTCCAAGAAGTGTATTATGATTGATATGCAAGGTTAATCTAGGGTTATAATGGCGTTCTCAAAGGATTATTTATTTTTGTTCTATGTTTGTAAGTGTAATGTATCGTTCATGTATTTAATCTATTTTTCAAGACTGCTAAACTAATCGGTCCTTTGGGACTTGATTCTTTGTAATCATGCCAATTTATTAAAATAATTCACCAGATCCAAGATTTTAGGGTTGGGGCATTACATTTTTTATTATTAATGAATAGTTATAAAGAATAGAACATGATTTGTTGAAATAATTTAGGGATATTAATTATCAAATGCAGTTTTATAATTTCTCTTGGGTGGAATAGATAACACATGCATTGAATTGAATTCATTATTCAGAAATTATACTAGAGAAAGAAAGTATCATCACATGAAATATGTTATCTCTTCTAGAAATAAAACAGTGGGTTTTGGTTCTTGTAGTCCTTGGAATGTGATGGTATACTGGTTGGTGTGTGAATGCAGTTTAGGAGATAAAAACATTGATGGACTTGTTATTGACATTGACTACATCAATGTAGAAATTTGTTTAATATTTAGATCCATGTATATGGTTTTAGCAAGATATGTGATTTATTATAGAGTAACCAATTCTTGTTATGTGTATCATGTGGGTGAGTTTGTATCCATGACACTTTTGTAACTTTTATATTATGATAATGAATATTTTTGTGTTTTAGACCATGTTTATTTTCTTACATGTGTGTATGTATGGTTTGTTAACACTCATGATATGTTATGTATGATTTCATTTTTTCCATTGTGATATTTTTTATATTTTCTATGTTGTTTTTTAGTCATCAAACCAACATAACATGTGGGTCCATCATAGAATGGTATCCCTAAAGAGGGAGTGTGTTTAGATACTACATGTGATTTGATAACAAGACTAAGATAGACGATGGAGCATAATAGCCTAGTGAGGCCTCACATGGGGGAGTAAAGATCATGAGTGATTTTAGGGTCTTGAAAACTCTTCCAAGAGAAGAAAATCCACCACAATCATTTTTCAGAAGGAAGAAAGTACTTCTACAATTATATTACGGAAAAGGGACTCAAATTGTGTTATAAGTATTTAAAGGATCTTGAAGGAATTCAAGTTTTCAAAGTTTTTATGTGCCCATGTTCCATCACTGGGAATGGTACGCCAGGCAGATGGATCGCGAACCACCAGGTATACGAGATGGTTTGCGAACTGTTGGCCTGCGAGGTGATGATCATCAAGTAAGACAGCCCATGTAAACCGAATTCATTTTGCGTGGAAGTCCACTCCACGTACCGTACAAAGAACCCATCATTTTGCAGATGAAGCAAACATGTAGGGTTATGCGGACCATTATCATAAACCAAGCATCCACAAACCCCAGTTGACTGAGTCTTCCACAGGATGGATATACATCAATATGTATTTATTCCTACGTATATCCATTTTATTCCCTATTTAGATGGCATGATTGGAATGCATCAGAAGGTGTTAGTGTCTGCGTGTAGTTGAGTGCCACCCAATTTGGTCAATAGGCTTCTTGTGCATCAGTAGGTATTTGTTACTACGTATAACTGGTTTCCACTTTATTTTGATGGTGGACTTGTTGTGTGTCAGCAGATATCTACATATACCTATATGTAGGTGATCTTTAGATAATGATTTTTCCAACAAACACCTTCTAATGTATTTCAAAACTACCATCTAAATAGGGTAGAAACTGAATATATATAGGCATAAATACCTTCTAATTCATATCCAGCCTGCCATCCAAATTGGGTGGCAACTAAATACGAGAAGAGTCCAATTTCTTCGGATGCAAACAAATATCATGATAAAAATACTATAGAAAGAGAGCGGATGAAAGTCCCCACTCGTAAATATGAAGACAACCAATCAAATATGGGGGAAACCAGATAAGATAATCGGTAACAAACTTGTTCCTCTGTCCATACATAGGAGAACTGCTAGTATCTACTAGAAAATCATGGAGGACCGAAGTAGGAACAAAATCTTTCCCCAAAATCGGAATGGGCCTTCATATCTATTCCATCCAAAAATGTATCCAAGCACATCCTAGAAATTATGTAAGAGAAGATGTTGATTCTAGACCATATCCTCCAAACATTCCAATATATCATTGCATCACTAACAAAGGCAAGAAATCTGGCCCATGACTCGATTCCCTCAAATGGAATCACTCACTCTCAAAATTAGTTTGTCATTCTGAAGCAGTTATTCATCCCTCATTCAGTATAGGAGGTCCTAAAACAATATACCACGATATATGGACAACTAGACCGGAAATAAATACAAGTTCCAATTGGGGGATGTTGGTCCGACGTGGTGGCCGCTCCAGGGCAAACATATGTCCCTACTAAAACTCAAGATGCTCGTCGACGTATCCTGATGATAACATTGGACCCAAAAAGATAGGGACCCATATATTAAGGAAATTACCAACATCAGATGTCCTCAGTTACCCACAAGAGAGCTCCCAAAAATGATAGGTTCCAAACACAACTGTAAAATAAAGAGCACATACATGACCCTGCTCTGCTGGAACCTAGGGTTCTGGATTCCCTAAAAAATATAATGATAATTTCTCAAGACCTTTTCATTCCATTGACAAATTATGGAAGTGGTAGTATCATCTGTGATGGTCCTCCCCACAATGTCACTACAAGCAGCTCTGAAGGTCCTCCACTGAGCATCCACGGGGGCTCACTCTGTGGGTCAAGAATGATCGATCATGAGATCATATCTCATCAAGAGCATGGGGTTATACCTCCCATCGACCTAATGATTAGACAACAAGAAGGACCTACCCTTTCCATCGTCCTCCCTAATGGTCTTCTCTAGGGTATACACTGCAGATATTCTTCTCCATGTAGTCAGACATCAAGTCATGATGGTATTTCTCACCACGATGGTAGTTATAGCGAAGGCGCTCCCCACAATGATAGTTGTTATGAAGGTCCTTACCATAATAACATAAAGCAATTAGAAGGCCCTCCCCTCATTAAACTACATCCTGAAGTCCCTCCCTAGGATGTACACTGCATAAATTCTCCCTGTAGCTACATATCAATTCAAGATCGTAGTCCTTGCCATAATGGAAGTCATTACGAAGGCCCTCCCTGAAATGAAAGTTGCTATGAAGGACCTCCCCATAGTAACATAAAGAAATGTGAATGTCCTCCCCTCAATTCAGTACATCTTGAAGGCCCTCCCCAGTATGTACAATGATGTAATTCTCCCAGCAGCTAGGTATCAAGTCATAACGATAGTCATCGCCATTATGATGGTCATTGCGAACGCCCTCCCAATAATGAAAACTATTGTGAAGGTCCTTCCCTTAGTGACATCAAGCAGCCTGAAGGTCCTTCCCATTATATATTCCTCCCGGAATGTCCTCCCAAGGGTATATGATGTAATGAAAATTCTTGTGGTCGTGCATCAAGTTTCAATGGAAACCCTCATCATCGCCACACCACTTTTGAAGGTCCTCCTCACAAAAAAATTACTTGTTGGCTAGAAGGCATTCCCCTTGCCGAAACCAATGTGAGAAAGCCCTACTATGATGAGGTTCTCAGAAAGGAATCAAAAACATCACGAACTCCATCTATAACAAGCAATATTCGTTCTCAACCAGAGGATGGCCCAGGGCCACACTCATCATCCGAGCCACCCCCGCGCCATCTGCAAATCAATAAGTTTCCCACCAGCCTGGTAGCTTCGAATGAAATTATTAAGAAGCAGTTGATCTGGGAATATCAAGTATAGGATCCTCTAGAAGAACACCAACATTGTATGTTTTTTGTGAGAATACAACTAGAAAGGGATAATATACCAGCGATGTATTAGCATATGACCACTTCTCACTTCGACATACCATGAGGGGTTTTGAGGGAATACATGCATGACATTCGACTCAACATATGGAGGACTCTTCGAAAGATGAATGAAAAATTCATACCCTATGAAGGGTTCATAGACCATGTCAGCACGATAGGTGAGATTATCCATCTAATTGACCTGGATGCCCTCCCGTATGCAAGGCAGCCACAATCTGAATGGCGAATGAAAAACCTTGAACTGTCTTGCCTCCAGGCACAGAATAAAATGCATCACCTCATTGGAAATTCCCCAGCTATAGTTTACATTCGGGGATGGGGAGAACATGGATCTTTGCACTTCACCACACATCTTGTTCTGCATGCCCCATTGGAAATGAAATCCTCTAATGTCATCACCCATAGGAAACAATACATTTAAACCCCTACTCAGAGAAGATGGGATACTCAAAAAAACCCGGCACGCAGTAAGTCCTAAAAGAATTAGGTCCAAAGGGATCAATCCATCGAAAATATTATAAGTCAGCCGACTAAGAAAAATCAGTAGACTTCCTACCTCGGGGAAGTGAACCAGCAAGCAGTCCCCATTTCTTCAAGAGGCCATAGACTTTATGAAGTCCCAATGCAGTACTCGTCTCACACAAGTGTGGCAGTACCTAAAATTTAAATGGTGGAAGTAGTGACAGCTACCGCCAAGATACGAGAAGACCTATATCACCAAAGTTTGGGGAATATTTGAATCAAAATCCCCTTGTAAGAACAGAAAATACATGCCATAACACATCAACAGGTGAACGGTAAAAACCCATGCCTGCAGGGCTGGGGGAATTTTTACCTCAAATCCATGCACAATAGAAATCTATCTTCCACCATCTATGAAGAAAAATGGATAGAGTAGTTACCCATTCCACCTTTTCTGGTGGTTCTCACCCTCTAAGACCATGACACATTACAATGTCAGACCAGGGATCCCTTCGGGTCAATATTCTCAAAGAAACCCAGAGAATACTGCAAAATGGAAGGAGAAAGTCTTGAATCCTTCCTACTATTTAGAACCAGGTACACAACCCCCAATGCGGTATGCCTCAATGAACGCGGTAAACATCAACCCCATAGATATCACAGGAAATGACATAGAGGGAGGATACATGAAGGAAGATGGTTCCCATCCAGATGCATCCCACACCGAGCCTAATGGAGTGCATACCTAGAACCAGAGAGCGATCCTAAATTTTGGCCCCCTTAAACCAACCCATTGATAACTCCCCTGTGAAAGTAAAACAAGGATATTATTAAATCCAAGGTCATATATGACCCGCATCCTCCCCATGAGATCGCATACCTCACCCTCGAAGAACGGTTCGCAAGGCAGGAGGAAGAAATGTATGAGCTCAGGAAAATTAATGTCGAGCAATGTCGAGGGAGTTACCTTGCTGGATGTGTTCCCACCACTGAACGTCAATTGGATCTCCTAGAAGAGGTGATTGTGCCACGTACACTCATTCCATTGAATGAATCTAGTCTCGGAGGACCATTCATCCAAGCCCTTAAAGGATGTATAGACTTCCCCCCACTGGGAGGGCAACCGAAATATATCCAGGTAAACCCTCAATTGATACCTCGGACTGGGTATCAACCCCAAATTCCAGTAGCACCATCACACCTAGTCTTAGAAACTGCCACACCAGATCATGATCAAGTCCGACAGGACATTCATCAAGGTCTCTTACACACCGTCAAGTAGCTAACATCTCTACTAGAATCCATAGTGGGGAAGCACACTTTGATAAAACCAGAGTGCAAGCCCTACCCTAAGTGGGTGAGCAATGTTCCACCACCACCAAACCTCAAAAACCTTATATTCCCAATATTCAATGGATCCAGGGACCTGAAACATCATTTGATGCACTATTCCTCTTACTGTGATCCCATGATGGGCACTCTATATCAGTAAGAAGCCGTAAAACTCAGGTGCTTCGTACGAACCATACAGGGTTCAACTTTCGTATGATATACCATCCTACAAGCCAATTCCATAACAGGCTGGGAGGACCTCTGGAAACAGTTTATCTTCTAGTTCAGCTCAAAACTACCCAAGATGACGGTCATCGACTTCATAAACTGCAAACAATGGTAGTATTAAAGAGTATCAGACTTCATTTCTAGATGGAAGGTCCTGACATATTCTGTTAACCGTCCACTTCCCCAAGATGAGATGATCTCCATGTGCATCAATAACCTTTAGGATAAATTGTGAACACCGCTCATCCTAGTTAAGTAAACCGGTGGATTTAGAGACTTCTCAGCCATCTCCCAATGGATAGAAGACTCTTTGCAAAAAACCAACCTCAAGTCCCGAATGTCCCCATCAGCCCCAGGGAAAAGAACTGGAAAATTTAAAGCAGCTTCTGTCATGCTTAAGCCACCCCTGGCACCATCTCCAGTTGTGAGGCCCCCACCGAACTATGTGGGACCCCCTGGATTCCAACAACCACCCCCACCTTGACCAGACGAGCGACGGGGTTCAAAAATAAACTATTTCGAGGAAAAAAGAAATAATGTTTACTCCTTATGAGATAACCAAGTCCGCAGCTATTTCATATCCTCCATTAATTGCAATTTTCTCTGACTGCCATAGCCAAAGAGAGCTGATGAATTTTTTCTCAAGGACCATCCAAATTATTGTCTGTATCACATAATATAGGGACGTATGATCTTGGAGTGATTTGTTTTCAAGGATCTCAACTAAAAGATGGTGGATTCCGAGAAGTCATGTTGGGCCCACCACAAGCACAAGTGGTGTATGTTTCCACTTAAGACTCCATAGATGAAGAGGAGTGGAAAATAGTCACCATCAAGAAAAAGACAAATTTTTATAGGTGTATTACATAGAAGACCATCAACTGAGTCCACAAAATCCTCTAGGTGTAGTTGAAACAAAAAATTGTTCCCCCAACAGCTCATAATATAGCCCATTCATCCTCTTCAGCCATGTGGTCCTCTAAAGGCCAGAAGGGAAAAAATCAAGAGCAAGAGGATGAGATAAAATCAAATATGAAGTCAATGTAGATTATTTCTGACTTCATTCCAACATTCTCCGTACAACAAGAACCACCCTATTGAACAGTTCAACGGGAACCACCCCGAAAAATGGTACAACGGGAACTGTCCTGCAAAAAGTTGCCATCAGAAGGAGACAGTTAGACAAAAATGGTGTCAGATTAATAATTGATCTTTGGCTCTATTAACGTCATCCACTTGATGGACCCCTTCACTAATGTAGACAATGGCCACAAACATGAATTCCCCTCACCCAAATGGAGAGCTAGGGGAAGAGGCCATAGAGGCCAAAATTTTCATGGAAGGTATGAACATGACTAGAGTCAAATTACCATCCACGCCACAATTCAAACCATTAAAATAGTGGAAACTCATGGAAGGACCCTCCGACAAAAACCACAAGAACTAGAATTCTCCTTCGCCCCCGTAGAAATAAATTGAATCCCATGTATCTTGAAATATTCTACATGGGGAGAACAAATAACTAATCAGCCAAGGCATACAGGCAGACCAATATGGACAAATGTAGAAAAGACTACAGCACCACTGACCCCTGCTACAGAAGAGAAATCGTCTACATCCAAAGATCAACGCCCTAATATTTCTATAAAAGAGAAACCTCGAGCCGGGATGTACCGACCATTAAAGTAGAAATATGATATTCTTAAGTAGCTGGCTTCAATACCCTCAAAGTTGTCAATCCTAGATGCGTTGTGCCTGTCCACAGATCTTAGGGATTCACCAATCAAAGAATTACAAAGTCCTTAGGATAAAGTGGCCTAAGTAGTAGCATCCAATGTTTACCAAGTGTATACTAGTCCCGAATAATTTTAAATTGTCATCTCTATCCCAGGAAAGGATAGAGACTCCACCATGAAAAGGCACATCAAACCCTTATATGTGTCAGAAAATATTAATGGAATTGATATTCAGAGGATATTCATCAACAATAGCTCTGGATTTAACCACCTACCCCTTAGAATGAATCGTTGTTTGGGATATGATGATGATAGTTTGACACCCTATGCAACAACCCTGGTAGGATACAACCAAAGTGATAAGAAACCATTTGGACGAATCAAGCATAAAACTTGACTCAAAGATCTCATATTAGACTCTATTTTCCCAGTGGTGCAAAAATGTATAGCCTTCAATGTCCTGTTACGAAGGCCTTGGCTGCATCATCACACTGCAATTCACTTTTTGTACCCTTAGTGTATCAAATAATGCACTAATGGGAAAACATGACGTTGCATGTTGATAAGTCCCCATTTGAGTTTTTTGAATCACATTATATCGATGTAGGGTTCTATAGGTCATATGAAAAACTTCTTTCAACCGACGATGTTGATTAGATAAATTCCCCAAATCGATTGGAGATGGCTCACACTGACCCCCTCCAGCAACTTGGGGAAGAGTGCGTACTACCCATCAACCAAGTTCAATGCATAAATGCAAGCCCAGATGCAGGATCAATGGTCTTCATGGTCTCTATTACGACCACCAAGTTCAAATAAAAAGAAATCTAGGTTGAGTCCAATGTTTTCAGGAAAATATCTATTGAAGATGCTCTTAGACTGTCTTGGGTACATCAAACTACCATTGCCACTCACACTAAGGAAAAAGATTAATTGTCTCCCAACATAGAAAAGATCATCTCAAAAATATTATATCCATTGGAAGAGGAAGATGATGAATATGATGAAGATGATGAAGAAGAAGAGGGAAAATATCTCTAAGATACCCTTTCGACATTCGAAGAAGGTGTACCCACCATAATTGATGATCATAAAAAGGTAAATTTGGGAACTGAAGATGACTCGTCACCCACTTTGATCTATGTGGACATGCATGTCTAAGAGCATGAGGCCTACACCTCCATCCTAAAGAATAATCGAGATGTGTTTTCCTGGAAAGACATAGAGATTCCAGGCCTTGATCCTGAAGTCACCACCCATCAGTTGGGCTTACCAGAAGATCATCGGGGCTATAAACTGGCAGCTAGAAGGACCAACCTGATGCATGCTTCCAAAATAGAAGATGAAATTGACAAGCTGATTAACAAAAACTTCATACGATCGGTCTAATATCTGGTCTAGATGGTGATTATAGTCCCTATAAAAAATATGAATGGGAATATTAGAATCTACATTGACTTTAGGGACCTTAATCAGCATGGCCCAAAAGATGACTTCCCGGTCCCAATAAAAGAATTGTTAATCATTACAACCACTAGATATGAAGCCTTCTAATGCATGGATGGATATTATAGATACAACCAAATTGGATGGCATGATAAGATGAATAAGATACCACTGTTAGCTCCCCTTAGAGAGTGTTATGTTATAATGTGATCCCCTTTTTCTGAATGAATGTTGACACCACATATTAGCGCGTCATGTATCTCAATGTCAAGCCCTTCATGGGAAATTTCATTGAGTGTTATGTTGATGACATAGTGGTTAAATCACAACATCACTCAAAACACCTCCCAGATCTTGAAACTATCATAAAAAAATTGTGACGACATAGTTTAAAGATGAATCCCCTTAAATGCACCTTTGGCGTTACCTCGGGAAAATTCCTCGTCTTCATCATACGCCAACGCGACATCAAAGTCAACCCCAAGAAGAAAAAAATCCATTATTGGCATGTCCGCACCTCGCAACCTCACCGAGTTGAGAGTCTCTAGGGGAACCTCACCTACATTCGACACTTCATAACCAACCTGGTAGGTAAATGTTTAACTTTCACCATGCTAATGAAGAAAAGAGTTATGTATGAGTGGGATAATGATTTCCAAGAAGTATTCAACAATATTAAAAGATACCTCTTATGACTGCCAGTTCACTTCCCACAAGTCGAGGGGAGATCTATTATTTTATATGTAACCGCCCATGAATGATCATTATGAACCTTCCTTATGCATAAAAAAGATGATGGCAGCGAGAAAAACCTCTACACCCTCTTCCAGACAATGATCAATGGCGAAATTTGGTATTCAAAGATTCAAAAGAATTGCCTAGCCCTATTCTTCACAGTTTAAAAGCTCATGAATTACCTACAACATCATAAGGTCCACCTGGTCTCCCACTGTAACCCAGACAAATATATCCTCAACTATCACATTCTAAACAGGCTCCTATCACAATTAGAGGTCATCATACAATATTTTGACATATTATATGTTCCACTAAAGGTGATCAAAGGCCGGGAGTTAACAGACTTACTGGGCAAGCACCCCTCAGAAGAAACAGCACTGTTGGTTTCCAAACTTCTAGATGAAGATGCGTTTTCTATTGAAGAAAATCCACACGCATGGGAGATTTACTTCGATGGTGCTTACCGAAGCCTGACAAGGAAAAGGATGGATGATCCCAAGATCAACAAAGTATGGTTGGGAGATATAATTGTATGTATAGAAAATTCCATCTAGCCTTACTCTTTCCTTCTTTTGGAAGGATGAACAAACAATTAATCAGAGTATCGTGCCCTAATTGAAGGTTTGGTATTGGCACTCCATGTGAAAGACTAACACATAAAACTAAATGGTGATTTGGAGATAGTCATCAAATAGTTCAATGGTGACTGTGCTATTAATAATGATGTATTGGTTCCTTTTTTGAACCATGTTCAAGAACTGATGGCGTAATTACCATCCATACCAATGTTGACTCATGTACCCCAGTCACAAAATGCTCAAGCCAACGCATTGGAAAATTCAGCCACATCCTTGGCCAATACCGATAAGGATGAAACAGTCCTTAGTATTTCACTCTGCTGAATGTTCTATCCATTCATCCAAATAAATACATAGGAAATCAATTAAATTAGTCATGTTTCTGAGCGTCTTGTTCATACCACTGGTTGGATGTTTCCCATGGAAAATTACCTTCGGAATGGGGAACTCCCACCAGATAGGGATGAAAGGTAATATGTCTGAAGATGGGTAGTCAGCATTAACCTATACAATGGGGTAAATCAAGTAAAAATTCTCTACAAACGAGGCCTAGACAGAGTCCTTCTTAGGATCATTTATGGAGAAGAAATAGTTGTCATCGTGAAAGAGGTGCACGCTAGAGCTTGTGGAGCACACCAATCAGCAACTAAGCTCTATCACCAAATCTGGAGGCTTCGGTATTACTATCCCACCATGATACAGGATTGTGCCATATTCACTAAGAAGTGGCATTCCTTCCATGTCCATTCAAATTTCAAACATCATCCCCCAGAGTTGCTGCATACAGTTATGTACTCCTTGCCAGACTACACTTGGGGGATGAATGTTGTGGGACCATATCCTCCTTCGATATCCAGACAATTCATGTTCATACTCATTGAGACCAACTTCTTTTCAAAATGTCCCCATGTTGTACCCCTTAAGGAAGTCGGGGAGAAAAACATCATCGGCTTTGTGAAGGATAACATCATCACCATATTTGTTGTCCCTCATACAATACTGATGAACAACAACACCAATTTTTTCTCTCTTGAGCCAGAAAAGTTTTAACAAGATTAATGAATCAAATAGAAACAGTCGTCCCGCTACCAAGAAGTGGACAATTGTCAAATAGAGTCTTTCAACAAGACTCTGTAAAAAATACTTCATAATATGGTCGATAAGTATAATAAATTCTATCCATACATCCTCATTCATGCTTTATGGGATTATCGGCCCATGACCCACATGACCACCATGGCAACCCCATACTCACTAGTATAAGGGGAAGAGGTGGTGTTACCTATCAAAATCCATGTTCCATCACTTTTTGTGTCCATTTTTAATCAAATTTCCATGGACGAGAAATCCCAAAGATGGTTTTATGAGTTGAACCAACTATTTGAGAAAAGGCTACATACTCTGTACCATTTGGAAATCTACTAAAAATGGATTTCACATGCCTTCAACAAAATGGTTCACCTTCGATCTTTTATCGATGGAGAAATGGTGTTACTCATCATAACCCTGATGATAATAAATAAGAATCCCACAATTCTTGAACCATAGTGGGAAGGACCATACATTATACATAGGGTATATTCTAATGGATTTTACCCCCTGATATCAATGGATGGACAACTCATCACAGCTCCTACAAATGCGATGTTCTTGAAAAAATAATTTTCATGACCCAATTTTATGGTCCAAACTCTACGAACCTAAATAGTGATTCATAAAATAATTCCCCAATGTTATGTTCCAAACTATATGACCCTAAACTATGTGTCATACAAAAAGTTCCCCAATGTTATGCTCTACAATCTATTACCCTAAATAATGAGTCATAAACAAATTCCCCAATGTTATGGTCCAAACTCTACAACCCTAAACTTTGAGTCATAAAAATTCCATACAATGTTAATATATGATCTCTAAGACCTTATATTATGGGTACCAATCCCGTGAACCCATATCATGGTCAAAACACAAATACCTTAAACTATGAGTTAAAAAAATTCTCCCATATCATGGTCCAAACTCCAAGACCTTAAACAACGAGTCATCATCCTTTCCACATGATGTTGAACTATAAGAAAATTATCCAAAAAACATGGCGTTAAAATGTGACTGATTTTTCTCACTATGAGGCATTATGCTACGTAGCATAAAACGTCCTAATTGCATGAAAATAAACTTCATGATCTCATATAGAACTATGTGCAGCTTGATTCATAACCTCATAGAATATGTAGCAACACTTCGATATTCAATCCTACCACTGCCCCCACAAAAAACATGCTTCCATCATGCCCCCTATCTACCCATATTCATAGAGGAAACCCTTGTCACCCCTTGTTTCTAACATTGAGTATAGCTCTCGTGAGGTTAATATTTGTGGTAGAGATTCTCATATGAATGTAAACTTTGGGGTAACTGGGTAGACCTAAAAACCGTAATGGGTAGAAAGAAAGTTACCCTACCATTTGGACTGAGCCAAATCGGTGTAGGGTATATACAGAACTATGTACTTATTTATTTTTACACTCATAGGATAGTTAGCGATGCCTTGATCCTCGATCATGGTCGAGCCCTACTAGGAAACAAAAATAAAAATCTCCCATAATATTCTCTACCTCCCTGTACTGGCGAAGGAGACTCTATAACGACTCATTGTTTCTCAAACCGAGCATGACTCACAGGAGTTGAGGATCAGTGGTAAGGATTCTCTTACGCAAATAAATCGTAGTGGAATATGATAGTCCAGGAACCTATAAAATGTTAAACTAAAATTCCCTCAAGTTTTCCTAACACATCGATCAAACACTTGTAGGGATCATTCAGAACTACATGTGGCTTGATTCTTGCCTTTGTATGATACATTGTGTTTCTCTGATTTGGCATCCTTTCCCAGTCACCATAAAAAATGCCCCTTTCCCCGTAAGTATATTAGACTTGTACGGGGGGTCTATGAAAGTTCCTATCACATGGCAATAAACTGCAAAATTCTTCGAGAGTTATGTGTGGCACAGTCCTCATTATTGTGAAATTCTACACAAGCCTCTCGGCCACAAGAAGTAAAAAGATCATACTTTCCCATATACATATGGGCCAAACATATATGGAAGCTACATGTAGTTCATGGTTAATCATATTCTAGGTATTCTCACATTCCCAAACATCTCTGTCCCATTTGTCACACTTTGTACCTTGAGAATTCTTGGATCCCAAAAATCATCCAAGGCCATATGGGGTAGAAGGTCAGTTCCCTGTGGATAGATTTTTTGGACTATGAACATCATGCCCCAGTGGCTCTGAATACATTTCCCACAAAAACATCCATCAATCAATGGAAAATTCGTCCCTCGGAGAGTCATCTCCTATCTCGGTACACCCAATGACTTCAAAAATCCATGTTATCCATCCTGATTAATGTTGACCTCAGGATTATGTTTTACACCTTCTATTATCAATCACATCTAAGTAATGGAGAAACATCTTGATTGTGAATAACCTGAAACGATTTATGTTCATTATGATAATAAAATCATCATCACCGCATGACTCTAAACTGCATAGCAATGGTTTAATCCCAAAAGTTCCCTATAACGCCTATTTTTTCTATTCATATGCAATGACACAGAATGCATGTAATCCCTTGTTTCTCACACCATGCATAGATCACCTAATATTAGGGATTTCATTGAGAGATCCACCATGGAATTATAGAAAAATAGTCATGGAATTTGGTCCTAGCATCACGTCCCTAAAGGCATGTCACAATTCCCTCTCTCGGGAGGAACCGTATGTCCGGGTCATGTGATATTAAATAACAAGGTATCCTAAATATGGAATGAATGCATCACCAAATGTATGAGTCTTATCTACATAAGGGGCCGCCAGTTCCATGATTAAATCGCATACCAAATGACCACAATATATTTGAATACACTTCTTTTGTACTCCAAACTCTGTTCTCTACATGATATTGAATCCATGTATCCCTCTAAGGCCATCAGATATGGAAGTCCAGTGTCCTAAAAACACATTTTCTTTACTATATATATCATGCCCTCGTGTCTAGGCATACATTTCCCACAAAACAACCTTAAATTAAAGTAAAATTCATCCCCAAAAGATTCCTCTTCTATCTCAGTACGCCCAATAGCTTCCAAGACTTGTCTCATCCCTACTTATTCACAGGCCCATAGATTCATGGTTTACACTTCCCTCATTAAAAATATCTTGGATATATTAGAACATATGATCCTGATTCGTCTCTAGTCTCTTTGGTATATTATAAAGATATACTATCCATATGCGTGAAGTTGACCCGCTTACAAAAGAAGAGTGCCCCCACTCATTTCTGGGTTTCCTCGAAGAAGATTAGTTAAAATGTTCCTTTTTATGCTCAGGTTCACCTCTCATTCAAGGTCACATACTGTGTTGAGATTCATCCCAATCTCCATAATCCTCAATAGCCATTGGAAATGGGAGGCTAGTATCCTACAGACACCATTGTATGACTATGTATATCATGCCCTGGTGTCTTGTATATGTTTCCAACAAAAATGGCAATCAATCAAAGGGAAATTCGTCCCTAAGTGAGTCATTTCCAGCTTCCTTACACTCAAATGACATTAATGTCTTGTCACATCCCCTAGATTTGGATTACTCCTAGATGAATACTTATGTACGTCATTCTTTCCAAGTGATCAGGACCTAAGAAAGACTCTTAATTGGCTCGATCATTCACCAACTCTCCCTCACGCAAGAGAGAAATGCGTGGGAATAGTTTCCCACTCAAAGATGGCATGAATGTCATTATTGTCTTCATACACCACTGCTCAGGACAACCACCCACCGTGGATCTCAGTTTCAAAATAAAGTCAAAAGGATACAAATATCATAAGGAAATCAAAAATGGATGACCATTATCCTACTGACACCTTTTCTTGACTACGCACATCATGCCTCGATGGCTCTGCGTATATCGCCCACAGAAATGTCCATTAATAAAAGGAAAATTCATCTCTAGGAGAGTCCTTTCCTACCTATGTATGCCTAAAGTATATCTCGAGAATCATGCATGTCCAGAATCCACAAATTAAGGGTCATTAAAAATACCTAATCCACGTCTTAAGGGTATTATAACATTCTTGGATTGTGGTCCCAAATTGGCGCCCTTTTCTCATTAAGTATGGTCAAAGCTGTTTGACTGAAAACATCAGTAACAAGTTTGATTAGTATAATAGTGAACTGCCAACAAAAAAGACAACGTACGTGAAAGAGGAAAAGTATACAAATGGAAACCTTTGGAAAAAAGTCAAGCATCTTCCCGTTAAAAAAAGAGGGAAACATTGATCCATCAGAAAAGGTGTAAAGCTTGTTAGGTTGAAAACCTGCAAAGAGCGGCTGAAGGAAAAAGTCAATTCATACTGCTAGGCCCATGTCTATAAGACTTAGGAAAAAATAATGGTTATAATGAAAAATGTATAAAAATTTTCGAGGTGTTCTATAAAACCTCAGTAATAGTCGAACAACACTCACTGAGTCACTTTTATTAGGCGCAAAATTAGAGCTCGAATCGATTATTTCAGTTTGTTAATTTCAAGTCATGGTTTTCAACTAATACCCGATTGAAATTATGTTGATAGGAAGAGACAAAGAAGATATTCCTAAAAGAAAAATCAATTCCATTGGATTCATAAAAAATGGTGGAACATCCCTAATTCAGAGTCTCTCTAGAGTATTAAACAAAATAGAGAGTACATATCATAATTTGGTACAAAAGTTCAATAGGGCCCCTTCCAATCTTTCCAAAAGGAAGTCTAATGATTGTCATGGGCCATCGGTAGTCTGTTCCAAAGAAGTCCTTTCCTTCGTTTCATCTATGACCGTCAGATACACCCACTCTAGAATAACTTTAAGGTCCTACCCCTACTTTTGGATGGCTTCATAGTTAGATCACGAGGAGGCCAATTGTCCCCTCAACCTGGCTATGTGGGCTCTACAATCCCATAGGGACTCCACTTGGGTCACCACCAAATCATGAGCATTCACCTCTTCGGCTATCAGATGATCAAATTATTTATAAATATCATAGAGGGTCACCACCTGGTGATGGGAATAATTGATCCTGGACAGCATATCCTCACAGGAGGTGAGGTATTCTCAGGAAATGAAGATTTGGTAAATGAGGAGGTGTAAGTGATGATAATAAAAGATGACAAAACCCAGGTTAGTTAATAAATGATGAAAATTGTCACACACATCATCAAAAATGGCAAGTAGTGTATCTATGGAAAGAGAACATAGGTGCTACCATGGCCCTTTTCACACTGCATGGTTCCTTACCAGAACACCAGTACATTGATCCTCATCTTCTTCCACGTGTCTGTAAGAACAACGCGTCACCATTTGAGTGGAGAGTGACCTAGGCCAGGTCACCCAAGATAGAAGACTCCCTTTTTCCTCAGATGGCCCAGACACTAGATCTGGATGCGGAAGACTAACCGTAGCCTCCGTGATGATTGGTGATTCTTGTCTTGTGCCAGTCTCATTATGATATTGGGAAATATCCACAGTATGGGATTATTTTGAATCATATACCACTGAAATGGTTTTTACTAATGAAACCACACCTAGATTCTTTTGACGACGGACCGAACACCTTCTAAACACAAGATCAAGAGCATGAGGTGTATCCATTCTGGTTTCCATAGGTACAGAAGTAGAAGGAAAAACTGTTTCACTCATCATAGTAGAAGGAATGATTCGTGTGGTCATTGGGGAAAGAATGGGGTAGGTGATGGTCAAGGGTTTCTACACCCACTAAACTGGTTCTTTGAGTATCCCATCAGGGTAACGATTTACCCATAGTTAGGAATACTACATAGATAAAAAGGTAGACCATGTTTTGTTTGGAATGATAATATCCATATCATCCCCTTCATGCATCATCATAAGCCACAATTGGTGTAGAACCACTTGAAGAGATTCACCCCTTAACTGAATGATCGGATGTAGCGCAGTCCGCTGAAGGCATCCCAATTGCTTAGAAAACGGGTAGGGGAGGTATGGCTCACAAATTACAACAAGGTTTATATGAGCAGTAAGCATGTCATCTTGAAGGTTGATGAGGTATGCTCATTATTCCATGTAACCTCCCATGTAACCTATAAATGACCCATGATGGGTAGGATACGGTTCGAACAAGAAATGAGAGGCGTCGTTCAATATCCCAACCACATCGGTTACACTCAGAGTCCTGGGACGAACAACATAAATGTTGAGAAGAGTAGGATGAATGTCAGAATGAGGAACCCTGGTGGTACGTTGTTATTTGTAATAGGGGAAGTGTTTAACCATCCACCTATACAAGAATTAGAATGGTCCACTGAGATGATGTGGAGGACTTCCTTCCTGCATCTGTCCCTGTAACGACCCGAAATTTTCAATTATATTTTGTTTCCTAATTTAGTGTGTTATTTTATTTTATACTCAACAAAACTTTATCCTTTAATTAATAAAGTCGGTATAATTAAAATGAGACTGTTCGGTTTCGATAGTTATATGATCGTTGGTTAATATGATCGTTGGAAACTATAATCTTAAAGTTGTTTTTTTATAAATACAGTTATCTTGGTTAATTAATACAGAAAGAAGATTGAATGGCCTCATCTAGTAGACATGGGATATATGAATCCCACCTGTCAGAGCTTGGGAAGAAGGTAGCATCACTAGGCTTTTCTCTTGACCAAGCCCAAGCCAAACATCAACGTATGAAGCATGAACAGAATCGCCTAAGGTAGAATTTTAAGCTGATTGAAATCGCCACTCGAGCAATGTTGTCTGATCCACCCCAAGATAATATCACCACAGCACATCGTACACTTAGGTCCTATGATGGTTTTATAAGGGGCTATCTAACGAGACCTTAGATGCTTTGTATAATCCTTTTATATAAATAAAATTTGCATTTCTACTTATGGAAATTTTTTTGAATTTCAAATATCCGGATAAATATAGGATGTGTATTATTGATGAATTTAGTAAAAAAGGGGTATTTTAAAATATTTTTGTATTCATTAAATAATTAATAATGTGAAATGATTTTCAAAAAATGGTCTTCTACAGTTGTGATCAGTGAGAAATTTAGAGTCTATTAAGATCAGCTGGGGTTTTAGAGAATAGTAGAGTAGGAATAGTAACATAACCATATTAATAGTAATGAATAGTAATGAAAATTAATTTGACCAAAAAAATAGAAACATCACCCATGAATGTATAAATACATTTTAGACATCTTAAAAGTGAAAAAAACGATCATTGATTATGTTTTTGTATTTTTGTATGCCATAAATATTTTATTTATAATTTTATAATTAATTTAATAATTTAAAATGTAAATTTATCTTCATAAAATTTAATCATAAATTGTTACTTTTTTGTCTTATGGTTATACGATAATTTTATGGGACCTTGATTTCTTTTTATGGTGTTACAAAATTAGTTATGGTTTTGAAGTTGTATTTTTGGAATAAATAATGATTTTATTTATAAATTAAATTAAAAATATTTAGAAAATTATTTTCATAAAATGGACTTTATTTTTTAATTCATAGCATCAATATTATGTTAGGGTGAATTTTTGAGATTTTTCTGAAACAGTTGAATTTTCAGTGAATTGTAAAAATGAAGTTTTGAGTTTCATGTGTTTAATGACATCATTAATGATGTAATAATGATGTAAGATTTATAGTAGACTTATGAATAGTGATATATGCTATGTGGTGTCCCAAGTTTCCAATACCATGGGAAAATACCATGGGCAAGACCATGGTTTTTCAAATACCACTGATGAGGTGTCCCTTGAAAATTAATAATTTATTAACTCGCTTTTCCTATAAATACCAAGCCATTTCCCTCATTAATTTCATTCTAAAATCATCCTCAACAAATTTCTAGTCTCATTACCTCCCAAGGATTCTTCCCAAGGTTCCCTCAAGCCTCCCAATGTCCGGACCTTCATGCTTTCGAATTTACTCTTCAAGGTAAGGGATCCTTTCAACCACCCCCTCTTTTGAGTCATGAATTCCTATACATTGTGTCTTATATTTTCCATATATTTATGTTGATGGTATGTCCTTATATGTTCTTATTAATTTCCATTTCATTTCAAAATGATGAGATACCCTTTCTTCTCTTATCAATTTGTTTTCTGAATTTTTAAGTGACGACGTTAGGCTGCTGAATTTCTCGTAAAAGAAATCGCATCTTCTCTTTCCTTTCAAGTTTCCTTTTCTAGTGGTATGTCATTCAAATATACATACCATATTCTTATCTATATTTTATTATGTATTTATATTGTAATATGAGTTATTTATGAGTGGTTTAACCTTGTACCCTCTCTTTTTAATATTTTCTAAACCCATGTTATATAATCGTTATGATGCAGAAATTTCATCCCAAATTTCTATCTCTTTCTCTCAAGAAAATACCTTGTTTATTTATGAGAATTCCAAGACCAATTTCGTTTCTATGGGATTTATGAAATATATAAATATGATATATTTTATTATTTAATTGACATACATATAACCCCCACTTCGTTTCTATGGGTTATAAATGATATAATGATCTTATTTTTAAGAGCTTTTAAAACGTTGTGATTTTGAAATCAACCCCATTTCTTCTATTCTCTATGGGTTATTTATGAAATTTATGATTATGATCTATGTGAATCACATGAAAGTTAATATATATTAAGGGTTCTACCTGATAGCGCTTCAATGCATTGGGTAAAGAATTAATCTCTAGAGATGACAAGTTTCACGATACCTTGGTGAATAACCATGGAAATTTTTATGAAACCTCAGGGATAAACCTTGGTGATATGTTCATGAATGTATTAATGAAATGTTGTAGCCACATATTCATGTTATTATTCATGTTATTTTTATTATGATATGCCTATAATTCCATTGTTCATTACCTTATCTTTTTATTCAAGTTCTTATTGATGTCTCAAGTAAACTGATTACCTTGTTTACCCTTACTAGTCCTTCTGCTCACCCTTTCCTTTGAATGTATGTCTCCAAGTTATGTGATTCAGTAATTGTTCTTAGGATGAACTTATGATGAATCCTTACAAGTGGATAATAAGAATGTTTTATGTTGTTTTTTCATGTATTATGTTCCTGATTTCCAAGACACTAGACTTTAAAGATCATCTATTTGTAAAATGTAATGAAAAGTTATGTAATAAAAAGACGGGATGCCATAATTGGTATCAAAGGATAGATTAGTTATTTATATAAATTAGGCTATGAAATAGTTAGAAATAATCCTATAGAAACTTTTAAATATAAGATAACTTCCTGATATTTTGGTGAGTATTACTAAGTTTTTTATCAAGAAAATACATCCCTGTCTGGATATGAGCAGGTAGAGGCGGATCTGGCACAGATGTATATAGGGGTAAAACATGAAAATGCCACTTTGAGCTAGACTTAAAAGGGAACATGTACACGACAACGAGACTTGATTCACTCTTGGTTACAACCCTCCCAGGGGATATGTTTGTTTAATGATATGATTTTTATGAATCATTATGAAGGATTCATATAGAAATGTAATTGTCTAAGTATGAAGTTTTAAGACATAAAATCTTTTATAGTTAAAAGATTCATAAATGAAATAATTTTCTCACTAAGGTTTTATTCTTTCATAAAATGGTAGAAAATAGGAGGAACCGTGCAAATGGAGACTGCAATGGACCACAAGCTGATGACCCTCCGATGGAAGCCGGAATGGAAACATTCATTCGAATGATGAACCAAATGACTCAAGTTATGAGAAATAACTTGAATCATGCTGAGAGACCGATCTCTCCATGAAGGTAAAAACATTATATTGAGTCCTTTATGCATCAACGACCACCAAACTTCATTGGATTGAATTACCCATACATTTTTGAGCAGTGGATCAGCTCCATCGAGAAGATATTTTCTGTTCTCCGATGTTCAGAGAAAGAGAAGGTCGCCCTGGCTATCTACCTCTTATAAGTAGAAGCTCATCAGTGTTGGGATCTGATTAAAAACATGAGGCAAAGAGTGGAGGTTGATGATATGGAGTGGGAAGAGTTCAAAGGGATTTTCTTTAGTAAGTATTTCCCTCAATCCATGAGAACAAGAATGGGGAAGGATTTTCTCAAGCTGAAGCAGAGGGAGAATGAATCTGTCAGAATCTATGAGATGAACTTCACCCGAATTTCATGTTACACCTCTAGCTTTGTCATGGATTCAAATATCAAGGATGATAGATTATTCGATGGATTGAGACCTCATCTGCGGAAGAATGTAGCCAACCTAGATTATGGAAACTATGAGGAGATTTTGCGATGTGCGATGAAAGTCGAACAGGAGTTTGGTGAGACACAGTGGTCTTGTAAATCCAACAACAAAAAGATATTGATAGATCCCAGCTTAAGGAGGACCTTTGATCAGGGAAGAGGAGGCAACCAAGTGCAACGTCCCACGTGTAATAAATGTGGGAGAAGCATTCGAGGAACTGCCTGCTTGGGAGTGGGAAATGCTAAAAGTGTGGAAGAGATGTCCATATTGTGAGGATTTGTCATAGTGAGGTGAAACCTCAACTTCAAAACACTAATGACAAGGGGATGATAGTGCATGACCTACCTAATGTAAAATTCTTTCTGTGTGGACAACTTCGGCACTTTTCCAATCAATGTCCAAATCCATGGGCAGTGGAGGGGAACCACCATCATCCTCAGCAAACGCCAAGGGATCATGGTCATGCTTTTGCTATCACGACATCTTAAGTTGATGTTGTATATTATTTTGTAGAAGGTTCTATTGTTGTTCTCTCAAAGCTAGCAAGTACTTTGATTGATTCTAGTTCTATGCAATCCTTTATTTAAACCAAGTTTTCAATGAATTTATAATCAACCCTTGACTTTATAAATGTAGAGTTATCAGTCAAGACTCCTCGTGGGATTATCCAAGCCTCATCAGTGTTTAGAAACTCTAGTATTTACATTGGTGAGAACAATATTATTGAAAATCTAGTAGTCATTACCATGCTGTAATTTGACATTATACTTGGGATGGACTATCTCGCAAAGTATAATTCTATGATCAAATGCATAATTAAGGAAATCTCAGTAGTCTTTAATGGAAAACCTAAAGTTATCTTCCATGGAGAGATATCCCAACCTGATCTTTGTTAAGAATAACCTCCTATATCCTTCTTTATGGAATTGATTGGTGATGAAGAAGAAGGAAATGAGAGTTTGAGGATTGAAAATGTACCCATATTCCAGGAATACATTGATGTATTTCCTGAGGAGTTGTCTGCACCTCCCCCAGAAAGAGAGGTAGAGTTCTCCATTGAACTCGTACCTAGATCTCATCCAATATCAAAGACCCCATATAGGATGGAAAATGTATATCTAGAGGAATTAAAGAAACAAATCCAAGATCTTTTGGAGAAGGGGTTTATCCGACCGAGTGTGTCTCCTTGGGGAGCACATGTTCTCTTTGTGAAGAATAAGGATGGATCGATACGGCTATGCATTGATTATAGAGAACTGAACAGAATCACAGTAAAAAAAATACCCTCTTCCATTAATTGATGACTTATTTGACCAACTTTGTGGGGCTCAATTCTTCTCTAAGAGTGATCTTTGAATAGGTTATCATCAGTTGAGGGTGAAGAAAGAAGATATTCCAAAAATTGAATTCCGATCAAGATATGGGAATTATGAGTTTGTTGTTATGCCTTTTGGACTGACTAATGCACCTGCTATTTTTATGGATTTGATTAATAGAGTCTTTAAAGACTACCTTGATAACTTTGTGGTAGTTTTTATTGATTATATTCTTGATATATTCCAAAAGTCGTGAGGAGCGTGGGGATCATCTAAGGGTTATTTTGAAAACTCTACGGAAGGAGAGACTTTTTGGAAAGTTCAGTAAATGTGAATTCTGGTTACAAGAAGTTGCTTTCTTGGGGAACATTGTTACAAATGAAGGAATTACAGTTGACCCTACAAAGACAAAAGTTGTAGAGGAGTGGCCTTAGCCTATAATAATAACTGAGATTCATAGTTTACATGGATTATCGGGATATTATAGGTGGTTTGTGAAAAACCTTTCATGACTTTCTAATACATTATCCAAGTTAACTCGAAAATGGTTCAAGTTCATCTGGACAATGGAGTTTGAGGAATGTTTCCAAGAACTAAAGAAGAGATTGGTTACTACACCTGTGTTAACTCTAACCTCATGTGGAGAAGGATTCGTTATTTTTAGAGATGCATCTCGGAAAGGGCTTGGGTGCATCCTCATGAAAAATTACAAGGTAATTACTTATGCAACTCGACAGTTAAAGACTCGTGAGTAGAAATATCCTACGCATGATCTGGAGATGGAGGCGGTTGTTTTTGCTCTGAAGATATGGAGGTACTATCTTTATGGGTAGAAATGTGATATATACATAGACCATCAATTTTTTAAGTATATTTTCACATAAATTAATTGAACATGAGACAAATGAGACCGTTGGAACTCCTTAAAGACTATGACTATTCAATTCATTATCATCCCAGAAGAGAAAACAAAATCGTTGATGCATGAAGCAGGAAAGACCCAGCTGTTCTTTCCATGATGAGGATTCAAAAAGATCCTTTGATTAATGACCTAGTAAATCTGGACATGAGAATTATAAGGGAAGGGAATCATTAACCCTAACCCAAATGATTTCTCAACCATCATTACTAGAGGAGATCAAGAAAGCTAAGAAAGAAGATCCATTGTTATAGAAGAAGTTTGAGGTTGTGAAGGATGGGAAGTTTCTTGAGTTCAATACTGATGAATACGGTGTACTGAAATTTCATACAAGACTATGTGTTCCATTTATTCCGAAAATAAAGAAAGAGCTAATGGATGAATCTCATAGCTCTACTTTCTCTATACATCCTGTTAGCACAAAAATGTATAGGGACCTTCATGATCATTATTGGTGGGATAATATGAAAAGTGATATTGCTTACTACACTTCAAGGTTCCTGGTATTTCAACAAGTGATGGTAGAGCGACAAATTCCTAAAGGGGTATTGCAACCACTACCATACTAGCATGGAAGTGGGACAATATCACTATAGACTTCGTCACTGGTCTCCCAAGAACTTCCAAATGTAATAATGCGATATGGGTTATTGTGGACCATCTCACCAAGATTTCCCATTTTAAATCCTTTCGGGATGATTTCTCGCTTGATCATCTTGCCAGGATTTATGTAAAGGATGTGGTAAGGCAGCATGAAGTTCCACTTTCTATCATATCTGATCGTGATCCATGGTTCACATCAAAATTCTGAAGAATTCATCAACAAGCTTTGAGCACTGAATTGAATTTCAGTATGGCCTACCACCCCCAAACTGATGGACAATCTTAAAGCACTATTCAAACACTCAACGATATGCTGAGAACTTTCTAAATGTAATTTAAAGGTGGATGGGATCAACATATCTCTTTATTTGAGTTCTCTTACAACAATAGATTCCACTCAAGCATTCAAATGGCACCCTATGAAGCTATATATGGGAAGTGATGTAGAAATCCTACTTGTTGGGATGAAGCTGGTGAGAGAAAGATTCTTAGTCCTGATCTTGTGCAAGAGATGACAGAAAAGGTCCATTCCATCCAACAACACAATAAGGCTTCTCAGAGTCGGCAAAAGAGCTATGCTGAAAACTGTCAAAGGGACTTGGTGTTTGATGTTGGTGACAAATTCTTTCTTTGGATTTCATCTTGGAAGAGAGTCATGAGGTTTGGGAAGAAAGGGAAGCTCAGCCCTGGGTACATTGGGCAATATCAAATCCTTGATCGTGTGGGAGAAGTGGCATATCGGCTTGAACTTCCTCCAAATCTAGCCCAAGTTCATGATGTATTCCATGTATCCCTCTTGATGAAGTACATACTTAACCCTTCACATGTACCAAATCCATAGGTGGTAAAACTGGAACATGACCTCTCTTATGAGGAGTAGCCGGTGGAGATCTTGGATCATAGAGACAAGGTTCTACACAACAAGACTACCCACATTGTTTAGGTGTTGTGGAGGAACCACAAATATGAAGAAGCCACGTGGGAACCAGAGGAATCTATGAGAAAGAAGTACCCACACCTTTTCCCATTACAGGTTAAGAGATAAAATTTCAGAGATGAAATTTCTTAAGGGGGGAAGAATGTAACGACCCAAACTTTTCAATTATATTTTTTTCGCAATTTATTGTGTTATTTTATTTTATACTAAACAAAACTATATCCTTTAATCAATGAAGTGGGTATAATTAAAATGAGACCATTGGGTTTTGACTGTTATATGATCGTTGGTCAATATGACAGTTGAACTATAATATTAACGTTGTGTTTTTATAAATACGGTTATCTTGGTTAATTAATATAGAAAGAAGATTTAATGACCTCATCCAGTAGACTCAAGACATATGAATCCCACCATTCAGAGCTTGGGAAGGAGGTATCATCACTGGGATTTGCTCTGGACCAAGCCCAAGCCGAACTTCAACGTATGAATCTTGAACAGAATTGCCTAAGGGAGAAGTTCAATCTGATAGAAGTCACCACTCGGGTAATGTTGTCCAAGCCACCCCTAGATTCTATCACTGTATCAAACCTTATACTTAGGTCTTATGCTGGTGTTATAAGGGGCTATGTAACGAGACCTAAGCTGCTTTGTGTAGTACTTTTATATAAACAAATTTCTCATTTCTTCTTATGGAAATGTTTGCGAATTTCAAATATCCGGATAAATATAGGATGTGTATTATTGATGAATTTAGGAAAAAATGGTATTTTAAAATATTTTTGTATTCATTAAATAATTAATAATGTGAAACGGTTTTCAAAAAAAGGCCTTCTGTAGTTGTGAGCATTGAGAAATTTAGAGTCTGATAAGATCAACTTGGTTTTTAGTGAATAGTAATGTTGGAATAGTAACATACCCATATGAATAGTAATGAATAGTAATGAATAGTAATTTGAAAAAAAAATAGAAACTTCACCCATGAATGTATAATTACATTTTAGATATCTTAAAAGTGAAAAAAATGATCATAGTTTATGTTTTGGTATTTTTTTATGCCATAAATATTTTATTTAAAATTTTATAATTAATTTAATAATTTAAAATCGAAATGTATCTTCATAAAATTTAATCAAAAATTTTTACTTTATTTTATTATGGTTATATGATGGTTTTACGGGACCTTGATTACTTTTTATGGTGTTACAAAATGAGTTATGGTTTTAATGTTGTATTTTTTGAATCAATAATGATTTTATTTAAAAATTAAATTAAAAACAATTAGAAAATTATTTTCATAAAACTGACTTCATTTTTGAATTCAGAGCATCGATATTAGGTTAGGGTGAATTTTTGATATTTTTCTGAAATAATTGAATTTTCGGGGAATAGTAAAAATGCAGTTTTGAGTCTTGGGTGTTTAATGACATCATTAATGATGTAATAATGATGTAAGATTTCTGGTCACATATGAATAGTGAGATATGCTATGTGGTGTCCCAAGTGACCAATACCATGGGCAAGCCCATGGTTTTACAAATACCACTGATGAGGTTTCCCTTGGAAATTAATAATTTATTCACTCAATTTTCCTATAAATACCAAGCCATTTCCCACATTCATTTTAATTACAAAATCATCCTCAACGAATTTCTGGTCTCCTTACCTACCAAGGAGTCCTCCCAAGGTTCCCTCAAGCCTCCCAAGGTCCCTACCTTCAATCTTTCGAAGCTACTCTTCAAGGTATGGGATCTTTTCACCCCCCCCCCCCTCTTTTGAGTCATGAATTCCTTTATGTCGTGTCTTATATTTTCCATCTCTTTATGTTTATGGTATGATCTTATTACTGTACAATTCATGTCCAAATGATTAGAGACCATTTCTTCTCTCCTCAATTTTTTTTCTAAATTTTTAAGTGATGCCATTAGGCTGCCAAATTTCTCGTAAAATAAATCGCATCTTCTCTTTCCTTTCAAGTTTTTTTTTCTTGTTGTATGTCATTCAAATATCTATACACTGTTCTTATCTCCATGTTATTATGTATTTATATTGTAATATTAGTTATTTATGATTGGTTTACCCTTGTACCCTCTATTTTTATTATTTTCTAAAACCATGTTATATAGTCGTTATTATGTAGAAATTTCATCTCAAATTTCTTTCTCTTTCTATCAAGAAATTCCCTTGTTTATTTATGTGAATACCCAGACCTATTTCGTTTATATGGGTTTTCAAAAATATATAAAGATGATATATTTGATTCTGGAATTTACATACATATATCCCTCACTTCCTTTCCATGTGTTATAAATGATATAATGATCCTATTTTTAAGAGCTTTTAAAACGTCGTGATTTTTAAATGAAACCCATTTATTTTATTCTCTATAGGTTATTTATGAAATTTTTGATTATGATATATGTGGATCACATGAAATTAGAGACATATTAATGGTGCACCCTCATAGGTCTCTAATGCATTGGGTAAATAAGTAATCGCTAGAGGTGATAAGTTTCACGATACCTTGGTGAATAACCTTGGTAATTTTTATGACACCTCGGGGATAAACTTTAGTGATATATTCATGAATGTATAAATAAAATTTTGTAGACACATATTCAAGTTATTATTCAAGTTTTTTTTATTATGATATTCCTATAATTCTATTTCTCATGTCCTTATGTTTTTGTTCAAGTTCTTATTGATGTCTCAAGTAAATTGATTCCCTTGTTTACCCTTACTGGGCCTTCTTCTCACCCGTTCCTTTGAATGTATGTCTCCAGGTTATGAGATGCAGTAATTTTACATAGGATGAACTTATGATGAAGCCTTACAAATATATTAGAAGAATGTTTTATGTTTTTTTTCATGTATTATGTTCCTGATTTCCAAGACACTAGACTTTAAAGAACCTCTGTTTGTAAAATGTAATGAAATTTTATGTAGTAAAAAGGCGGGATGCCATAGTCCCACCAATTCATAAAGCTGTGAAAGGGTAGGAATGGAAAAATTAATGGGTCGACCCTCTTGGAGAATGGCTGATACCATCAAAGTACAGGCCCAAACCCTAGTATAAACATCGCGATGAGGGAAGAGTTGTCCTCTTAAAAACACAGAAAATAAACTTTCCAATCTAAGCATATGAGAGAAGTCTGACCGATGCTCATATCCCCATGTGGTATATTTCCTTGCTTTAAGGGTAGCATAATATATCCTTATAGTTTGTTAGGACTGGTGAGTGGAATGAGTTCGACTGCAGAAAGACCTCGGATTAGGCCCATTCGTCCGCAAGAATAGCCTTATCCATGCTTGGAATGGGATGAGGGAACGAGACTCAAGGGGGTGATCTAGTGATCCTGCTTCCATGACCAGTAATCTCCTTGTCAAAGAAGATAGGTGATCGGCGTTGTTCTATGTGGTGACTATCAGGAGGAACTTTCCATGAATTTCTCCAAATATGGGGAGCCCCCCAAGATGGTAGATATCCCATAGACTAATTCCCACCTTCCCATGTAGTAGGTGGAAGGTGTTGATGCTCAAACACTAGCATCTCAGCAATTCTAGAAGTATTTTTCTCTGAGAAAGGATTGAAAACTTAGAAACAACGGCTGCATGGTATAAGTCAACCTCCTTCGGGAGGTCGAGGGACCCTAGGCATGTTGGAGGCACCAAGAATTCCCAGGCCCACTCGTCGAAGAAATATATTCTAGCCCGAAAATCCCACATAGTGCTCCATCTGACGCTAGGATTCTCTTGGGTGATGCTAATGATTGATGGGTATTCTCAATATTCTAGTCTCGGGTCACCATCACAACACTCAAGGTTTCCCTGAGTCTATGCCAAGCCTCACAGTATGAAGACTTTATCCTAATGCAGAGTGGCGATGACTTCCCTTACTGGGGAAATGCTAGAAAGGTCATGACCTTACAGTTCCTCCAAGTGAAAGAAAGGGATGTCAGGGATAGGAAATGATAAAGGCACATCGGCAGGAATACCAAAGCCATAAAGAGGCAACTATATAGATAAAAAATTGTCTAAGATCTCTTGAATCAAAAATACTGTCAAAATTTTGTCACGAGGAATGATTTGGGTAGTAAGATGGTCATGGATTTACCTTTCCATGGTTTCCCTTGTCTTCACTGATTTTTTAGCGGCTTCTGAATCAGCCCTTATAGCCTGTACAAGAAAATCCATAAGCTGATGAGAATTCAGTCAAATAAAAAAATTTGGACAAAGGAAATGAAAAAATGGATAAAGGACTTAATGCATGTCAACAAAAGGCTCCACATACTTTCCCTTGAAAGGGTAAACAGAAGGAGAACTCCACCTAAATCATGACATGAAGAAGCTACTCCACCCATTGCTATGGTACGCTGATGTAGCTCACTACGTACAGCCATGGTACACAAAATAACCATGAGGCACAGTCCCACGAACCATTGGTCGGAAAACAAAATGGATCACATAAAGAATAAATCGTGAACCTCGGCCTCAGTTATGTTCGTGTTCAGAAGTGGTGGATTAAAATTTAATTCCCTGTTAATAGTTTTTGAAGTTCGTTATTCCGATCCATAGTTTCTATGAGGACAAGCCAGCCTCATAGCATTCTTCCGCACTGAATCTTGATTTTATGTTTCGAAATTCCACATCACCATTCACAGAATCCAAAATATTTAACACAGACGAGGAAACATCAAATAAATCGGTTCACAGAACATATATAGTATTTCAAGTAAAATATTTTCACAACGACCATGATATGAAATAGCATTGGAAGCTGGGAAAATTTGAAGTTCTTTTCTCCATGAGAAACGGTAAAAGACAAATGAAATGGTCCCCAATATATATGTGTTGTCCCCTTCTACCAGGTCTACCAATGCTACCCCGAACCATTTTAGTTCAGGACCACTTCTACATCGGAATAGTCCACTTTTTGTTCAAAATAGACACCATTTAGATGGGGAGAATTTGTAGGGTCCGAAAAATTCCACCATGAGCAGAACATCCCTCACAATCACATTGCAAAAGGAAGCATGTTCTTCTACAAGTCTATTAAGGTGAAGGGACTCAAATTAAGTTTTAATTTTTTAATGAAACTTGCATGAATTCATCTTTTCATGTTATTTAAGTGGCTCGCATAACATCACAAGGAATGGTACGTAGAGTAGATGGATTGTGAACCATCAGGTATGCAAGATGGTCCACGAACCGCTGGCCCGTAAGGCAATGGAAAATGAGCAAGATGAATCGTGTACCGTGTTAGCCAAAAGCATTGGCCACGTAAGGCCTGTCTGTGAATCGTACCGCGAACCCATCAATTCATGGACGAAGCAAAAAAAAAGTGTTTCACAAAACATTATCGCAGACCAATGATTTTTCAAACTCTGGTGGACTGAGTCTTCCATAGGTTAGGATGTTTCTTCAATGGGACTCTGCAAATGGTACCACATGCCCAATAGATATGATCGCTCTGATGCACTATAAAAGGAGCACAGTAGAACTATGAAGGGAGACACAGAGAGGGAGACAGACGAAGAGAAGAACAGATGAAGAAATCTTGAGGGAGACTTAGTGGTTTCACTCAGGCTTCCATCTTGTTTAACCAACGAAGCCCGAACCGCAAACCACTCCTCTGCAGGTACAACCGGCCACGAACCCAAATATGGGGGAATTGAATAATAATAATAGATCCATGAACCTAAATGGTGAACCATGAACCAAGGGATCCTCATGGATGAACTCCTTGTTAACGATGATCCCCCAGACCCACTGTCAACAGGGTGCTCTGTGTTGCGTACCGCTATGCAGACTAAACCCAGCGCCGAGTACCGCATTAGTACGCGGATGGAAACAAAAGTTGTGTGATGGGTAGCATACACCTATGGTACGTAGTTTCCTATACACATGCCCACGTATCACAATGGTACATGGATGACCCCTTTTCCTGCATACCTCTATGGTATAAGGATCCCCCACCATCCCTCATAAATAGTCAGTATGTGGAATGTGGTGTTTTCAGGTATTGTTCCCATCGGTTCCAACCTCACCCCTCCACTATCATCCAGTACTCCATGGTCCCTCCACCAACCATTTCTCTGATATTAGGCCAAAACCTCATCCAAATCCACCCAACTCGTATGATTAGACCATCAGGTGCATCAGTGCACCCCATTGTGTCTAGATACCCACGGTAAGCGGAGTCACGATGGCCCTCCCCACAAAGGTGCAGGCTTCAGAAATGCCTATGAGGCTACATTCCCACTGTAACCTAGAGCCCAACCATGGACACTGACTTGAATATCCCTATTCTTAGGACTTAGGGTGATCCCTTGCTATTCCATTTAATGAGGAATAGTGATCAGTCTAATGGGTTATGTTCGCTCCCCCCTTTGATGAGTATGAAACTCCTCCCCTTCCCAGGATGTGCTCTAGGGACCTCCCACTGAGGTAAGTACCAAACACTCTAAGGTTGGGCTGCATGAACATTAATTCCATCTCACATGGAAAGGATAGTGGCTCTGTGCCCTCACTCATTGTCACCCTATCCTCTTCTGTCGTGGGCTCTCCCTACCCCACCAACAGGGGAGGAGGCATGTGCATTGTTGGATCATTGAAATCCTCTTTTTGCTCACACAGATAATGACTCCCATGGGATTAGGGGTTCTGAAGATTAAAACATCAAAACCATATAAACTATGTGAACTCTGATTTTAGATTAAAACATGATTTTTAGGATGCCAACCAGAAGGCCCGAGCTCAAAAGGGTTCCCTCCCATGAAGGGTCCACCCAGTCATGTTTCTCAAATGGGAAGCTCCCATGCGTAATCCCCACATCTTATGAACATTGAGAAATTTGATTCTTGATTAAACTTGGATACATAGGATGCCTACTAGAGGCCCCGATCCCAAAAGGGTTCCCTCCCAAAAAGGGTCCACCCAGTCATGTTTCCCAAATGGGTGGCTTCCATGCATATACCCCACTCCAACTGATCTATGAGAACTCTAATTCTTGGTTAAATAAATATATGTAGGATGCTTACCAGATGGACCAATATCAAATTGGTTCCCATCCATATAGGTTCCACACAATCATGACCCATCACATGGGTAGCTCCCATGCATAATCCCCACATATTCCGAACTACGTGGGTTCTGATTCCTCTCTCGATGAAACATAAGAATCCCTCCTTGTGGGAATCATCCCAATATCAAGTCACGTTCCATCCTGCTGGATGACGATAAACTCTGGAGAACCTTAAAATATGGCTCAAGTCCACATCAACTCCGTAGCATCAAATATATGCATGCTTACGATGATTTTGAAAAAAAGGGTAGCCTATGGACACACTCTTCAGGAATGAACCAAGTATTCACGGACATATGAAAATGACTTAAATTTATAAGAGAGTCTCGGACTAGGAAACAATACTCCCTTGGAAGGGCGTGGTGAGACTGACCTCACATCCTCTCGACCAATGTTTTTCTTAAGTGTCGTTGGCCAAATTGTCAGCGGACAAGCACCTACCTTTATAATGAAGGTCCTTGAATCTTGGATATTAGGGACATTGGGCATTCTTGGCTCCACAAATAAACCCATTGGATACCATCTTATGAAGTTACATCCAAGAAAGACTGATTACATGATTACATGACCCCCATGCAATCGCCCAATAGGACCAATAGATTCTTGTAGGGTTAATCCATCCTTCATTAAAGGATAATGAAACCGAATGGGTTGAAATAAATGAAGGGTAAATTCGATGAGAACCCATCAATATAGAAAAAAGGGATGGGTGACAATACTCATCGGCCATTTCGACACTGCCTGTAAACATACCACCTCAGAGGTGGAACATTGATCATACACTTCTTTGATGACCATGGAGTATGACGATTATGAGTGATCATACCTACATGGATATAGTGGGGAAAGATGGTCTTTGTTACCTAACCTAGAGATAGCATTGAAGTATGATTACCTAGTATGTTTTGACCTGGAGGCCTATGGAATAAATGAATATTCACAAGATTTAGTTTTTTATGAAATTGAAATGTTTCCATCATAGTTCCTATATTTTCCAACATGGAACTAAAGAAGGTATAAACTGGGATTTTTTTGTCGTGATTAGTGAAAAAAATATCAAAGTGGTTGTTCCGTGTATGTTAATTTAATTATTTTTATGTTATACACTCTTATTCACATTCACACTTATCATGGGAAAATTGGTGGTGTCCAACTGATTCTTTTTACTCACACCATACTCAGGCATTTCAGAGTGTTTATAAATTTCATGACCCAACATAAGAAAAAGGGTAATGGAACAATTGCAGATTTCTAAGCATTGGCTCATGAAGAATGCGTGGATCGGGGATGACACTAGAGGACCCCAAAAATGTTTTTTTAACCTGTCATTTTTTATCTACTAATTATACAATTGACATGATTACCACTTTGAGAACTCTTATATGTATGTAATTTGTTCATTCTAAGCATTTACTATGATATAATATTATTTTTCTTATTTATTATTTTCTATCCTACCAAATGATTCTGAGTGTATAGTCTCCCCAAAAATAGTCTTATACCCTAAATACTAGTTGAAAACCTCTTACAAATAAGGAGGAATGCATAATGTGCCAAAGCATCTAGATTGGACCTAGAGGTTTGGGTGGGGAAGTTATGGGGGGAAACCCATTACTTTCGAACATATGTTAACAAACTCATTATGGACATGCCTAAAAATGTGAGCAAATTCATAATTCCCATGTAACTATAAAAGAACTCATTATTACCATGCCTAATGATCTCATGAGATATCAGTATAAAATAATTTATTAGAGGGTGAAATAAGACCCCACACATCATTATACATACATCTGTGTACCATAAGAAATTGACATATCTAAATGAACTTAGGGTATGATAATGGTTTATTATATTTTCCAAAAAAATTACACATGACATAAAATTAAAAGATCAAAAAATATAATAAATATCTTTTTATGAAAGGAATCATATAATTTTGTTTTGTAAAATGACATAACCATCACTTCATGCGAGATAATACATTGAGGAAAAATCTAAGTTAAAATAAAAATGTTTTCAAAAAACCATTCAAATATTGTTAAAATAGATATAGTGGAAATTATATTCAAAAACATTGATAAGGGAATATAAATAATATTTTAAAATGTATTAGAGATATTTCCAAAACACATATCCTTTAAAAAATAAAAAGGTTATCAAAGAATATGGAGTGGAAGATTAAACATTTGGTTTTCAAATGATGGAAAATTATTTTCATTAATTCTTTTAAATACCATTTTTTTGAAAACAACATTGTGAAAAATATTATCAATGTTTATTTTTGGAAATGGTTAAATGGAATTATAAGAAAAATATAAAATTATCCATATTATAACTCCTAATTATATTTTATAACATTGGTGGGAATTAAAATATACCCATAGGTGAAAATATTCAATTATAAGAATGATAGATATTCTTACCAACATTACACATTTATTGTAGAAATTGTACTATTAAAGAATTTGATGTTGATAATGAGATGTAATTTTCATCTAGAAAAAAACGAAATACCAAAAAAATATTTTAATATTAGGAACATGTAAATCTTGAAAATTATATTCATGTAACAAAGGTTATGACCCAATAAATCTAAAAT
Source organism: Viscum album (assembly GCA_963277665.1). Lineage (NCBI taxonomy): Eukaryota > Viridiplantae > Streptophyta > Magnoliopsida > Santalales > Viscaceae > Viscum > Viscum album. The sequence continues at coordinate 781,653,404 of OY728119.1, forward strand.
TGAGTTGATGAAACCCTTACCATGATTTCTCACTTAGTTATCCTCTAACGTATTTTATAACAAAAATAACTATATTAATCATGTAATTTAAAACCTTAGCCCTTTACATAAGCATTAATATACATTATTTATATGGATACCCTTTACTGATATTATATTTCTGTATTCACAACATGAATTTGAAAACAAGGTAATGATTTTAGAATCTTAAAAAATACATAAAAGTGATTATGAAATAGATTACTTGGAGATAAAGATAGGATCTCATCAATCAAGAATCATCAATAAAGTAAATTATTTATTATGAACATGTGGAATAATAATCCCATTAAAATAAAAATTCATATGACATATAATGTGTTTTATTGTGAAAATGGTTTGAGATAATCATGGAGTGATTTTACCAGAATAAAAAATATACAAAAAATTGTATAAAATGGGTTTAATGAGTGGGAAGGGTAGTATATAATAAATAATTTATCATTTTATATATAAATGGTATGTTATTAACTTATTAAATGATAATAAATTTAATCTCATAAGCATTATAATAAACATAATTCTTGAATAAAAAAGAGGAGGAGAACCCTAACCTTGGAAAGCATCCCCTTAATTATTTGGAGGTATCCATATAATATTAGAAACTCCATGGAAATAAATCTTAGAGGGGGATGTAATGACACATCATGGTAAAGGCCTTTGGGTGGAGCAGAATTGGATCATGGGTGTGAGTGAGATCCATTTATAGTTGCGATATAGGTAATTTTCATGTTAAAATAGAGTTAGTTTTGGGGTAAAAATTGAATCAAATAGGGTGTTAGGTGGGTTTGGTGAATTAGGAAGATAAATTATAAATGTTACATATGGGTATGAATTTAATAGCGAAAAAGTATTTATTGAAGGATTAGATTAACTTTTAATAGTTTAAAAATTGAGATACTTTATTCACTAATTTGACTATGAATAATACTGATTAAAAATTAATAATTATAATTTTTTATTAATATAAATGCAAGATGATACTTATTATTGAATTTAAAAATTATGAATTCAATTGTGCGATCAATTTAACCTATTTAAATTTCTATTTATTATTAAATTAACATTTAAATTAAATCATATAATGTGTTGAATAATTTTATATGAATAAAAATGATGTTTTAATCATTAATTATTCTTAATCTTATTTAAAATTTATTAAAAACTAACTGGGAATTAATTAATTTTTATATATGTATGTACATTATATTATAGTATTAATATAAATTATATTCTTTTAATTTCATAAATACACAATATTTAAAAAATTATCATTTTTTTTGAAAGGCATGTTTCATCATGGTAACTAATTTTTACTTAATTTAGCATAGTCTTTGTGGATAAAATGATAATTACCATGATTCCAAATTTATTATGATAATTAATAATATGTATATAATTTTATCTGATTCTGTGTCTAAAAGTGAAGAAAATTACTTTTAATATAATAAAATATGAATTTGTTAAGAAAAATTTATTCTTTAAGAATATAATTACATTTTTTTATTACATATTTTTATATAGTTTTTGCAAAGTGGTTACTTCTGGTGATACCATCCATTTAAATGGCTATAATTAAATCGTATTAATTAATAATTTTATTAGGAAAAATAATTATTTCATGTTTCTTGCATGAAAAGATACTAACCATATATTTAATTATAGAAAACTAATTTCTTAAATAATGGGTCGTTACACATAGGATAAAAAATCTCAAAAGGAACTAGGATTTAAATATAAATCCCTTACTTCATGTACTTTCTAACTTCATACACATTGAAATGTCTAATATAATAAATTTATATTTACTATAAATATATTCCAAATCCAATTTTATAGATAAATAACTACATATCATTCCGTGATAAACTACAACTACACTTTTTTTAACCATTTTTTCATTGTTAAGAACATTCAGGTGAAAATTTGTACATTTTCCATGCAAATTTTGGTTTGAGGTCATTCTACTTGAACTATGGTCATGATTTCCTCATACAAAAATATTAATAATTAAATAATTATAATATTTATTCATATTAAAAAAATTATAGTTAATATATAATGATGTCATAATGAATTAATTACATCCCTTTGTAGAGATGGTAGTTTGTATGTATTCATAAGTGATGTTTCAGCTATTCAATGGATGGACAGAATGAAAGATAAATAAAAACTAAAAATTATAGAATAATTATTATATAAAAATTATTATGCATATATATATATATTAATGATATCTATTATTATTACCATCCATGTAAAAATTAAATGAAAAATGGTTCTCAATGCCTCATGGAGGTGGTAGTCCACAAAAACACATGAGCAACATTATCATTTTCCAACCGATGGAAAGATATCAATGTATAAAAGATACTATAATTGAAAGTATCATTATGTAATAAATATTATATAAAACATTTATGTCCATAATAAAAACCAACCAGGAATTGTGGTTATTTGAAATGAATCAAATTATTATTTAGAGGTGGTAGTCCAATCCCACACACTAGTGATACTTGGATTACCCTTTTAACGAAAGGAATGTGAAAAATGGTTGATAAGTCATAATAATAACAACAATTAAATATATTTATGATAATGAAATCATTAATTTATATTGGATAATATTGATTTATAAGATATATAAGAAGAAATAAATTTGAAAGTATTCAGTTTAGAGTTATTCCTGTTTACTAAGAAACCTCATTTGTCATACACCTTAATCTTTTAAAGGTTGATATTATGATCAAAACAAGAACTCTAGGACATGTTTAGATATTTTAAAAGTGTATTAGAGTAGTTATTTCATGATCTATATGGAAAATTAAGTTTCTTTAATAATTGAGAAATGGTATCCTTTTGTAAGGGAGGGAGTGGAAACACATGGAATTTTTGAAAATATAGAAATATATTAATGTATTATTTAAGTCAAGTGGATATAAATTACAAATAGACAATGATTAGATTTATATGGTATAAATTACATCAAAACATGTTATTAATTATTATTTTTGTAATATGTAAACATATCTCTTGTATTAATACCTTGTAAAACAATTTTATCATAAGCATGGAAACAAATTTTTACTGTTTTTACTATTTATTATGACACAAAAAATTAAGGTTGACTTGTAAAATTAAGATAATTATTTTTTAAAAAAATTTGGAATCCAGTTTAAAAGATTCGATTTGTGTATGTGTAAGAGTTTTATTTTTAAATAATCATGAAAATTTAAACAATATGGTTTTAAAGAAAATACATTTTAAATAGTAAAAATTGATTTTTTCCATATTCCATGCCAAGTAAAAACTATTAGATGAGTCATAAAACTGTTAAATAATAAATAATATCTAAATTTAATTAAAATAATTCATTAACAACGGTTAATATAATTTATTTAGATAAAAACTAATTGTGTTCATAGAAAATATTTTTTTTATAAAAACATCCTTATTTAACTTCAAATTCATATACTTTAATTTAAACCCAATTGATAGAAAATGAATTCATTTTATAATTTCATAAAATATCTGATTTTATAATTTTTTTACTTGTATTCATTAACCCAAATACAATATCTAGATGATAACTATGTTATTAAAAACAATATTATATTTGTATATCGAAGTTAATTTAAATTTGTTGTTTTGTTTAAGGAAATCTACAAAAGAAATTAAATTTATTTAAAGAGAAATGTCTCATAAAATTTTGGGGTGTTATATTTTAAAATCACTATTAAATTTATACTTTGAAATTAAATCACTCTAAAAAAATGAGGACACTTCTTCCATATCACATCATCTAGTTCCAACATAGATTCCTTAATTTTATGTTTTCTCCACAAAACATCCAATAGGTTAGTTGTCTTATTTCATATAAATTTCACTATTTTTTAAAGAATATCATATGCTTGTTCCTCATAAGAGACTTCATTATCCATTGGTATGACTATTATGTTTAGTAAATGTAAGGGATTATGTATGTACTTTCACGTGAGAGATAAAAAGGACACAACATGAACATTAGATAGTTTTAGTGGAAGTGCCATGTGATAATAAAACATGTTAACACAATAATGAATCATTTAGAAATTAATATATATTGGGATCAATATTACTGAATTTAAAAATCTCTTAATCCTCTTCCAAGGATGTATTCACAGTAATACCATGATACTAACTGTGAACTCTAGATCTCACTGAAAAATTTCAGAATTTTTTTTCAATTGAACTTGATCTTCTCAAATGTGATGCTAAATAGCTCTAATATTCTCTTCAATTTCCTTGTCTATCTATAGTCCCATTTATTTTTTTCCCTCTATTAATCCTAGAATTTTGGAGTTAGGTAATTCATCAAATAGATGGCTTCATAAGGATTTATATGAATTTTCATGTGAATGTTATTTTTGTAAGATAATTATACCACTGGAAGGTGTTGATCCCAAAAACCTTTGGAATCTATTGATTATGACCATATCATATCCTATTAAAATTAAATGGTCTTATAAGACTAAAAACTTTATTGGGTATGATATTTAGTGCTAATGTTAATCTTCATATTTAGTTCCATCTGAATACTTCTCCCTAACATAGAGGAAACCCTTCATTTTCAATCAAAAACAACAAAATATGGCACTATATATAATATTATGACATAATTAATGTATATAATAAACATAGTACAATGAAATAGATACTCTATAATATATATTAAATGTTATAATTTTATATGGTGATCGAATTGAAAACAAATAATATTATTTCATTAAAATGTTTTGGGGTGTCAGAATAAAAATTCTAGGGTAATATTTTTGGATGTCTATTTTTGTATAGGTAATGGTTGTAACAACCCATAATAATATGGTCTATTTACTTTAACTACTGACATTCCAAGCATTGAGATACTTACATTTCAAAATATATGATCATTTTATCCCACCAAAAGTAATTTTGATATCTCTATTATAACAGCCCAAGCTTAGCGTACATATAAATTAAATTATTTTTTGTGGAATACTTAATAAATATCACAAACAGAAACCCAAATATCATGTTATTTTAGCGACTTTAGAAACATAGAAACCTAAAAAATGTTACATACGTGAGATACATTGTCTCCAACTAGATTCTTCATGACTATAACACTTCTTTGATACATTCTATATAATACATATCTATGTAATACAGGGAAAGTAAAAATAGAGATGAGTGAGATAAGATGATCAGTAAGGGTAAACAAGTGTGATACACAAGCCTAATTATTAACATAAGGGTATAATAACAAGATCCTAACATTCGAATATCATACCCTTCATATCATAGAATATGATCCTGAATCATTTCGTAATGATTGGTCGTTCGTAAGATATGGATCATAATGTAATCAAGAGAATATGCCATGAAAGAACAACATATTAGTATGATATTGAATTGGGGTAGTCACATAATTTTTTTTTAACTCACAATAAGTTAGGGTACAATGCCAAAACCAATTATGACACTTCATGGGGAATATGTTGGGACACACCACCATCACCAATCATAGTCCTTTACTTGTAACGGATTATGTTTACTCCTCTTCCCATAGTAGATCAGGGTTCCCCGTCTTCCCCTAGTGGATCATATTTCCCTATATTCCCATATTGTATCAGGTTTCCCAATATAATATCGTGGATGGGGTTATCCAATATTCCCAAAGTGGATCCTGTTTCCCCATCTTCCTATAGTTTATTGGTTTTCGCAATATTCCCATTGTTATCCATCCCTTATAATGTATTACCACCATTATCTGATGATATATAAATCATTACCCAATGAATTGGTGGGATATATAGGTACCACCTGTCATATAATAAAATAATTCATACATGTACCACATTATAATGAACATCGAAACATATCATGACCCATAAAATTGATGGGTTTCGTAAATATCATATTATAAACTAGGAATTGGAATGGGTATCATAAAAATTTCTTTATATCATTACATATGAAAAAGTGATATGTCTCATAATCATTTCATCAAATAATAAACCATGAAAAGATGTCGGTTTTAGGAGAATATAATATGTGGAATAGAAACTGGTGTCATAAACATTGAGTCAGAAAAACATAAAAAAATCATGGATGAATAAGAATGGTATTATTGGATCCTATCCCTAGTAAATCATAAATTATAACAAATTATTTCATCTTATATAGAGAATTATTTTTGAAGAACAATTAAAACATTTCTAATTGAAGAGAGCATATCATTGAAAATCCTTTTTATAAAACCATTTCAAAATCCTTTTTATTTGAAAATACATCAATAACATAAAAAAGAAGTCTTGAAACCATTTGGAAACCCGTTTCTAGAAAATATATTTCAAACAATATCAATAAATATTGAAATCATTTAAATAAATTTCTATGATATTAACCTTTTGTAAACATATAAATGAATCATTGGAAATAATGTAAATCATTTTTTAAACATAATAGATTTTTGAAAATCATTTTTATTAAAAACATTTTTCTTTAAAAACAATATTAAATTAAAATAACCTGAATTTGAGGAAAATATTATCATTAAAAATGACACTACAAAATTACAATGGAAACTTCAAGGAAATGATAGTCATGGGGGTGGGTATGTTCGTACATTCTGAGAATTCCTTTTGCACCTTAAATTTTCAGAAAAGTGTCTTGATTAGAAAATGATAATATGAATCATTCAAAACCAATTTTTTAAAATTTTAAACATGGGTAAAAATATCCTTAAGTAATAATAGGATATTAATAAAACATTATTGTTATGATTTGTAGAAAAGATAGTTTTTAAAGGATAAATATTTTAGACTAAAATGAGAAATATTATTGGATTTTCAAAAAAATCATTATTATATTAAGTACATAAGAGTGTTAAAATGGTAATAATACAAGAATAAATCATGAATATACACAGGATAATGAAAATAATGAGTTAAATTTTTGTATGTATCTACATATTTCATCAATTAAAGAATATTCATAAACAATCTTGATAGATGATGATATTGTTTTAATAAACTCATAACACTTGGTAACTTTCAATTATACTCCCCATGTAAGGAAATTAAATTACATGAAACATAAATAATCATAAAAATGTTTTTTTTTCATGATGTAACATGTAAAACTGAAGTATATAAACCTTTCATAGTAATATTTTTGCATAACCTGGAATGTGTCTTAATGAAGGAAAATTGAGAAAAAATTAGTTTACAAATTGGGAATCATTTGAAACATAAACACATTGAAATAAATATAATAAAATAGATATTTAAATACCCATAAAAATATGTATTATAATCATTCAATACATTCATGGTCATTAAACACACCATATTTAATAAATAGATTGTTGACATGTGTTGTGTCTCACTGAAAATAAATGCGAGATAAGAAAACCTTGACTTTATTTCTTGAATTTCTTCATACACATTCAGAACATATTTAAAATAAATATAAGTCTATTATTAATATATCATATAAATATTTTTTATATATAATACCCTAAATTATTTTCTAACTACATTATATTACCCATTTATTAACAACTCAATGTTAATGTTATGTTTTATGTAATATTTGCTTTGTTTTTTGTATACGTTTTCAATTTTTATTATTGATTCTATTACATAGATATTTAATTAAAATTTTCCTGAATTTAATGTGTGATATAAATATAATATATATTCAATATATATATATAATAATATATAAATAATTTATATATGAAATAGAATACATTGTTCGTAGATACGGTATGTCGTACATAAGCATGAATGACATTTCCGTTTTATTATCATATTGAATAAAACTAAAATACATATATGTGTATATATATATATATATATTTTATAATTTCATTAGAATTATTATTTCATAAATATCATATACATTTACTAATCACATTCATACTATATTCCTTGAAGAGTGTGAATGAATCACATCGCTTTGAGGAGGCTGTAGTTTGCACCTCCAAAATCAAAGTTATCATATTTACACAAAACGTAAATCATGAATTTATGTATTAAATAATATTGAAAGAAGAATAAATACATAATTAATATAATATATATAATACAGAAACAAATTTTGCATCATTTTTACCAAGCATGAGAGGTCGTAAAGGAAAAAAACGAGAAATATCATTTCTAGAGGTCATTGTTCACTGTAGACAAGAATAGTATGATTTTTACCCATAAGATAGAAGTTTGTGTATGGGTAGGATAAAAAAATATAATAATGAAAATCATTATATTTAGAATATAAATGTGTTTATATAAGAGTTATGCAAGAATATTGGAGTGGGTGGATAATGAAAACAAAACAAGGGATCTTGAGGAAGGATGTTCTATGTCATATAGGTAACTCCTCTTGGTTTGCAACATAGTGATTCCTTGGATAGATTTTATTAAAATATTAAGGTTTAGAGGATTAATTTGAACATTTTTGGATGATATTTTTTAGGTTTTTTCTAACACAATATGTCTTGATAGGTGTGTGTAATGGGAAGAGTGAATGACTTTTTATATTAGAGGGGGAGTTGTATTCTTGTAAATAATAAAATGTATAAACTATTTATAGGTATACCTTACCTAAATTGATAAAAATGGAAAAATAATGTATTAAATGAGATTTATTATTGGTATAGAACTACAATACAAAAAAAAGATCTTTAATATTTTAATTTTGTTCCTTAGCATCTAGGTTTCCCCAATTTTTCCATTTTGGTTTTTATTGAAGTAAATTGTTTTCTAACATGCATAATTTAACCATAAAGACTAAATTAATGTGAAATTTACTAGAAAATATATTCCTTATATAGTAAAAATATGATAAATAATTTATTAAATATAAATTCTATGTTTTTGGAAATTAATTTTAAAACAAGTAGATGTAATGCAAATAAACACTATTTTAACCTGTATCATGCTAGAAATGATTTTAAAATATATGGGTCAATATGTAAATTATAAAAAATAAATTGATATATTAATGGGATAAATTTGATGTATGTTAAATATTAAATGTATCTTTTTTGAATATGGTATTTTTATTAATTTAATAAAACATCATTTATTGTAATATAACATTAATGTAAATTTTGACATCATTTTTTAATTATAATTTAAAAATAACAAAAACCATTTGGAATAAAAATATATTAAGTTAAAATATTTTTATCATGATATATTTTCATACAAAAATAATATAAAATAATAATTAATGAAATTTACTTTAAATTAAATGTTTTTAGAATCGTTTAACTTATTTAATTATTAACAAAATAATCCACGTGTTAGCATTTATTAATCATTTAATGTAACTAATTCCTCCCATAAAATTTTAATAAAATTATCATGATATGAATAATTATTTAATATTCAAATTAATTTCAATAATAGAAACTATGTTTCGGCTTCCATACTCAAAAGCCTTATAAATATTAATGGTAAGGAAGGTTCATGTTTTGTCATTTCCCTTACTTAACATATTACATGGGTCACATTCATGAAAATGTGTGTCAATAAATCAATAAAATATAAACATGAGGGGATACTATCTAAATACTATTATAGAATTGATATTATACACTTTTATAGGTCATTTTGGACCTTAAGTTTATGTTGTAGTCCCTTATGAAGTAGAAATTTATCTTAATCACTACAATTGAATTAAATTAATTTTAACAACATTTTTTATCAAAAAATAATTTCATCATATTGTACTATAAATATTATACATATTAAAACATTTTATATCACTTTTTAAATTCAATTCTCATAAGTGTACAAATTAAATTTTATGATAGTCTTGCAAACGTGGAAAGAAAGTGAGTTTTTTAAAATGAAAATGCTCAAAAGTTTAATATGTCTTTATATCTCAATTTAATATAAAAGTGATTCCAATTAAATAATTTAGATATATTTATATATGAAATATTTATACTTTCATAAAAAAATTAAATATAATTTAATTGTAATTTCTATTTAAATGAAAAGGCAGTTTTATACAAAAATGAAGTTTTTTTACTATTCATTAAAAAATAAAAACTTCTTTGTAAAATACTAAAAAATATCAATAAGATAATTTTTCAATTTCTTATTTAAAAATAATTATTTTTTAAAAAATTAATATTTATAGAAATTTTAAACTTTTGTCTTATAATAGGCACTCCATCAAATGGCAGCAAAACATGGTCTTACTTGTAACGCAAGATAACTCTCTATAGTGTGTTGTATAAGTTTAACAACATTTTGCGTATAATGAAATACCAAAATAGTGTCTCTATATATAAAAAAAAATATTCAATGTCACATTAAATGATAAATTTTAGAAATATTATATTAATTTGAAAAAACTTAATTGGAAAATATTTGGTTATTACATTATACCCATATTAAAATGATTTTTTCCCTCAAAAATCATTTGGGTTATTAAATGTTTAATACATGAAACTTCATTTTATAGAAAAAAATTGTAAAATGAATACTAAAAAATCCTTCAAAAAGGGAGTGTTGAAAATATGGAAGTTACCCAAAGTAACTCATAACCTTTTGTCCAAATGGGAGAAAATTGGTGGGAAGTGAAAACATGAACACGGATGAAACATTTACTGATGGAGAGTGATAGAGAATGGGGTTAAGAGAAATTTAATAATCACAATGAAATTAATCTATATTTATCCAAGGCTCAATTTTATTCTGTAGAAAATATGGTACTAGGATAGGATTTTTTGATTATATATCTTCTCCCTAGAGCTAAATAATTTTCATGAGATAAAATATTTACATAATGTCATTCCTTCTCATATACACAATATCCCTCTTTTTTCCTTTATCTATTTCCACTTAATATATTACTCTATGAAATGAAGGTGAATTTTTTTTCCATAAGTACTAACGGATCATGATATCCATGATATGTCATCACATATTTATTTTGTTACCATCAAGTCAAAGTGGTTAGAATAGGTTATCCAGTTTTACTAAATCCCCATGAGGTCAGATAATAGTTTAATCCCACAATATTCATCTTATGTTTAAATCTAACATTCAACAAAAGGATAACCAAATAACCTCTTAGAAAGATGAAAATACAAAATGTTATAAAAAAGATCATTGATCCCCTATATATCACAAAGTTTATCTGGGTTGACACATTTGAAGCATGTGAATACCCTCATATAATGTTCTTTTTAAGGATATAAATGACCTAAATTAACATAAATACTTTAGGAAAACAATAATTATTACTTATTATAATGTTTACTAGATATATTTTTTAATCCAAAAAGTTGTAAAATTAATAGATGATAACATAGACTACATTGTAAAAAAATCCTTTATCAGTTGGTAGGTCATAAATATTATCCCATTTACTTTATAAAAACCAATAATATCTTTATCCAAGATATACAAAATTTCCATAAAATCTTGATCATATTCTTTATTACCTTCACTTAATTTAGAAAATCACTTCTCTATGTCTTCATCAACATTTTAGATATCATTTTGAGTCTTTATGGAAAAACTTATACTAAAAATACCTAAATATTTCAGGATTCATATAACATGATATTTTAATTAAAAAACATATACACTGCAATCATGAAACATTTTTCTTAAATCATCTATCATGGTTCATAATCTTATTAATTTATACCAATTTCCTATAATATGAAATATGTATAATGTCTTAGGGGTCATTAACCTCAATAAAATCATGATTCATACATTTAATGTAAATAATATATGAAACAAATCACATATCCTTCACATTTCATTTGTATTCTCTTTATCCTTAGTGGTATAACCAATCCCCGTAGACCTTCCTCATTCTCTTCATGATATTTACACTTAGGAAATCAATTTTCATTATGGCCAGACATTCCACATCTAAAACAATCAATGTCAACCTACTTCTTTTATGTTCCCAATATTGAATAAATAAATAATGCATTGGGTGAGAAACACTTATCGTATAATAAAACCACATAAAAATAAAATATTACATATTGGGAATCTAAATATTGGCACATAATTTTTTAATCTATGGAACCTTAGGTTTATCCTAGTTTATTCATAATCATATTATATTTAAATCCATCATGATGGATTGTAAAGTGTTTTATAATTTCAGAAACGCATCCCCCAAAACTATCAAACCATATGAAAAGTATGGCCCATTGTCATATACCATGTTACGCTTGAGTCAGGGATGACATAGATTGTTAGAGTTGTTTCTCCTAGGTAGATCTATTATAAAACCATGTCCACCTATAGTATCCAAATAGGGATTTATTTCTTTTAAACCACTCACTCTATGAATTAAAAAAATTGAATACATTTTTCTATACTTACACTTATCCTTATACTTATCCTTAGACATGTCTTTAGGGTTCTCACTAAGGTTTTCTCATCCTAATTTCCAATGTATAACTCAAATTTTTCACTAATACCAACTATAAAGACCAAATATTACAGTATATAAACATTACATTATTTTTATAGAAAAATTAATATATTAAAAAAAATATTATCCAAAATTCCATATTAGTTTAGTGACTTTGGAAATATGGAAACATAAAAATTGGTTTAAAAGTTAGCTACATTATTTCTTACTAGGTTCTTCCTGACTAGAACCCTTCTTAGAAACATAATATATAATAAAAATATTTAAAACATGGGAAAGGTGACATAAAAAGGTGTGAGATAAGACGGTCATCAAGGATAAACAAAGGTGATACATTATAATAATCACGAACATAAGGTTATGAGAACATTATCATAACAATTAAATATCATACACTGCATATTAAATAACATAAACATTAATCATGTAATAATGATTTGAAGTTCATAAGAAATTAATCATAAGTAAATCTAAACCATAATCCATTAAAGAATAACTTTTGAGTAAGAAATTAAATTTTGGAGACACATAAACATTTTATATGATTCCATATACATAAGCGAATATTACCAAAACTTATTAGGGAACTCCATGTGAACTAAACCTACTTAGTGGGACACACCACCATCCCCAATTATAGTACTTTCCTTATAAGAGATTGGGTTTACCCATCTTCTAATAGTGGATTAGTTTTCCCTATATTCCCATAGTGAATTGGGTTTCCCCATATTCCCATAGTGGATTGGGGTTCCCCATCTTCCTATAGTGAATAATGTTTCCCCATCATCCCACATTTGATCAGTTTTTCTGATTATCCTATTGTGGATCAGATTTCCCCATATTCCCAGAGTTGATCAATCCCATCGAATAGTTTTGCATCATTATCTTATGAGATATAAATACTTACCCCACACATTGGAGTGAGATATATGTCCCTCATATCACATTATAAAATCATTCATTTATGGGATACCAGATAATAAAACATTCATTAAATCATTATACATAAAAATATTGGTTTTTATAAATATCTTATCGTAAACTATTAAATGAAATGGGTATCATAGACATTTAAAAATATCATTACACATAGAAAAGAGATGGGTCTCATAATCAATTCCTTGATGCATAACTAGTTAAAAGAAGTGGGTTGAAATAGAATATAGGCCGTGGAATATAAATGTGTGTTATAAACATCATTCCATAAAAAAACAATTTAAGAAGAATATTAATTGTATTCATGGATCATATCCCTAGTATAGAATAAACTCTAACAGAGTACGCCATCAAATAAGGAGAATGTTTTTGAAGGATCCTATAAAACATTTGTTATGGGAGATTGGATTTCATTGAAAACCCTTTTTATAAATCAATTTCAAAATAATATTTAGTGGAAAATCATTTGATAACATAAAAGTCAATTTTTTCCATTTTAAAAAAATTTTCTAGAAAATATATTTCCAAACATATAATTAAATATTGAAATCAATTAAATCCTTTTTTTAGAAAATAATCTTTTGAAAACATATAAAAGAATCATTTAAAATCATTTAAAACACTTTTTTAATAGATAACACTTTTGAAAAATATTTTAATTAAAAACTCATTAAATTAAAAACAATTCCATAAAATTAATAAACACTTTTATTTAAAAATAATCATGTAAACATAAAAAGGTAATCAATATTTAAAATATGGTCATTCCCATAGGTAACTCCGTACATGTCGAACATTACTTTTTCACCATAAAAGTTTAGAAAGTGCCTTGATTGGAAACTAATAAGAATATTCCACTTAACACTATTTTATGAAAATTTAAAACATGGTTCAAAAAATCCTTTAATCTTCAAATGTTAATATTAAAACGTTTTTCAATTTTTTTAGAAGGCACGGTTTTTAAAGAACACAGATTTCCTATAGGAAGGAGAAACAAAGTTAGATTTTAATAAAATACATTTCATAATTATATTAAGTAAAAAGGAGTGGGAAATGGTCCTAATAAGTTAATAAACCATTAATATAAATAGGGGAATGAAATTCAGGAATGATCTTGGGATATGAATCAAAATATTTCATCAATTGATGAATAGTCATAAACAATCTTTAAAAATTGTGAGATTGTTTCATTAAACTATTATCACTTGGTAACATCGAATTATACCCCCATGTAATAAAATGAAATTAAATGAAAATTAAAATATATATAAATGGAGTATGATCATTATATAAAATTTAAATTAGCATTATATACACCTCGTAAAATAATATTCTTGGATAACCAGGAATGTGTCTCAAAGAAGGATGATTGAGAAAATATTACTTTATTAATTTGGTAATGTTTGAAACATTAACACCATGAAGTGAAGCACATAAAATAGATGTGTTAATAAAAATAATATTTTGAATAAGAATCATAAAATAAATCCATTATCAATAAACCCACCGCATATTAAAAATTAGTGGTGAACATGGTTTGTGTCGTAAAGAAAATAAAAGTGAGATGAGAAAACCCTTACCTAATGTTTTGACTTTCTTCATACACATTAAAAACTTTTATATAATAAATATAAGTTTATTATAAATATATCATAGAAAAAAAATTATATCTAATACCATACATTATTTGTTTATGACATTATATAACCCCTTTATTATCGTCTCCTTGTTAATGTTTTGTTTCAAGTAATATCTACTTTATTTTTTGTATATGTTATGTCTTGTTATTTAGGACCATATTACATATATAATAATTTAATTATTTTCAAAATTTATACCCAAAATCCCGAGAGCCAGGAGGCCTGCTCCCATAAAATTAAATAAAAGTTAAAACAGTACAAGCCACTCAGAAAGGGGGAGCCTTGCACAACCTTGTAAACACAGTACCAATACTATCATTGTGAACAAAATCATTGCAGTACTCAGGGAGAAAAAAGGACCAGCTAGAACTCACCTCAAGGATTTCTCTTTTTGACAATGCATCCGCCACTTGGTTCGCTTCTCTGTAAACATGAGAAACCTCAAGAGAAAACAATTCAGCAATTTTGAGAGCACCGATCCAAGCAGGGAGCATCCTCCATGGAACCATCCTGGACCGCTCTTTAAGAACCTTCACAGTAGTAGAAGAGTCCGATTCAATCCACATCTTCCTCCAGCCATAACGAGCAGCATACCTTATAGCCTTTATCATCACCCATAACTCCGCCTCAAGAGCATAACTGTTTCCAATGTAATGAAAGAAGCACCCATTTACGAAACCTCGGCAGGTCCTAAAGACGCCACCACAACCAGCAGGCCCTGGCGCGCCAGAAGTTTCCCCATCCACATTCACCTTCAAAAAACCAGCAATTGGAGGAATCCACCTAATGTGTTTCATCACCTTCGGCTTCCTCTCCCTGCCACAAACACCAAGAGATCTTAATATGATGAAATCAGACATGTTGTTGTACATGCAGCTAGTTTGCTTCTCCGAAGCAAGCTTGATGTTTCGATGAACCGCCATCAATCCCTCTTTGAAGAAGGGTCTGCCGCCGTTGAACACAGTATTATTCCGATCCTTCCAGACGTAGGAAATAACAGACACAACAGCAGTAATAAGCAAGGAATGAACCTTCTCACTATTTTCCTGATGTATAGCAGAATTCAGCAATGAACCAACCGATGTTAGATCCAAGCTACAGTGAAAAATTCCTGTGATATAAAGCCAGAACCGAGCAGCAAAATTGCAGTTGATAAAAATGTGCTCAATAGACTCATACGCAGCAAGGCAGAGTGGGAAAACCGAAGCCAAACTCAAACTTCTCTTTTGTAATGCAGATTGAATTGGAAGTCTGCATTTCCAAATCCACCATATGAGAAGGGAATCAGCCAGCGGGATGTAAGCTATCCTCACCACCATCACCCATGCAGGAGTTGGATTATTGTTGCCACACTGCATAGCATAAGCCAGCCTGCTGGAGAAGACACCAGCCGTGTCAGGCTCCCAGATCAGAGTTTCTGTGTCCATGAAATCATAATCTGAGAATTCCACTTGGAGAGTAGCAGGAAGTAAAGCTCGGGCCTGTGTATTGACCTGAAAATCACCAACAGAGATATCCCACAGGTTTAAAGGAATAGTAGCAGCACTATCAATAGGGCATGACAACCATTTTGTCGTCTAACAGTTCAGATGAGAATCAGAGCAGACAAGCCACTTGGACTGCAGCATGATCTCGGAATAGGTACTCCGAATTGCGGCCCATACAGAGGACCTCAGGTACACATTCGACCTTCGACAAAGCCTGTCAAAAAATCTGTTGTAAAGAAACTCCAAGGAAAAATCAGAACTAGCGAGGAGTCTCCAAGTGAATTTTTGTAGCAAAGCATCATTAAAAACCCTGACGTCTTTAAGTCCCATTCCACCATTTGAAAGAGGCCTAATGCAGTCCATCCATTTAACGGTAACCAATTTCCTCTGCTGAATTGAGCCAGTCCAAATAAAGTTCCTGATCAAGCGAGCAAGATCCTTGAGCAAAGCGACAGGCCACTTATATAGTGAGAATGCATACACAAACATTTATGTGACGACTGAGTTCACAAGACAAATCCTACCCGCCTGTGACATTGATTTCCCCTTCCAACTGGCCAATTGATTAGTGATTCTAAGAGAAATATCCTCCAAGTAGACCCTCTTCACTCTTCCCCAAAACATAGGCAGTCCAAGATAGGTAAAGGGTAGGGAGCCCCTTTTAACTCCAAGCCTTCTGGCCACTTTATTTTGCTTAACAGTTCGAACGCCTTCACCAAAAACAACAAAGGATTTACTCCATCTTATGACCTGACCTGAGACTTCCTCATAGTGATTAAAGATAGTCTTTATAGAAGTTATGGTTTTTCTATCAGCCTTAGAGAAGAGTAGGATATCATCAGCATAGAATAGATGAGAGGGAGTGAAGCAGTTCCTCCCATACACCATTCTCTGATAGATCCCAGAGTTAACAAGATCATGAAGGCAGGTGCTCAAATAGTCCTCGGCCATGGAAAATAACAAGCCAGATAAAGGGTCACCCTGCCGTACACCCCTAGAACATTAAAAGAACCCCCTTGGCGATCCATTGACCAGTACGGATAGTCTAGCACTTTCCAAAATGGATTTAACCAAGCCAATAAACTTACTTGAGAATCCATGCATGTTCAAAACAGAGAAGATAAAATCCCATCTGATCGTATCGAAAGCCTTTGAGATGTCCAGCTTGAGCGCCATATTTCCATGCCTAACCTTTTTTCTCATGATGTTGACACATTCTGAAGTAGTAAATAGACAGCTCTGTATATTCCTGCCAGGCACAAAGCCGAACTGATTAAAAGAGATGAGGGACCGAGCAATAACACCAAGTCTTGTTGCAATAATTTTGCTAATGACTTTGGGAATGGAGTTCCCAATGGCAACTGGTCTGAAGTCCTTGATATCAAGCGCATTATCCTTCTTGGGTAATAAGGCAATGAAATTTGAATTCATTCCAAAAGGCATATAGGAATGATAGAAGAATTCCCGGACTGCTTCTGTCACTTCCTCGTGGAGGATGTCCCAGTAGAACATGAAAAATTTGTTGGAGAAGCCATCAGGCCCAGCCACACTATCAATGTTCAGAGAAAAGAGGGCATCATGGATTTATTTCATGTTAGGAATATCAGTAAGTTTTCGGTTTTGCAGCTCATCCAAGCTTGGTTCAATACATCTTATGACCTTGTCTGAGATGTCCTGCCCTGATTCAGAATAAAGATCTTTAAAATATTCAGTCACAGAATTTACAATGTCATTCTCAGAGGTGTGCAGGCTTCCACCAATTCTCAAAGCCTTGAGATTTCTCTGAACTTTCTTCTCCTTGTGCATGCAATGAAAGAACCGAGAATTCATGTCCCCCTCTTTTAACCATCTTGCACTGTACTGATTTCTGGCCAGGTTTTCCTTAAGACCTAGCAGGTTATCAAGCCTTGAAGCTTCCAGTACCTCTTGTGATGATACAGAATCATGCGACATGTTGTCCTGCTGATATTCATACAAGTGAGAGTCCGCCTCTTTGATCTCCTGGTCAAGTCTGGAAAACGATTTCTTACTCCACTCCCTTATTCCAGCCTTAACAGCTTTCAGTTTCCCGACAAGGATATGCAAAGCACTGCCTTGTACAGGCTCTGTCCAAGCTTTCAAAACAACATCCCTGCAACCAGGGACCGTTAACCAGGCATTGTTGAACTTAAAGGGTAAAGGTGCTGACCGTGAAGTGCTAACACAAATATCAATTAAAATCGGATGATGATCAGAATGTAGCCTGGACAAAGTGATGCCAGAAACTTCCATTTCCTCACTTTGACCACTAATCTGCACTAAGCATCTATCCAACTTTCTTGCTTGCCTCCCGAGGTGAGTATGCCTCTGCCATGTATAATCAGCACCTAAAATTGGTATTTCAATCAGATTACATTGATCAATGCAAGTGGAGAAATCCCACGCTGCTGCACGACAAAAGTTATTCCCAGTTTTCTCCTCCGGTCTCAAGACTGTGTTAAAGTCACCAAGTAAAATCCATATTTTATCCATATTCGCAGAAATATTCACAAGACTACTCCATAGACTTCTCCTCCTTACATACTAGTTAAGAGAATAGACAAAAGTAACACAAAACAGATCTGACTGAAGGGCGCACGTTAGAGAGACAGACTGACAATCTGATTGAACAGATTCAATACTCACAGTATTGTGATTTAGAACCCATAGAGCCTCAACATCACTGTCAGACTGATTTGGAGTAATAAAAGAGTAACCTAAAGTCGACCAATTGAAGGACATCCAATTGGAAAACTTGATTCTGGGCTCAGCGATTCCAATCAGCATTGGTTTGTTGGTCAGAATAATGTGTTTCAGGACCTTGACCGTAGGGGAGTTCCCCAGACCCTGAAAATTCCAAAAGAGGACTTTCATTGATGAGAGGCACGCTTCCTAGTGCATGGACCAGCATATCTGGGTGTTATGCTTTCCTTTGTTTCATTCAAAAAAACCTCCCCCTCTTCACTTAAAGAACAGCCATCAGTGGCAGTGACAGCATCATCATCAGACAAGGATGAGTACCTGTTAACTGAGCCGAGTGGTTCTGTCAAGGTAGCAGGGAGTTTCCTCCTTGCCACCTTCGAGACATGCACTTGGGAAAATTCCCCATCAACCTGCACTGCCAAAATCCCAGCATTGAGAGGTTCCCCCTGCCCATCACTTCCAGCCACTTCTTCAGACATGAGAGGCTCCTGTTTGTCTTCCTGATCACCAGCAGAAATCTCCACATTTTCATTACAGACCTCCACGTCTTGAATTCCAACAGGAGCATCAACTATTAAGCCCTGCTCATTTTCCTCGGCCACTTGATCCTCAACAGAAGCAGCAATTGGATCAGAATGGCTCACATTTACTAATCCCGTCCTTAATAATTTCCATATAGATTTTGAGTGAATCACATAGCTTTGAGGAGGAGATAGTCCACACTTTCACAAACGAAGTTATCTTATTTACTCAAAATGGAATTAATGAAGGTTTGTGATATATAAAAATTAAATAATAATAATTATTATATAAAAACTACAATATATATAATATATTAAAATAGTTTCCATCATAATTACCAACCATGAGACGTGCTAATGGATAACGAAAAAACATTGTTTCGTGAGGTGGTAGATCTCCGTACACAAGAACAATATATTTGATACCCATTGAGTGGAATAGATTATAAGTGTAGGTTTAACCCTTATAATAACAAAATATATGTATATTTAGGATATTGAGTTTGTTATATAAGCATTTAATAAGATGATTTTAGTGGTGGAGAAATAAAACAAAATAAAGGAGCTTGAGGAAGGTTGTAACCTATACTGTGGGTAACTCTTAATGGTTTGTACCAAGGGATTACATGGATGGATTTAGGAAAAAAAGAGTCATCTTGGATGTGTATAGGTATGTTATGAGGATATTTGATTATAATTTTTATAATCCAACGTTTCTTCAAAGGTGTGAGGAATAGAAAGAGTGAATGCTTTTTTATAACAGAGGGGGAGTGACATTATTGTAAATACCAAAGGGTATGCTCTATTATGAGGTCTCTCATACCACATGTGCCTCCAAAATGGACACTTAATGAATAAAATTGGATTTATGGTTGATTAAAAACTCTACCACACAAAAATAGGTTCTTGACTATAAATTTATTTCTCAATCACTATGATTCCCCAATTTTATCATTACCTTTTTAATTAAATTAACATGCTTTCGGAAATAAGTAATTTTACCATTATGAATAAATTAAAGTGATATTAATTAGAATATATATAGAAATTTAATTATAAATCATATATATAATTTATAAATAATAAATCCAATGTTTTTAAATTTTAATTTTAAACCAAGTGCATGTGACGCATCAAAATATTGCTTTAACCAGAACCATAATAACATTTTTATGATATGTGGGTCAATATGTAAATTAAAAAATCTAAATTGTTCTATTAATAGACCATATTTAATATTTATTAACAAATATAATTCACATGGAAGAATATAATATTTTTATTAATTTTAAAAAATATCTTTTATAGTGAAATGACATTAATGCCTATTGTGAAATTATTTATTTCATTTTAATTTTAAAATATCAAAACAATTTCTTAATTAAATTATATTAAGTTAAAAATTTTATAAAATGATATATTTATTTAAAAATAAATTGTAAAATAATTATTCATGAAATTTACTTTACTTCATTATTTTTAGCATCATTTATCTTATTTAATTATAACTAAATAATCAATTTGTTAGGGTTTGTAAGGTTTTTAATGTAAAAAAATACTCACTAAAAATAATATGTAAATTTTCAGGATAAAAAATCATCTAACATTAAAAATAATTTTCATAGCCAAAACTATGTAGCTTCTTCAACAATCAAAATACATATAAATTCTCAAGGTAAGGAATGTTCCCATTTTTCATTTTCCATAACAAGCTTATTATATGGGTCATTTTCTTGAAAAAGATTCCTACTAACTCATAAAAATATAATGATGATGGATATGGTCTAACTACTAGAGTCCAATGTCTTTTGGAAAAGTTTCTATGTTATTTCATCATACAAGCTTATGTTTCAGTCCCTTGTTATGCTTAATTTTACATTAATCACTGTAATTAATTTTAATTTTTTAGTGCTATATTATATTAAAGATTACTTTTATCTTATAAAAATATAAATATTATATTTATTACATCAATTTATGTCCTCTTTTCAAATTTAATTCACTGATGTGGAATAATTATGTTGAATGCTAACCCAAGAGACCTGACACAAATGTAGGTTTTTAAAATAAAACTAATGAGAAGTTCATTAATAATATATATATATATATATTAAATATAAAAATTATTAAAATTACCAAAGTTATATAAATAGATATATATTTCATAAATTTTGAATTTAAAAAATTTAAAATATTATTCAACATTAAAAATTGTTTAAATGAAACAGTTGTTTTCAACTATAATGCAGTATTTTTCAATATTCATCAAAAAGGAATCCTAATATAAAAATACAAAATAATATTCATAAGATAATTTGGACATTAAGAATTCAAAAATAGAGTTTTTTTCAATTAAAATTTACATATTTTTCAAAATATAGATTTAAAATAAGCACACCATCAAAAGGAGGTAAAACTAGTTATTGTGTGTAATGCAAGCTATCTCAGTGTTCTGTGTTGTGTTAGATTAACATTGTGTTGCATATAATGAAATAAAAACACATTTTCCCCATATAAAAGAATATATATTCAGTGTTTCAATACATAAAAATATTAAAATGATTAAATTATTTTGAAAAAAAATTATTTCACAAAATATCAGGGTGTTACATCTTGACATCTTCATAATTCTACAATAAATAAAGAATGATTTTCTATAAGATTATAGTAATATATATTTTATCATTTATGGTATTCATGTTACACATAAATTATTTCAAAACATTACAATCATTCATTGTAATGGTTGAAAACATTAATATTTCTCACCTTCTTTTATATTTACACATCCAATTTATGTGCCTTATTAATCCTCCTATGGATGGATGGGTGAACATTCATTTGAGAAAGATATGATTTTACCCTTTCCCTCTGATTTTAATATCCATCATACAAAAATCCATTAAAATTGGATACTTTTTAATCCTCATAATACGAAAACTATAATGGTATTTCTAATTCAGAGTATCATCCACCTTGTTCGTCATCCTAGGGTGGTAGGGTATTGAGTAGTCATAATATTTAATAAACTCTTACTATCACCACTAAAAAATATTCAATTGTTTCTATATTAATATACACATCAATGTTTTATGATCTTTATATATAAAACATTATTCACCATAATTATAATGCCTCTATATTTTCATTATAAAAATGATTGTTGCAAACTATAAATCACGAGACATGTAATTTTTCTAGTGAATTTCAATTGGCATGACACATAGACTAGCATTATATAATTATATATGAGCAAACATGTCATTTCCTCCCATAATAAATCATTAATGACTGAAAAACCTTATCTACTATAGGTTAGTGTTTGAACATGTTTATTGACCAATCATCATTCCATATCCAATAAATTTTCATCACATTTTTTTACAAAATAACTTGTCTCCATTTTGAGTCTACGGGGTTATTGGATTATATAGCCATGAAAAATCCTTAAACAAGCACCATTAGTATCTAATATTTTGATGAAAACTATAGATATTAGTTAATTGGGTTAGACTGGGAAATTTATTAATATCTTCTATCATTGAAGGATCCATCAATATACCCTCACATGATATTATATGAGCGAAGAATGAAACATTTTCATGAAAAAAATTAGAGTTGATAATTTTAGCATACTACTTATCCTACCTCATGATATACAATAAAATCATAAAATTAACTTTATACTCTTCATTTCAATTCAAATATTAATATCTTATATAAATAAAACCATAAAATGATCAAGATAAACTCTAATGAATCTATTCATTAAATACATGAAGATATCTAGAGCATTGGTATGTCTAATTAGTGTCACTATAAATTTATAATGATGATACTTCAAAAAAAGGATATCATGGGAATATATGCCTCCTTAATTCCGAATTTATAGTGTTTAGATCCTAGACTAATCATGGAAAAATATCAATATCTGATCAAATATGTCATTGATATGCAGTAGATGATACATGTTTGTAATAGTGATCTCGGTAAGTTCTCAATAATCAATTCAATGACGCATTGTCCCATCTTTCATCTTAAAAATATAATAGGTGAATCCTATGGTGACACCCTAGGGTCTATGAATCCCTTATCAAGATTCTCTTAGAGTAACCTCATGAATTCCTACAAATCAATCATGTTTATTATATATGGAGTCTTCTAAATAGGTCTACCGCATGGTATGATTTCTATTGAAAACTAAACTTCATGGTTTTTAGGAAGACTCGTATTTTCTTAAGAAAATATATCTACATAATTCTAAAAAAGATTCTTATCCTTAATGATGAGATTCTCTATAACCATATGAGATACTTACCCCTAATGAATAGGTAGTAAGACCATTAAAAATAAGGCAACCTCTATTGTAAGTTCATATTCATCCTCACGTTGAAAGATGATCATATGTTGAAATCGAATGACAATGATTACATCCCTCATCAATAATTGATATGGGATATACATAAAGATATCCAATACATTCCAAAATCATATTAAATTCAAATAGAGGTATTTTGAAAAGATTTTCTAGAATCCAATTCCAAAAAAATTATATTAGATAGGAGATATAAACTTGATATGTGAACATTATACCATTATGATATTTTACTTATAACCCAATATATAATCAATGAGACGGTGACATGATAAACTTATAAAATTATTTAGAAATAAAAGAGTGGGTACATATATAATGAAATAAAATATTTATAGTTCTATAATGGATGTTAAATTTATCATTCCCTGCGACATTCTTCTGACAGAATTTAGTTGTTGGGATCACCTGATTTTTCTCTTAATCTCTTGGCTAAAGTGGTTTCATCTTTTGATTGTTTTCATTATCCAACAGATTCATGAATTGATTTTTATGGAGTTCATTCTGTTGATAATTATATTATTGGAATACGGGTGTCACATTTCGTTAATATTTTTTAACTATTTAATTCATTTACAAGTAACTTCACATCACTTTGACATTCATTTTCGTGATAATCTTCATTTCCATTATTAAAATTTTTACAGCACCCTAAAAGGATATTTCTTCTTTGCTTCAATTCACACTTCTAACATGAAAGAATATTTACTTTCTTTCCTCCTTGGGTTTATAGTTCGTATTTTCTTGATATTCCATATTACCCTTTTTATATGTAAAACAATGAGAATACTGAGAGTATCCAATTTTTAGTTCCCAATTGAGAGAATGTAAAAGGATTTATTAATAACTATAAAAGTATATAGTATCCTATACCATTTAGATACATGGTACAAAGACACTAATCAATCTTTCAACATTTCATTTAGCATATACGATTATACAAGATGCCTGACTTACATTTCTGATGAAAGTTTCCTTACAAGTACTAATATATTCTTCATCATTCTACATCAATGCTGAAAATTACCTTACCATTTTCGTGAGAAGTGTTCATGGAATAAATTTGTTGAAACATATTTTCTAATCTAAACCCTTTTAATGAAATCAATTTCATCATATTTCTCATATTCTAGATTAGAGCCCACCATTATGATGCTTAAACTTCCAAATTATATAATTCCAGGGAATACATTTTAATGATTTAAAAACTGAAGAAAAATAAAATATACTTTCAGTCATATAGGTCCACTGCTGAAAATTTAATGGATCTTTGGGGAATTTGTTTTATACATTTCCGCATAAAATACTCAATTGTGAATTATTTCATCCTGTGCATGTTTTAAATATCAACAAGATTCTATTTTTCATTCATTTCCAAATGGTGTTATGTTAGAATAATCATAAGGGTTTATATCCCAAATGAGATTTCATTTGGTATCCCATGAAGAAAAGGATAATAGATCCAACCATATTAATCAATAACATGATTCCTCGTATGATTATCTAATAAATAAGAAAAAAACGCATAGTGTGAGAAACAACAATAATAGTGGGTACTAAAGTATAATGAAAAATAAAAAATATGATATATAAATCTTGAAGCATTCTTTTCAATATGTGAAACATTAGGTTTAACCTAGGATATTCACAATCAGAATCTATTCAAATAATTCAGTATGTTTCATAAATTAAATGTGAATTAATTAAAACATATAAAAAGGATGTTTCTATCCTAGTGTGTAGTATTTTACTCACTCATCATAATCCATTGGAAATATAGTTAATTCTAAATTCACCCCTTCTGATTTTTTCCCCTTGGTGTGCTTGTTCCACAACTACATCCACTTTCTAGTATCCAAATAGGGATTTGTATGCTATAAAATATATATAATCCCATATTTAACGAAAATTGACAATGTTACCCGATTCTTTATCTTAACCATAAAGGTTTAACCAAAGTTTGATAACCTTAAAATAAAAAAACACACTAAACCATTCTCTAATACCAACTGAGATGTCCTGACAATTTTATAGATTAATATTATATAATTTTAGATTAATATTCAATATATGTCATAAAAATAAATTCCTAAGGAATATAAATGTTTAGTTTCATTAGATATTAGACTCATAATTATTTTAGTTCATGAAATATATTCAAAATGTCCTTAAAATAGATTATAACATAGACAACTTGATAGACATATCCTACATAAAAAATTTATTCATGACCATTTGAAGGGAAACATAAAAAAGGGTGAGTTGAGATTCTTAACAACAGTAAATATAGGATATAATGATCAATTAACATAATTGAGAATAAGATAATAATAAGGGTATGATAACATGATCATAACTTATAATAATCATACCAAATTATTCAATGATATTTAATCATTAATTAAGGAATAATATTTTCTAATCAGAATACATAATACATAAGAGTATTGAATCATTAATTTTCATTTATAATCTATGGGAACATATCTTAAGCATAATTCTTATGCTTTTACTATACAAATAAGTATATAAAATCACTTCATTATTCTAGGATCACTCCTAAGAATATTATTATGGACAAAGTCCCATAATTGAAATTTCTACCTCGTCATTTCCATCATTCTCTTAGTAGTGACTTTCATAGATTTAATTCCATCAACCCATAGGATTTTATTAATTCCACCATCTTGTAAGAGATTATATACTCTTTAATCTTTACCTAATGCATTTGAGTCCTATTAAATTTCAGTCCCTCCAATCATATAATGAAAACCATACATATTCATAACACAAGATCAAAAAATATTCATCATATCATCACATAAAAACATGTAAAGGAAATGTATTTAATAAACATTTCATTATATGATCATAGAGTAGCTCTTAAAAATAAATGTTTTTCATTAATATTTTATCATAACGTAATTAGCTAATGAATATGAAATGGGTTTCAAAGAATCAACCTTAAATCATCATCATTATAAGACATATCAAGAAACTAAAGAAATGGAATCATAAGATCAAATAACCAATGAAGAATCAAAATAATTAACATGTTTTAATCAATATAAAAAATACATTTAAAATATCATTTAATATTTTCTTTTAAAACACAAGAAAATTTATTTTTAGTTTGATAAAATTTAAAATACAAATTCACATAATATTGATACAAATATTTTCTTTGAAAATAAACATGGGAACATTTAATTTATTATTCAATGAAATGAAATTTCATAATGGAAGAAAAATCTATTCTTGCAGTATACATTCAAAGTAAAAATTCCATTTACAAGTTTCTAAAATTTCAAATAATAATTTTTCATAAAAAAGTAAGTCATTTAAAAGATTCATTTTAAAAAAATTTAAATAAAATATAAGTTAGTAAAAATATCTTATTAAAAATATTTAAATTATTGGTAATAACTTTTAGAAGACAATTTGGAATTTTAAATACATATAAGATAAATTTCTTCGACCAAAGACGAAATAAGTTGAAATTTTATTTAAAAACATTCACTACATAATTTTATGTTAAAAAGAGAGTAAAATTGTACTAATAAATAATTAATTCCAAAAATAACTATAAGAATATAAAATATATTTCGTTTAATGGATATGATCTATAAAAATTCCATCAATATAAATTTAGCCTAATTAATTCGGAAAGAAAATGAGATTGTAACATAAATACCATACCTCAAGTCCAATTTTGTTTTATAGATATTCAAATATAATATATAATATATATAGATTTATTAAAAATATATTAAAAACCATATTCATAAATTCCATAATATATATAATTATATTATAATTTGTAATCACCCTTTTATTATCAACTTATTTTTTAAGAAGTATATTTGTGGGAATACTGGTCTATTTCCATGAATGGTGTGGTTTGATGATTTTGATACTTGCACATATATATTGGGATTATCATATATAGAATCATAATAATGACATAATTATCATTTTGATTCATCATATACACTTTTCTAGTTTTATATATAAATTTGTGATGAAAAATTAAATACAGTACTTCATAGAGATTATAGTCCATATATACCAACAAGTGATATTTCTAATTTTATATGGTTAGAATGAAATAATGGAAATGATAAATAAATTTTATATAATAATTTTTATATATAAACATATCATATATATTCATAAAATATATCCTTATTACTATACATGTAAAAAATTTAAAATGAATCAAATCACTTCGTAGAGGTGGTAGTCCACACGTACACCTGAGTGACGTTGTAATTTTCCAATAAAGTGAAACGTAAAATGATAGATAAGATATTATAATTCTAGAATAATAATTATCTAATAAATATAACATATAAATTTCAACGTCATTATAATAATTAATCAAGAATTATGATGATGGAAAATCAGTCATATCACTACATAGAGGTGGTAGCCCACACGTACACACGAGTGACACATGCACTTCCCATTTGATTTAATGGAGGTTCAAAATGATTGATCTAAAATTATGATTATTTTTTAGAATATTTAATATAATGAATCCAATAATTTTTAATGGATATCATATATTTAAAGGAGATAGAAGAGGAAATTAAATTTAAAGTATATGGTTGAGATTTATTCATCTTCATTGAGAAACCTCATTTATCTTGAACCTTACGCCATGAATGGAAGATATTCTAGTAAAATAATTTCCTATAGTATGTGGGTATGGATGTTAATATGGTATTATGATTGGAATTGGATAATATAAAAGAATCAATAATTGTGAAATAGAGGAGAATTGGAATACTTTCATAATAAATGGAGAGAAAACAATTGAAATTCATCAAAATATTAAAATATATTAATTTATTAATCAATAATACTAAATAAAATTTGAAACAAAGTTAATTATAATAATTATTAGTTAAATATTCTATCATTAATCAAATTAAATCAATTTTTTTGTGATATATTAAACATAATATCTTAGGTTAATCCCCTATATAAATATTGTTAATTCAAATAAATGTAACATAATTATATTGTTTTTAATATTAATTTATGACCTAAAATTATGTTTACCATATTAAATAATACTAAATAAAATAATTAAAATATAGAATCCATGTTAAGGATTGAATTTATATATATCTTAGAAATTTATTTTCAAATAATCATAGAAAATACAAAGAAATCCTTTTTATAAAAATGAATTGTAAATCATAAAACATGATTAAATATTATTACATACCTAGTAAAAGATATTTAATTAATGAGAATAAATTTGATTAAATATATAATCTATAGACTTCATTGAAATCATTCATCAATAGATATTAATATAATTTTTTAAGATAAAATAACATTGTCCACATTAAAACTATTTTTTCAAAAAAAATCTCTATTTAAAATAAAATAAATTTTATTTAATTACCTACAAATTGAAATCCAATTAATACATTTTATTTATATAAATAAATAAATTTTTTCATAATATTTCTACCTTCAAATCCAACAACTGGGTAATAACTGTCAAATTAATAAAAATATATTAACAGTATATCATGATTTTTTAAACATTGTGTTACTTGTGGTTAAATATATTAAAGAAAAAATTTATTTAATGATAAATATATCATACATAGTTTGGTAATATATCATATCTATGTGGTTTTACCATCATCATACCATTAGTTCCTCATTTTCCAAAACAATAGAAATATTATCTTACTACGTGTAGCTAATACATTCTTTAAACGTTATGAATCCTAATATTGGAAATTTCGTTTTTATAAGAGAAAGTGAATATAACCAATGATATAATGTGGAACATAGGTAATATTTCACAATGATTTATGAATTTTAGTAGCAATACCATGGTACTTCATCGTAGGTGATTATGTATTTCCCATTGATCTAATAGAGGAAAAAACCTAGCTATAGGAACCCTCCATAGTTTAAAGGCTCCACATTCCCTTTTAATCATAGTAATAGTTTTATTTTCAAGGAAATCCTATTATTGGGAAATAAAGTTATATGTGGTGAGACTAATAACCCAGATGATAATTCCTTAGTTAAATATACTACCTACCTATCTTTGAATTCCTAAGAGATTTGTGTATCATTTTTTAGATAAGAAACCACTTTCCCATAGCTGGAAAGGGATGAAAATACCCCTATGAAAAAAATAAATCGTAGAATATTAGTACTTTATCTTCCAAAAATGATAGGGATGAAGAGGGAGAGTATATCAAGAATGATCTCAGGAATAAGTACAAAACTTTTATACTTTAAAAGTTATGATATGTCATTTTCTTCATTCAAAAAAGATATAAATACCCAAAAAATATACTCTAACCCCAATAATGTTCTTTTATTCCCAATTTACATTGAAAATAAAACAGGTGGTGTGGATAAAAAACATATCTATAATTTACCGAATAATTATTCTCAAACAACAATACTCATTGTACTTGAAGATTTATTCTTATAATTTATATATGAAATTAATTCCCTTTACATTATCCCATAGTTATGAGAACCTTACATAATAACCCTATTCTAATAAAAATTAAAAAGTGGGTGAGGAAGAATAAAATATTAGAGATTCTTATATTCTATTTGATGAAGGCATATTTACTTCTATTGATGAACTCAAACAAGAATATTTTGGGAAATAAGAGTTCAACTAACCTGACATGATTAGTACCAAATTATTTCATGGGGATTAAGAAATTTTATATTTCCATCAAGAAACTACAAGATTCTGTTTTCACATAGGATTATATACGTATTCATAGACTAGATATTGATCTTGCTACCAGTTATCTTGATTTACTAGATGATTATCATAGTTTGAGCACAAATCTAGGATGATTAATTATTCCAACACTTATAAAGACATAGATTAAGTTTATAATCTTATTAGGAACTTCATAATTAAAAATAAAGTGTGATGAAAAGGATCACCAATATAATCCCAATTAAGATAAAGAATGTAAATATCATAGTCTTCCTTGATTTCATGTGTCTCGACAAGTATTTCCAGAACGATGATTTCTCAATCCCAATAAAAAAACTATATATTAATATAATATCTAGCATCCATTCCCATTCATTAATTTAAAAATACTTAGAGTATAATCAAATCAGTGTGGTTCTTTAGGATGATAAATCCATTTCATTCAGAACACCCCAAGGGCTATTTTACTATTTCTCAATTCCCTTCGGTTTATATAATGTTTTACATACATATTAACATTCCATTATCCACATCTTCAAGCCATTTATATTTAAAATTATAGAATTATATGTTGAAAATTGGGTGGTTAAATCATGACGATGTTGTGATCACCTAGCCGAACCTTGAATAGTGGTCAACAAATTGTAGAAACCCAAATTGATGATGAAACCCATGAAGTGTTCTTTGGGTATTACCTCAAAAAAATAAATCATATTTTTAGTACACCACCATGAAATCTATTTTGACCCCAAGAAGAGTAGTGTGACACCTTAAAGGACACCTCCTTGAAACCTTAAAGATTTGTGATGGAATAAGCAATACTTTTCATACATCATATGTTTCATAGGTAATATGTCTAAAAATTTCCACCCATTAATAAAGTCGATGAAGAAGGGAGTAATTTATTAATAATATAGAGGCTATGAATAATTATTTGAAAATATCATGTGATTTGTTTTGCACTGATGATTTGTAATGACACTGATAGAAGGGAAACAGATCATCATATATGTGACTAACTTGGACTGATTTATCGATTTTAATATTGTATAAAAAATAATAATATAATGATGGATAAAAAATATATTATCTTATAAGAAAAATAATAGATGCCGAGATTCGATATTCAAATAGACATAATAACTACCACATAATAAATTGTTCAATAAAAAATACGAGGAATAACTTGTATCACCATGTGGTTTTTTTGTTCTCTCACATTGATATACTCAAGTACATAATTAACTATCTAATTTCAAAAATGAATTTATCTATAGGGGAATCTATCATACAACATTAGGACATTGTATATGTGTTAAATGTTTAAATAAAAAATTTGGGTTCTAACAAATTTTCTTGCAAACTAACCTTTACTGGGAAGCACACCGTGAACATCGACCTTCTAGATGAATATGTTTTCTTTATCAGTAATTGTACAACAACTTGGGATATATAATTTTATGTAACCTCTTGATTTATAACAAGAAAAATAATAGAGAAATCAATGATCAATAGAGTTAGTAGTGGATTGTCTCTATTTACTCATAAATGGTATGTTTACCTTATTGAGTTTTATTATTTTAAGGCTACACTATCACCAAGAAAAAGTAACAATCTCTTATAATGTGCATAGATTTTTCCCTAAAACTCCAATTATCACAGTTGAATGAAAAAGGGGATGTATATATGGTTATTATGAAGATAAATATTTTATATTCAAATAGAATATAAGATTTTGACCCTCTCATTGAGAATGTATAGGGTGTAATAGCAGAATACACCTTTTATCAAATAGTAAATCAAGAACCTTATTCACATTATTTGCATTGTAATATACTTATTAATGGATCCAGGAACCTTAATAGTCATGACATAGATGAAAATATTTTTTTCATCACACGCCATAGGGTAGTCTCCCATGTTGACATTAATAACGTGGACAAAATCAATTAAATCAACACAACCCTGGAAAATTATGAGAAAATATCCTTATCAACCAATTCTAAAACTAGACATATGTTACCCATAATAAACTATTCCCAAAGAAGGATCCTTCCTTCCGAATGATCCAAGAAGTATCAGGTCTTATGGTAGTAAAATTATTCATCTTCTATGATACAAATAATAAATAAATATTCATTGAAATGTGATTATTTGATGATGTACCCATCATTTTCATTGATGAAAGATAAATCATCATCATCATATTGGTGGTTCATGTAGGTTTTTTGGAACTCATCAATCATGGACTAAGATTTCCTATCAAATTAGGAGACTAGAATATTTTTTTAAAGTAATGACATATGACTAGATAAAATTCACTAGGAAATTATATACTTTTCATATAAAAATGAATTTGATATATCAACCATGAGAGTTGTGTTATACTTCCAAATAAATTTAGTAATTATATATATAGAGATATTGGATGTCATGAGACCATATACCTTAACTATATACAGGTGTTTTGTGTACATCCTTACTTCCACTAACTTCTTCTCCAAATGGGATAAGGTTATACCCCTCAAGGAAATCAAAACAATTAATATCATCATAATTTTGAAGTCTGAAATCATCTGTAGATTTTGTGTTCTTCACATAATAATAGTGGAAAACAACAAAAATATATGTTCTTTCATGGTGAAAACATATTATTAAGAATATATCATCATGTACAATCGTTCATATCACTATCATGTAATAAAAAATTGATATATAACAAAATTTATAATGATTGTGAAAATATTTAAAAAAACTGGTAGATAATGATATGAAATATTAACCAGAAAATATTTTGTATGACCTGTGTTTATATCATACTATGAACCACAATTTTATTCAAGTGAACACATATTTTTTTATTTATGGTGTATAGGTACTAAGACACAAACAATATTAGTTTCCCTCTCTTCACATTTCTATATATGGACGGATTTTAGAAGAAAAAAATTTAATAGAGTTTTGATGTGTTAGTGAGGCTCATGAAGAATAGGTAATGCACACTACAAAAACTAGAATTCTATAATAATCATATTTCTCAAGGATTAAATTTGAAATTTTACCATTTCTCATACCTTTAAGGATAAGTGGTATTATTTATTAGAACCCTAATGATATTTGGGAATAATACTCCAAATCAAAAACCATTATTGGTGGGATTTTGTGTTTTATAAGAGAACTATTCCAATAGATAATATTATTTAGATATAATGTTTGGTAAAAACATCATGACCCTCGTGAATGAAATATTTCACACAAAATATTTTACATGAATTCATGTTGGTTCACAACACCCTAACGGCATGTTGTTAAAAAACATAGTCCTGGTTCATGTCACACATCCTTAAAATGTGTGACACTCAGGTCCTTGATTCATGACATTAAAAATTATAAAATAATGTTTCCACCACATTAAATTAAAATCCATAGTGGATTTCCACATTATATGATATCAAACTACTACACAAATTGGTCTAATAATTACGACAATAAAACAGACCCCCCATAAGTCAACCATATTTGATTTAAAACTATTAAGAGTGGATTTCTTCAAGTGGAATCATTCTCCCGTACATAAGTGTAATATTAATGTAGATTTTCTCTACTTAGAGTCTTCATATGCTTGAGGGTATCAGTTCCCTTTTTCGTGGGATATGATTTGGATATTTCTGAGGAGTTTCTCCCCAAGAACCACATGTGGATTGATTCATGTTCTTATGAGATATTTAGTTATAAATAAATATATTATTATTTCACTAACCATAAAAAAATTATTTATTCCTTTGCAAGAGTTATATCTACATAGGGGATCAATAAATTTCAATGATTGTATTTTCTAACCCATAAGTCATGGCCCACTTAATTTATAAAGATAAAAATACCTATTAACTCACATATGATCTTGATCTATAAAAGTAATTAATTTTTTATAACTATGTGTGGGATGATTCCAAATACATTGGGTTATATCAGTAGTTCTAGATCTCTTTTATTGGGCCTAATAACAAAAAGTATAGATAAATAATTCCTCCAATATTTGAGCCAAATAAATATATACATTGGGACCTATATTAACAAGGTGTGGTTTAATTACTACTGTTTTGGGATATGTAGTGACTCCTGGATATCTTATCATAGGCTCTACCAAAAATGTAAACCAAAATTGAATGTTAATAAAATACCCATCTGTCATACACTTGCAAATTTTCTATGCATATAATTTATCTTTATACACAGTGTGTGTCTTGATTAATTTTATTTCATGATATTTAGTGATTCCCAAGTACCTTCCCATTGTCCCGTTTATAATCACAGCCCAATAAAAACCATTTTTGATACATAGGATACTCCCTGGGGGTTATATATTTTTCATGTGTATTCCCAATGAATGAAAATTCCCATATTTATTATTTGAGCTATATCTACATTGATTCTTTATCATAAGATTAAATATACATGATCCCATTTCTTTAAAAATTCCATATATCCACTAATATATGAGTTTTACCCATCTAGGTATGTTCTATGAACTATATATGCCTTTATTAATTCCCATGTAGGATATATAGTGATGTCTAAGATCACCAATCATGGACCTAGTAATTCGGTCACCAGATTATGAGCACTTTCGATTCAGCACAATGTTCGAATGATCATAACTCATGTAACCTTAAATACTAAAAAATACACCTATGCACTAACCAAAAAATCTAGTTTCATCCCTTATCCTATTATAATGATGCTATGTTGATTCAATAAGGTTTTCCTTATGACTTTTCCATTCCTTCTTGTTTTGAAAATCACAAACACCTTATCTTTAAGGAAAATTTCTTTTATAAGGAAAATTTATTTTATAAGGAAATTGCTTTTATAAGGAAAATTTATTTTATAAGGAAAATTTCTTTTATAAGGAAAATTATCCTTATCATATTTTCATTATCTATATACATATATTTCTTAAGTATAAGAATCAGATTCATTTCTATATTCTCGGAATCGTTTAAAACTTTGATATGAAGCATTCTGTTTTAGGCTCTGAATTCTGGATGAGAACTGTAATGAAGTTCCACTCCGAATTCTGGATACAAACACTAATAAATTTCCACTCCGAATTCTGGATACGAACTCTAATGAAGTTCGACACCAAAATCTAATGACGAATCCTGATTACAAATTCTCATTACGAATTCTGATGACGAATTCTCATTCCGAATTCTCATTCCGAATTCACCTATTAAACAGAATCTGATCATCTTTGCTTTATACACTCCGAATTTATTTAGACTCTGAATATTATTTTTGATTAGTCTCCGAACTTTAATTTTGCTTACACTTTTATAATTTTTCTACTCTTTAATATTTTCCTACACTCTGAATCTTCACTCCGAACTTTTGAGTTAGACTTAAAATGATGTCGTACTTTCTGTTACACTTGTTTTGTTATAAAACGATGTCGTCTATTCTGTTATAAACTAACCGTTGGTTAAGTGACATGTGTACAGGTCCCTCATATTTTTAAGGAAAATATGACCATTGGAAAGGAGGCCGACCGAGCCTATAAATAGGAGCTCATTTAAAAGAGCTCAAGACACAAGGAAGTTGATCGATCTAGAGACCACACGCTGCTAAGGTGATTTCTAGAGAGAGAAATATTTTCATGCTTTGTGCGTACTGAACCTCTCGTTCAGTTTTTTCTTCGTGCGACTCCGAATGTTGGTGATTACATTCGAGGACTTCCGGGGATAGGAAGACAATGGTGCCGACTACCTTGAAGTTCGAGGTCTTCCTTGCTGAGGAAGACAGAGGTTCCAACTACCTTGAAATTGAGGGCTTGCGGGGATAGAATGACAGAGATTCCGATCTTTGTATCGAGGGCTTACCCTGGTGTGGGTAAGACAGACTTTCTTGAAAGTATAAATCAAGTGACCTTTATCCAAGGTTGTTGGGTACCCTTTTCTTTCGGTTAAAAGACTTATATCTTGTTACTTGTAGTTTTACTACTTGTTTGTTTCCGCTTCATATTGTATTGTAAGGAAATTATAACTTTCTTATACTTCCTTACCTGTACTCTATTTCATTTAGATTCTATACACTTTAAGGTAGAATCTCATATTGTAATCTTTAGTTAAGTTTCAATTTCTGGATCCATATTTCTGAAACCTACTTTCTGAATCTCTTTCCAGTTTTAAGCAAGTACATAGAACTTGAAGTTTATAACTTCATTCCTTATTCCAAGTTCTCAATTGGTGTTAGAGGTGTTGTGAATTTTCTTAGTTTAACTTTGTTAAACTTAGAACTTTCCTTATCTAAGGAAAACATAGTTATTCGTAATCAACTTTAAAGGTTCCAAAGGAAATTTTTAAAGTATACAATTCTCCCCCCTCTTGTATATTGAGCATCTACATCATTATTTATATCCTAAAATTGGTATCAGAGGATGGAAACCTCATACTATATACCAATCCTACAATTGGTATCATAGCAGGTCTCTAAAATACTTATACTCATGTATAAGTTTTTCTTGCAAACTTTTTCATTCCGAACTTTGTAATTCCGAACTTTGTCATTCCAAACTTTGTCATTCCGAAATTTGTGATTACGAACTTTTTCTACTAACAAGTTTGTGTGCCAAAGGTTATTGTAAGTATGGCAGGAGTCAATTTCGGTTCTATTGATAATCTAAATTCTACAAGACCACCGATCTTTTATGGTAGTGACTATGAATAATTGAGAGATCGAATGAAGACTTTTTTTATCAACACTGGAGTGGATAATTTTGTTATTCTTACTGGTGATTATAAAATTCCTGATAAGGAAGTTAGAACTTTCACTAAATAGGAAAAGCAAGATTATCAACTCAATTATAAGGTACACAATACCTTACTTTATTCAATTACTAGAAATATATATAGCCAAATTTCTTCTTGTGAAGCAGCTAATTGTATCTGGAAGAAGTTAGAGGTTACACACTTTGAAACTTCTAAAGTGATTGAGACTAGGAGAGCTATTCTTAGAGATGAATACCATGGATTTAATTTTCCTTATGGTGAACCAATTTGTAAATATCAACAGAGATTTATGACTATAGTCAACAGTTTAAGGTCTATGGGAGAGAAAGGGTTAGATGATGAAGCCCTTGTAGATAAGATAATTGATATCATGTCCAATGAGTGGGAATCCAAAATAACTGCTATAGATGAGAACAGGAAGGTCACTCAAATTTATCTTGATTAGTTATTTGGAACTCTTCTCCAACATGAAACCCAAAATGAAGAGGGATGCTGACAACATCAAAAATAAGAATGGGAATGGTACTGTTTCTTTTACAACAACATCAAATCAGATGAAAGCTAAGACTCCTGAGAGAGTAACCAGATCCAAGTCTAAGAAGATTGTTATCCAATCAGATTCTAGTGAAAGTGAAATCTCATAAAATGAGTTAGAAAATCTTGATCTAAGGATGAACAAGATAGCCGGTCAGAGAAATTTCCAATCCAAGTATAAGAAAAAGGAAAGGAAAGATAGGAAAGATGGATAAGTCACGTGTTATGAATGCAAGAGAGTTGGACATATTAGACCAGATTGTCCTTTGCTCAAAAAGAAAGAAAGGAAATAAATGCATTGAGACAGGAACATAAAGAAGTATTATAAAGCCAAATATAAGAAATTTCTGAAAGCAAATGATACCTGGAGTGCCAGTGGTGGTGACTCTTCAGATGAATCTTCTGATTATGAATCTTCAGGACAGAAGAATCTTGGTCTTGTAGCCAGACTACCTATTAACAATCAATGCTTTATGTCTAAGGTACGAAATGTTGAATCATTGAACAATGTATCTTTAAATTCTAATGATAGTAAGTATTATAACTATTCTGATGAAGAATCCTCTTCTAATGAAGAAAATAATTCACCTACCTATGAAGAAGTTTCTAGGTTTTCTGAACTTCTTTAGATTGATAACTCTAAACTCAATAAGAAACATGATAAGGAAAACTCTAGGAATTCTCTTCTTACGAAAGAAATATCAGATCTTTCCAAATATCTTGATAAGAAAAATGCTGATTTTATAAGTATTTCGAAAAATCTTGAGGAAGTAATTTTTGAGAAGAAAAAACTTTCTAAAGAGTTAGAAAAAGTAATTTCTAAGAAAAATGTTTTCGAGCCTAGCTCTAGTTCTAAATCTAATAATTTTGAAGATAAAAACTTGGTTATAAAACTCAAGTCTGAAATTTTTTATTTAAAGAAGTGTTTATCGAACTTTACCCATGGTAAGGAAAATTTTGATAAAATGTATTCCCAAATACGACCTTTAAGAAATATATCCGGATTTGGTTATACCCATCCAAAAACAATTTTTAGTAACAATTATTTTGTTCCAAAAAGTTCCCCATTTTGTACCAAGTGTCAATGTGGTGGTCACTAGGCAAAGAATTATTCCTTAAACAAAACCCAATCTCTAGGTTTTCATAAAGCCTATTTTTCTAAGAAAATGTGGGTTCCTAAAATCATGTTGTCTGGAAATTCCGGATCCAAGAAAGTTTGGATTCCGAAAGTCTAATTCTTTTCTTATTTTCAGGAAGATAGGTGAAGTACCATAAACAATACATGGTACATAGATAGTGGATGTTCCCGGCACATGACTCGTAACAAAAGGTATTTTGAAAAGATTATAAAAACGAAAGGAGGAAAGGTAACTTTCAGAGATAATGCTAAGGGAGAAATTGTTGGTATTGGTAATATTGTTCTTCTAGGAAAAACTTTGATTTCAAATGTTTTATTTGTTAAGGGTCTTAAGCACAACCTCATTAACATAATTCAGTTATGTGATGAAGGGTACCTTGTGAATTTTAGGAATGATAAGTGCTTAGTACACAATTCCAAGGAAGAATTTATTCTCTCAGCCAATAGGCAAGAGAATGTTTACACTTTGAACTTAGAAGACCTAAGGAGCCAAGATCTACCTTGCCTAAGTGCAATGGAAGATCATTATTGGCTATGGAATAGAAGACTAGGACATTGTAACCTTAGAAACTTATGTAAACTCTCTAAGAAGAAACTAGTTAAGGATCTACCGAAGCTTAGATTTTATTCTTCCAAAGTTTTTGATCCTTGTCAATATTGAAAGCAACATAAATCTAGTTTTAAGTCAATTGGTGAAGTCTCAATGACTGATGCATTACAGTTAGTGCACATGGATCTTTTCGGTCCAACACAAACTGGAAGTGTTGGAGGCAAATACTATGTGTTTGTTCTAGTTGATGATTAGACTAGATTTACTTGGGTCTATTTTCTAGCAAAGAAATATTAAGCTTTTTATTATTTCAAAAGTTTTAGATCACAAGTTAAAAATGAGAAAAATCTTCCATTGAAAACTATTCATAGTGATCATGGAGGAGAATTTCAAAATTCTGATTTTGAAACTTTTTTGTAGTAGGAAAGGTATTACTCACAATTTTTCAGCACCTAGAACTCCTCAACAAAATGGTTTAGTAGAGAGAAGAAATATAATTCTTAAAGAGATAACTATAACCATGTTGAGTGAATATTCTATAGCTAGACATTTCTGGGCTGAAGCTGTAAGTACTGCTTGTTATACTATAAATCGAGTTTTGATTATAAATTTTCTTAATAAAACTCCTTATGAGTTATGGAATGGTAGAAAACCAAGACTATCCTACTTCAAGGTTTTTAGTTGCAAAGTATTCATTCTGAATACTAAAGATAACTTACAAAAATTCGCACCAAAATCTGATGAAGGAATTTTCATAGGTTATTCAACAACTTCTAAGGCTTATAGAGTTTTTAATAAAAATACTTGTACTGTTGAAGAAACAGTGAATGTAAAATTTGATGAGTCTGATCCTTTTGTTTTTAAACTATCCCAACCTACATCCTCAGATGTGTTTTCAAAAACTGATTGTCAACCCTTGATAGAAGATCCTTCTGATAATGAAAATGTTCAAGAAGATATTTCTAAAACATTTACCCCAGAATATTTTCTACCCTATGTTGATGAACAGGTTTTACAAAACCCAAATCAGGTGTTTCTTAAGAATCATCCCAGTGATAGTATCATTGGTGATGTAAATCAACCTGTAAGGACCAGAAATTCCTTAAGAAATGAAATAGAACATCTATCATTTCATTCCCAATTAGAACCAAAAAGCACTGATGAAGCTTTAGGTGATGATAATTGGATCAAAGCTATGCAAGATGAACTAAATGAATTTGAAAGGAAAAAAGTCTGGATCTTGGTTGAAAGACCTAAGGAAACTTCTGTTATTGGAGTAAAATGGGTTTTCAGAAACAAATGTGATGAAAATGGAGTCATAGTAAGAAATAAATCTAGACTTGTTGCTAAAGGCTATAATCAGCAAGAGGGAATAGACTATGAAGAAAACTATGCTCCAGTGGCTAGACTTGAATCTATCCGTATTCTACTTTCCTTTCCAGCATTCATTAATTTTAAACTTTTTTCAAATGGATGTGAAATGTTCTTTTCTTAATGGTTATTTTCAAGAGGAAGTTTTTGTTGAACAACCTCCTGGCTTTGAAGATACAAAACATCCTGATCATGTTTTTAGACTTACCAAAGCTCTGTATGGTCTTAAACAAGCCCCATGAGCCTGGTATGATAGACTCACTAGATTTTTACTTCAAAATAACTATGTTAAGGGAAATTCATATCCATCCCTTTTTATAAATAAAGATAAGAAAAATGTTTTGATTGTTTAAATTTATGTTGATGACATCATATTTTGTTCAACTCAGCAATCTTTAACAAACTCTTTTTCAAGTCTAATGAAATCTGAGTTTGAAATGAGTATGATGGGTGAGTTAACTTTTTTTCTTGGTTTTCAAATTTCTCAAAAACCATAAGGAACCTATATATCTCAATATAAGTATATTAAAGATCTTCTCAAAAATTATGGTTATGACAACACTAAGAGTATAAGTACTCCCATTGGTACCTCAAACTCTTTAGATCTTGATGATGCTGGGAAACCAGTAGATCAAATGTCTTTTAGAGTTATGATTGGAAGTCTACTTTACTTAACACCTAGTCGACTAGACTTAATGTTTTCCGTGTGATTATGTGAAAGATATCAATCCAATCCTAAGAAATCTCACTTAAAGGCAGTGAAAAGAATTTTTCGCTACCTAAAGGGAACCATGGATCCAGGATTATTTTATACTTCTGGAAATGATTTTGTTCTAAAAATATTTTCTGATGCTAACTTTGGTGGATGTAGAATGGATAGAAAAATTACATCCAGAACTTGTCATTTCTTAGGAGATTTGTTAGTTTCTTGGTCTTGCAAAAAGAAACATTCTGTAGCACTCTCCACTGCTGAAGTCGAATATGTAGCAGCTAGAAGTTGTTGTGCTCAAGTGTTGTGGATGCAACACACACTGAAAGACTATGGCTTGAGTTTTACTAAAACTCAAATTTTATGTGATAACACAAGTACCATTGCCCTAAGTAAGAACCCTGCACATCACTCTCGTGCAAAAAACATAGATATTAGGCATCACTTTCTTAGGAATCACACACTAAAAGGATATATTATTCTTCAGTTTATCGGAATGCAAGATCAACTTGCAGATATTTTCACAAAATCTTTGTCTTCCGATAGATTTGAATACATTAAACATAAGTTAGGAATGATAACTGTAAGGTAATCTTTCTTAATTAACTTTATTTTGAAAAAGTCTACTTAGAGTAATAAACTCTTTTTCATAGGGGGAGTACATTTGTTTGTTAGTGTAACTAAATTTTTCGAAGTTATTTTTTCAAACATTTCGGAACTAAAATTTCCGGAATGAAAATTTTCGTATTGAAAACTTCCGGACTGGAAACTTTCGTACTGGTGTTTCCATAATGAGATTTTCGTACTGAGACTTTCCTAATGATCTTTTAGTATTGAAACTCATTTCTCATACTGAAATCCTTATAATTATTTTTCGTTTTTTTATTATTCTTTTCGTACTGAGTTTGTTTTTTGTAGTGAGTTTTGTGAACTATGTCTTTTCATAGTAAATATTTTTCGTGGTTAATTTTTCTTCAAGAAGAATATTACCCATTACGAATAATCCTCCTAATCCAATCTGAAAGGTATGATTTCCTTACTTATGTTTTCATAATCATATTTTACTAGATGGTTTTTTCTTATATTTTGTTTTCGAATTCTAGTTTTCTTAAATCCTTGTTTTAATAAAAACCTCAAAAGATCGGATTCAAGTTTTCTTGAGAATTGGTTTTCAACCATCAGATCAGATCAAAGTTTTTTCAACCGTTAGATGGATTTGGAAGACCAACGGTCAAATTCTTTGCCTATTTAAAGGGGACCCCAAATGGTCATCCCATATCGGTTTTTCAAGCTCCAGTGTCCTGAAGCTATGCCTCTTCGTTTTAAAGTCATTCCGATCTTCATCAATCTCCATTCCGAACTTCCCAGAATTCTTCAGATCCGAATGTCTGTGGAAGTAGCTTCTCAAGACATGTCAACCTCTAAGCCGATTTCTCAGTGGTTAGTATATATAGAAAGGTTGGTTCATCCTGATTTCTTCAACAATTATGATTATCTTATATCCAAGAACATAAGGCTTAACGGATTGGAAGATGTTTCTATGTCTAAGCCCGAGAATCAAGATGAAGTATATTTGGAGTTTCTTTTAGAGTTCTATGAGACAGTTTCCTTCTTTAAAAAAGATGGTAGGGAGAAATTGTCGTTTAAGTCTTATAGAAAGACTTATAAGCTTTCTTATTCCAAGGCAGCCAGCTTGGTAGGTATGACAAATGAAGGAGAATCTGAGTTCATCACTAATGTTTTGCCGGATTCAAAGGGAAGTTTTGACAAGGAAAAAGCTTTGAAGACTCTCGGACTTTCAGATGACAAGGTTCCGAAGATTGCTATTCTGTCTACGAATTTTTGGATTCTAGAATTATGGGTACAAGGCTTTATCGTATCGAGAAAGGGTGACAAAGATAATTTGAAGAAGGGCGAGATCTTTATTCTAGATTTTCTGATTAATCTAAGGAAGTTTAATCTGATGAGACACATTCTTATTACCATTGACAATGTTAAGAAAGGGAATCTGAGAGATCAGATTGTAATGTATCCAGCAATAATCTCGAAGTTAATAGTTTGGTGCCTTGAGTATTTTAAGGAGGCTTGCAAGTCTAAGCCAAGAGTTTGAAAAATTATGTTGTTGAGTGATGATACCCTTAAAAGGATGAACGTTGCTTTTGACAAGAAGAATAGTGAGTTCTTTGATTTTCCAGTTCAAGAAGAATTGGTTCTGAAAATTGTTGAACCTAAATCTTCTAAGACAGTGAAGAAGAGAAAATTGAAAGAAGTTGAAGTTGAAGCAGAGAATCTTAAAACTAAGGAAGTTCATTCCGCACATCCAAAACCGAAGAAAAATAAAGCTTACCCTGATGAGTTTGTTTCTAAGTGGAGGGAAGTCAAAGAGAAGAGAGTGCAAGGGGAGCCTTAGTTTGTCTTGGAACCTGCGGAGGATAAGTCCTTGAAGGAAAAGACAGTGGTTGAACTACAAAAACAAGTGAAACAAAAGAAGATTATGAAGAAGACGTCTGAAGCTGAGGCGGTTCAGACTTTATTGAAGTTTAATGAGATGGCCTCCAGAAACATTCCAGTTCCGAGATCTTTCTCTTTGGAATCTCTACCTGAGACTCCAAGAAGAAATTATGTTACTCCGGAGAAGGTAAAAGATATGCATGTTGAGGAAGTTGAGCAGTTTGAGCAAGTGGAAGAGGAAGAAGCAGTTTCTGAAGGTAGTGGTGAGACTGGAGATCTATTCAAACAAGTAGAAGA
Organism: Viscum album; assembly: GCA_963277665.1. Taxonomy (NCBI): domain Eukaryota; kingdom Viridiplantae; phylum Streptophyta; class Magnoliopsida; order Santalales; family Viscaceae; genus Viscum; species Viscum album. The sequence continues at coordinate 781,698,135 of OY728119.1, forward strand.
TTATAAGGGGACACCTTCGGAACATTTGTCACTCCGAACTTCAGAAGCTGAGTCCTCTAAGGTAGTCACTCCAGGGAAGGATGAGGACAAAGGAGAACAATAAGTATCTTATCATGAAGAGGAAGAACATCTTCTACATGATATTGCTCAAATGGAGAATGTAGAGGATTGTGCTCAAAAAGATGTTGATGATGAAGATAATATTGTTCAAGTGTCTGATAGTGAACAGAGAACCCCAAAACAGGAATCCATTCCAAAAAAGGACAAGGGAAAGCAACTTGTTATCGATACCCCGATCTCAGTGGCTGTAAAGACAAGGGAAGTTGGTGATTCTTCTAAGAATAAGGATGAGAAATTTGAAGAATAATTTTCTCCAAGAAAAGTCTCGGATTTGGAGTCATCTTCATTGGGGAATGACTTTTTTTAAGTCATTAAATAAGTTTTTGGGTTCTATTCCGACCTTCTCAAGTATTGATTCAAGATTCCAGATGCTCCAACATACTTTGAATCAGAAAACAGACTCTGTATCCATGGTTATGGATAAATGTGTAGAGATGGAGGCTTAGTTCAAAACTTTTTTTTGTCTGCTATGAATCCCACAAAAGGTCTTGTAATAAAATGACTAGTTGGTCTATGAAACTGTAGAAGAGATGAGGCTCTTGGATGATTTCCAAGATAATGTTAAAGATGCATTTGAGACAGGAGACAGGAAGCTAAATGATCTTACTTCTTTCTTTGAAGAAAATTTGACAGCTGAGAAGAATTCCCAGATTCAAGAAGACAGAGATCTGAATGGGAAGCCGAATTCTGTTGCTCAAAACTGGAGGTATGAAAGGGATCGTCGTATTGAGGTTGAATAGAATTTGTTAAAGCAAGAAGAAATTTTGAAATATCCGGAAGAAAAGCTTGAAGCTCAGGAAGAAAAGCTTGAAGTTCAAAGTGCAAGAATAGTTGTGTTAGAAAAGCAAGCTGAAGAAGACCATAAATACTTGAAGAAGATAAAGACTATTCTCAAGGGTCTCATGTAGAAGGAAAAAGATCCAAAATAGAAAAATCTGATCTTTTGTTATATCTTAGCTTCCTTTTTTTGATCTTTCAAACTTAATGAAAATCTTTCTTTCTCATCTCTTTTGTTGTTCTTACTAATTTTTCAGGTACTTTGTTATATTTTCCATTCCCTCGAATTATTTTTGAAAATAACAAAGGGGGAGAAGGAAAAAGAACCCTAACAAATGGGGAAAAGGAAAAAAAACCTTAACAAATGAGGAGAAAGTAAAAGAACTCTAATAGAGTTTATCTAAGGGGGGGTTTCATTAAATAAGACATTCTTATTCTTAATGAAATTCCATTCTGAAAATCTAGAATACGATCCTTAGAGTTTCAAATCCTATGGGAGAGTTAGTTGTATTCATAAAAATTCATAAGAAAAGGGGGATAAGCCTTAATGTTTTTTTTCCTTCGTATTTCTTTTTCGTAAGGATGTTTTTGCTTTCCAAAAAGGGGGAGATTTTTGAGTCAATAAGGTTTTCCTTATGAATTTTCCATTCCTTATTGTTTTGAAAATAACAAACACCTTATATTTAAGGAAAATTTCTTTTATAAGGAAAATTCAGTTTATAAGGAAAATTATCCTTATCATATTTTCATTATATATATCTATATATTTCTTAAGTATAAGAATCGGATTCATTTCTATATTCTCAGAATCGTTTAAAACTTTTATATGAAGAATTCTGCTTTAGGCTCCGAATTCTGGATGAGAACTGTAATGAAGTTCCACTCTGAATTCTGGATACGAACTCTAATAAAGTTCCACTCCGAATTCTGGATACGAACTCTCATGAAGTTCGACACCGAAATCTAATGATGAATCCTGATTACAAATTCTCATTACGAATTCTGATGACGAATTGTCATTCCGAATTCTCATTCCGAATTCACCTATTAAATAGAATCTGATCATCTTTTCTTTATACACTCTGAATTTATTTAGACTCCGAATATTATTTTTGCTTAAACTCCAAACTTTCATTTTTCTTAAACTTTTATAATTTGTCTACTCTTTAATATTTTTCTTACACTCTGAATCTTCACTCCGAACTTTTGAGTAAGACTTAAAGCGATGTCATACTTTATGTTACACTTGTTTTGTTATAAAACGATGTTGTCTATTCCGTTATAAACTAACTGTTGGTTAAGTGACACATGTATAGGTCCCTCCGATTTAAGGAAAATATGACCGTTGGAAAGGAGGCTGACCGAGCCTATAAATAAGAGCTCATTTGAAAGAGCTCAAGACACAAGAAAGTTGATCGATCTATAGACCACATGCTGCTAAGGTGATTTCTGGAGAGAGAAATCTTTTCATGCTTTGTGTGTACTGAACCGCTCGTTCAGTTTTTTCTTCGTGCGACTCTGAATGTTGGTGATTACATTCAAGGACTTCCGGGGATAGGAAGACAGAGGTGCCGACTACCTTGAAGTGTGAGGGCTTCCTTGCTGAGGAAGACAGAGGTTCCAACTATCATGAAGTTGAGGGCTTGTGGGGATAGCAAGACAGAGATTCCGATCTTTGTATCAAGGGATTACTCTGGTGTGGGTAAGACAGACTTTCTTGAAAGTATAAATCAAGGGACCTTTATCCAAGGTTTTTGGATACCCTTCTCTCTGGGTTAAAAGACTTATATCTTGTTACATGTAGTTTTACTACTTGTTTGTTTCCGTTGCATATTGTATTGTAAGGAAAGTATAACTTTCTTATACTTCCTTACTTGTACTCTGTTTCATTTAGATTCTATATGATTTAAGGTAGAATCTAATATTGTAATCTTTAGTTAAGTTTTAATTTCTGGATCCATATTTCTAGAACCTACTTTCGGAATCTCTTTCCAGTTTTAAGCAAGTACATAGAACTTGAAGTTTATAACTTCATTCCTTATTCCAAGTTCTCAATTGGTGTTAGAGGTGTTGTGAATTTGCTTAGTTTAACTTTTTTAAACTTAGAACTTTCCTTATCTAAGGAAAACATAGTTATTCGTAATCAACTTTAAAGGTTCCAAAGGAAATTTTTAAAGTATACAATTCACCCCCCCCCCCTCTTGTATATTGAGCATCTACATCATTATTTCGATCCTACAATTGGTATCAGAGGTTGGAAACCTCATATTCTATACCAATCCTACATGCTGCACATCGTGGATTCTTTATAAAAACAATACATAAAACAATATAGCACCTATCCTTTAATAATTCCCTCAAACAACTTAAAATAGCCTATTTCATATTTTTTGAATCCCATTCACATGATCCAAATCCATGTAATAACTCTCAGTTTATGTTTTTTATATTTTATCCGCATATGACAAGATCAAAATGATTCCATTTGAAAATCCTATATTAATAATATAATGAATATAAATGCCCCTACATTCCTGTTACATCCCATTCATGAAAACATAGTAAAAACAACTTATCTCCCTATTATCCTTGGTTTCTCACGTCATTCTTTACTCACGTGAGATTAAAGGTTATGGTGGATCCCCGCAATGTGTTTAACTAAGTCACACCATGTTTAGCAGATAGGGAGATACATCATAATAACATAATATTATATCAGTATAAATAATCAACCATATGTGACTTCTCAACCTATTTGAGATGGTCTATCGATATGAACCCTTCTTATTATATGATATCTAGATCCCTGTAAGAGATTTTAGTTCATTTATCTACATCCAGATGAAATTCCACCATACGAGGATTGTGTGTGTATTTAATGTCGTGTTTACATGATATGTAGTGACAGCTGGATCTCATATCATTTTCCCAACTAATATTTTTAACAAAAACTCCTTCTCTCGCCTTGGTGCTTTGGGCCTCCTAGACCATTTCTCATCTTCAAGATCGAGTTTTACTATGGGATATATTGAAACTCTTGTATCACATATTATTACCCATCAATTAATCTCAAGAAATAAATTTCCCCATTTACCTTAGTGTATGGCATTTCACTGAGGTTAAAAAAATTATTCTATTTTACATGAATCAATTTTGTAAAGAAGGATCCTCACAATAACTATGGATGGTTTGATAAAAATGCTTTTGCGTCCTTAAATTTTCTGTAAGACCTTATTATTGATTCACCCTCTTCAAACATGTTACTAAAAAATAACCTCTCACTTATGAATAATATAGATCTACATATGAGTCTTCATCATGAAAAAAAAACATCATTAAACTATTCTAGAATGCTTCTCCATTGTGTAAGAGATCAATATATATAAGGGTTACTTATACATTCCATAGATATCTTGTGGTCATTGAAATGATATCCCACTCTAGATTCACAGTTTTCCAAATCCTTGATAGAAAATTTCCTCTATATATGGGTCTGATCTCTATAATAGTTTCATCATAACCTGATTCCTATTTTGTAGGATACATCATTGCATCCAAGGTCACCTATTTTGGAAACATCCACATGGTTTCATGAATATTAAGACCTTTATATTTGGATCAATTTATGGATGAACCGACCTCATTTGAAACCAAATAGTAGAAAATTCCACTACACACCAATTTATCCATTTAGGAACATCCCAGTCTTGGATGTTGGACATTAAATTGTGTGAAACCTCCTTATTTACAAATTATGTTGAACTAAACAATACTAGCTAATTTACAAGTGTCTAAAATATTTTTAATTCTTCCTTATCACATGAAATTAAACATAATGATGTTGGTTCCATGAAGCATGAACCTATACTACTTCAATTGCTTAATATTTTAGAAATTGTGAATACATATTCCCCATACATTAGAGCTAGAACTATGGGGGAATCATGATGCATGGTTTATCCCAATCTACTATCTAGCATCAAAGATAATGTGCCCCAATAAATTTATTTGTTTTATTTTAAGTTCCTTATATAAGATTTGATGTCAAAGAAACTTACACTATTGAGAATTACCTACCCTATGTGGAACACCTCCCTTACAAGAGATCTTTATCCATGTATGGATAATTAGGTTATGAGTCTTAGGTATTAATTTTCTACCCATTCCCTAACCATTTACACTATAATTCAAAAAATTCCCCATAAGAATTTATTTTTTATATGACCTTAAACTACAGGACAGTTGAGTCTTTGTCACATGATGTTAAGCTACACCACATTTCTGTTAACCAACATTAACATAAACTACTAGAAGTGTTGATGCCAAAATTGGAGTTAAACAGAACATCCTGAAAGCATTAGGGACTACCTCACGAAGTCGGATTGCGAATCCCCTGGAGCCCTGCAGCAGGCACAAGAGATCCCCTTCACGACCCGGTACGAATCAATTAGGTGGGACGGCTCCGCGAACCCCTTTGACGTTCCCGACCCGCCACAAAGCAAGGAGGCGGGATTTCTCCACAAACTGCTTTGACATTCATGACCCGCTGCGAAGCAAGGATACGATACAACTCTGCGAACCCCTTTGATGTTCGCAACTAGCCGCAAATCAAGGATGTGGGATGGCTCTACAAACCTCTTTAACGTTCACGACCCGCCGCGAGGAAAGTTTCAGCTTCGTGTCGAGAGAACCCTACTTCATGGCACCTCTTGCCTATAAATACAGGTCTCCCCTCAAGCCCAAGAGACGGAGCATCCAACCTTTCCCTTTCTGAGCTTTCAAATCGAGAAGTGCCTCTTGCTCTGAAAACCATGAGTTCTTCAAGGTAATTCTGCTTTGCGAAGTGACTCTCCCTTGGCATTAATTCAGCCCCTATTCTGAGAGGGATTCCTTTCGTGAAGCCCACGGGCCTTCGCGAAGGAAGGATATCCCCACAGGGACTTCGGTTGTCACAAAGTGTTTATGCTTTGCGAGACACCCACCACACCCAGATGACCTTTATGCTAAGGCAGGGTCACTGTGCTCCACGAAGCACATTGCTTCATGACACCCAGCTTCGTGAGGCACCCATACTTCGCGAGGCATTTCTTCGCGAGTACCTTTCCAATTCGTGAAGCTCCTCCCAAATGAACCTATGCCCCATTCCTAGCCTAGGAAACTTCACTTCGTGAAGCACATCCCTTCACGAACCCCCTCCACTTCATGGAGCACAAGAGCTTCACAAGGCTTCTACTTATGGCCCCTTTTTCTCTACAAATCCATTTCCCATTCCGCCCTTCGGGTTTGGATGAAGCAATTTCAATGTCCCTCGGATGGTACCACCTGTTGCATTTCTTTTCCTCATGCTTCTTCGCATAGCCACACCAATGGCTATTGCTTCTTCGGATAGCCACGCTAACGTGAACCCCCCAATGGTTCGCAACATAACACCACCAACAATGGTGTTTCTTATCCCTTCTCTTCACCAAGGTACAAACGGTACCGGTTATGTAAATCCTAGGGGTGTGGAGTAAACCCACCTCGTCCGAGCTACAGGATGTTAAACTGCCAATCACCATCATCCTCAGCACATGATGTTAAATTGTGACCTCATCATGTGCCTCGCACGCAGGGTGCCCTGTCTCGGACATTCCCTATGCCCACTAGTCTCCACGAGATTGAAATAATTCCTCACATGAAATGATATACTCTTTATCGGAGCAGCGTCTATCTATGGGGAAAGGGAATCCACCCTGGTGTAAGCCCCTATCTTTCCTTTCTTGAGGCAGCACCTCTGCTCCTCCTCTCTTCCTGAGTTCCAAATCCCTTTCCCACTGGGCTTTATCGCCACCTGGGTCTCCCCCTGGAGTAAGTCCTAATCTCAATATCATTGGGCTGATAACCATGCGTAATCCCCCTATTTCCTCTTAGGGTCGCTAAGTACGTGTAAGACCAACTTCATTTCTCACAGACGCACCTTTTGTGACATGATCGTCAGGTCTTTGTTGTCTCTTGTTTATTACACCGAGCATGACTCACATGGGAATAGAGCAAGTATCAACCATGACATATTTTACGGGAATCCTAGAGTGTAATCCCCACACCCAACCTGAACTATGTGGTCTTTGATTCTTTCCAAGTCAAGGTACGTAGGAAGCCTCCCTCAGTTTCAATCCCAATGACTAGTCATTCCAACCATCTTCACATCGGTTCACCAACACCTCGGGCATCCTAAAGTGTAAGATCCACACCCATCCTAAACTACATGATCTTTGATCCTTGCCAAGACATGGTACGTAGGAAGACTCCACGAGGTTCAACCCCACCATCTGTCTGGGCCCCATGTCCTCTTTCACATAGGTTCACCCCCGTCCTATATGACGTTAAACTGTGAACCTCAATTAGCGGTAATCCGTAATCTCCCCCGATAAATGGTAATCCATTGTTTCTCCTAGTCATCGGTAAGTCATTTCACCCAATTGAACTATGAGGTCTTTGATCCTTGTCTCCTAGTTGAGGTTTGTAGGAAGCCTCTCTGATGTTCGGCCCCATCCAGCGATAAGCCATTGTCAACTTTATTCAGTAGTAATCCATTGTCCGCTCCATCTAGTAGTAAGCGGTTGTGACCCAATCTAGCGGTAAGACATTGAAATCCCCAATCGAAGGTAATCCGTCATCAGATGAACTACGGGGTCCATGATACCCTTCCATGGGGATAAGTAGGAAGTCTCCTCGAGACTCAAGCCCAACATTATTGTCATCCTCATGATGGTTCCATCGCATTCTCCATTCATTTCATTAAACACTCAATCATACATCTTTATTCTTACCTGGGCTGCCATATCCCTGTGAGATCATGACAACTCACCCCCCAACATCAGTGTTCCCACTAGAGGATGCACCCATCTGATCCACTTAAATCAGTGTTCTGATCAGTCTGATCTGTATCCCCTAGAAGTTAATCTCGCGGCATACCCTATGTCAAAAATGGGAAGATGATGAAAACCTCGGATACATTCCTATGGCATATGATCCCTCACATCCGACGCGGGATGCCTCGGGCTTCTATGACCTTGAGAAGCCCTATAATAAGGGGAAGAAACCCAGATTCCCCAGTGTCCCATCGTCCAGACACACCAGTGATGTCCAACGTGACTACTCCCACAATGGACGGTTGCTTCCCTAGCCTGACCCCTTGGAATGTCCTGATAGAAACAACGTACTTAACTGGCTTCCATAAAGATATGACACTGGGTAGGGTTTCACGAACAACGTCTTAAGTCTATAAGAGAGACTCGAACTAGGTGACGAGTTCTGAGGAGGAATCCACATAAGGAAGAACCGACATCACATCATCCCATTCCGATCAAGGAGAAAAAAATCCATGAATAAAGAATAGGTGTCGCCCACCTTTAGAACGCGAGAATGCAGGGGAAAACCTGTGCATCCTCCATAGACGGATGCGCACACCCCGACGAATGGGTCGAAAATAGAAATGGGGAACCCGATGTGAAGATCTTCTCCTCAATATATAGATTAGTAGCATTTGAGACCTTAGTGGATTTTCGTGTCCCTGGATCCAGATATCCGGCACCGGTTCCCACCATGAAAATAGCGAGCCTGGCGTGAATCTCCCAATATGTTGGGGTAGTTGAACGTTGGATATCCCGGTCTATGACGTTGTCATCCTGGATCAATATTACTAGCCAATGAAGATGGAATGGTGTTGGGACATTGGTCATGGATTCCCTTTTCTTTTAGCACTAATGAGTTAATCTCCATACTTTCACGAACCAAGCTGCTGCATCCGGAGTTCGATCACCATCTTCCCACCAATGTAGGGGAAGGGGAAATACCAGTGTGGTCGTCCCGTGCGGCTCTACCTATTTTGCAATGACCTCTACACCCACGATCATGGGGAACCCATGCTCCATCTCCCCGTTCGAGGTCATCCAACAAAGGTTGATTAATGACCTCGTACACCGATACGAGGAGGAGAGAATTATCCCTACTTGGAATATGGCCCACCCGGATTTAGAGGTGTATGCGCCTCATCGTCAACGCCGCCCCCGAGGGCCGCGAAGAGAGCCACTGCACCCCACTCCAACATATAACAGTTTTGGGATGTTGTCCCTGTAATGCCTTGATGGCCCCCTGCCCTAAGCTGACGATGTAGGGGATGTCCGGGCCAGCCCGGTCAGATTCCCATTCTAGGGGCTCCTAGCAAGGGCTCCAACCTGGCTGCATCAACGCCACCGCTCGGTTTTACAGGATGAGGAGCAGGTAAGCCATGCACCTGCACTGTAACACCCCTAGATTTTATGAAAATTATTCTTTTTAATTTATTTGATGTATTTTGTTGTATGATACCCCAAGATTATCTTTCATTATACGCAACACCGTATTAGCTTGCAGTATATGCATCACTAATCTTGGATTGTGTTACACACAATTTCAAGTTTGTTTGATAGTAGTTATTCTACGCAACATTGAGTATATATATGTATATATTCAATGTATTAATGAAATATGGTTGGATTTTTTTATACTCAACAACAAAGGAGTATTTCACTACACGCAACCCTTACTTGGCTTGCATTACACGCAATCGCGACCTTCCTCGATAGTGTGTGTTGTACGCAATACCAAGTTTTACTAAACAACGATATATTATTATAATATTATTATAAACTAGCCATTATGAATATTGTTAATTAAATTTTGAATTTTATAACATTATTATTCATCTTACACATTTTCTAGAAGATGGTATAAGAACAAAATAATTTTTTTTGGTAAAATAAGTATTTTTCAAAAAATGCAGTTTGGCCGCCTTTTGATGGCGCACCCACTTTAAATCTAGTTTTTGACATGTTTATAAGTTCAATTTGACAAAATAAAATTCTTCTTTGTAATTAGGAAATAAAAATTTACTTTGGATAAATTTTTCATATTATTCTGGTAACTTTCATATTTTGATGAATAGTAAAAACACACTATATTTTAATTAAAAACAACTTTTTTCATCGTAATAATTTATACGGTTAAATTATAATATTCAATGGTTTTAAATTATAAATATAATATATTTTTTCCATTTAATATAATTTATGTCATTAGCATTGATTTTACATTGAATTCATAGGCTAAATAAATTCAACCTTTTGCAATGTTTTAAACAAAAACCCGTTTTCATTCAACAACGGGATTAATTTTAATTTAATTTCTGCAACTTCTGTGTATTGAATTTTAAAAAATGGATTCCATATTTGGAATCAGTGGGTCCAAATTATGTTAATAGGATACTTTTTATTTTTGGGAATTATGAATAGTAACTACGGTAAATTTTATTTACCCTAGTTAAAGGTAAATCGGGTAATTAAGGGTAAATATAATATTATAAAATTACCCTAACACTTTTATTAATACAATTGGATAATTATATTTCGTCCTTAGTCATATTTAGGTCAAAATATAATCCATTAAAACTCACTTGGAGGTGATTAAGACCTTTAGTTTATTTTATTTAAAGGAAAGTGAAATATGTCTCACTCAAACATTAATAATTAAAGTATTTCTAATATAAGGTTATATAGAATATAAATTCGGTAATTAATACTCAATTAAAAGATAAATTTTTTTATTTATCAAGGTAATTTATTTGTAATTTTTAAGAGTTATTTAATTACCTTATTAGCTTATACATTAATGATGCAGAAATTATTTATTTAGTAAAAAAATCAATAATATCGTTTTTATTGAAATAGTAATACATAATAAAGGGCACACAAACCTAAACAAAGCTTATTTGTAGCTTATATATACACCATAAGCATCTAATGACCGAATATATGACCGTTTGGAGTCTTATAAAAGTGATTATGACACTTATTTTATTTTATTTTATATGATGTCAAAGTTGTCACCTTCATAATTTAATAAATATAACATTTTAAAATTTGGGTATTTTAGAAGATAAATCCGAATAAATGTATTATTATGAAATATATAAGATTTATCTTCATCCTAGTATTTTATTTTTAATTTTTATACAAAAAAATAAGTATATTTAATAATTATACAAAAATGTTGTAGTAATTATTTTATTAAGATAAATATCAAATAAATGGTTTTCGAAATAGTAAAATAAATATTATATGAACTATTTAACATTCCCCACTAATCTTCTAGATTACTATGACATGTTAGGAACCTATTAAATATTTTAGTTTGAATATATCCTCTGTGTGGATTATATTTAAATTCAAATAAATGAATAGTGTCAAAATTGACACTATTGTTACATTATAAAAATAACATATTATTAAATTGTTTAAAAATCACAAAAATATTTAAAAATTATAAATTTAAATTTATATAGTCTAAAATGTCATAAATTATCTAATTATGGATAATTCATAGCACATAAGTAATTATTTATAATAATTTAGAATTTAGAATCTTATTACTACAAATAAAACATAATAGATTAAATAAGGATAAATCAAGTTGATAATGTTTAAAATAAATTCCATACATGTCTAAATTTTATTGGTTGATAATATTACAACCCTATCTCATCTAATATTCAAATATGAGTCATTTTTGGAGGTTTTTAAGTGGGGTTAGATTTTTTTATAAATTAATATTTTTTAAGATTTCCAAAGGTGCCCCTCTCCTTCCTTATTAAAGGGCACCTCCTCCCTCTCATCTTTACACAACTTTGATCCGTCAAGATCGGCCAACCCCTGACCATTATTCTTCTCTACTTACCTAGAAACATTTTGTAGGTTCTGATCTTCTCAAAAGACCAACTCTACTTCCTTAAGAGAAGGCTTAAAGGAGGTGCGTCGAAAAAGAGGTAATCTCTTCTTCCGATTCTCTCAAGTTTCTTCCTTCTTCTACTGCTTGTTCTTTAGTTTTCTAATTATAAAGTAATAACATAACTATTACTTATATACTTATATGTTATTATAAATATTAAATAACCTTATTTCACCTTCTATCCATCCTACGGAAAATGAAATCACCGCGCGTGTGTACGTACGGAATATCATCTCCATGTCGTGGTGTAATTTGTTTTCGACCACCACCTTACTTGGATGGGTATAAGGGTGTAAATAAATAACTAGATGTTATTATTGTAAATTAATATAGATTCTTAAATATTATACATATTATTCAATACAATTCCACGATCATGGGAATGATATCATCGCCCGTGCGTACGTACGGACTACCGTCTCCACGACGCGATGAGATTCATTCTCCATGTTAACCATTCATGAATGATTATAAAGTATATATAATGAATAATAATGAAATATATGACATAATAATGATACTGTATGTATTTATATATATATATATATATATATGTATGTCAATTAATTAATTCTATTCAATTCAATAAGGAAACGAAAACAGCGTTCATGCGTACATACGGCCTACCGTCTCCATGAACGGTGTATTTCATTCCATTTATCGATCTATCATATATATATATGTATATGGTGAATATATATTATATATAAATCATTTTTTACATTATGGAATTATTTAAATCATTATATATGTAATAATATCATGAACAACAAGTCGAAACACGTACGATAAATGTAACGATTTTACCCAAAATGCTGCTTTAACATGGAATTTACAAAAGAACGGGTAATATAAAGTCATAAGTGAACCATATATGATATCATAACAATGAATATGATTTTTTAATAAGTCAATGACATTATTTAAATCATTATAAAGGATTTTAGGATACGTGCGAAGCATATCGAACCTAAGGTAAGCGATAACTTTTCCAATCTCATTTTTATCCGAGATTGTGTATTCGTAAGTATTCACTGGGGTTATGTTTATCATCCATGTCCCTATTTTATAAAAATGGTTTCATGTTGGTTTAAAATACTTTTTACCCATTTTTGACTTTTACTACATGTAATTTAGGGAATCTTTCTTTTGTTAACGTTACGAGGTACTTTTTTGACTTTTCCGGCAAAAGAACGAGAAGAATTTTTTTTTAACTTATACGGCATGAAAGGATTTTTTTTGTTTTATAAAGCCTTGTTTTCATTAAGATTCATCCAAGATATTTCATGACTATTTTCAACAAAATCCTTTTCTTTTAAAATTTCATGACATTTTGTGAAAAGAAAATGATTTTGAAGAAGAAAGGATATTTCCTCAAGAATTCATTTCAAGTGTTTTATCAAAACCATTTTCCATATAAGATGAAATTATTTCATATGTGTATGTTTCAAGTATAATGTATCTATGATTTACATGGTTTCATTTTTTTATGATGAAATGATATCCATTTGTTTTATATGGATTATGTTATGTTGGCATGATATTACATGGGTTATGATATGATGTATGATTTGTGATTTTGTGGAACAAATAAGAATGGTTTTATTATGAGATGGGTGGGACCTATATCTACCTTTAATGCATTGGGTAAAGATTTATATCTCATGAGATAGAGATGGCTGGAACGGCAAGTTAAACCGGTTCAGTAATACAGGAATGGAACGAGGAGTGAACTCGATTCAGAAAGGGACTTTGTCCACTAAGATGGTCTTGGCAGAAATGCCTTGGCTACTATAAAAATCATAACATGTGCTTAATGGTTTTCCACAATTACATGTTTTATTCCCATTCTATTTTATCATGATTAATGTTTCTTTATGATCTATGCCTTACATCCTTCCATGATTTATGTCATTGCTCAAGATTTTTATGTTTAAATATTAGGCTCCTGTTTTGAAGTTCAAATGTATATGATTTGTTTTATTGTATCCATGATTACCCTTATTGAGCATTTGAGCTCACCCTTTATATGTTTTCTTTTCCCAGGATTTAAATAAAGGTTTTAGGTATGAAAACCAAAGGGGAAGATCTTTATGGGAGATGTTGAGGATCTTTCACCAAGATTAGAAGATTATGTTCCATGTTTCCAAAGGCACTAAACTATTATGGTCCTTTGGTGTCTGTTTTTGTTATGTATTATGTATTGAGCAAAAGTAATGTAATGTCCATGTAAGTCAATCTTTGGGCCTCTATAGTTGGTATCATAGGAAAGGTTTTGTCAACCTTTGGAAACTAGGATGCGAAAACTATAGTGACATCCCTAGAGATATTTCTAAGGTATGTCTAGGGATGTCCCTAAGAATAATTATAAGTTTAGGTTATAGTACTAGAATTACGGTAATGATATTATAATTAAACCTAAGATGTTAGATGTCAAAGGTACTCCCCCTTGATTATGTTATTTTCTTTGTATGATTTTTCCCTCTCACAGAATTATTTTTTTGTTTTAGTCAATGGAGGGAACCAGAAGGAATTCGGTTAACATTGAATCCAATAGACAAATTGGTGACTGTGAGCAACAAAATTTTGTAATGCCTAGAGAGAAAGATATTGTGATTATTCCGAATCAGTCATCACGATATATGATTAACAAGGTGAAATTTAGTGGTATGCCTAATTCATCAAATAAGAGGAAGATAGACTTTTATGCATGTTCGCATGTTGAGGATCATAAAGAAAGGAAGATTGAGACTTCTAAAGAAGGGAAAAAGAACCTTGAGGAATACCTCAAATGGAGGGATAGATGTAATCTGTGTGGAGAAAAGGGTCGTATAGTGACAGACTTTTATGGAGTTCAATGTCTTATTCGTGGAGAACATGGGCATTACCCAACTCAATGCCCTGACCTAAAAAGTTACTTCTAAATCAAGGAAGGACTTATTTTAGCAAAATCATTGAAGAGGATGGATTTAAGTTTTTATGTATTGGTATTCAAGAATAATGTTGTTGAGGTACTTTTATGGTGTATTAGAATATTTTTGTATTATTCTATTGTGGTTTTCAATAATTTTATGGTACTGGTAACCATGAAAAGTGATTCAAATATTTTGGAAAGCAGATGATATGAGCATAATGAAGGGATAAAGAGAAAATGAAATGTTTGATAGTATTCATGAGCTCATGATTGATATAAGGACTAAGTGATATCATGGTTTGAGTATATAGAATTTTGAGTATTTTGGTATGTGGAAAGTGTTAACTTTTAACTGCATTCATGTTTTCACTAAGGTTCAATGGGTATTCATTTTTTTCAAGATAATACAAGATTAAGGCCTTCGAATGTTTGGAATGTGACCAACAAGACATATCTTATGATATATGAGGATCAACGATGGTATTAACATGCTTGTTATATGAACTCTTTGGTAATCGTTTTCACTATAATATGAGATTGGATAGCAGTATTTTGGATAAGCCTAAAGATTAGAATGGATTATGTTGGACATAAGTTATTATTTTTTAAGGCTAGAACTTTTTTGATATTATTGATGGAAAGTTATAATATAAGTATTTTTAGAAAAAAAAAGGACAGCCTGTAGGACGAGCGACAACCCGTCGTTTCGGATAAGGTTGCGGGAATCGAACCCACAACTGAAGTGCGACAGGTCTTTATCGCCTTCCACTAGCCTATAGGAAGTCCCCGGTTAGTATAAATGTGTTTCAATTTATTAAGCGGTATGATATATGAAGTATACGTCTATTTTAGGAACCAAATATGATTAATCTAACTAAAGATAGACTTATGTATATTGATAACTTTTGCTAACCTTTTTTTTGAGACAGATGGAATGACCCATCATTCTATCACCTGATCTACTAACACATCGTGAATGACAAATTCAACTTCATTTCTTTAAGAGATGAAGTGGAAATTGTCCAAGGAATGACCAACGGTGAGATTGTACCAAAATCAAGTAAGTATTTCTTCTAATTAAAAATTTTCAACTTTAGGGAAATGATATTGAAAACCAAAAATGTTGTCCTAGTTCCCTTATATCCGATGAATCAAATGGTACCTTAGATCATCACAAATTTATGGCTTTGTTATTGTTGGATTTTTCATATCCATGTTCTCTACCACTCTCCATCAGAACTTGATCGTTAGATTTTTCTTCCATATCAATATTTTCACCTATGTTCTTCTATATGGAAACCCAGTGATGAGTTAATTTGGGTAACCGTTACATTTCTAACTTTCCTTTTTAAAATTAATATTTAGTATTCCCTTTTATGATGTGGGTTTCTATTAAATAAACTTTCAAGTAGTCAACCATTTATAACCCCAACGAATTTCGAGGGAGAAATTCATTTTAAGGGGGGTAGAATGTAACATCCTGAGATTTTATGAGAAGTATTCTTTTTAATTTATTTGATGTATTGTATTGTATGATACCCCAAGATTATCTTGCATTATAGGCAAAACTGTATTAGCTTGCAGTATATGCAACACTAATCTTGGATCATGTTACACATAATTTCAAGTTTGTTTTATAGTAGTTATTCTACGCAACATTGAGTATATATATGTATATATTCAATGTATTAATGAAATATGGTTGGATTTTTTTATACGCAACAACAAAGGAGTAGTGCACTACACGCAACCCTGACTTGGCTTTCATTACACGCAATCGCGACCTTCCTCGATAGCGTGTGTTGTACGCAATACCGGGTTTTACTAACCAACGATATATTATTATAATATTATTATAAACTAGCCGTTATGAATAGTATTAACTAAATTTTGAATTTTAAAACATTATTATTCATCTTACACCTTTTCTAGAACGTGGTATAAGAACAAAATAATTTTTTTGGGTAAAATAAGTATTTTTCAAAAAATGCAGTTTTGTCGCCTTTTGATGGCGCACCCACTTTAAATCTAGTTTTTGACATGTTTATAAGTTCAATTTGAAAAAATAAAATTATTCTTTGGAATCAAGAAATAAAAATTTACTTTGGATAAATTTTTCATATTATTCTGGTAACTTTCATATTTTGATGAATAGTAAAAACACGCTATTTTTTAATTAAAAACAACTTTTTTCATCGTAATAATTTATATGGTTAAATTATAATATTTAATGGTTTAAAAGTATAAATAGAAAATATTTTTACCATTTAATATAATTTATGTCATTAGAATTTATTTTACATTGAATTCGTAGGTTAAATCAATTCAATCTTTTGCAATGTTTTAAACAAAAACCCGTTTTCATTCGACAACGGGATTAATTTTAATTTAATTTCTGCAACTTCTATGTATTGAATTTGAAAAACTAGATTCCATATTTGTAATCAGTGGGTCCAAATTATGTTAATAGGCTACTTTTTATTTTTGGGAATTATGAATAGTAACTACGATAATATTTATTTACCATAGTTAAAGGTAAATCGGGTAATTAAGGGTAAATATAATATTATAAAATTACCCTAACACTTGTATTAATAAAATTTGATGATTATATTTCGTCATAAGTCATATTTGGGTCGAAATAAAATCCATTAGAACCCACTTGGATGTGATTAAGACCTGTAGTTTATTTTATTTAAAGGAAAGTGAAATATGTCTCACTCAAACTTTAATAATTAAAGTATTTATAATATAAGGTTATATAGAATATAAATTCGGTTATAAATACTCATTTTAAATATAAAATGTTTTTCTTTATCATGGTAATTTAGTTTTAATTTTTAAGAGTTATTTAATTACCTTATTAGCTTATACATTAATGATGCAGAAATTATTTATTTAGTAAAAAAATCAATAATATTGTTTTTATTGAAATAGTAATACATATTAAAGGGCTCAAATACATGACCAAAACTTATTGGTAGTATATATATATACCATAAGCATCTAATTACTGAATATATGACCGTTTGGAGTCTTATAAAAGTGATTATGACACTTATATTATTTTATTTTATATGATGTCAAAGTTGTCACCTTCATAATTTAATAAATATAACATTTTAAAATTTGGGTATTTTAGAAGATAAATCCGACTAAATGTATTATTATAAAATATATAAGATGTATCTTCATCCTAGTATTTTATTTTTAATTTTTATACAACAAATAAGTATATTTAATAATTATACAAAAATGTTGTGGTAATTATTTTATTATGATAAATATCAAATAAATGGTTTTAAAAATAGTAAAGTAAATATTATATGAACTATTTAACGTGCCCCACTAATTTTCTAGATTACTATAACATTTTAGGAACATATTAAATATTTTATTTCGAATATATCCACTGTGTGGATTTTATTTAAATTCTAATAATTGAATAGTGTCAAAATTGACACTATTGTTATTTTATAAAAATAATATATTATTAAAATGTTTAAAAAACACAAAAATATTTAAAAAATATAAAGTTAAATTTATATAGTCTAAAATGTCATAAATTATCTAATTATTGATAATTCACAACACATAAGTAATTTTTTATAACAATTTAAAATTTAGAATCTTATTACCACAAATAAAACTTAATATATTAAATAAGGATAAATCAAGTTGATAATGTTTAAAATAAATTCCCTACATGTATAAATTTTATTGTTTTATGAGATTACAACCCTATCTCATCTAATCTTTGAATATGAGTCATTTTTGGAGGTTTTTAAGTGGGGTTAGAGTTTTTTATAAATTAATATTTTTTAAGATTTCCAAAGGTGCCCCTCTCCTCCCTTATAAAAGGGCACCTCCTCCCTCTCATCTTTACACAACTTTGAGCCTTCATGCTCGGCCAACCCCTGACCATTTCTCTTATCCACTTTCCTAGAAACATTATGTAGGTTCTGATATTTTCAAAAGACCAACTCTACTTCCTTAAGATAAGGCTTAAAGGAGGTGTGTAGAAAAAGAGGTAATCTCTTCTTCTGATTCTCTCAAGTTTCTTCCTTCTTCTACTTATTCTTCTTTAGTTGTATCATTATAAAGTAATAACATCAGTATTACTTATATACTCATATGTTATTATAAATATGAAACAACCTTATTTCACCTTCTATCCATCCTACGAAAAACGAAATCACCGCGTGTGTGTACGTACGGAATATCGTATCCACGCCGTGGTGTAATCTATTTTCGACCACCACCATACTTGGATGGGTATAAGGGTGTAAATAAATAACTAGATATTATTATTTTAAAGTAATATTGATTCTTAAATATTATACATATGCTTCAATACAATTCCACGATCATGGGAATGATATCATCGCTCGTGGGTACGTACGGACTACCGTCTCCACGACGCGATGAGATTCATTCTCCATGTTAACCATTCATGAATGATTATAAAGTATATATAATGAATAATAATGAAATATATGACATAATAATGATACTGGATTTATGTGTATATATATATATATATATATATATATATATATGTATGTATGTCATTTACATAATTCCATTCAATTCAATAAGGAAACGAAAACAGCGTTCATGCGTACGTACGGCCTACCGTCTCCATGAACGGTGTATTTCATTCCATTTATCAATCTATCATATATATATATGTATATACTGAATATATATTATATATAAATCATTTTTTAAATTTTGGAATTATGTAAATCAGTATATATGTAATAATATCAAGAACAACAAGTCGAAACACGTACGATAAATGTAATGATTTTACCCAAAATGATGCTTTAACATGGAATTTACAAAATAACGGGTAATATAAAGTCATAAGTGAACCATATATGATATCATAACAATGAATATGATTATTTAATAAGTCAATGACATTATTTAAATCATTATACTGGAGTTTCGGATACGTACGAAGCATATCGGACCTAAGGTAAGGGATAACTTTTCCAATCTCGTTTTTATCCGAGATTGATTATTCGTAAGTATTCACTGGGGTTATATTTATCATGCATGTCCCTATTTTCTAAAAATTCTTTCATGTAGGTTTAAAGTACTTTTTACCCATTTTTGACTTTTACTGCATGGAATGTAAGGAATATTTCTTTTGCTTACGTTACGAGGTACTTCTTTGACTTTTCTGGAAAAAGAATGAGAAGAATGTTTTTTAACTTATACGGCATGAAAGGATTTTTACGGTTTTATAAAACCTTATTTTCATGAAGCTTCCTCCAAGATATTTCATGACTATTTTCAACAAAATCCATTTCTTTTAAAATTGCATGACATTTTGTGAAAAGAAAATGATTTTGAAGAAGAAAGGATATTTCCTCAAGAATTCAGTTCAAGTATTTTATCAAAACCATTTTCCATATAAGATGAAATTATTTCATATGAGTATGTTTTAAGTATAATGTATCTATGATTTACATGGTTTCATTTTTCTTATGAGGAAATGATATCCATTTGTTTTATATGGATTATGTTATGATGGCATGATATTACATGGGTTATGCTATGATGTATGATTTATGATTTTGTGGCACTCATAAGAATGGTTTCATTATGAGATGGGTGGGACCTATATCTCCCTCCAATGCATTGGTTAAATATTTATATCTCATGAGATAGACATGGCTGGAATGGAAAGTTAAACCGGTTCAGTAATACAGGACTGGAACGAGGAGTGAACTCTATTCAGAAAGGGACTTTGTCCACTAAGATGGTCTTGGCAGAAATGCCTTGGTTACTATGGAAATCATAACATGTGCTTAATGGTTTGCCACAATTACATATTTTTATTCACATTCTATTTTATCATGATTAATGTTTCTTTATGATCTATGCCTTACATCCTGCTATGATTTATGTCGTTGCTCAAGATTTTTATGTTTAAATATTAGGTTCATGTTTTGAAGTTCAAATATATATGATTTGTTTTATTTTATCCATGATTATCCTTACTGAGAATTTGAGCTCACCCTTTATATGTTTTCTTTTCTTCAGGATTTAAAGAAAGGTTTTAGGTAAGAAAACAAAAGGGAAAGATCTTTATGGGAGATGTTGAGGATCTTTCACCAAGATTAGAAGATTATGTTCCGAGTTTCCAAAGGCACTAAACTATTACAGTCCTTTGGTGTCTGTTTTTGTTATGTATTAAGTATTCCGCAAAAGTAATTTAATGTCCATGTACGTCAATCTTTGGGTATCTACATGCACCAACAGCTCTGGACCGTCTAACAAGATGCTAGCGTCAGGCACAAGCTGAAGAGGATGCACTCTAAGGGGTGTCAACGTCAGCGGCTACTATGGCATGAGCCACCGCTGACGCACACCACCAACTCCATGTGTATGCTAAAAAGGGACATTCTGACAACCGACTATGATCGAGGCCCCAATCGCCCCATGGGAAGGCTGGGTTGACTCTCTTGGTCACTGGCACAGGCAGTGGCCATGACGGATTAACCCGTGGCAACGACATCCGGTACAGAGGTCCTCCCCATACAAAAACCATGGTGAAAGCGGATCTTCCCCGCTTACAAGTTCTTCATAGAGGTCTTCCATGTGCCACCATTAGTCCAAATGAGGGTCCTCCCCACGGAAGTGATGCTCAGCATGGAAGTCTCTCTCGTGCCCACTACACCGGATCTGGTGTCATTCCTCTCGCCACAGACTGATGGTATGGGAACTTTGCTCATCTGGTCACTCTTCAACATGGGGACCCTCCCTGTTTCCTTGTAGAAGTGGGTAAAGGTCCTCTCCTCTGCAATCAGTGGAGTGAGGGCCGGCTTCATCTCACCCGCACCTATCACGGAGGTCCTACCCATGTTAAGATTTACCAGTATGAGGCCTCTCCTCATACTAATGTCATTATAGGGAGCAAGCATGAGGGTCCCACCCAAGCTCCAATGGTATGGATAGGAGATCATACACTCTCTAGCACTTCCTATAGAGGTCCTCCCCATATCCCGTTTGATATCTTTCCTGGTGCTCCTCAAACCCTGACTTTTTGGGGTGGATGTCCTCCCCGCCCCAGCACCAGTATGGCTGAAGGACCTCCTCGTGTCAAAAATATTCCCTGTCTAGAAGAGCCATCCAGGGGAAGGAAGGCAGGTTGTCACCGCCATAAGAAGGATTCGGGGAAGGTACAGACAGAGATCAAACCATTCAACTTCTCAGACTCCGAAGAGGAATACGACTCTGTGCAGGAACCCTCCCCTTGCTCATTTGAGTTAAGGGCTAGGGCAGGAACGAGGTGAATCAGCCTAGTACTCCCGAAATGCGAGGTCCATTGGATTCCCACCTCCCTCCATATTTATGTCTAGGAGGATGAAAATTTGGAAACTCCACAAGTTACGGGCATGAAATAACCACCATCGTCACTAGAAGAACTCTCTAACTTGACTAGAGATCACGAAGAGCTATTATGGGGACCAATGGAAAACGAGAAGCAGGGCAGCCTACCTACACGAATTGAGGCTGTCAGCCCATCCTATTGAGATGTGGTGGCTGTTCCACTACACTCTTCAGAGGATAGTCCAAGATTCTTTGGCCAGTCATCTTGTTCGACATATTACCCACCAGCCATCCTTCTGTCCCAGCAGACTCTCTTAGTACCACTCCTAGTTCCTCGGCCGCCTCTGGTTGACGAGTGGGGTAAAGGAGGGCCAGACCCTGAATCTGAGCCAAGGATCTTATGGAATATCCTCACAACGGACCACATCCCTGATATGTTTTGGCCTGTGGCAGCGCCGAATTTCTGTGCGCCGGAATCCCTCACCCTAGAGGAAGTGGAATGTTTCCTCCAAACCCTATGGGAAACACACTTTCACCTTCGTCGTCAGAAAGTGTTTTATCCAAGTATCCAAGTTCATTATGAATTCATTGGAGAGAAATTCCGACTAGTTGATTTGGCCACACTCCCTATGGCCCAGCGCCCCGAGTCACCATGCCGCCGTAAGGCCCTCCAATAGCAATGCATTAAGAGTTTCAAGGTACTCTTCAAGGTTATCAAGGAGGCTTCCCCCCACATCCAAATATGTGGATGGGAGAAATATAATTCCCTCCTCTTCAGTCATATCTGATGGCAGCCCGAATCGCTAGGTGGTATTGAAGACATGCCCCAGGAAGGGTCACGATCTACATGGCCGACATATTGGACGAGGATAACAAGATGGAGCGTTTTTACGAGAAAATACCCCAGAAGGTGTGCCACCACTACTAGATCCATTAGTAAGAGTTACTTGATAGCCGAAGAATCTGGTTGGTCTCCTTACACCCACTGAGGCATTGGTCCAAAGCCGAAATCATTGCAAGGGTAAAGAGCACCACAGAGCAGTCAAACACTCCGACCCATCTGCCTCATTACAGAAGATGGAGGATGACCCTGAGAAGGTTGTGTTGCACCAAAAACATATCGAAAAGAATAATTTGGTTGATGAACTCCTCGTTGAATGCATTGTAAACCAACGACCAGACTATGGCAATCCTAGCCCAGGGTAGCAGGGGCCGGAACAACTTCCCCTTAGGGAGCTGCCTCCTGGTGACCCTGACCATCCTGCCCCCGTAGATAGGAATGAGGCTGGAACTTACAGAAAGAGGGAACATTATATCTTGACAAACCCTCCAGAATGATGCGACAATCCAAGGAACCCATCTCGGGTTCCCCCAGATGCCTCGTAGGTCACTCTACCAGCCGCTCCATGAGACACTGAGCCACCTTACCATGTTTAAGAACCCGCCAATGCACTCATGGTTTGGGGCCCCCATCAAGACAAGGACCCTCGCCCAGATGATCTAATGGTGACACTCATTTCCAACCTTGAGACATTGGAAACGCGACATGTGGAACTCCCAGCTGATGGAAAGCCATATCCAGAATGGGTGGATGATATTCTGGCACCTCCAGGTTTCAGGAATTTTATCGTTTCCCCCTTCAATGGGATAGGGGATCGGTCACAACATCTGGCCCACTTCACCTCAAGTTATGGGCCCATGTTAGGGACTCCAACATAGTAGGAGGATGCCAAGATCCAATGTTTTTTGCAGAAATTGGAGGGGCCTACATTAGTATGGTTCAGCCAGCTCCCCATCAGACCAGTGACAAGTTTGGAGGACCTCCGTAGGCAATTAATCAACCAGTTCAACTCCACCACATGGAAAAAAAGCATCACAGACCTCTTCAAGTGCAAACAGAGGCCTGATGAGCATGTCGCGGACATTATCGCCCGATGGAAAAGGCATACATACTCTCTTGTCATGCCACAGAATCAAGAGAAATTAATATTGATTTGTGTGGGAAATGTTATGAGAGAACTGGTTCCCACTCTAATCACCCAAAACTACCCTGGAGGATTATGAGACTTCTCTGATAAGGCCTAGCGCCTGGAAGAAGCCCTGCAACTGGCCATCCAGGCACATCTGTTTCCCCCTGTAATTCCTTTAAGGTGGGATTCCAGAGCTGATCCCCTCACGGTGGCCCAAATAGAGGCCCCCAAACTGCTGGAATTATTACCAGTGGAGCCACCTCCGCAACCTCGTAGAGGCCATCCACCACAGGCATACCCTCCAGCCCTGCGCCGTCTGCCTTAGAATCAGAATGTGCCCTCGATCAACGTGCAACCACCACCCAGGAAGGATAACTAGGATACGCCTCCTCAACAGGCTCCTCCATCCCCTCATTAGGGAAAGGCTCCAAGGCCCCCCTTTCCGGACCGAAGAATCTAGACTTACTCATTCAATGAGAATCAGGTTCCATGTTATTTCTGTATTTCCTTGGAGTTGGGGATTATGCATTTTACTGAGTGCAGAAGGCCAGAAGAGGCGAACCACACTAATCACCCCAACTGCTGCCCCTATCACCATATCTTGGGGCACACTCTCAAGCAGTGCTATGTGTTCGAAGACTGGATTCAAGACCGGGTCGATAACAACATAGTCATGTTGGCCCCGGCCCCGACACAAGTGGCATGCACCGTCATAAGTCTATACAGTAGAAACGATAACTAGGGAGAGTGGTAGCAGGGTTTTAACTACGGGTATCAGAAGTATGTGACTGGATGGCTCAAAAAATGGTCAGTCGTGCCTTTGGTTTCATCTTTGCATGCCTAAATAGGAAAGAGCCTTCAAAAGATACGACCACCAATTTTGCATAATCATCTCAGCCGACCGCTACCCAGAATAGTAATCACCGACGGTGGAAGGGAAAGCAACACGCCCCGCCAATTCCTTCGTCGTCTGGTACTCTTGGTGAGATCATGTCCTAGGAGATGTGGATTCCTCCCAGGATCCTACATGTAGTGGGAAACTCTTAGAGTGATAGTCAGGGGTACTCTTTGGTTAACACTATAGAGTTGGTAAACCTCTACATGACGTCCGATGATGGGGAGCGCCCTGCGGATCTCACCAACATCCCCAGCCGACGCTAATGCTGGCGGAGCTGCGGCCATATTGTTCATCGAGGCACATTAGCTGGAACTTCCATCCAATCCATGCACGCCACTGAAACTAGACATCAGTCCTAGTGTCGTGCTCGGCACACACAGCCTCCTCATCTGGTGTCATCAGGCTAGCCTTCACCGCTGTTTGTGCTACAGGATCAGGAAGAGCCACCTTAACCATTCCGTGACTAGACACGTCCTGCTACAAGCCGGTCTCAGTCGTCTGTTCGTCATCTGGTAGCCAATTTATAGGCTCTAACTATTGAGCAGCAAGATTTTCCCTGCACCCATCAGCCGTCGGCCCAGCTGGTAGGGTCCATCGTACCACCTATCATAGAGCAACCTCCTGCAAGAAAAAGTTCATGCCTAGCATGGAAGTATGATGTTATCAAGAACCTTAGCAGCATCCCTTCAAGTATTTTCGTCCTCAAGTCCCTTATTATTTTTAAATATATGTGTAAGGCCCTCGCTGAGGCTTTATGAAGCCCCATCCAGTTTGAGACGGAGATAGAAGCTTCAAATTCCTTTCATGCAGAAGCGATAGAGAATGCTGAATGACATGCCATTATCTCATTATTCGTAGAAGATGAAGGTTCTCCCATGAATGGGAACATTTTCCCGCTGTACATCACTGGCCAATTACATGGAATGGAGATTCTTCATTACCTTGTTGACACCGGCTCCGAGATTGACCTTATCATGACATGGACACTGCAGAAGCTGGGGTTATATGAAGATAACTTGACTCCCTCTGACCTGAAGATCTAGGGATACGACAGGACCGATCAGACCTCGGTCAAAAAGATTCATTTGAATACCTAATTCATTGGCCTAGTTTCCAGAACAAAATTTATGGTTTTCTCCGAAGACACCACATATAATGCATTGATGAGAAGTTCATGGTTCCACTTGGACGTGGCAGTTCCCTCATCATATCACTAGCACCTCAAGTACTCCCCCAATGGTCGTGTGGGCATTCTGAAAGGTGACGCATCTTCTTTTTCCTCTTGTGAATCTCGCTACCTAGATGATAACTATTACAAGAGCGAAGACAAATAGATTCAGGCCAATGAGTTCGAGTAAGACATTGTTGCAACCGACCCCTAGGTAGGTCTGGATGAAACCTACGTCTTCCCAATCCATCGATTGGAGGCCAAGACCCCCCGATATGGGGAAATGTTTTGTTGTTTCTGGTACACGGGGGAAGCATATTCTCAGGTCCAAGTGACGTTGTGATATCAATTCGTATTCTTATACGAATCAATCCTCAGTGATCCCTATGCCCCCTACTCCCGTAAGGTATCGAGATGTCTATCCCATGGAAACGGCGATACGTCATACTAGCCTATTTTGCTGGGATGGAATCAACTGGCTCAAGACAACGCACCACCATTTATTTTATATCATCGAGTGTGGCCCCTTGGGCTGAAGACTAGATGGGATTGCATCAACAACTTTCATTACTATGGTTTTGGAAGCACCAGAATCTCCCGATGCAGTGACCACTACTGCTTATGATGGTACCATCCTCCCATAGAAATCTACAGACTTAGAAAAATCCCCTGCCTTTGGGGATCCCTACTCCGCAAGAAAATAATAGGATTTGGAGGATGCTCCCCCTTCCTTTTAAGAGGTCGTTTCTGCCACGGTCGATGAGTTGGTACAGGTAAACCTCGGTAGGGAGGCAGATCTGAGACCTACACTAATCAGTGCCACCATGCCTCTCGAGGAGCAGCAGTGGTATGTAGACTTCCTGATCTAACATCGTGATGTATTCACATGGATCTATGATGATATTCCAGGACCAGATCCTTAGGTTGTCATCCATCACCTCGGTCTCCCGGCAAATCATCGCGGGTTCGAGAAACCTCCCATAAAGATGCACCCTTCTCACTGTTCCATGGTCGAGGCAAAAGTTGACAATCTCATCAGAGCCAAATTTTTCAAGGAGGTCTAGTACCCCAATTGGCTTGCCAATATAGTGCTAGTTAGGAAGAAGAACAGGAAGATCATAGTCTGCATCGTCTTCCAAGATCTCAACCGGCAGTGCCTGAAGGATGATTTCCCCCTCCTAGTGATGGAGTTTCTGATCGACGCAATGACGGGGTTCCAAGCCCTTTCCTTCATGGATGGGTACTCCGAATATAATCAAATCATGATGGCCCTCGAGGATGAGAAGTCCAAAGCCTTCATGGAACTACAAGGTATGATTGGTTACCAGGTCATGCCCTTTGTCTTAAAGAATGCAGGTTCCACCAATCAGTGGTCCATGCATTGCCTATTTAAGCCAATCCTCCGGGCATTGGTGTAATTCTATGTGGATGATATGGTCATCAAATCTTTCCAGCACCAGGACCATCTCAAAGACCATGATAAAGTGTTCATCTTCCTCCGTTATCACCACCTAATGATGAACCCATTGAAATGTGCCTTCGAGGTCACCTCTGGGAATCTCCTCGTCTTTGTTGTCAGGTACCGGGGTATCGAGATTGACCTTGAGAAGATCAAGGCCATCAGCCATATGCCTCCCCCGAGCAATATTTGGTAACTTTGGGCTTCCAATGCCACTTGGCATACATACGTCGATTCATTGCAAATCTGGATGGCATGTGTAAGCCATTTTATTGGATCATGAAGAAAGGAACTATTTATTAGTCGGATGAATAATGTTAGACCGCTTATGAAGAAATCAAGCAGTACCTGCTCCTGCCTCCTATCTTAATGCCACCTATATCTGGGAAGCCCTTGGTTCTTTATGTGACCACCCTGGAATGATATCTCGGTGCCCTTATCTCCTAGAAGGAAAATGAAGGGATTGAATGTAACGACCCGAAATTTTGAATAAATCTTATTTCCTAATTTTTGTGTGTTATTTTATTTTATTTTTATACTCAACAAAAATGTTTCATTTGATAACATGAGTATAATTAAAATGAGACCGTTAGGTTTTGACTGTTATATGACCATTGGTCAATATGACCGCTGGAAACTAAACATTTTGATTATTGTCTCCAAATACAAGTAATCTTGGTTAATTAATATAGAAAGAAGATTTGATGGCCTCACCCAGTAGTCTTGGACCGATCGAATCCCATCTAACAAGAAACTTGGGAAGGAGGTAGCACCACTGGGCTTTGCTCTGGACCAAACCCAAGCTGAACTTCATCGTGTGAAGCTAGAACGGGATCTCCTTCACGAGAAGTTCAAACTGATAGAAATTACTACTCGTGCGATGTTGGCTGAGCCTCCCTCGGATTCTCTCACCTTAGCACACCTTACACTTAGGTCCTATGCTGGTGTGATAAGGGGATATGTAAGGAGACCGTAACTGCCTTGTGTAATCCTTTGTTTTAAATAAAAATTTGGATTTCTTATTATGATGATGTTTATGACTTTTCAAATGTCCGGATAAATATAGTATGCATATTTTTGGTGAATTTTAGAGAAATGATATTTTAAAAAAAAATGTTTATGTAAACCTTAAATAATTAAAAATGTGTAATGATTTTCAAAAAATGGCCTTCTACAATTATGTTCAGTACAAAATTTAAAGTCTAATAAGATCAACTTAATTTTTGATGAATAGTAAATTATGAATAGTGATTTTATGCTTAGTATTAGTAATGTGACCAAATGGATTGGTAAAATCACTCAAATAAAGTTTTAATATAATTTAGACACCTAGATTAAGTAATGAGATTCAATAAAATGGGTAAATAAAAGTTTCATAAATTATTATTCAAGTATTAGTTTTTTCAGTTGAATAGTGTTTTTTAATTAAAAATTAAATTAAAAATATTTAGAAAATTATTTTTATAAAATGGATTTCATTTTTGAACTCAGAGCATCGATATTATGTTAAGGTAATTTTTGGGGATTTTTCTGAAAAAAATGAATTTTCGGTGAATAGTGTATTTATTTAAAAAATGAATTAATAATATTCAGTAAATTGTTTTTTATAAAATGGAGTTCATTTTTGAAATCAGAGCATTGATATTTGGTTAATGTGAAATTTTGGGATTTTTCTGAGAAAGTTGAATTTTCAGTGAATAGTAAATATACAGTTTTAGGGTTTCAGTATGTTTAATGACATCATAACTGTGTCATGATGATTTCATGAGATATTTTAAGGGTTTTCTGGCCAAAGGTGATGAATTATTGTTTTGGGGGCCCCATGTGGCCTAACTCCATGGTAAATGCCATGGGAGAGCACATGGTTTTGAGAAAAGCACTTTTGAGGTGTCCCTTGGCCATTAATGCCTTGTCCCCTCACTTTCCCTATAAATACTCACCCTTTACTCCTTTAGTTTTCACTCCCAACTCTCCCCCAACGAAGTTCTGGTCTCCTTACCTCCGAAGGAGTCCTCCCAAGGTGACCCCAAGACCTCAAGGTCCAAACCTTTGAGTTTTAAGAGTTACGTTTTAAGGTAAGGGATCCGACCTCTCTCTTTCTTTTCATGTAATCTCTTTTATGTCATTCCTTTTATGTTCCATGTTCTTATGTGAGAGGATGTTCTTTAATATTCCTCTTACTTCCCTTTTCATGAATATATGATGATATATCCTCTCTTACTCTCATCATTTCGTTTTATGAAAGTTTAAGTGACGCCGTTAGGCTGCCGAATTTTTAAGGGATTCTTTCACCCTTCTCATTTTTCAAGTTCTATTTTCATGTCAAGTCTTTCAAGTTCCTTTTTATTATGTTGGGGTATGATATCTATATCTATCATACTGATCTCTTATGATCATATGATGAGATACCCTATTTGATCTTGTCGAATCATTTTTTATTGATGTTTAAGTGACGTCGTTAGGCTGCCGAATTTTCATAAGAGAAATCTTATTTTTCTCTCACTTCCATGTTTTTCATTTCATATGGTATATCTTTCAAATTTCATTACCATGTTCTTAAATCCCTTATATTATGTTCCCCTACTATTTTATGGATCATTTATGAGTGAGTGACCCATGTTCCCTCTCTTTTAAATGTCTTCTAAAACCTTGTAACATAGCCGTTATGCTGCAGAATTTTCGTCTCAAAATGCCTCTCTCTTTTCTCAAAATTATTTTATGTTATAAAGTGAATACTCAAAGATCTTATTTCTATAAGGGTATTCACATATATATCAAAATTTCCTATTTTAAATTCTGGGATTTACATACATGAAACCCACTTCCTCTTTCCGTGGGTTTAAAGTGACATAAAGATCATGTCTTTAAAGCAGTTTTTAAAACGTTTTGATTATGAAATGAAACCCATTTCTTTTATGCTATATGGGTTGTTTATGAAATGATTGATGATGATATATGTTGATCACATGATAATAAATACATGTCAATGGTGCGCCCAGATAGAGCTCCAATGCATTAGGTAAAGACTTAATCTCTAGAGATGACCATTTTTAACGACGCCTTGGTGAATAACCTTGGTAATTTTTAACGACACCTTGGGGATGGACCTTGGTGAAACGAAACGATTGTCAATATTAAATATTGTAGGCACATCTTCAAGTTATGAAAAATGTTATTTTTATTATGATTTATCTCATGATTTCTTTCTCATGCCTTAATGTTTTTTTCATGTCCTTATTGAAGTATCTCAAGTTCACATGTAAAATGTTTCTCTTGTTTCCCTTACTGGGCCTTCTGCTCACCCTTTCTTTTGATGTATGTCCCCAGGTTATGAGATGTAGTAATGAACCTAGGATGAACTTATGGAGAAGCCTTTCAAGTGTTTAAGAAGAATGTTTTATGTTCTTTTCTTGTATTATGTTCCTTGTTTCCAAGACACTAAACCTTAAAGATCCTCAGTTCTGTGTAATGAAATGAAAGTTGTGTTATAAAAAGACGGGAAGCTATAGTTGGTATCAAAGGATGGTTTAGTTATTTGTGGAAATTAGGATATGAAAACTCTATGAAGAACCCTATAGAAAAGTTTAAATATAGGAAATATTCCTGGTATTTTGGTGAGTATTGAGTAATGGGTTGCCAAGCAAATACATCCGTGTCTGGATACGAGCAGGTAGAGGTAGATCTGGCATAGATGTACATAGGGGTAAAACCCGAAAACACCGCTTTGAGCTAGACTCGAACGGGAACTGGTACACGACAATGGGCCTTTCTACACTCTTGGTTACGACACTCCCGGGGGATATGCTTTGGTAAATTCATAAGCTTAGTATGAACCATTATTAAAGGAACAAAGATAAAATAAAATAAAGATTCACACAAGAATATATGATCACGGATAACCTAGTTTGGAACCTAGAGAATCACAAGCTAGGGTATACTTTTCTTTTACAAGTTATCCTTCTATGCTTTAATCTCTTTTTCATGATTATTGGCTAAGTATTTAAGCCCCTAATTGTACTTTATTTTCTTTGTTAATGGCGGGAAATGGAAGAACATGTCCCAGCAACCAATGAGATAGGAAATGTGACGATTGCTGTATTAATATGACATAGATGATTAGGGGATTAAAAGATGATTTTTATTTTGGACGACGTTCACTATTTTGGGGACCCTATATGATCGAGGTAAATAGATTACTATCGTATTTTCATTGAGGAGTAAGGTTGGATTATATTTTGAAGAATCGATGAATTTAAGGTGGACTTATAGTAATTTAGGTTACTTATGGGAATGATTAACCTATCTTGGGTAAAATATGATTAGGTTAGCTACTTTTGTTATAAGATGTTTGGAGTGGTTGATGTTGTTTTGAGATGAACAATGAAGTTTATTTTGGAAGACTATGTTATCAAATCCTTCTTGTATTTGGGTTTCAATCTTAGTTTGGTTTATTTTGAGGAATTTTAAGGACCGTTATTTATGGAATGGTAAATGATGAACTTTGAGTAGTACCATGTAACTTTGAAGATTTAAAAGTAGTTTCCATTCCTATGGGATTCTTTCTTTTTGAAGAGTTTTTTTACCTTAACCTTTCTGTTTTTGGGATAATGTTTAAATATAGAAGAAATAGATAGTTAATATTTTGTGGATTATGTGATTCTCTAGAAGATGATTCTTGTGCTTATGATGAGACCAAGTGTTTTTGAGTTCTCATCATTTGGAGAAAAGATTGGTTTTGGTAGAGACTTATTAAAGGATGAATCTCTACTTGAAGGTAGGTATATTTTATTATGTTTTTGTTCTATGTAGTAAATGAATTCCTCAAAATTATGAAAAGGAACGTAAAACAAAAACGTTGTTGGTTTACGTTTCCTACTAGGTAATCAAAGACCATTTACACACATCGTAAGTTTGGGATTTTCTTATGGTTAACTTTCTCCTAATCATGTTTTCTATCACTCTCCCCTAGAACTTGACCCTTTTTTTTCTTCCATATCCATGTTTTCCTCCATGGAATCCTAGTATGGGTTAACTCGGGTGACCTTTGTACTTCCCATTCTTTCTTTTAAAGTAATAGTGTTAATGACTCCTTTTCCGATGTGGTACCTTCAATGAAATTTCAAAACCCAATTTTAAAAATTGCGAGGACGCAATTTCTTAAGGGGGGAATATTGTAACGACCCGAAATTTTGAATAAATCTTGTTTCCTAATTTTTGTGAATTATTTTATTTTATTTTTATACTCAACAGAAATGTTTCATTTGATAACATAAGTATAATTAAAATGAGACCGTTGGGTTTTGACTGTTATATGACCATTGGTCAATATGACCGTTGGAAACTAAACATTTTGATTATTGTCTCCAAATACAAGTAATCTTGGTTAATTAATATAGAAAGAAGATTTGATGGCCTCACCCAGTAGTCTTGGACCGATCGAAGCCCATCTAACAGAACTTGGGAAGGAGGTAGCACCACTGGGCTTTGCTCTGGACCAAACCCAAGCTGAACTTCATCGTGTGAAGCTAGAACGGGATCGCCTTCGCGAGAAGTTCAAACTGATAGAAATTACTACTCGTGCGATGTTGGTTGAGCCTCCCTCGGATTCTCTCACCTTAGCACACCTTACACTTAGGTCCTATGCTGGTGTGATAAGGGGCTATGTAAGGAGACCGTAACTGCCTTGTGTAATCCTTTGTTTTAAATAAAAATTTGGATTTCTTATTATGATGATGTTTATGACTTTTCAAATGTCCGGATAAATATAGTATGCATATTTTTGGTGAATTTTAGAGAAAGGATATTTTAAAAAAAAATGTTTATGTAAACCTTAAATAATTAAAAATGTGTAATGATTTTCAAAAAATGGCCTTCTACAATTATGTTCAGTACGAAATTTAGAGTCTAATAAGATTAACTTAATTTTTGATGAATAGTAAATTATGAATAGTGATTTTATGCTTAGGATTAGTAATGTGACAAAATGGATTAGTAATTTCACTCAAAGAAAGTTTTAATATAATTTAGACACCTAGATTAAGTAATGAGATTCAATAAAATGGGTAAATAACAGTTTCATAAATTATTATTCAAGTATTAGTTTTTTCGGGTGAATAGTGTTTTTTAATTAAAAATTAAATTAAAAATATTTAGAAAATTATTTTTATAAAATGGATTTCATTTTTGAACTCAGAGCATCGATATTATGTTAAGGTAATTTTTGGGGATTTTTCTGAAAAAAATGAATTTTAGGTGAATAGTGTATTTATTTAAAAAATGAATTAATAATATTTAGAAAATAATTTTTTATAAAATGGAGTTCATTTTTGAAATCAGAGCATTGATATTTGGTTAATGTGAAATTTTGGGATTTTTTTAAGAAAGTTGAATTTTCAGTGAATAGTAAAAATACAGTTTTAGGGTTTCAGTATGTTTAATGACATCATAACTGTGTCATGATGATTTCATGAGATATTTTAAGGGTTGTCCGGCCAAAGGTGATGAATTATTGTTTTGGGGGCCCCATGTGGCCTAACTCCGTGGTAAATTCCATGGGAGAGCACATGGTTTTGAGAAAAACACTTTTGAGGTGTCCCTTGGCCATTAATTCCTTGTCCCCTCACTTTCCCTATAAATACCCACCATTTACTCCTTTATTTTTCACTCCCAACTCTCCCCCAACGAATTTCTGGTCTCCTTACCTCCCAAGGAGTCCTCCCAAGGTGCCCCCAAGCCCTCAAGGTCCAAACCTTTGAGTTTTAAGAGTTACGTTTTAAGGTAAGGGATCCGACCTCTCTCTTTCTTTTCATGTAATCTCTTTTATGTCATTCCTTTTATGCTCCATGTTCTTATGTGAGAGGATGTTCTTTAATATTCCTCTTACTTCCCTTTTCATGTTTATATGATGAGATATCCCCTCTTACTCTCATCATTTCGTTTTATGAAAGTTTAAGTGACGTCGTTAGGCAGCCGAATTTTTTAGGGATTCTTTCACCCTTCTCATTTTTCAAGTTCTATTTTCATGTCAAGTCTTTCAAGTTCCTTTTTATTATGTTGGGGTATGATCTATATATCTATCATGCTGATCTCTTATGATCATATGATGAGATACCCTATTTGATCTTGTCAAATCATTTTTTATTGAAGTTTAAGTGACGCCGTTAGGCTGCCGAATTTTCATAAGAGAAATCTTATTTTTGTCTCACTTCCTTGTTTTTCATTTAATATGGTATATCTTTCAAATTTCATTACCATTTTCTTAAATCCCTTATATTCTGTTCCCCCTTCTGTTTTATGGATCATTTATGAGTTATTGACCCATGTTCCCTCTCTTTTAAATGTCTTCTAAAACCTTGTAACATAGCCGTTATGTTGCAGAATTTTCGTCTCAAAATGCCTCTCTCTTTTCTCAAAATTATTTTATGTTATAAAGTGAATACTCAAAGCTCTTATTTCTAAAATGGTATTCACATATATATCAAAATGTCCTATTTTAAATTCTGTGATTTACATACATGAAACCCGCTTCCCCTTTCCGTGGGTTTAAAGTGACATAAAGATCATGTCTTTAAAGCAATTTTTAAAACGTTATGATTATGAAATGAAACCCATTTCTTTTATGCTATATGGGTTGTTTATGAAATAATTGATGATGATATATTTGGCTCACATGATAATAAATACATGTTAAGGGTGCGTCCAGATAGCGCTCCAATGCATTGGGTAAAGACTTAATCTCTAGAGATGACCATTTTTAACGACGCCTTGGTGAATAACCTTGGTAATTTTTAACGACACCTTGGGGATGGACCTTGGTGAAACGAAATTATTGTCAATATTAAATGTTGTATCCACATCTTCAAGTTATGAAAAATGTTATTTTTATTATGATGTATCTCATGATTTCTTTCTCATGCCTTAAAGTTCTTTTCATGTCCTTATTGAAGTATCTCAAGTTCACATGTAAAATGTTTCTCTTGTTTCCCTTACTGGGCCTTCTGCTCACCCTTTCTTTTGATGTATGTCCCCAGGTTATGAGATGTAGTAATGAACCTAGGATGAACTTAAGGATAATCCTTTCAAGTGTTTAAGAAGAATGTTTTATGTTCTTTTCTTGTATTATTTTCCTTGTTTCCAAGACACTAAACCTTAAAGATCCTCAGTTCCGTGTAATGAAATGAAAGTTATGTTATAAAAGACGGGATGCTATATTGAAATAATCCTTTACTACCTCGGTCGTATGCTCATTTATACAGAGACTAGATACACCCCCATCGAAAAGAGCTGCCTTGCGTTGGTATTCACAGTAAAATAATTGTGGTGTCACTTTCAGAACCACGAAGTACAGCTAGTGTCTCGGTTATATCCACTAAAGTACATTCTGAACCGCCCCATGATCACAGGACATCTAGATTAGTGGGCAGTGATTCTTATATAGTTTGATATCTGGTTTTTTTCTTAGAATTCTATTAAGGGTAAAGCATTGGAAGACTTCCTTTCTTCCCATCCGACTCCTGCTGACCAGTCGTTAGATATCAATTTTCTTGATGAGGCAATCCTCTCAGTAGATCATTCCATCCCTTGTTGGCAGATGCATTTCGATGGTTCTTCCTGGAGTCCCACCAGTGGGAGGCTCAATGATCCCAGATTCAACAGAGTAGGCTTGGGTATTGTCTTTATTACCACATCACAAGCTATTCTGCTATACTAATTCCTATTATCAGAGGGATGCACCAATAATGAGACAAAGTACCATGATCTTATCACTGGTGTCACGCTGGCCCTCGAGATTGATGTGCCCCATTTGCATGTGAAAGGGGATTCCGAACTAGTCATCAAGAAGATCAACAGTGACTACATTGTCAGAAATCCGGAGCTCGTGCTATTGTTGGAGAGAACTCTCCAGCTAATGGCCCAGTTTCCATCTTGGACGGAAGTTACTCATATCCATCGAACTCAGAATGGTCGAGCTGATTCCCTGGCCGGCCCGGCTGCATCACTTACAGAATCTGAGAAGGATGATCTGATTATCCATGTGGCACATCGGAGAGTCATTTCTCCCATCACCCCAGGTGACGAAGAAGGCCTGTAGGTGAGCCAACTTACCGTAGGAGACTCCATGTCAGTACCCCCAGGTCCCTCAGATGTAGTGGTTGAACTGACTCCTGATTGGAGAGACCCCTTTTTCGAGTATCTCCAAAATGGTTACCTCTTGACAGATCGGGCCGAGTGTGAGAAAATTTGACTATGTGCGATTAAATTTACCTTCCAGAGTGGTCCCTGTCTTGAGAAGATCCTCTACATGTGTGGGTTTGATGGTGTTCTCCTTCTTTGCATCCAAAGAGATAAGATTTCTCAGGTCATGCAGGATGTTCACGCCGGTTCCTGTGGGGCTCATCAGACCGGGCTGAAGCTTTCTCACAAGATCCAGAGACTAGGGTACTTTTGTCCATACATGATCTATGATTTCATCAAGTTCTCCAAGAGATGTCATTCATGCCAAGTTAATTCCAAATTCATGGATCATCCACCAAAGCCTCTCCACACTACCAAGTACTCTTGGCCCTTCCTAGTCTGGGTACTAGATGTCGTGGGACCATATCCACTGGTAACAACTCTTTAGTATCGGTTCATCCTGACCACTATGGATTTCTTCTCCAAGTGGACAGAGCTTGTCCCTCTTAAGGAGGTCAAGTCCCATTTTATCACCGACTTCTTGAGCTCCAATATCATCTACCAGTTTGGATTCCCTCACACTGTTGTCACCGATAATGGAACCAACATCCAGGAGGTCGAGTTGAAGAAGTTGTACGCCAAGAACAACATCAATTTCTAACCATACCTCCTGGTACCACGCACAATAAAATGGGCATATTGATGAGTTCAACAAAACCCTCTCTAACATTTTACAGAAAATGGTTGGTCAGAACAAGAAGAGTTGGCCAGACAAGCTCCCCAACACCCTCTGGGCTTATTAAATGATGATTCGTAATTCCACACAGGTGACCCCATATTTCCTGGTGTATGGAACAGAAGCTGTCATGCCTATCAAGATTCAGTTTCCTTCATTACACACAATGTTCTATGATCAACATGCACCAGATAAAGAAGATGAAATTCATCTATCCAAATTGTAATCACATGATTAGAACATGATTCATGGCCTTCACAATCTAGAAAGGCATCAAAATAAGATGGCTAGAGATTTCAACAAGAAATTTCACCTTTGTTCCTTCTTGAAAGGTGACATGGTATTGGCCCTCCAGACACCAATAATACCTAGTAGAAAACCACCAAAGTTTGATCCCAAATGGGAAGGACCTTACATAGTCCACATGTTTTATCCCAAAGGAGCATACTCCTTGGTAACCATGGATCGTGAGCATATAAATCCTCTCACTAATGCCAAGTTCCCCAAGAAATAATTTTCCGGAGCCTATCGGTCTGACACGACCCTAAACTATAGGGTCCCACTTGACCTTAAACTACTTAGGTCCCACACTACCTTAAACTATATTGGGTTCGGTAAGACCTTAAACTACTGCGTCCCACATGACGTTAAACTGTATTTCATCCCATAAGATTCTAAACTATACCCATAGAACTACGTAAGGCTTGATCCCCATTTTTATGGGATACGTAGGAATTCTCAGATGCCTCATCTTGATTACATCCCCAAACTCTTCTCTTTGACTATCCCCCCTTGGGTGTAGTGCTCTCGGAGGGTCCTTACATGGTGTAGTGAAGTCTTGTTTGGCCCCACTCATGTTAGAATTGCGACGACTGCACTATGAGCTTCCTCCTTGTTCTTTTATTCTCCCACATCCACAATGCACGATGCTAAACTTCAAGGCCTTCAACAAATACGTATGGATTTATTCCCATCCTCAAGGGATACGTAGGAATGGCCGGACATTTTTTCTTTTGGCCCAGTCCAAAATTCGGAGTCTCCCCTCAGGTTAAAGCATATGGTGTGGTGCAAGATTTTTCCTTAATCCACGTTGAGTTCATCATGGTCTCTTCATGCGTCCCATTCCCCAGAGACTTCCACCTCTTTCACAATCCTACTTGATGTTTAAATTCAGAGGAAAAATTATGCTTCATTCACACTCTTTACTTGTGGATCCATCATCTTTCATGTCTTAAAGGGCCCCCCGAATGTCATGGATGCTCGGCCCAAGGGCCCTCTTACCATATCGGGCCAACGTCCTAGAGAATTTCAAATAAAAAATTGATATAAGTACTGCATTGTGAATATGGTCAGCGGTCAATCCTCATTTTTTGTTCCCATTCCAGGTCACACGATATGGATGATGTGTTTCGAACATGGTAAACAGTTATCCCTTGTCGTTATCGCCACCCCCATAAGTCCCAAATAGTGAGTTTAATGGTTCATCCTACCCTGTCACACCTTCAAGCTACGGTATCCCTCGAGTGATGCTAGCTATCTAACCCTTATATAATGGGGAGATCCAATTCCTACTCCTTGTTTCCCACACTGACCATTGCCCATGTGGGCTTAGGAGCTATGGGGAGGCAACACCCACATAAGAGGTCCTATGACAACAGTTTTCTAGAACACCCAATCTTAGGTCCCTCATCCTTCTTGGGAATCTGGCCCAAGTTCTCACTTGGGGTCCTATGGTGTGGTATGGGATTACGTCCTCATTCTTGTCGGGTTACTATCCATGTTGTACACCCCCCTCATTGGGGAAACTTACCCACTTTTGTCCTTACTGCAGGAAGTTAAACTACAATCTGGCCACGACATCATGTTCGTGGCCCAAGCTCAGGTCCCCCGGCCTTCTCGGGTCATTGGCCCAAGTTTTCACTTGGGGTTGTACAGTTTGGTATGGGATTACGTCCTCATTCACATCGGGTTACTGGATGTGTCGTAAACCCCCCTCATTGGCGTATCTAACCCCTATCTTTGTCTCTTTTAGTACTATGAATGGCTTGATTCCCATCCTTATGGGATACGTAAGACCGCCCAGATGTTTAGTCTTCAGGTCTAGCCTCATCTTAGCCCCTTGGCATGCATTCAACCAGGGATAGGATTATATGGTGTGTTATGGGATTATGTCCTCATTCACATCAGGTTTTGTAACAACCATTCCATTTACCTTCCTATTCTGAGAGTTCTCTATCCCCTTGTTCTATACTCGTATTTTCAAATCATCCACTCTCAACATAATCCCCTCGATCTTCTTCAGGGATTCATCAATGTTCCCAAGGGTACTCGGGTTTAGCACCTGGAATGTCGGATTCTACCGGGACTTGTTTTCACTCATTTATCAGGCTTCGTGGTCCCCTTTATTAGGGCTTCCATCAACTTTCACATCCAAAGGGACCCTTGAATGGAATGGATGCTCGGCCCAAGGGTCCACCCACCATTACTATCCAACTTCCTCACGGGTTTTGAGTAAAACATTGATACAAGTCCCACATTGAAAATTTGGTCAGTGGTCGATTCTTGTTTGTTGTTCCCATCTCAGGTCACATGATATGGATTATGTGTTTTGAACACGGTCAACAGTTATCCTCCATCGTCATGCCAACCCCATTAATCCCAAAATGTCGGTTACATGACCCACATCTTCCTCCACCTCATTATGTCCAAATATAATTTCAACACTCCTGGAACTATCTCTCAGTGCACATTTTCATGTTAGGAGGAAAAAAGCATGGTAAAAGATTCATTAGGGGTTCCGCACTGATTTCCCTTTGGCGTGCATTCTAGGAATTGCAAAAAACCTCTTTCTCCCTTGTTTCCTACACAACGTTTGACTCACATGGGATTAGGGATTAGGTTGAGGTCCACACTTACATAGAAGGTTTTCTCCATGGTTCGAGCTCTAAGACTATAAACCAAGTTCTCTTTTAGAACTATTTACATCTTGATTCCCATTCCCATGGGATACGTAAAAATTCCTAGACATGTTATCTTTGGGTCCTTCTCGAGTTCCACTAATTTATCTCTTCTGTTTTACCTTTGAGGCTTTAACTCTTACGGGATTGTGTGGTGTGGTATAGGCTTCTGTCCTCATTCATGTTGGGTTTTCATTTTCTGCACCACGTATGCCCATTTCTAGGAGTTATCACCCCTAATTCTTTTCCCAAAAGACATTAAAATGTTTGTATTCCCGAAAAACGTTAAAAGTATCCTTCAAGAACTACATGTGGCTTGATTTCCATTCTCATGGGATATGTAGGAATAACCAGACATCTCATCTTCTAGTCCAGCTCAATTGGGAGCTAGTTTATCCTACCCTATATCCTCTATCCTTTTCGGGCCCCTTGGCCCGAGGTTTTTTTCTCAAAATCACACACAGTATGGTGTGGACCTCATCCTCATATGCCTTTAATCTATGGTTCTTAGTCTCACACGACTTTAAATAGTTGTGTTTATCCTGAACGACGTTAAAAATGCATGGTTGATCCCATCACATGACCCCAAATAGTGACATTATCGTCCACACCACATGACAAAAAATGGCGTTTCACCGTGATATCCTCAGTTGAAGAGGAATCATTTTTTGTATCGGTCATGTACCATACCATTTTTCAACGCTAGCATACTGATTGATTTTTGTGGCGATGCCTGGAATTTCTATCCTAGATTCCACTCTACATCAAAAAAAACACTCATTCATCTTAAAGGACAAACAAGATCTATCAAATACTGCTTTTTTGTGTGTGGTCCATACCCGCACAACCTTATTATACCTGGAACTAGTATCCCACTGTGCCATTTTAAGAACTACGTACAGCTTGATCCTCATTCTCATAGGGTACGTAAGAATTCCCATGCACTTTTCCTTGGGCCTATCTTAATGTTCTTTTTCGGTCCCTCGACCTAAAACCTTCCCAAGGAACACGTGGTGGTCGAAACCCCAGGTTCCATTTCATGTAGGGTTTTACAATCACCCCACCATGTGTCTCCCATGTTTCCAACCATCCATGGTCCAAGCTCTATGAGCATAAATTAAGACCACTAAACGTCCTTTCCACAAGACATTAAACTACATGAAATCTTCCAGAACTACGTATGTCTTGATTCCCATCCTCAAGGTATACGTAGGAATGCCCAAGCATTTTTGTCTCCAGGTCCAGCCCCAGGAATCCACAAATCCGGTCCTTTCTTTTTTGGCCCCTTGGCCCGAACTCATTTGGGAACATGTGGTGTGGCGAGTATCTCTTAGGTTCACATTCATGTTGGGTTTTTCAATAGTCGCACCATGTGCTTCCCAAATCTTTTCCAAGCATGGTCCGAGTTCTATGACCCAAAACTAAGATCTCTCTATGGGAACTGCACGTCACATTTGGCTATTTCTCTACCCTGTGCACAATCCATTAAATCAAGCCCTGTTAATGGTCCACCCAAGGACCTTAAGTTGAAAGTGTGATACCCCATGACCCTTTTCATTTAGAAGGTACTTGACTCCCTCTATCGGATATGTCTTATAGTGGTATTCAAATTCATTTTGACAAAAAGACCGAAGTGTGGAATTTTCATGGGGACAGTCCACTCGTTCCATGTCCAAGATTCATGAGCCCTTTGTTTGGATCCTCATCCTCTTCCACATATGAAGAGACCCCCTTCATGTACTGGTCTCATGCCGCCTTGTCTCACCTACCGTATCGGGCCAAATGTCTCTAAAGATCTCGAGCGACATTTGTGACAGGTCCTGTGTTTTGAACATGGTCAGCGATAGACCCTCATTTTTCTGTCCCCATTCCAGTATAACGCAATATGGATACTATGTTTCGAACATGGCCAATAGTTATTCCCTATCATCATGCCACCATATTTTTGGTCTAGATCTCGAGCATCACGATTCACATATTTCCACTTTCTTATGTTCAAGTGGAATTCCAACATACTCGGCTTTACTCCTCCTCGCATCTAGGTGCACTATATTGGTGGGTCAGCATCAGTGGGATGTCATTCACCTAGTGTACCATCGTCCCTAATGTATGCCTCCCTATTCTAGGAAAGTCCCATCACTACTTCTTGGTTCCCAAATCGAGCACGACTCACATGGGCTTAGTAGTTCTAGTAGGACGTGTACTGGAGCAACCATGTCACATAAACCTTTCCTTACTCTGCATGATGTTAAACTGCGCTCTTAGAACTAAATATGGATTGATTTCTATTCTCGTGGGGTACGTAGTAAAACAAGACCACTTTGCTTTGGGACCAACCTAATTTTCAATCTTGGTCCCCTAAGCTGAAGAGTTTCCTCCGAGGATACGTGGTGTGATCCGGACCAAGTCCTCATTCACATTGGGTTTATAGCTACCGCAGCACATACTCCCTTCCTGGGATCTTCCCTTTCATTCCACATACTATCGTAAG
This sequence comes from Viscum album, assembly GCA_963277665.1. Lineage (NCBI taxonomy): Eukaryota > Viridiplantae > Streptophyta > Magnoliopsida > Santalales > Viscaceae > Viscum > Viscum album. Next base: position 781,740,949 of record OY728119.1, read on the forward strand.
ATGTTAAACTGTGAGAGCCCATATTTCCTCAATGCATGACACTAAACTGTGGTTCTACCTTAAAAAAGTTTGGGGTGCCCTATGTTAATCATGGGATGCATCAGTCCAGAGAGGATTCTCCCTGCAGGTGTGGGTCTCCAACCACATTGTGCCCCAAGAACTATGTTTCTCTTGATTCCCATTCTCTTGGGATACTTAGAAACCCCCAGACATCCTATCTCCAGGTCCATCCCGAGGAATCATGATTCCCATTCCCACCTCTTTTCAAGATCCCTTGACCTGATCTCTCTTGGGGAACCATGAAATTGCTGCTTCACCCTAAACAAGTTCGGGATTCCCCACAATAATGTTGGGAGGAGACAGGTTCTTCATCCAAGAATTCATGTTTGGAAGTATGTTTGATCCCTGATCAGACCGATGTACCCACCTAATGTGTTTCCACCACGGTGGTGTAATTTCAAGAGTGTTGGACACTAATCAAACAAACACATCACACTACTCTCCACACTTTGCATGCCCTTTATTCGGATCCCCGGCCTCTTTCACGTCTGGATAAATCTTCTTACAGTATGGATGCACAGCCTATGGTTCACCTACTATCCTGGGATAACATTCTGGAAGACTAATGGATAAAATTCTGAGTCAAGCCCCGTGTTTCGAACATGGTCAGCTTTCATCCCTAATTTGTTATCCCCTTTTTAGGCTAACACAATTAGGATACTGTGTTTCGAACATGGTCAACAGTCATTATTAATTTTCATGCCTTCACTATAGTGTTCCATATCTTGGGTATTGTGATTCAAACCTTCAATTTTCCAATATATAAAGATTAATTCCAACTCCCATGGTGTTACCCCGTCCGTGCCCAAGAGCACACTGGGAAAACGGTAATCTGACTGTTCTGAGAGCTTCAATCTCCAGTCAGGTTTCCCCCATTTCTTCCTGGAGATCTGGGTTGGTTGTTCAAACCCCGGATGCCCAAAACATGGTCAGAACTATTATGTTCAGATGGGATAACATAGAAATAATCCATTGTTTCTCACATTGGGCTCGACCCACATGAGATTCAGGATTGATCCCTGGGAATTTCATGAATTTATCAGATGCGTGTAAACCCAGTACTAATAAAGAGACTCATGCATGTTTTGGAATCCAAATAATCAAAGTATGAAAGTGTGTTAGATGGTTTGTGATCTTTTCAGCACCCAAGGGTCTACCCCTCCCATGGACGGGTTAATCCCATCAAAAGAAAGCTGCAGCTTCGCCACCCTCTGGCTTGTGGACTCCAGGATTTTCTATAGCCTGTTCAGTTCTCACTCCTCCTCGACGGTGATGGGGCACAATTCATTGGCTATAATCTAGGCCCACTCTACATCAGTCCGGATGACGGTCATTTCCTCGGAGGATCACCTCAGGACCTCTTCGGCCTCTGCCAGCTAGGCATTCAACCATAGTATCAACCCCGATGGTGTGTTAAGGGTGGTTGAGTGCTCGTCCGCCCGACTCTACAGCCGCAGGACCTCATTTTCAGCCTCCTGGAGCCTCTTGATGTTCACTGCATTCATCCACTGCTAGCCGACACCAAGGCCATGGTCATACTCCCGAATCATCTCTGCCATAAGATCTCAGATGAGCTGGTTGGGACGTCGGGAATCTACTCCCCCAGCACATAGTTCGTGCTATAGCGAGTGAAGTTTGTCCATCTCATCTAGCCATAGTTTTTGGGGGTGTTATTAACAAAGCGCGTAATCAGCTTCCATGATTGGAGACAGACTATTTTTTTTCCTCTTCATTAGAGGACTTTTCATTCTAGTCATCACAGTTGGCAAGCTCATATGAGGGAAATGCCCTTATGAAATCATTAGCAGGGTTCGCGTTTGGCGTTCCATTAGGCATGGTGGGACCTGGGCTATCTGATCGATCCTCATCATTGGATCGCACCTCAATAATCTTAGGTACAACCCCGCTGGTAGTCCCACCGGTGATCGGGAGTGCCGTATTTCGGTCTTTCTGGATATCCACCTCCACGATCACCAGCATTCCTCTAGGATGGACGCTGCAATAAGCCCCAAACAAGATCGTCCAGGAGGACCAAGCCATTTGAAGAACTGTGCGCCCCAAAGAGGGATTGGACGTCAGTTGACATGGTCAGTGGGTGACAATAACAAATTTGGTATAAGAGAATTATAGAGAACAAATTCCTGGTCCCATTTTGGGGTTGGCGCCATTAGGACCCTGAGACGTGGCCCCAAATATGTTTTCAGAAGGTCTGAAAGCTCCGGAGGGGTCACCTCAGGTGTCCTGGCCCCACTAGATGTAGCAATTGATGCTGCCACATGAGTGGATCCCAAAGGCCCCGCACCTACATCCACAGAGGGACGAGAACGGGTTCTATTTATGAGACTCTCGTGTATAGTTCAAGTATTAGCAAGGAGTCCAGAACGACCTGGGAGCAGACCCTAAGGAAGGGGCTTGGGATTTTACCTTTAGGGACTCTATAAATTCTTCATGGTCTGAGTCCTGATCGCCGACCTTTCCCTCCTCCAATGGGCTCCCTCTACCAGCCTCTTCCCCCCAGGAGGACTCGTCCGATTCTTCCGGCATAAGGAAGCGCTCTCTTAGTTCAGTGGAGGACAATTGAGGAGGGACTGTGCGATCTATAAACACTTTGAGACGGTCTTTCATTGGACGTGGGACACCCTGGGAATGCAAAAAGTCCTCCAGTCCTACCATGTATTCCTATGCCTCTACCCGGGACACTGAAAAGCCAACTCTGATAGAGACTATCCCTGGAAATCCATCTCGAGTCAGTTCAAGTGTTTCCACATCTCAAGTGGGATGAGGAATTTTTAGTTGACTTCTCAGAAGTCCCAAGCCCCCAGGAAGACTGTATTCTCTATCACGTCTATATGGCGCAACCGCTTCCCCAGAGCGTGGGTAGGTATCCTGCGAAACCCTCTTAGTAGCCTCCCCTCTGGATGACTCTGTGCTTCTGAAACCCCCAGGTCTACTACCATTATTGAATCTATCACTGATGCATCACCCTCAACTGATGCGGGTTTCACCGCCATGGAATCCCCACCACCGTGGGATGCCCTTTCCGCCTTTTGGCCCCATATTTGAGATTGGGATGGCTCACTATCACTGACCCAAATGGTTGGCTGCTTTAGCATCTCCCCTAGGTAGGCCGCCTCACAACTTTGGGAATACTCCTTTACTAACCCAAAGGCAACAGTAGGTGGAGGCAGGTCATTCCTCATATTCTCATCTTCCTATTAGAACATGAGACACATCTGCCTCATCACACATGAGTGTTCCTCATGGATCACCCCTAGATAGACCCTTGGGGTCTGTCGATGCATGCACCGAAATTTCTGGGAAAATCAGTGCGGGGTGTACGACTCACAGAGGGGCTTACGATCCACCCTCTCCACCAGGACTCCTCCTTGAAAGGCCAGAAGATAGGACCAGTTCTCTTGTTTCCCTCGTCCATCCTCTATGAAGGCCCCCGTTGGCAGTGGGAATAGATGGAAATTGAACTCTTATACCTTCCAGACTCGGTTAAATACTGATGGTATGGTCATCTTGGACAGAATGCTCCCTGCGGCATTCACGATGGATGGGTGAAAGTCCGATCTAGGAGATAAAATAGGGTTTGGTTATTCATAAAACCCCCCTAATGTGTGCTTCTATCCACCTGTACAGGAGGTGGAATGACCCACATATCCTACATGGCCTCTTCCCCTCGCTGATGTGCCAGAGCATTTTGTATATCATAGCGAGAATTGGGATTCTGAGATTCACCCGCCCTCAGGTCGCAAACATGGAGGACAAGATGAATGTTCTGGGTCGCACATATGCATTTGGGTCCCTCATCGGCAATATCCATCCATAGATGAGAGTCGCGATGAATGTTGCTATCCAGACTATTAGACGCTTCTCGGTGCTGACACTGAGGCTCCAGGTCTTCCACTGGTTGTCCTCCATTATCCGTGAATATGAGTGCTCCATGCCCCGCTGATCCCCCTTTGGGCAGGTCTGGGGACTCACCGGGAACCGTCTATTTTCCGAGAAGTTAATAGATTGCTTGAACCACCGTCTAAAGTGGAAATCTCTCACCTCTTCCTTGTCCTCTCCCGGCAGTAGTCTCATCAACGCCATCGCCAGTGGCGGCATCTACTCTGTATCCTCCCACACACCCATAGCAGGGAGGAATTCATCATACATCTCTCCTAGTATTGGGACCCTCGAGATCTGACGCACATCCCATAAGATGATGCCAACCTCTCTGTGATTTAGGTGGAAGGTATTGGTCCTCGACGACCACCGGATTAACATCTCCAGAATCAGATGCTTCGGCTAGTAGATGTGAAATTGGGAGGCCCAGGCCACCACATACTGACCTACTCTCCTCAGCACTTCCCTAAACTCTTCACATGAGGTGCTTACCCAGTAGGCCTAGGCCAAGTCGTCCGTGACGTTTCCACCTTTTCACTGGTCCCACTCAGCAGACCATCCCTTATTTGGGTTCCTCAGGGATGCCTTTTGGATTGTTTGGTAGAGAGGAGAGAACATCTCTGGCTAAAATTCATTCCCATCAATGTCATTCAGATGATTGTATAAATACTCAGTGGTAATAGGTGTATTGTTCTCCCAAGCGTGGATGTTAGCCACCCTGAACCACTGGAACTGGCACGATGTTCTCCTAAACCAGTAGGCTACTTAGTCCCTACTTTATTCAGGGATGAAGAGGTCATACCTCCGTCCAAAGCCATACAAAGGTAGCCTCTTACACAATGTGTAGTCCCTTTGGCTTTTTGGAAATAGTTGCACCAGTGAACCATGGTCAGATTGGCTCCGTACCAACTCTCATAGACCCAATATATTCGCCATATCTTCCCTTTGGGTAGTGTTTGTAAGGACCCCCCTTGAAAACCTCTTGATGAGCCATCCTATCCTTAAAATTTAGATAATTTTCAAACTGTATCGCGATGCCTAATCGCGGAGATCGATCACGGAGACTGTTCGCATAGCTCGATCTGGATGGCGGAATCGCAGAGCCTTGCGTTGACCCTTAGATGCAAGTCGCAGAGTGCACTAACGCGATGTTGAAGATTCGATGTGCACTGCGAAGCGAAAGGCCCGATTCACGGAGAGAAATCGCGGAGTACGCGGAGCTTCACGAATCGATAGGACCAAAATTTGAAATCGCGTAGGAGAAAAAGGACAAAAGATAAGTCAGCCCCACTATTTATAGGTGAGGACCTCGGGTGTTTCGCAGCGTGTCCATCCCTGGTGGGCATCGCAGTACACCCATACCACGCATCTCTACTCCGTTTCGTGAGCCTCCTTCACGAGGCCGCCTCACGGGTAACCATGAAATTTTGGTGATGGACCCTCAAACATGGAATCTCATTTTCTCCTCAACTCCCAGTCTGAGGGGGGCATTTGATGACGCAAAAATTCAAGTCAAACATAACATCCAAAAAGCATTAGGGACTACCTCACGATGCCGGATTGCAAATCACCTAGAGCACTACGGCCGGTGCAAGAGATCCAGTTCATGACCCTCCGTGAAGCAAGGAGGTGGGACGGCTCCGCGAACCCCTTTGACATTTGCGACCCTCCGTGAAGCACGGTGGTGGGATGGCTCTGCGAACCGCTTTGACATTCATGACCCACCACGAAGCATGGAGGCGGGACGGCTCCATGAATCCCTTTGACATTCGTGACCCGCCACGAATCAAGGAGGTGGGATAGCTCCGTGAACCACTTTGAAGTTTTCGGCCCTCCGCGAGGCAAGTTATGGTTTCACGCTGAGTAAAACCTACTTCATGGCACCTCTTGCCTATAAATATAGGGCTCCTCTCGAGAAAAAGGGATGAAGCATCCGACCTTTCACCTTCTGAGTTCTCAAATTGTGAAGCACCTCTTTCTCTGTGAACAATGAGTTATTCAAGGTACTTCTTCTTTGAGAAGTGCCTCCCCCTTGGAATTAATTGAGCCCCTCTTCTGAGAGGGATGCCTTTCGTGAATCCCATGGGCCTTCGCAAAAGAAGGATATCCTCATAAGGGCTTAGGTTGTTGCAAAGAGTTCATGCTTCACAAAACACCCACCACACCCACATGACTTGTATGCTAAGGTATGGTCACTGTGCTTTGCGAAGCACATTGCTTCATGACACCCTCTTTCGCGAGGAACCCCTACTTCATGAGGAATTGCATCACGAGTACCTTTCCACTTCTTGAATCTCCTCCCATATGCACCTATGCCCCATGCCAAGCCTAGGCAACTTAACTTCGCGAAGAACATCCTTTCATGAACCCCCTCTACTTAATGAAGCACAAGAGCTTCCTAAGGATTCTACTTATGGCCCTATTTTCTCTACAACTCCTTTTCACATGCAGCACTTCGGGTTTGCATGAATAAATTTCAATGTCCCTCGGAAGACACTGCCTGTTGCGTTTCTTCGCCTCATGCTTCTTTGCATATGCACGCTAATGGCTATTGCTTCTTTGCATGGCCATGCTAATGTGAACCCCCACAATGGTTCACTCCAGACCACCCCCAACAACAGTGTTTCTTGTCACTTATCTTCACCAAGGTGTAGAGGGTATCGGTTATGTAAGTCCTAGGGGTGTGTAGTAAACCCGCCTCATCCGAGATGCAAGACATTAAACTACCATGCACCATCTTCCTCAGCACATGACATTAAACTATGACCTTTCCCTATACCTCACGCGTAGGGTGCCCCATCTCAAACATTATCTACTCCCAATGGTGTCCACGGGAGTTAAATCATTCATCACATGGAATGACATCCTTTTTATTGGAGAAGTGTTTGTCTGCAGGGAAAGGGAAACCACTCTGGTGTAAGCCCCTAACTTTCCTTGTAGGAGGCAGCACGTCTGCTCCTCATCTCTTCTTAGGTGCCAAATCCCTCTCCCGCTGGGCTTTGTCGAAACTCAGGCCTCCCTTCTAGAGTAAGTCCCAATCCCCATCTCCTGGGGTTCCTAACCACATGTAAGTCCCCTATTTCCTCTTTGGGCTGCAAACTACATGTAATACCCACTCCATTTCCCACGTTCACACATTTTACGACGTGATCATCAGGTCTTCTCTATCTCTTGTTTCTCAGACCGAGCATGACTCATGTGGGTTTAATGCTAGCATCAACCATGACATCCTCTATTGGCAGCCTAGAGTGTAAGACCCACACCCAACCTGAGCTACGTGGTCTTTTATTTTTTACAAGGAATGTTTTTTAGGAATCCTTCCTGATGTTCAAGCCCAATACCTGGTCGTTCCGACCATCGTCACGCCGGTTCACCAACTCCTCGGGAAACCTAGAGTGTAAGCCCCACACCCAACCTGAACTATGTGGTCTTTGTTCCTTGCCATGATAAGGTACATAGGAAGCATCCCTGAGGTTCAATCCCAATACATGGTCGTTCTGGCCATCTTCACGTCGGTTCCCTAACACCACGGGAAACCTATTGTGTAATCCCCACACCCATCCTGAACTAAATGGTCCTTGATCCTTGCCAAGGAAAGGTCTGTAGGAAGCCTCAACGAGGTTCAATCCCACCATCCGTCTGGGCCCCAGGTCCTCCTTCATGTTTTTTCACTCCTATCCTGCAAGACGTTAAACTGTAAAACTCAATTAGTGGTAAGTCATTATCTCCCCCGATCAACAGAATGTCGTGGTTTCTTCTAGTCAACGGTAAGCCATTTCACCCACCCGAACTACGAGGTTTTTGATACTTGTATCATAGATAAGGTACGTAGGAAGCCTCCCTTAGTTTCAGCCTAATCCCGCAGTAAGACGTTGTGAACTTTATTCAGCGGTAAGCAGTTGTCAACTCCATCCATCGGTAAGCCGTTGTGACCACATCTAGCAGTAATCCGTTGAAATCCCAAATCGGCAGTAATTTGTCATCAGATGAACTATGTATACCTTGATTCCCTTCCATGGGGATACGTAGGAAGTCTCCTTGAGACTCAATCCCAACATTACCATCATCCTCATAATAGTTCCATCACATTCTCCATCCAATTCATTCAACACTCCATCATCCATATTTATTCTTACCTGGGCCGCCACATCTCGGTGAGGTCATGAAATCTAACCCCCGACATTAGTTTTCCCTCCAGAGGTTACACCCATATGATCCACGTTAATCAGTGTTCTGATCAGTGTTATCTATCTCTGCTAGATGTTAAAATCAATAAATACCATGTGTTAAACATGGGAAGCAAAGGAAAACCTCAAATACATGCCTATGGCATATGATCCCCCGCATTCGATGTGGGATGCCTCAGGTTCCACACCCTTGAGAAGCCCTATAATAAGGGGAAGAAACCCAGACGCGCCGGTGTCTCAGCATCCAGACATGCCAGTGATGTCCAATGTGACTACTCCCCCAACTTAAGGTTGATGCCCTGGCTTGACCCCTTGGAATGTCCTGATATAAACAATGTAATTAACTGGCGTTCATGAAGATATGGCACTACGAAGAGTTTCACGAAAAAAATCTTAAGTCTATAAGGGAGACCCAGACTAAGTGACGAGTTCTGAGGAGGAATCCAAATAAGGAAGAATCGACATCCCATCATCCCATTTCGATCAAGTATCAAACGTCTCTGAATAATGAACTGATGTTGCCTTCCTTTGGAAAGCGGGAATGCGGTACAATAGCTGTGCGGCCTCCACAGATGGATGTGTGCACCCTGGCGTAAGCGTCAGAAACAAGGGGTAATTTTTTACATATCCATATTAGTTAAATGAGATATATATCAATATAAATGTGCATGATGTGGCGTGATTATCTAAAAAGCATTGGGATAAAATATCCCTTCCTCAATATTATATCCTATAGTTTTGTGGTTCCCCAAAGATATTATAACTATACATGGATTTATTCCTATACCTATTGTATATATATAGATACATTGAACTCTTATTCTAATATCACTTATTAATAATAAAAATTAAAATTCCCAACCTTTTTGTTAGTCCATTGTGAGAAATTACTCACCATGAACAACATCTGCCTTGATTTATACTCTTATGGTATTCATAGTGATTCTTATGTCTTGAAAAAACCATGAATTTTGATCACACAGAACCTTCTCCCCATATATGGTAATTATATCCTCATCGGGTTTTATTGGCATAATCTAGAGGAAAATTCTCATCATATTTTTTCTATTATACATTCACAAGTCATCTATATGATCGTCAAATAGCCTCATGTTTTCTACACAGAGTGTGAATTTTGTTAGATTAGATGTTAGGAAATGTTTTTATGACTTGAATAATTGAGATTGAACATATTAAATGGTAGGTAATATATTCCTTATTAAACCATTACAAAAAAAAGCATCCAAGTCCTTATAACATGATGCTAAATTTCATGAAATATGGTGCACACTGTAGTAACTTAAATTGGTTGTTTCATTTCATATAATATGGCCCAATTCTTACACATAATATCAATATCCATTTAGAAGAATACAACATTGGGATTTATTTATAAGATAAAATGGCCCATTTATCACCCCTATGTTTTTGATGTTGTGGTCCCCCATATATGTAGTTAACCATACCCTGACACATATCATTGGGTGTAGATATGTGGTTTCTTATTTGTTCAATCCTATATTAAAGTAATTATTTACCATCCCCTATAATTATGAAAAATAATGTATAGACTATTTATCATATATAAACTATTTTTTGAATGATTCTTCGTATTTTAGGATTCGTAGTGATGTAGGGGTTCTCTATCATAGTTCCAACCGCAAATTACACTAAAAAATTAACCCACCAAACATTATCCTCTTGTAAATTTTTACCTATACCACATGTCATACAAACAAAATTTTTTTATCATATTTTTTTCTTGTAATCATGCGAATGGATAATATGTTCCCCAATTTTATATATTGCATCCCCTATGGACTTGATAGTGATCAGAGGATATTTATTCTTGTGCACTAGTCTATTATGCACAATGTTCCCTATAATTACATCCCTACCACATGACATTAAATAATATGGTATGAGAAAATGTTTCACAATTTTAAAAAACATGATACATGAGTCTATATTGGTAGATATTAAACTAAAAAAACCATTATCCATTCTCACTCCTACTAAATGGACTAATATAACTTATTCATCCTAAAATATGGCCATGGATTCCTCTATTACCTTTTATAAATATTATTTTCAAAATTAAAACATCATGTATTAAGTTTTATGGATTTAAAAAACATTCATGAATATTAGTAATGAGGATATTTGGATTCAATGGACACCACTTCTTAACTATTCATGCATTCCCCAATTTAAATCCTACATACACACCCCCAACTTGTCCAGCCCACTAGAGTCATTTTCAACATAAGAAAAAGGTTCTCTAATCTTTGTATTCCATGAAAAAATCCCAAATATATGATCATGTAGACATGTTTGGTGGCCATAAATTATGTACATATCCCATATAATTACAACAGATCTGGGAACATCAAGTAACTATCTTCAACAATGCTATACTAATTTCCAATAGTTTTAGAATAAACTTATCCCAAAACCCCCAAGTGGGGTTTTTTGTTTCACAAACCCTTCATTTATTTTTTTTAATTATGAAATTAAAATAATTGAACTCCCAAATATATAATTTGTGCCAGAATATAAATTTTTTAAATCATGAGGGCCTTAGCTTATCCCTTATTGTGTAGGTTGTCTCACCATTTAAATTTTCATTTTACATGTAACAAGACCTTTAACCATGTGTATTATTAATCTAGTAAATCCATGATGATAATGAAAAAATAATTCACATTTGTTTCTTAGAAATTATTGACTATGATATCACACCTTGGTGTTTAATGATGTATGACCTTAATCTCAACTAATTATTGGATTAGATGATAATACATAATGAAAATGGTGAATGATATATAAAAATTTTAGGGTGAAAAATCAAGAAGGATGTATTTTTTGAAGTCATGTATTTCCTTTATAAGACATTATTTTTGGGTTTAGAAAAAAAAAATCATGAAATGAACTAATATAATTCTTTTTGAGCCCATGATATGACCCTAGTAAAAGATATTATTTGATCTATAAACCCCCATTTTCCAATAAGAAAAAATTAAAGGATTGACGTTTTAAATATATATACCATGAAATTGTGTTTAATACAAGGTGATGTCATCATTTGGGTACCATACATCTCATTGAATACCCATTTCCAAATAAAAATAATACATTATTTAAATCACTTGATTCCATATAAAGATTCTATTTAAATTTATAACATGTTTATTCAACTTTTAGGGACACCTCTCCTTGGTTATGTATACATGACATAATTTGGATCCTTTGTACAAACCCCGAACCTAGCCTATATACCAAATGTGTCTTTTTCCTAAAGATATGTCCCACTAATATTTTTATTCCCATGAACTATTGATGCATGACCCATCATCCAAATATTGTCAGCAGTAATCCCTGACATACATATCCCATATCATTATCTTTGATTTGAACTCACTATGTTATGATTTAACCAACCCGTAATTAAATCATTCATGTAGATTAAAAATCCAGGATTTAACGACCTCATACATTAAACAGAATGTCAAATAAAGGATGTGGAACCTAATTCTAAGACCTTATGTATGTATTTTTCACATAAACCTATATTACATGACATAATGGTCTATGTTTTAACAACCAAATATATACACCCCTTGTGTATGAGGATTTAAATAAGTAGTGATTGGTTATGAAAATTTCGTTCGAGTTTATATCAATCATGTTACTCAAAATTTCACATCACTTTTATTTGGACAAATTTATCTGAACTACAATATGAATGATCATTAGTAAAAAATATATAACCATAAACATAATTATTTGTAGGTTGTATGGAATGAACTTAAACATAATAAATAAAAAGAAAAGGGACATTCTTGGTTGAAATACTACAAAGGTAACCCTAGAAAAAGCTTAAGTCCCAACTCACTAGGAATATATCTTTATTAATTTGAAAAAAAAAATGGAATTTAAAATTAAAAAATAATACGCCCAAAACATGTTAGGCAGATAACCTGTAAAGTATGATCAAAGAAAAATATAATATCACTTTATTTAGGTACTAAAAAATAGTTATAGTAAAAATAAGTGATTTAAAATAAATATCTCAAAGCTTGTGGGATTTGTAATTTGATACCATCAAAATTAAAGGCATGCTCTCTATGACCTATGGCCTAAAAAATAGCTTTATCACTTAGATAACAATTATAGATTGGTGACATAATTCCATAGAGAACTGTCAAATAATGATCACATGGTACCTGAATCCTTTTAAAACATGAATTAGTATTCCAAATTTTCAATTAATCATCCTCATCACCTTGAGTTAAATAAACCATCGTATTTTTTAAGGTCCTATGTTTTTTAACCATGTAAATGTTAGAAGATTTTTTAATTTTTATTTTAGTTAATAGTAAAAATGTTAAAATTACCTTCAGAATCTAAATATGATAATTTGAGCACTTATATTATTATTTTTATACGTGGTTTAAGGCCTAATCAGTGTCTCAATAATTCCATCGAGTCTCAAGAGCAACAGGATTTGAAAAAATATTTTTTGGAAAAATATGGACGGGGGGAAAGTTAAAAACTATGTGTCTCAATGGGTGAAAATATGTGTCCTAGAAAATGGTAGGACGTTATTTGACAAACCATGTTCCTGAGGTTGTAAATCCATGAAGAAGGTATTCAATAAGTTTCAAATGTTGGTGAATATGCTATTCATGGTTTTTTAAACTTTGAATCTAGCCATGTATGGGGAGGTTCCTCAAATATAGTAGCCCCACATGGGATTACACGGTCTATATAACCATGTCAGTAGCCATGGGAGGCCAAATCCCATTGAATAATAGTTGAACACGGTTAGTGCACTGTTAACCAAACTGTGAAACCTAACCACAAATATCATTTAAGGGATGAATTTATTGTTTTCCCTTATAAAATTATTTCCCCCTCCCCCTTCTATCTTCATCTCTACACACAGTAGCTCCCCACATGTGGAGATCCCCTTTATCATATCTTATGATTAGATATAACTCCTTCACTTGGTATCAGAATCTTACTCCATCAACCTCATTGGATCCCTAATAGTATGGTATTAATTTCTATTACTTCCTAAATTATCTTCCCTAATTGTGTGGAATACTAATTCCATGTGAGATAATTTTCTCTATTTTTAGGTTCTTTGTCAAATATTCCAATTTATCCTGATTCATATTGAATCAAATATCAATATTGGATGATTATGTTTTCTTAATAATTTGTTAGGTATTCTATACATATTTTCCATAATTTCTTGGTGTTTTATATATTTCACTTTTGTACCACATGTTGAACCATTCATGAGTTGCCTCTAAAATGTGTAATTCATTTAATTTAATTTTGGTAAACCTGATTGGATGCTCAAATTACGTATTTACATTGTTGGAGGTCAAAGAATTCAACTCAGACTACCCTTTGAGGTAAGTTCATTTGAATTCCTATTACTAGTCAACCCCTTTGGGTGATATGAGTCTAAATCCAATGTGTTGAATCCAATTTTGGATTAGATATGGATTTTAATAGTTGATTACATATTAAAAACATATCATTTATTAATAGAATGGGTGATGCATTTTTTGATTGAGAATTATTAATGAAAATTTTGATATATTGTTCTATGACTACAATTTAAATAGTTGGTAAGGTGTCATAGACATTAATATGGCCCCTCCTTATATTACTTGTTAGATAATTGATAAATGATTATAATATGATTATATCAATCGTTTAAAATGGAATGACCACTATCATAGCCCTTTGACACTTTTTATAATTTATTGAATTGAATTGATTAAAGTAATAAAAGCCAACATGTCCCCTTGAATCCTTTTTATTAATTGTAATGATAATTTATGACTAGTATGACACCATAGTGAGGTATCAAAGTATAACACTGATGAACCACTTACAAATTATATATATTGGATTCATTATATTGTTACCTTGGATCAAATTTGTTTGAACCACCTATATAAAACCCCAATATTTTATGAGATATATTATTTTTAATTTAATTTACCTCTTGTGTTGTACGCTACACCAATATTATATTGTTCTATATGAAACACACTATTAGTCTGTAGTATATAAAAAACTATACATGGCTTGTGTTACACTGAATTTCATGTTTTTTTAATAGGATTAATTTCAGGCAACACTGAATATAAATTATTTTCAATGTATAAAAGAACTATATTGGGATTATTTTATATGCAACACCAGATGAATCTTTCACTAAATGAAACACTTACATGGATTTCATTACACTAAAAAGTGACCTTCCTCGATAGCTTCAGTTATACGCAATACAGAATTTCATAAAAAATTATATATTATTCAAATATTATATAAACTAACCATTATCAATATTTTTAACCAAATTTTGAATTTTATATAACATTTACATTAATATTATGTTTTTTCTACAACATGATATAAGAAAAAATTAAATTTTTTTGATAGAAGATGTATATTTCGAAAAATAAAGTTTTACCACAATTTGATGGCACGCCAATTTTAAATATAGTTTTTAAAACCTTTATATATTCTATTTTAATAAAAGGTCTTATTTTTAATCGTGACATCAAACTTTAACTTGGTTTAAATTTTGGTAATTGTCTAATGAAATTCATATTTTTATGAATTGTAAAAAATACTACATTTTAATTCAAAACTGCCTTTTCATCTAAATTATTTACTTATTTAGATTGTCTTTTTAATTGGATTTTAAGTATAATTGCATTATTTTTTATAATTTAATCCAATTTTGGTCATTGGATGTAATTTTACATTAAATTTGATATAAACACATGGTAATCTTTTGATAAGTTTTTACTTCTTAAAACCCCTCCTTTTGGTTTTGACAACAGGAATAAACTTTAAATTAATTTCATCCCATTATCTATTTTGAATTACGAAAAATTGATTCCATGTTTTTAATAAGTTGGAATTAATTATTTTAATAGGTTACTTTAAGTTTTTTTGGATATTATGAATAGTAACTATGATAATTTTTATTTTCGATAGTTAAAGGTAAACAGGTAAATTTGGGTAACTAAGAAAATGATAAAGATAATAAAATAACCCTAAAACCTAGAAAAATAATATTCGATTAATTAAAGTCGACCAATATCACCTAGGGGTTGTAATTGATTCGTTTAATGTACATTTTTTCATGAAAGTTATGTAATTATAATTAAAACAAAAGAAGATGACAACATTTCACTCTCATATATCTTATAAGTATAATAATTTTAATACAGTGATAAACAAGATAAAAATTCAAACATAAATAATCTTCTGAAATATAATGAAATTATATACATCATGTGAATTTATTTATAACTTTTAGAGATTAAATATTTACAATTAATTTTGACACAATAGTGATGTAGAATTTATTTTATTGATAGAAATATAAAATAAATGGTTTTAAAAGTATTAAAATAAATATTATATGAACAAAGTAATGTTCTCCATGAATTTTCTTGGTTAAAATGATATGTTAGGATTGTATTAATTATTTTTTTCGAATATATTTTTTTGTGTATTTTATTTAATATAAAATAAATTAATAGTTTCAAAATTAACACTATTGATATTTTATAAAAATAACATATTATTAAATTATTTAAAAATCAGAAAAATATTTAAAAATTAAGAAGATGAAAGTTATATGGTCTAAAATTTCATAAATTATACAATTATGGACATTTTACCACACATAATTAAATATTTATAACCATTTAATATTGGTAATTTTATGACCACAAATAATGTTAAATATATTAAATAAATATAAATCAAAATGATAAGGTTTAAAATAAAATCAAAACTTGTATAAATTTTATTTGATGAGAGTATTTCAACCCATAAATATATTATATTTAAAAGAAATGAGTTTGGGTGCATTATAGATAGAAAATCATTTTATAATAAAATTATTATTTCAAGACATTTCTAAGGATCCCCTCCCCTCTTTTATAAAATGGAACCTCTCCTTCTATTTTATTCACACCACAAAATAACATTGGCTCGGCCAACCCATACCCCACAATCCTCCCAACATTTATCACTTAATCCTAGGGGCCACCCATTGGGAAGAAATCAATCTTATGGATTCCTTTTGTGCATACCAAAAGTAGATACATGAAAAAGAGGTAATTGTTTTATAACCAGTTTCAAAAAACATTATTATACTACTTCCTCTTCTTATATTTTTCTCATATTAAAGTAATAAATATAGTATATTATACTTTTTTAGATGTTATTATAAATATTGTAAATCCTTATACCTCCTTGTATCCATCCTAAGAATAATAATATCACCATGCGTGCGTGCGTACAGCTTACTGTCTCCATGCCAAGGTTTACTTTTTTATTCAACAATAGTTAATTTGGATGGGTATATTGATGAGTATAATGGATGATAATAAATAAAATAACATAATAATTATTCATTAAAATTCATATACCATCCAATTCCATATTATTTCCCCATGAAGGGAATGATATTGTCACTCCTGCGTAGGTACGACTTTCCGTCTCCAAGATGAGATGAGACTTGTTCTCTGCTTTAACATTTAAAGAACTATTATACAGTATATATAATAAATAATAATGAAATATAAGACCTTATAATTATAATATATATATATATTTATTTATTTATTTATATTTATATATTTCATTTACTTGCTTCCATTGAATTCATTAAAGAAACTGAACCAGCGTTCATGCGTATATACGATCTACCATCCCCATGAACGGTGTATTCCTTTTCAATTATCTATCTTTTATATATATTTAAATAATAAATATATATTTATATAAATAATGTTTTAAATTATGTAAGTAATTAAATCATGATCTTTGTAATTAGATCAATAATAACAAGTCAAAACATGTACGATAAATAAAACAATTATTACCCAAAACGTTGCTTTAACATGGAATTGACAAATGAACGGGTAATATAATGTCATACGTGAATAATATATGATATAATAAAAATTTATATATTGTTTTGTAAATTTAATAATATGTTTAAACCCACTATAAATTTTTTTCTGACACAAATGGAAGAAATCAGACGTAAGGTAAGGGTTAATTTTGTGTTCTCCTTATTATCTAGGATTTTTTATACATAATTATTTACTGGGGTACATTTATCATCCACATCCATGATTCATAAATATGTAAGACTATTCCCATTATTATAAATTTTTTAAAATTAAACTTCACCCATTAGTGAATTTTTACAAAATTGTAGGAATGGTATATGTTGTCGTTATTCGATACAAGGTATTTTTAAGACTTTTTCAGTAAATGTATGAGGAGAAAGTTTTTTAACTTATATAGTATGACCGAATTATTATATGTTCATAAAACCTTATTTCCATGAATATTACAATACATTATTTCAAGATTACTTTCAATTAAATTCTTTTCTTTTAAAATTGCACGACATTTTGAGAAAAATAAAAAAAATTAAGAAGAAAGGATATATTCCTTGAAAATTAAGTTCATGTGTTTTACAAAAATTAGTTTCCATATAAGATTAAATTATTTAATTTGGGTTATGTTTCAATCCCTATTATCACTATTATGGGACTTTTTCTTATGATGTAATGCTATCTATGAACTCTATTTTTTATATGGATTATGATGTATTGTTGTTTAAGAAACTAATTTTATTTCATGGGTACTGCTATGATAAATAATTTATGTTTTTGTGGCACATGTAATAATGATTTCTTTATGAGATGGGTGAGATCTATATCTCCCTCTAAATAATTGGGTAAATATTTATATTTTATGAGATTAAAATTACTAGAATGATAAGTAAATATGGTTCAGTAATACAGGGCTAAAATAGTAAGTAAATTAGTTTCAGTAATACATGGATGGAATGACAAGTAAACCTGGTTTAGCAATGGACATTTTCCACTTTTAAGGTCTTGGAATCAATTAATTGGCTACTATTAAAATCATATTTTTAGCTTATATTTTTTCCACAATTCCATGTTTTATTACAATGCAATTTTACCATGGTTAATGTTCCTTTATGATCTATGTCATACTTACTGCAATGATTTATTTCATGACTCAATATTTTGATATTTAAACTTTATGAAAATGTTTTTACATTCTTATGTTTATGGTTTGTTTTATTCCCTCCATGTCAACCATAATTGAATATTTTATCTCACCCTTTTTGTTTTCCTTTCCCCAAGATATAAATAATGGTTTTAGTTCGGAAAAATTGTTGAAGATATTTATGGGAGATGTTTATGTTCTTTCACGAAGATAGAAGATTACGTTCCATGTTTTCAAAGACACTACACAAATACAGTCTTTTGTCGTATATTTGTGTAACATATTTTTTATTCCAAAAAATAAAGGTAATGTCCATGTCTGTCGCTCTTGGATTGTTAGAGTTGGTATCAGAGAGTTGGTTTAGTCTACCTTGGGAATATAGTGTGCAAAAACTATAGTAAGATCCCTAGAGATATTTCTAAGGTATATTTAGGGATCTCCCTAAGGGTAATTATTACTATAGGTTACAGTCCTATAATTATAGTAACTATAATGAATAACCAAGGATTAATCTGAATATGTTAGAGACTGAATGTAATCCACCATGATTATGTTGTCTTCCTAGTATTAGTTTTTCCTCTCACACTATTCTTTTCGGTTTTAGAAAATTTCTCAAAATAGGATGATTTGTGTTAATGTAGAATATTATGGAAAATATGATGATATTCCTCATAAGAAACAAAATTAAATGGTAGGTAGAAGGAGAAAAATCATTATTATGCCTAATCAGCAATCTCATAATATGATCAATAATTTCATCATTGGTGAGTTTCCTGACCCAACTAATAAGAGAATAATGGAGTTTCATAGTGATCATAGAGGAAAGAAAGTTCAATTTTCCTCTTGTAAATCATATGGGAAGACACATCAAACATAACATTTCAAAGGAACTGGAAGATTCTTTGGGTGTGGAAAAGGACACAAATCCATTAATTTCAAAATAAAAGGTTCAGTTAACACAATGGACATAGATAATGGTATCTCTAAGACATCAATAACAATTAAATGTTTTAAATGTTGAATGTACGATCATTATTCAAGTTTATGACCTATGGAAAAATATTATGAAGAGAATCATCATGGTCATAAGATTAGTATTTATGTTGATGAGGATGAAGGGACTAAAAATAATATATGAGATGAAAGATGTGTTGAGGAATAAAACGACGATTCACGGTCAATGGTTTAAGAGGATACTGGAATAATTTCATGTTTATCATGAATATTATTGTATAAGTAACTTTATGGTACTATGGAATACAGAGACATCTAAGGATTGTTACACTATTATTTTTACTTAAGTGTTTAAAAGTATATGTTGAATGGTACCAGTAACTATGAAATGTTATTCAGATATTTTTGGAGAACACATGATATGTGTATAATGATGGGATAAAGAGATAATGAGTTGTTTGATAATATTAATGACCTCGGGACTGATATAAGAACAATGGGATATCGTGGTTTGATTATATATATTTTTTGTTATTTTAGTTGTTTGGAAATAGTTAATATTGAAAGAATACATGTTTTCACTAAGGTTCTATGATAATTCATATTTTTACAATGTTTCAAGAGAATACATCATTAAGGAATTGAAATGTTTGGAATGTGAAAACCAAGAACTGCCTTATGAGATAGGGAGATAAATGTTAATTCACAATTGGTCACCTCCTACAAAAGATTTATATTTTCTTTTCTTTTTTTGAATGATTGTAAGGATATAAATTTATGGTTAGTATATGTTATGCTCCGATAGAAGTTTGCTAGATCAATATCTTATCTCGCTATTGGTGGACTTATGCATATTTGATTACCTGTGATAACATTTTGGTTGAGATAGATGTAATGACCGATCATTCTATTTCATGATCTACTAACACTTCAAGAATGAAAAATTCAACATTATTTCATTAAATAAGAGAGGAAGTGGAAATTTTTCAAGGCATCAACAATAGTGAGATTATACCAAAATCAAGTAAGTATTTTTTTCAAATAAAAAATTCTTAATCAATAGGGAAAAGATCTTGAAAAAAATGAAATTTTGGTACATTGTTATCTGATGAATTAGATGATTCTTTTAAATCATCACAGATTTATGGCTATGTTGTTGTTAACTTTCTCCAAACCGTGTTCTCTATCACTATCCAGAAAAAATGGATGGTTAGATTTTTTTTATCTATATCAATGTTTTCACTTCCCATCTATGTTCTCATATGTGAAAACCTGGTCATGTGTTACCTTGGGTAACTGTTATGTATCGAAATTTCTTTTTTAAAATGAATTTTTAGCATTTCTTTTTATGATGTTGGTTTCTTTGAAAGAATAGTTCAGGTATAGAACTTTTATAACCCCGATGAATTTTAAGGGTGAAATTCATTTTTAAGGCGGGGTATAATTTAACATCCTGAGATTTGTGAGATGGATTATTTTTAATTTCATTGATGTATTTTGTTTTATGCTACACCAAGATATGGTTTCTCTATATGCAACACCATATTAGATTGTAAAATACACAACGGTTTACATGGCTTGTGTTACACACAATTTCATGTTCGTTTCATAGAATTCATTTCACGCAACACAAAGTATAGATTTTGTTCTGTGAATAAAAGAACTATGTCTTTATTATGTTATACACATGACCGAATTAATCTTTCAATAAATGAAACATTGACATGGATTTCATTACACACAAGAGAAACCTTTTTCAATAGCTTGCGTTGTACGCAAAACTGAGTTTCACTAAACAATGATATATTGCTAAAATATTATATACAGTAGACATTATGAATAGTATTAACTGTTTTTTCAACATTATATAACATTTAAATTCATCATATGTATTTTTTTAGAACATTATATAAGAAAAAATTTAATTTTTCAGGTAAAAGAATTATTTTTCAAAAATTCAGTTTTACCGCCTTTTGATGGTTCACTAATTTAAAATCTAGTTTTTAACATTTTTATATTATTTCTGAAAAACTAAACGTCTTTTTTGGATGTTTGACAACAAAATTTAACTTGGTTGAAATTTTGTATTTTTTTCTAATGAAATTCATATTTTGATGAATAGTGAAAATTACTGCAATTTAATACAAAACTACCTTTTCATCTAAATTATTTATATAGTTAGATTATATTTTTACTTAGTTTTAAAGAGTAATTGGATTATTTTTTATCATTTAATCCAATGTTGTACACTGGAAGTAATTTCACCTTAAATTTGGACTCAAAGAAATGACTATCTATTGATAAGTTTTTACTTCTTAAAAATGTGATCTTTGGTTTTGGCAACAGAAATTAATTTTAAATTAATTTATGCGAATTATTTATTTTGAATTTTGAAAATTTGGTTTCATATTTGGAATTTGTGGGTCCAAATAATGTTAATAGGTTTCTTTTTTAGATATTATTAATAATAACTATAGTCATTTTTATTTACAACAGATAAAGGTAAATCGTGTAAATTCGGGTAACTAAAAATACGATAAAGACAAAAAAATTACTCTAACACCTAAGAAAATAATATTTAATGATTTAAAGTCAAAAAATATCACATAGGGATTGTAATTTATTCATTTAATGGACTTTGTTCTATGAAAGTGATGTAATTATAATTAAAATAAATGAAGGTGACAACCTCTCACTCTCATATATCTTATAAGAACAATAATTTTAATATAGTGATAAACTTGGTAAAACATAGAAACTAAATAGTCCATATATGGAAAATAAAATTATCCACATCATTATAAGTTATTTTTAATTTTTATAGATTATATAATTACCATTAATGATGACAAAATAGTGTTTTAGAAATTATTTTATTGATAGAAATATTAAATAAATATTTTTAAAAATATTATAATAAATGTCATATGAACTGTATAATGTGATCCAAAAAATTTCTATTTAAAAATGAAATGTTATGAGTTTATTTAATATTTTGGTTAGAATTGATCTTATGTGTGGATTTTATTTAAATTCAAATAAAAGAAAAGTGTCAAAATTGAAACTATTAATATATTATAATAATAATGCATTATTAAATTATTTAAAAATCGCGAAAATAATTTCAAATTAAAAAGTGAAAATAATATTGTATAAAATTTCTTAAATTATCAAACTATGCAAAATTTATAACACATAAGTAAATATTTATACCATTTAATATTAATTAGTTTATTACCACAAATAAAATTAAATAGATTAAATAATGATAAATAAAAATGAAAAGGATTAAAATAAAATTGAAAGATGTGTGAATTTTATTGGTTGAGCATATTTTGACCCATAATCCCCTTAAATTATAAATAAATGTGTTTTCGAGCAATATAAACTGAATATCAATTTATAATAAATTAATATTCCAAGGATTTCCAAAGGTACCCCTCCCCTCTCCAATAAAAGGTAACATCTCCTTCTCTTTTAATCTTACCTCCAAATCCATTGGGATCGGCTATCCCATGACCCAATCACCTCCCAACATCCCTTAATTTATCCTTGATGCCACCCTTTGGTCATAAAGGCATCTTAAGGACTCCTTTTGTGCATACCAAAAGGATATACATGAAAAACAGGTAATTGTTTTATCATCTCATTCAAAATTATTTTCTTCACATACATCCTCTTCTTATGTTGTTATCATACTATGGTAAGAAATCATGTATATTATACATGCAGAGATGTTATTATAGTTATGGGAAAACCATATACCTCCTTTTAGCCATGCTATAAATAACATTATCACCATGCGTGCGTACGTACAACTTATCATCTCACGTCATGGTGTAATTTGTTATGAACAAATAATTAATTTGGATAGGTATATTGATGAGTATAATAAGTGTAAATAATTAATATAAAATAATATTTTTTGTGTAAAATTCATAAACTATTCAATTAAATGCTCTTTAACCATCAAGGGAATGATATCATTGCTTGTGCGTATGTACGACTTACCGTCTCCATGACGCGGTGAGATTCATTCTCCACGTTAACCATTCTAGAATGATTATAAGGTATATATAATAAATAATCCTAAAAATATATGACCTAATAATGATAATATATTTACATTTGTGTATATATATATATATGTGTGTCATTTACTTTCTTTCGTTCAATTCAATAACGAAACAGAAACAATGTTCATTTGTACGTACGACCTACCATTTCCAGGAACAGTGTATTACATTTTACTTATATATCTATTGTATATATTTATATAATAAATATATATGACATATAAATCATTTTTTACATTATTTAAGTAATTAAATCCTGATCTATGCAACAAGATCAAGAATAAAAAGTCAGAACATGTACGATAAATAAAATGATTATTACCCAAAACGTTGCATTAACATGGAATTGACAAATGGACATGTAATATAATGTCAAATATGAATCATATATGATATCATAAATATTAATTTTATTCTGTTACAAGTTAATAATATGTTTAATCTCTCTATAATGGAGTTTCAGGAACAAACGGATGAAATCATACCTAAGGTAAGTGTTAACTTTCCAATCTCATTATTATCTCGGATAGTTTATATGTAATTTTTTACTGGGGTATATTTATCATCCATTTCCATGTTACTTAAATATGTAATTCTAATTACATAATTCTAAATAAATTAAATTTCAATTTTTCCCATTGGTGAATTTTTACAAAATGTTATGAAAGGGATATTTTTTCTTTTTTGATATGATGTACTTTTTTGACATTTTCAGTAAAAGTAAAAGAAAATTTCTTTTTGACTTATACGAAATGAACATATTATTACATCTTCATAATGCATTTTTTTTGCATTAAGATTCATTTATAATATTTCATGTCTATTTTCTACTAACTTATTTTCTTTTAAAATTGTATAGCATTTCGAGAAAAGAAAATGTTTTTGAATAAGAAAGGATATTTTCCTCTTGATTTAAGTTCAAGTGTTTTATCGAATTTATATCCTATCTATGATGAAATTATTTAAATAGGGTTATGTTTCAATCACTATTATAACTATGATTTTAGTTATGTTTACGATGCAATTTTATCTATGAACTACACTTTTTTATCTGGATTATGATGGACTGATGTTTAAGAAACCAATTTTATTTCATGGGTTATTCTATTATGAATGATTTGTGTTTTTACGGAACATGTAAAAAGTTTAATCTAACCAAAAAAATTGTGTAGAGGACTGGAGAGATGCAGCTGGAGAACGTGCCCCACGTGTCATTGGGTTTTTCAAATTTTCAGCCTATTGTGCTTCATCCTTACTGTCCTCCAGCTACCCCGCCACCTTTTTCTCTTGTCCTTGGATACTTCCCTACATCCCCGTAGCCCCTCCCCTCCCCCACCCCCACATCCCCCTCATCCGGTGGTCCCTTGAGCTCTGGAAGCCTCCTCCTCTATGGAACATCCCCGGTCTTCTTGTAGAGATGCACTTTGTGGATCACATGGGGCCTTCTCAGTGTCATGCTTCCCAGATGATGCCATGGAGCTACTGAAGGTTTATAAGACCCACTCCTACGTCTCCCTGGACTTCCCAGTGGCAATAATCAGGGAGGTGGGGGCATGACTCATGTGGACTCTCGTAGCTTGCTTTGGAGCCGTGAAACCACCCCTTTCCTCCTTCCAGTGCTTCATGGACTATTGGAATATCAGGATTCCATTGAAGGTGTCTTCAGTTCATAGGAATTCATTATGCCTAGTCCTCTCCTATGTAAAAGATTTTGTGCTCGAGTGGTGTAAGGGTCCCAGGTCCTTCGGTCATTGGAGCTTTAGCTGCTCCCAGTGGTCCCTGGAAGTCCACAGGGGCAATGAGAGCATGTTCGCTACTGTCTGAATCTACCTTCCTAACCTCCCTATGACCTTCCAAAATGATGGCTTCCTCAAAGCTATTGGAGATTCCCTCATTGGAGTTCTTTGACCTGATTAAAGAACTTGAAGTTGTGGTGATACATCATAGTATCAGATTTGTGTAGAGATTGATCTTTCCCTTCTAATTCTGGATTGTCTTTCTCTCCAGGTGTAGGATGCCCTCTCCTGGGGCCAGGACATCGTCTACCAAATTTTCACAAGGAACTGTTCTCATTGAATGCTTCAGGGTTAGTTTCTAGAGGTTTGTTGGAAACAACACCTCAAAGATGGTCAATCCGAACCATAATACACTATTCCGGGTCCATGCAGCCAACCACCACGACCGATGATCACCCTGTAGTTTCTAAAACTGTGGGCCAATCACTAGTTGAGATGATGTTGATAGACCCATTTGGCCCCTTTTTACTAGGCTCCGAGTTATCTGTATCTAGCTCATCCTCGGTGTTCTTTCCATTTGGGAAACACCTACATCCTTTTCTTCTGAGGATAGTTCCCAACCTCCTAGATGGTCACGTTATTCCTCCTCTTCTTCATTCTCTACTAACCCCAGTTCCTCCCCTCGATGTGAATCGGCCTTGAGACATTGGATGTCTTCTCATCCCTATGGCTCTGCCTCCTACGTCCACTGATAAGGACATTTTTCACCTGGAAGATCCTAGTTCAGAGGGTGTTATCCCATTCCTTCAGGGTGCCGAGTCCAGTGGAATGCCCCTGGTGCCTATCTCTCCTTGTTAAATCCCAAAGGATCAGCGAACACCCTTTAGCTCTCCCTCCTATGTCCAAGGATTGCTACTCGATCTCTCCCATGATAAAACACCTCTTGCTACTCCAATGGCGCAAAAGGGTGACTGAGTGTTCACAAGATATAGATAAAGGACCATGAAAGAGCACTCTTCCTCTTACTTGGATATGTCCATGAGTTCTTGGCCCACTACCAAGAACCTTTTTGACAAATTATTCCGATGATTATCTGAACTTCCTACAACATTGGTGCTCAGGTAATGGTAGACTTCATCTCCAATGAAATTAGTAAACACAAGGCTTCTCTCTCTTCCATCCTTGAGCAAAAACAGCCCCCATATAGAATCAATGATCTCTTGAAGAAAATATACCTAAATGGATGCATGCATGCTGACCCGTCCAACAAACATGTTTGGATTTTTTGGAACAGCTGCCTCTCAATGGATCTACTCATGGACAAAAATCAGTGCATCACTAAAAAGGTGTCGATCAGTGACCTCTCATTCTTTATGTCCTTCTTTTATAATAGTTATGATGCTCAACAAAGGGAATACTTATGGAATTACCTCAAATCCTTCGATCCAAGAAATCATCTATGGTTTTTTTGGGGGGAATTCAATGTTGTTGCCAACCCGGAGGTGAGGAAAGGAATAAGACCTTTTCTGATTAAATTGAACCTGTATTTTTCTATGATTTTTGGTGGTAAAGGGCTTTCAGATCTTAGATTTTTAGGATACTTCTACTCATGGTGAAACAACCAACGTGGGAGCCACCACTCGTGGAGCTGTTTGGACCGATGATTGGCCAATATTTAGGCCACTTCCATGTTTCCCACCACAGAGGATAGTAATTTGGTCCGGGGGTATCTGATCATTCCCATATTCTAGTTTCTATATCATTAGTTTATTTCCATCATGAAGCTTTATAGTATTACCAGCATTGGGATAGCCTCCCAGGCTTCCACGACCTGGTGAACATCGCATGGGGTGAGCCTGCCCAGAGTTCTTCAGTGGTGGTCATCCAAAAAAAGTGGAGACACCTTAAGGTAAGGCTCCAAGACTTGGAGAAAAATATCTCTCCTAGTGATAGTGACATTGATTCATCCATGCATGATTTTTAATGACTTGAGCATAGTCTGGAAAAGTCCTGGTACAACCAGATATTTGTGGAGCTATCCAACAAGAAATACGCCTTTGAAGACATGCTTCTCTGTCAAGAACATTTGGAGAGAGACAATTAGAGTGTTAAGTGTGTTAGAGAGGGAGATAGGAACAAAACCATCTTCTAGGTATGTATCAAGGAATGAAAACGTCGAGTGTAACTGAACATACTGTAGGAGGATGATACATATACAAATAACAGAGATATTGTGGGTGGCTCGGCCCTTGACTCTCTTGAATCCCTCCTTTTTGGGCCTAATATGCGCCTACCCAATAGCTATCCCAGGTATGATGGGGTTTTTTTGAGTTGATTCCCAATCATGTTTCAGATCTGTTCAACAATGGGATGAGTGTGATCCTCGAGGATAAGGAAATTCAGTAGTCAATGTTGAGGCTCAATCCCAAAAGTTTCGTGGGGATGAATATCTTCCCAAGATAGTTCTATTAAACTTCATGGGATGTGGTGATAACCTATATTATATTTTCTATCCATTAATTATTCAAATGGGGATACATACCCTGGGTTACATGTTCCATGCCCATTTTTTTCCTCCTAAATACATGGAACCCCTCTTCAATATTTCATTATAGGCCAGTGAGTATACATAATTTCCCATATATGATTGTTCCTATAATTCTCAATACGAGGCTATCTATTTACATTCTTCAGTTCAACTCTTTGGAGAAAAATGGGTTTGTGCAGGGTTGTTCTATTCACGGAGCTATTTACCTCACCTAAGAAATGATATGAGATGTTAAACTAATGAAAAATGGTTCCACCCTAGCCAACATGTTAGATATGAGAAATTCTTACGACTGGGTCAAGTGGGATTTCGGTATAAAGATTCTGAAAAGTATGGGGTTCTCCTTGTGGAACACTGATCCTCTGTTTAGATGCTTCAGATCATCCTAGTTGGTGATTAATTTTTAAGGGGAAACCATATGGGTTCTTCATGGAAACTTGTGGATTAAGGTAGGGTGACCCCATGTCTTTGAGTATCTTTATATTATCCCAGGATATCCTTAGTCGCCTTCTCCATAGAATCATTCAGAATTGAGAGGTGTTGGCCTATCATTATATAATAAGATCTCCTTCCATCTTTCACCTAATGTTCCTAGATGACACATTCCTATTATTGAATTCCAATAAAATATACATCAGAGGTTTCAATGAAGTCCTGCTGGGGTACTGTCTATGGAACATCCAAGTTATTAACAAGGAAAAAAGTTTCTTTTTATATCTCCAAAAACTATAACTATTCTCATATTTCTGCAATCCAGAACTCCCATGATATGAACGAAGCGGCATTTCCTGTGGAGTATTTGGGTGCCCCTATTTCTTCTAAAAGGTTGTGTATTCATGACTTTGACTCCACCATTAGCTGAATTTTGGACCGGGTCCTCAACTGGAAGAACATATTCTTGTTGTTTGGGGGGCAGATAACATTGGTTAAAAGCGTCCACCATGATATTCCCTTCCATGCGCTCTCAGCTATTAAAGTTTCCAAGAGTGTCATTTCCAAAATTGATAAAATTCTTGATGGATTTATTTGGGATCCTATATCAGAATGAAAACTTCATCAAGCTTCTTGGAACAGGGTGGAATGTCCTTCTAGGGAAGGTGGCATCAACGTTCGTAGCATTGAAGACACTCTATTATGCATGCATGCATGCATGTCTAGCCTGGGAAGTTCTGGAGCAGTGATCATTATGGGGGATTACCATGCATATCTCTCACCCATGGAATGAGATGTCGGTCGTGGGTCATGCTACACCTCTCTGGTTCGTTATCTCTCCCATCATCAATGCCCTTCTCCCCCACTCCAGATAGATAGTCGGTTAGGGGGACATTCCTTTTTTGGCATCACAACTGGGCAGGGAACATTATTGGCTTCCCTGATTGTCCAGCCACTGTGAGCACCTTCCGGGAGTCCAGAAATCACCCATAATTTATTAAAGCAGTGCTTGACAAGGATCAGCATGACATTTTCAATCTCATTGATCTCAAATCTGAACCGGAAAGGTGAGACTTCTCCCTCTCCCCCTTAGGTTTCTTCTCCTCTAATTATTTTCATCGCACGCTAGTTCCAAATGATTAGGGTGATCCTTAGAATGAGATTCTATGCCCTAAGGGAATCCCCATCAAGAAGAACTTTCTCTCTTGTAGGATTCTCCACAAGGCTCACCCCACTGAAGATAACATTCAAAGTTGTGGTTTTTCACTGGCTTCATGGTGCCCCTTCTTCTCCTACTACAAAGCGAAAAGTATCGAGAATCTCTTCTTCGAGGATGATTGGGAAATGCTGTTTTGGAAGTATTTTGGTGAGCTTACCGTTATCAACTTCTCGAGTAGAGAAGATATGTCATTTCTTGACTGATGGTTCCATGGTGTGGGGGAGAGTGTCCCTAAGATGTTGGCTCACCCCATGGTCCTACACGCGGGTTGTTGGGTTCTTTGGTAGGCTCGGAATAAAGATAGATACGAAGAGGTCCATTCATCTGGTCAGTCCATCATCAACAGAGCAAAGAACCTTCTGCGGTACATGGTTAGGCTTCTCAACAACTGGTAGGAGGCACCTTCACTTCACTGTCTTCAAACTATTTTGAGCACTCCCCTTCCCAGCTAGAAGCTGCTTTAGAAGCCATTGGGTTTGATGGTCCCCACCGAGCATGGGCCTAAAATTGAATACTGACGGATCTTGCAATATGGGGGTCCTTAGGGGAGGTGGGGTTGTTCAAAACTCTCAAGGGCCAGTCATCATGGAATTTTCTTCTTGTCTTGGCCATAGTTCTTCTCTCCAGGTAGAGGCCAAGGTAATGTTTTGTCGTCTATCCCCTTGCCACTAGAAATTGGTCTGTTTAACAGAGGCTGAAACCAACTCCTTAATCCTTCAAAGTTTGTTAGAAAACAATGGCTCCACCCCATTAGATATTCACTATATCATTCAGAAATATCAGATCATGATCAATGATACCACCAGAGTGATTCACACCATGTGAGAGGGGAACCAGGACACAGACCATCTTGCCTCTATTGATGTCCAGGGAACATATATCATTTTATTTCATGATTTATTTTCCTTATATCCCAAGGGGGTTAACCTGGTTAAAGGATATTCTCTTGTTATGCATCATTTTTGGACCCCTTAGGACTCCTATCATGGGCTTCTTGACCCCTTCATCTTATTATTTTCACCTCCCTTTTTATAAATTTTTATCTGATGATGATGGTACATGTAATAATTATTTCATTATGAGATGGGTGGGACCAATATCTCCTTCTAATCCATTGAGTGATGATTTATATCTTCTGATATTGATATAAATGGAATAAAAAGTAAATATGGTTCTGTAATACAGGGTTGGAATGATAAGGAAATATGGTTCAGTAATACATGGCTGGAACAACAAGTAAACCTAGTTCAGTAATGGACATTGTCAACTGTGATGGTCTTGGCATCGATTCCTTGGCTACTATGGAAATAATATTATGATATTATTTGTTTTCCACAATTCCATTTTTTATTCAAATTATATTTTATCATCGTTAATGTTCCTTTATTATCTATTCCTCACATAATGAAAATATTTATTTCATGATTCATGTGGTTGAAATTTAATCTTTATGATCATTTTTTGCATTCTTATGTTTATGGTTAGTTTTATGTTCTGTATGTTTACCCTTAATGAGAATTTTAGTTCACCCTTTTTATTTTTTATTCTCTGTAGGATATAAATAAAGGTTTTACGTTGGAAAAAATGGGAAGACCCTTATGGGAGATGTTGAAGATATTTCAGCATGTTAGGAGATTATGTTCCATGTATTCGAAGACACTAAACTAATATGGTATTTGGGTGTATATTATTGTAATGTCTTATGTATTCTGAAAAATAAATATAATTACCATGTATGTAAAGATTATACCATTATAACATTAGACACACACATTGGGATCCACCCAATTATTTATCAAGTTTTATGTGGATGAGCTCTATAGAATCTAAGAGGATACCATGGTCAATTCCTCGGGTTATTGGCCCATGTTTGTCTGTATTACACTGATTTTTATATGGATGAGCTCCATGGAAATTATTAGTATTCCTTGTTAAGTGGCCATGGGTCATTTACCTTGTAGTTATGATACATGATAATTCAAAATATTTCATAGCTTCTTGATACTTGAGGTATTGTCAAAGGAAATATATGTTAATTTACCCCATTATACAGCTATGCATCATTATGAATATTGTTTTTGAGTTAGTCTGTCTAATCCATTTTGAATTGTTATGAAACATTATTTTTCTTTGGACATATAATTTGGGTGTAGTAGACGGGAGACTAGGAATGTGTTTTCAATTGGTAAATAGTTGGGTCTTTGAGTGATCAACCCCCGAAAGGGGATGACAATGTGTCTAAGAATGGTTTTATTGTTTATGTTGATCAGAATTATAGTTGATTATTTATTCACCTTGATTGATTGATGTATTGATGACCACTTACTAATTTATTTGATTTATAATATATTACCATTTTCCTAACATGGAAAGTAAAAATTATTACATGCATCATTATAGGCACATAGATATTTACATTAAATGAACTTTTAAATCTATATTGGATACATTTATTGAAATCATAAAAACATATTGGATGTTCATTGGGCATTTTTTCATCATGTTTATCTATATAAAATGTTTATCTTATTGATTTTTATTCTTTAACTAGTTATTCCATTCTTATGTGATTTCCTTTTTATATCTATGTTTTCATTATTGCGATGTTATAGCATTCCTACTTATAATTTCAATATATGATTGGTTATTACAATGTCTACTTAATCCTAAATGGTGATTTACCATACAGCTTGTTGGTTACACCATAGCTAACCAATCATATCATGTTTGATCTAGGAACCATTTTTTGAAAGGTTGTAACATTTATGGTTGTCATTACATGGATACTAATAACATTTTTTAAAGTATATGACACTTTATAAATTCTGATGTGTAACCCTTATAATCAAACCATTATAAGTGGACTTGTTATATTATGAAATTAATGTGATATACCTGGTTCAAGTTATATAAATACCAATTGTATATTATAAAGGCATGTACCTTTATAAATTTGGAATGATAAATTTTGTTATTGGACCATTATATATGAATAAAATGTTAATATATTTTAATACACAAAAGAAATTAATGTTAGTTAAATTGTGTGTGGTTATATATTATAAAGGCATGTACCTCTATAAATTGAGAATGACGACCCAGATAAATAGATTCTTCGTATGTTTGACTCAGAATGAGCAAGACAATCACGAATTTTGATGAATATGAGTAAGATTTTACTTTACCCAAGTTGGTCGGTCATGGTGCATTATGCCCATATAATGAACACACTAACAGATTGATAGATAATCATTAATAAAAAAATTTATATTGAGTTACCCTTAGATAGAACTAGGTTTAAATGAAGGGATCCACATTGGTCACCTTTATTTTAATAGGTCATAGTACATAACCCCATGGGAGTATACACATGAAATTGGACTGGTTATTTAATGGTTCTGTATCCACTTATATGGTGTGGCATATAGATTTATTGTGTAATCTTATATGACCCCCCATTAATTAATAATGATCTTAGATCTTCTTTTAAATTATATTATTTTTATTATGAGTATTTTTCTTATTAAAATGATTATTACAATCTAATGGTTGATTTCTTATATATCTTGGAATTGAAATTTTCGATAACTAATCAAGAAATGATAATCCTTATTGATGAATAAAATGTATTTAAATAATTTATACGATCATTCACATAAATTATGATAGTATTTAAACTGAATAAATATTTATTGAAATGATGATTTATTTAACCTACATATGTTTCCTTGTGGCATGAGTTAGATAGGAAAAAATATAGTTGTTTATCATAACCCAGGGTATTTCTAAATTTTGGATCTTTAAATGAATAAAGTGAAAGTTAATAATGAAAAATTTATTAAATGAATCCTCAATGTGGTGTTTTATGTTTATACACTCATGTAAGGTTATTTTAAATTTTTTCTTGAGATTTTTATTGAATGGGAATGTGGAAATAACCCATGAATACATTTTTCCTTTTGGTATGTTGATCTGTAGTTTAGGAATGTAAATATAGTGACCTTATTAGTAGGTCCAATATTCCGAGTCGATGCATTGGGACATAGTACTTGGATATCCTATTTTAGGTATCACACCTGTAGCATATAATAATTTCAAAATGATTATGAGTAATTTCAAATGTGAAGTTCCATTTGGGTGTTATTGGTGAAACTAAATGGCCTTCAATAAGGTGGCACAAGGTTTGAAAACCCATTTACCTGAGGCTGCCTGATTGTGAAAAAGATATGCAATAAATTATAGAAAAAGTACATATGATACACATCGTTTCTCAAATTTCTGGCATAACTATGTGAGGGGAGTTTTGTCATGGACAGTTTCACTAAATGGGATACAAATGTTTTTTCTATACATTAATCAATACATGTAAGGAAGAAACCCTTTAGATAGTAGGTATACTTGGTAGGTGCATGGTAAGAAAAACCATCTATCCAATCCCCGCACCTAATTTTTGTGTGAAATTCTAGTTTCCACTAACACCATATTTATTTTCTACCCCATTTCTCCTTCTAACCATGCACATAATCC
This sequence comes from Viscum album, assembly GCA_963277665.1. Classification (NCBI taxonomy): domain Eukaryota; kingdom Viridiplantae; phylum Streptophyta; class Magnoliopsida; order Santalales; family Viscaceae; genus Viscum; species Viscum album. The sequence goes on from OY728119.1 coordinate 781,774,689, forward strand.
CCCATGCATGTATCTCCCACTTTTTCCTCAATAATTATTTTATTTAACTAATTTTTTTTATTTCAATTTGGCTCTATCAGTATCCTAGGATCAGTATTGATAAGATCTAGATTCCTCTTTCTTATTACATTGTTTTCCCCCATTATATGGAATTAAAATTCGGTGAGAGAATGTGTGTCCTATTTTCAGGATGATTTTATAATCATCTTATTTATCCAAAAAACATTTGAATAAAATATTAATATTGGATTATTGGATCATTTTAAGCTTTAGGTCGGTAGTATATACCTTTTCCATCACTATAGTGCCACATTCTAGACCCTTTATGAATTTCCTCTAAAAGGAGTAATTCCTTAAATTAAAATTTTTAAAACATGTTTAAATAATCAATTTAACCTTTGAAATGGATATAAGTCATTGAAATCAACATTAACTACCCATTAATGTATTTTAATTTGAATTTCTATGACTATCCCAATCCTTTGGGTGATTTTATATTTCCACCGATGACTGAAAGCCATTTTGGGATTAAATATGTATTTTAATGGTTGAATACATCTTATAGAACCTTGAGTTTTTTAATAGATATGGTTGATGAAATGGTTTAATCATAAATTTTAATTGAGATGGGTGATCTCACGGTTTATGAATATAATTTAAATGGTTGGTGAGGTGGAATGGAATCTATAATTTACCTTTATAATATCACTAGTGAACTATTTTATCATTGATTATAATGTGATGAAATTAAATGTTAAAATGGGAATGGGCACTATCATGGACCTTTGATCCTTTATACAATTCGTTGAATGAAATTTATTAAAGTCATGGACACTAACATGGATCCCTGAATCCTTTTATGAATTACATTAATAATTAATGAATTTCATGACACCAAAGTGAGGTATCATGGAATGACATTGATGAAACACATACAAATTAAATATATTGAATTCCTTAGACCGTTACCTTCAGTCCAACTTGTTTGAGTTGCCTGAGATATGCAACATGGGATCCACCAAGGACATTAATATGTTTTTTTATGAATGATATCCATAATATTGAGAAGCATTACATGACCATGGACCTAGGTTCTTGGACCATTTAGCTATACATTACATTGAGTTCCCTATGAATGATCTCAATAGAATTGACTAGGATTCATTTTTCTTTGGGCTTTGGTCCTCGCCATCATAGTTATGATACAATATTATTCTACGTGGGTTATATCTACTTGATAATTTATAAGGGAATGTATGATTTTGCTGATACATTACTCAGTTATACAGGTCTACGTCAATATAATCTAATTTTACCACAACATGTACTAGAAGAATGGTTTTTATTTATTTTTTATTTCCCGCCCTTATTCCCATTATACGTGCACACCGCACCGAATAATATGTATATACATAAAGTTATATAAACACCATGGGTGGTGTCATATTGAGAATATATCAAACCCCAATAGTGCCACTAATGGGTACTAGATAGAACTTTTAGTTTTAGGCTTAGGGTCATAGTTTATGCATGTGTTTTTACTCTAGAAGATGATGTGTTACAGTATAAGAAGAATTTGGAGCACATGTTGCTCTGGTTGATATCACTAGGGGATCTTGTTTTTTTCATCATACAAGTATTTTATTTTACACTTGCTATCATGTATGCCTAGTTTTTCTCTATTTAGTATTAAAGTGAATTATTTTTTCATGACATTATTTATGAAGTTGTCCAGTTTATTAGTTTAGTATTGTTGTGATGATTTTCATCCACTATTGATTCATATATAATTGAAATATTGTTGTACTGATTGGATCATTAAGGTATAATCTCTAAATCATTCCATTATCAGACCTTCGGTGATAGTCATCATAATCAAGCATGCAGGTGGGCATTATTGAGGATATGTGGTGACCAATTAAACAATTATTTTTAAAGAGAGTGAGGGAAATTTATTACAAAATTAAAAAACTCTACTTTATGGTGATGGTATTCCTACCAATATTCATCTGTGATCCATGCCAAGGAGGAAACCATCAAAATGGACCTAATTTTGTGTATGCTGATAATAATTATACATATACCCTTCTTTGATCAATTGCCAATGGGAAAATATCTAAATAGAAAATTTGTAGCATATTGGGATGTTATTTCCACCTATACTCATCCATATCCATGCCCTGTAGAAATCATATTTAACATGACTATTTGAGAATTGTGAATGATTTTATTTATCCAAGATCAATATTTTAAGGAATTCTAGTTATCCTAACATTTATTATCAGGGGTTTTTAAGTAATATTAATGAAAAAATAATAAAATAAGATATTTAACTAGAAGAAAAAATTTAACATCATTCATTCAAAAAAAGGAAAATAATAGAAAGTATAATTGGTATGGTCTAAGTGTATTTCCCTGCTATTAAAAATTGTAACCATTACTAGATACACATTATATATTTTTAATGTTCATTATGTGTTTGTTGGACCCTATACTATGTATGACAAAATTTATTTATCCTTAGGGATATAGCTTCCTCAACAATATGAAGCTTTTATACCTAAGAAACCACATTCTTCTTTCCATCCTCTACTTCTATGGTTATCTTTAAATGCTTTTCTAGATTCTAATTCGGGTTATTCAAATCCTATGTAATATATTCCACCTTAGTGTCCTTCATATTCATAGAATACTGGTTTCCACTAACACCACTACCAATTTAGGCTCCTTTTTAAGTACCTTTTCCTAGAGAATGAAATATTTTTCCTTCAGATTCTCCTTAAAATGGATTTTATTTGATGCACTCCCATATTGTTGACAATGAACCATCTCATTCACAACATAGTGTGATTGATGGTAATTATATTTATCGATTCCTATATTGATAAATAGATATGGAATATAGACTAGTAAATTTCTAATCACTTCAAAAGGAGTATAAAAATGTTCTTTGGAATAATCCTCCATGCTCACGTTAATTCTCTTTGTATGAATGATGCATCATATTGGTCTAAATTAAATGTAATAACAAAGGATTGTAAATAGAACAAGAGCAAACCAACCAAGGATGTAATATCCTTTATAGATAATGATTAGTATGGTATAGATAAAACTATAACACCTATATCCACCTCTATTTGGGACATCAGAGTGATGATATTTCTAGCACACTAGGATTGCAGTATTGTTGCTGACATTCTAAAACATGAATATTTAATAAAGGAATGCTACTAAATAAACCCATCGTTGAAATATTTGGATATTTCATCTTATATATTTTATGAACATCACCAACTGGGGCCTTACCACTATGTGGAACAGAAGAGAGGTCTTTTAGAGGTGTAACTTGAACTAAATATGTGGCTCCTTTAATTTCCTCTTCATATAGAATGATGGATTTAGATGGTCCCTCTGATCTGAATTCATATTTTGTTCAATAATGAAAATATATATCTAAAAATCTATATAATTAATAAAACATTATTTTGAACTATACAATAAGGAAATTAACATATATTTAAATGTAATATCTTCTCACAAAGATATAATAAAAGCATCCACAATTGAATTTGGATTGTATTTTAATGTTTTAGAATTCATAAGATAATTTATTAATGGTAGAATCTTTATAGAGGTGGAAGAAACATTAACATCAAGGAAAAAATATATTCCATGCTATGCCTCACCCATCATGTCTTACTCAAATGGACCTTGGAGGATAACAATATTCAAAATCCCTTGGGTGGATGAAACTACTATAATGGAAGAAGTGAAATTGATCCTTGACCAAATTATTATGAGGAGATTCAATAACGAAAAATTGAACAAGTTGAATAAAAGATAAAAATTTACTTTAGTTCCCAAAATGGGTGATGTTATTGTATCCCTTCATGTTATTTCCAATGGATTTATTCTGGACATAATTATATAGGATTATTCATGGTACGAGACAATGGAATCACTTTAGTTGAATTTATGTAACCTCTTATATTTTTTGTATCAAAACTAAGGTTTCAGCGTCCTAATCATCCAAGGAAAATAATGGGCACTTGATACATTCGTTGTATTTTTAGCATCATTTAAAAGGGATAAGAAATGTGATGGAGGGAATTTTTTATTCCCATAAATGTTAAAGAAATAGTTCTTGGATTATTGTTAATGATGATAGAATATCATATCCCAGTGGGAACATTAAATTACATATTCTTTAGGGGAATGTTAATCATCACCATTATATCCACTAATTGATACCTTCTATATCAATTATGATAGTAATATTTAGTTGATGATTAAATTATTTAGTGAGTTAATGAAAACCTCCAAGTATATATATAATGCCTCCAATTTTATAGGCCCATTTTAATTATTGATGTTAAGGGGATTGTGATATAGAAAATTAATAACAAAACTATATCTTCTTCCTAAATTGAGTTTTAAGTATCCTTGGTGGAAAATTATTCTTTTGATGTTTCCAATTATATCTAATCCTATATTTATTTTTCAATTGTAGGATCTAAGGGGATGGGTAGTTATCTATCTCTAAGAAGGTGGATCATTGAAGTGAAACTCCCTTTTTCTCGACACTTGTGACCATGATACCCCCTTTATAGAAACTATATTTCGAGTACTCATTTATTTAAGAATCATTTTTTGAACTCTATTACCTAGTCTCTTCATATGTCCCTAATTTTTCTATTCTTACTTTCCTCCTTTGGATGAAGAATCATTAAATTAGGGATCCATGATCATTATATATCCATCAGAATATATCTAAATCTATTCCTAAAAATAGTTTTGTTTCAATCAAATAATATAGTCAAATAGGGTAATGGTAACTTATATACCCATTTCCTACCTTGACACTATAAATTAAAACTAGAATGACACTATTTTTTATTTCTTAGTATGTACACTTGAGGATGGGGTGGGAAATTTATTTTTTCACCAAACCAAATTTTAATTATATTTGAAAAGGTGTGTACACCAAATATATAACATTTCTACCTATTTTAGCTACCTGACTACCTTCTAAAAGAGATTGAAAATAACCTTGTTCCTTAAGGTTCCATGAAACATTTTTATTTATCATTATAGTAGGATAGACATGTGTTCGAAATTTTTCATAATGATTTAGTAGATTATTTATATCATAAACATTTAATGTGGATTGACAGAACCCAATGGCACTATTTACAAAATTTAGGAAATAGGAACAAGGGATCCCAACAGAATTAATTAATATTTATCCCCCCATGTGAGCTAATATTCAACCCCATAATATCTAGAAAATGGATGACAACCATGATCAATGACTTTCCCTTGAAAATGTTCCCAAATTTCATTTATTAATTATCAAATGATGGAATAAGTATATTTTTCAATTTGTTATTGTATAGTCCTGATGGAATATTTAGTTATCAACCAAATTCATTCTCATATATGGAGAAGGAATCCACCCATGGTCATTCTGAGGATTTAAGCCACTTGGACCAATCAGTCAACCTGAAAATGGACTTGCCACCCCAATTTGTAAAACTAATATATTTATAGAATAAGAGAATATGTAGTATAAGTCCAACACTTATGTATAATTATTACAATTAAAGCCTACTAGGTTATGGATCTTCATTCATTAACATGAATAATTCACTAACCCTCATGGTAAAAGTATCTTCAACCTTTGGTTGAAGGTTGTATCCCATCACATCATTTTACATGATTAGTAACTACTCATTGATGAGGGGATTCCATTCATCACTATAACATATAGATATTATCATAAGAAACTCTTTGTATACATCCCCATGAATCAGGGATCCACCGACCGTATCTAAATCTTTCAATCGTATTATAATCTCTCCATGAACTAAGTGGAATGTGTTTTTATTTGGCCACTATCTACTATGGATGTAAAGAATAAGATATTTGATCCTATGAAAAAATGATTTTTTAACTGAAATGAATTTTTATATAACTACTTCACTAATATCTCAATCTAATTCTTTAATACACCATTTCACCCAAAATAGACAATCGTTGTCCATAATGATGACACCCCTATATCTAAGGTTGTAGCTTGAGGTCCAACGAAACCTTTATATGCTAGGAGATCTTCTCATTATAGATATGTAGTTGTGGAATTTTAGTTTTACTACTTGAATTTCCTCATATATGGATAATGAGATAAATATCATTACATAACCATCAGTGTACTAAATTTCTTTGATGAAGTTACCCAATGTTGAAATATTTGAAATGGAACCCTATAATGTTTCTTAATTTAGAAAAGTTGTTGGTTACCTAGTATTTGATTAGTAATGGGATAATCTATCATCATACCAAACTGATATAGTATTAACTCATCTAATAATGGGTAGTCATGAAGAAAAAATACAATAATATTAGATAATAGTTAATTTTTATAGATGGCATATTGATGGTGGTTAGGATCAACACTCTCAATCTTCTTGATTTTCCTAGTAGATATAACAAGGATATACAGACATTAATTCAAGTTTTTCTTTTATTTAAGGAAATATAATAGAATTAAAAACAATTTCAAAAATATTTATTAACATAATAAGAAACTTCAGCCACATAAAAAAACTATGATCACCACATGACCATCAACAAAAATCTCTAAATCTAGAATGCCCTTACATTCACGTATGTGGAATCATCTTAAACATATAAGGTGGGTGGATGTCTCTATGTCCTCATTTGAAGTTATTATGGTGGATGATGAGTACACTAAATTTCCTACATTGGATTATTTTTGTGATTTCTATCAGGAGAAGGAATGTAAATAGAGGCCAGTATGTGAGATCTTCTACCCAAGATAAGGGTTTAGAGATCAAAATGTTAGGACAAAAAAACTTGGAGGCCCTATAATTTATATTTTCCAAGTTCATCATCAGATTTACCCACATATAATACATAGTGGATATTTTTTCTAACATTAGTACCTTAGAACCAACACCATGATTTTCCAATCATAAATGATTCTGAGGAGGGGTATTTTTTTCACCTTCTATGTTTCGGATCAGTCCAAATTATGAGATTTCAGAAAAGGGACGCCCCATAAAGTGATGTAATCTAACTACAACAAACACACACCTGTCTACTTATGTGATCATGCCTAATTATTGGAAACTATGTAAGAACACCCCTATAAAATACTTAACATCCAAGAGTTATCTTGACTCACCAACCCTTTCCCAATCCGTTAAGGCCTTAGGAAATATCTCCAACCCATGTGAAAGATCCATCCTAGTATGCGATATGATAATGAAATATCTAAGGTAGAAAATAATAGTTTATGTAGCCTCCAAACTGATCATGAAATATTACCAATAAAAAAGACCCCTCTGGTATTCCAAAATATAGGCACACAATCATTCCTGGTTCGGTATGAAATATAATACTTGGGCATGTGATACATTGAATAAATGTCATGGAGAAGACCAATCAACCAAGTGATTCTACCACCTCATCAATCCTATAAATATATGTTGTCACCCATGTTGTATTCTTATGTGGGGTATGTGATATTTTGATACATCCCACTAGGTGAGAAAGATATTTAGAACTACCTTCTTTATTTATATGGGTAACACAATTGGTGACTTATTAATGTATGATGCCTAAGCATAATTTCCTTCCTCATGATACAGATATTACTCCCTTTCTTATAAATACTCAAAGTACTTTTGAAAAATGACACACACAAAATGATGTGTGGAGATGGATCCTATTCAAGCTATCAGGTGAAACTCCAATACAATATCTACAACTAAAATAATACAGATCAATGAATATTGTTTGGAAATCTAAATTAGGTTAACCATATTATAAAAATATTATTAATAAAACTACCTTAATAATATGTAATCATTTCCATATTCACCATACCAACCTCCCATTTTTCTTTATAGAGTATGATTATGCCCCATGTAAATGCGACTCCCATAGTGGGATACATGAATGTGATTACGAGGCATTAAATTTGTTTTTAATTTTATTCCTAGGTACCTTACACACCAGAAATGTTTTTGGTGATCTATATTCACTCACCCTCCTTCCCCTGACATGGATTATTAGACCCCCTCATGTTACCACCTTCATTCAAACCATATATTATGATGAAGAAAACTCAAAATTCCATTATGAATTCCATTCAAAAAGGTCTACACCCTAAAAATAAATACATAAATTCGACACCAATGTCACCCAATATACATAATTAGGGCATGAAAACAGTAGTAAACCCCTTCGATCATGAATTCATTTGATGAATGTGGATTATACCCCAAAAGACATGGATCCGGTGATAGCTGGCCCTACAAATTTATTAGATAAAAAGGTAAATATAATTCATGGAAACAAGGGATTCCTACAATAGAAGGTGTACATCTCACCACATCTATTAGCCTCAACCAATGAGTCATAGTAGTTTGGAATCCTGAAAGACCACCTTTTCCCCATATCAATGACCGCCTGTCCCGCTTGGTTATCTTCCACCTAGTTGGCCTCTCAGTAGGTGTGCGAAACAACTATATCAATTTGAGAAATTTTAGCAAGGAAATCAACCCATTGAGGTTTCACTTTCCCAGGCACACGATGTGTTCTCGTTTTTAGCGCATGCACCGCCATTTCTGAGTTAGATTCCAGCCATATTATTCACCAATTTTATTTTATTTCATACCTTATTTCATAAATGATCGCCCATAATTCTACTTCATATGAATTTCTGACTCCAATATAATGGGAGAACCATCCTTTCACGAAGCCGCGACATGTGCGGAAAAATCCCCCGCAGCCCGATGGGCCTTGTTCACTCGAGGAAGCTCGGTCAATGTTCACATTGATGCGTGGTGTAGTTAGAGGTATCCACCAGATAAACTTGAGAATATAGGGCCTTCGCGGACGCCCATAAACTCCATGTTATCTGAGAATTTACAGATCAAAAACATTAATAAACATCGTACCTTCTTGGACAAGAGAAGCTACCTAAACTTCCCTGTTGATGGCCACCATTCCCTGATACACAACACTGTAATCCCTATCAAAGAGGGTCGAGTTTCGAGATTCCCATAGCACTGCAATGATTGAAACTATAGCCATGAGAAGGATTGGATGGACCTGTTCACTACAGTGCACCATAGGCATACCTGCCAGCAACTTAGTAACAGATGTGTAGCAGATCGTATTAAAACCAAACAAACAGCCAATGTATGACCAAATCTGTTTGGAATGGTCACATTCTAGAAAAATGTGTTGCATTGTCTCGTTGGCACAAAAGAAAAAATGGCATGCTGAGGCCAGGTGGAGGCCAGCTCGCTGGAGCTGTGCTGGGAGAGGGAGCCAACCTTTCTAGATCCTCCATAACATCATGAATAATCGAAGGCCGGATACATCGAATTCTGAACCTCATATCCATGAAGGTGGGTGGGAGGAACGCCCATATTCAAGCCAGTAATAGTCACGAAAAGTTAAAGACCCAAATTTTTTTTTGATTCCATATTAAAGTATCACAGTCCATGAAGTTGTTGGACAAAATTTCATTTTATGCTTGAGAGGGAATTATAATTTCAGGAGATTGCAAATGAATGAGGAGCTTAGAAATAGAGATTCATGCAATATCAGGTGTCAGTCATTTCATGAAGTGGATGCTCAAGCCAGTTCATATTCAAGTAGTTAAGGGATGAGTTTCTACAAACCAACAATTTTGTGTCATGCATTATCTTCATGAAAGCATGTTTATGGGCCGACCATACTGATGAAGCAAAGTGATATTTGTACCCATCAGGTAGTCTTCTTTCAAATATCTGTATAGGAATGTCATCTGAACAATCCTTAGATAACAGAATCCATGTAAATTTCCCAATCATGCCATCATTGAAGGTTCAGATGTCTTTGACACCAAGGCCTCCCAGTTCAACTGGCTTGATGCACTCTTTCCATGAAATGGTGATCAATTTCTTCTTAACAATTGACCTTGACCAGATGAAGTTATGAATCATGATTTGAATCTCTTTAATGAGGCCTCTGGGACATCTATACAAATATAAACAGTATAAAAATTTACATGTGATCAATGAGTTGACTAGGAAAACCCTTCAAGCCATAGACATGGCCTTTCCCTTCCAACTAGATAGTTGACTGGTGATTTCTACATATATAGTGTACATGTATTGCCTCTTTACTTTCCCCCAGAAAAAGGGTACACCAAGGTATTGAAATGGTAAGGTGCCCCACTTTTCCCCAGGATAATTTATGATCCTGTTTCTCTTCATTTTTATAACTCCAGTAACAAATACCATGAAGGATTTATCCCAGCGGATTGTCTATCCCGCCACCTCCTCATTATGATTGAATAAGGAATTAATTGAGGATATAGTCCTCTTTGAGGCTTGACCAAATAGCAGGATGTCATCTGCATACAAAAGGTTGGATGGAGGATGATAATTTCTTCCAACCTTAATTTGCTTGTAGAGGTCCATGTGAGAAAGGACATTGATTCATCTTCATAGATAGTCCTCCAAAATGGAAAAAATAATTCCCTAAAGTGGGTCACCATACCTCATACCCATCGTGCAAGGAACAAATCCTCTAGGAACATCATTGATGAGAACAGATGGCCTAGATGATTAAAGAATGGTGCTGATTATGTTGATGAAATCTTGAGAGAAACCATATCTTCTAAGAACATCAAGGAATATTCTCCATTTGATAGTATCAAATGCCTTGGAGATGTCGATTTTGAGAACAAAATTTCCCTCCTTTACATATTCCTCATTAGGTAGACACTTTCGGAGGTCATGAAAAAGGCACATTTGAATGCTTCTCCCATGTAAAAAAACAAATTGATTTGCAGTGATCATATCACCCATCATTCCACCCATCCTGTTCACTAGAATTTTACAAATAAGTTTTGGAATAGTATACCCAAGAGAAATCGGCCTGATGTCTTTGATCTCAAGGGTGTTTTCCTTCTTAAGGATAAGAGAAAGGAAACAATAGTTCATGCTATGAAGAAAATAAGAGTGTGAGAAGAAATCTTTAATTTTCTATGTGATGTTATCCTATAAAATATCCTTACATAAAATGAAATATTTGTTAGCGAACCCATTCAGGCTAGGGGAACTCTCCAAATTATGGGATATGAGGGTAGCCCTGATTTCCTACTTGCACGGAAGGGTAGTTAGTAATTGGTTTCTTCGTGCATCAACATAAGGATTGATGTTCTCAACCATCTTGTGGGTATTATCCTGCCCATAATCAGTGTATATCCCTTTGAAATGCCTAACAACATCCTCTTCAATCTCATTTCTAGAGGTGTACAAGTGTCCATTGATGTTGATAACATTGTCACCTGCACGATCCCTCTTCTCCTTATGAAATCTGTTGAAGAATTTAGAGTTCATATCTCCATCCTTTAACCATCTCATATTTATATGGTTTTTAACCAGCCTTTCCTTGATAATTAAATGTCCATCCATCTTGTTATGATCCATGATTTCCTCCCTCGAAATGGTGGGCTGGTGAAAATTTATAATATATATGTGAGCAAGTTCCTCCTCCGAAGACTTGATGTCATCATCAATGTTTTAGAAATATTTATTTCTCCATTCTCTAAGGGTCCCATTAAGGTGCTTATGCTTCACAACCAACTTTTTTAGTGGGCTCCCAAGAGGGATAATTGCCCAGTCCTCCAGAACAATTTCCTTACATCTTGGAATCACAAGCCATCCATTGTTAAATCTAAAATTTAATGGGGCGGACCTTTCCTGCTTCATATTGACCTAAAAATCATAGGTTTATGATCAGAGTGGTGTTTGGAAAATATGAAACTAGAGATCCCATAGGCATCATTGTGATTGTAAATTTGGATAAAGCATCTATCAAGTTTACTAGCTTGAATCCCATGTCAACTTTAACAATATGGTATGATCAGATCAGATGACCTTAAACTATGTCTCAAAATCTATGTTGAATTTGACTCCTATTTTGATGGGATACATAGTATGCCTCTATAATATTCAAAATAAATATAATAAACCCTTAGTTTACATCATCATGGATCCATATTCTTCTTGATATCACTTACAGCCTTCCCTCAAATGTCTATATTTGGATATGCCTTGAGTTTATCTTCTATAGGCTCATATTCCCTCAAAAATCACATAATTGGTCCATAATATGATTAAAATAATTTCCCACAATAAAGGGCTATATTCCCTCAAGTTATAACCATATCTGTTTCATTTTTTAGTATCCCAAATGAAATCATTCATTCACATCATGAACAGTACTTATGATATCCAAATAAACTAAACATATAATATGGTTATATTACTTATGAAGCTAATCAGCCTTTATAAGACTATACTTACTTCAAGAAATATAATGTTCATATCATGTGTATGTATAAAAATATTTGTTTCTAGGAATATTTTGAACAGAATTCCATTATAGTCATCATTAAACTACATGGGCATGTCTTTGTCCCATAACCTTAACATTTACAATGTGTTCAACTCAGTGGTGCCAAAATATATGTTTTCTAATTACATTCATGAGGATACATAAGAATATAATTTAATTTTCCTTAAACTGAAACTATAAAAAAATTAACTCCTTGGATGATAATAAACACTAGAGTTCCCAATTCTATTGTTTTAAATCATAGAATTTCAAATAAAGCAACAAAAAAAGTAAATTAATAATGTGAAACCTATAATAAATATATATTTTCACATCCAAATATGTATAATATCATTCATTAGGATGGTGTAAAAATAGTCACATCCCAATAATAGGAGAGAGATTCATGAATATTTATTATATCAAGTAGAGATTCCCATATTATGTAATAATTACCCCTAAAATGGTGTGTTGAGAAGGATCTCCCATTTTCTCAACCGTTATACAAAAAAACTAATGAAATACTACCTTGGAATTTAAATAAAATATACTTTTTGGGTATAAGTATGTTTTTGGGTTTTTTATTCCATTCTTAAAGCCAATCATAAATTGACTAAAATAAAAAATGGTGAGACCGATGTGGATATTTTGAAACCTTCCTCAGCCTCTCACAATCATGCATCAAACCATTATAATTATAGTGAAACACACACATATATCATTATGAAACATATATAGTTATAAGAACTCTAAAATTTTTATAGGTAAATACCTTGCATAATGGTTTTTTTTCAAGTAATTTAATATGTATAATGACATCATATTTTCTTTAGTGAATTTTAATTCTTAGAGGAAGAAATGTAATTTTTTTAGTGTGATTATAAAAAAATTTCAAGGTGATAAATTACTGAAAATATTATCACACAATATATTTAACAACCCAAGATATTATGATTAATATACATTTAAATTAATTTCATTTCATTGATATCTTTATTTATATGCAACACAATGTTTAAATAAATCATGATATACTGTTAAAATATTATTATTTAATGTAATAGTTATCACCTATTTATCAGATTATCAATTATTAATATGAATAACTAATTTTAAAAAATATTGAATAAATATTTATAAAATTATCTCATTTGTTATAAATTCATCATAAATGAAAATAAAATATTTTCACGGTAAAAAGATTCATTTTTCCAAAAAAAAATTATTCATGTAATGTGTTTTGGTCAGAATAAAATAGATCCAACTCTTCTAATTAATTATTTTAATGATATATATATATATATTATTATTAAATAATTATTATTTTTTAAAAATAATATAATTGTTTTTACTAGTAATTTAATAATAATAAATCCATTTTTATCCATAAATAGGTTTTTTTGAAAAAACCATTTTAATTTCATTTTGTGTGGTTTTTTTGAAATGAATTTATATAACATATAAAAAAATGATTTTTAAATGTATTAAATATTTTTAACAATAATAATTAATATAATTTAATAGTTAAAAATTAATTTTTGGTTGGAAATAAATGTTGAAATAGTAAATCATTGTTACAACAGTTAGGTTTTAAAAGAGTTTATTAGGGCATGGGGGTGGGGGGTTGAACCTAATAGATAAGGTTTAATATATCATATTAAAATTTATTAAACTTTATTGGTTGATGGTTTTTTAACCATAAACTTATTGACTTAAATGAACATTCATCTTGGATCCACATTACATGAGTATGGAAGTAATGTATTTTAATCATTTAAAAATTTCTAATGGTGTCCACTCACTCCATTATTAAAGGATACCACATCTCTTCTATTACATAAACATAATTAGACTTATATTTCTAAAAATACCGACACTAATACCTTCTTAATTTTAGTGCACATTTCCTAGAGTTCTTGGTTTATCATAGTATCACCCTTTCAAGGCTAAATTTGTAAGCCAATTGAACTTTGTAATGAAATTTGTATACCACATAACTGGGTACTTTAAATATTAATTTTTTATTATATATACTCTAAATATATAGTATCTAGTATAAAATATTTACATAAATATATTAATTATTTTTTTATTATGATGGATCAATCATTTTCTACCATCTTTCCATTAAATGGGAAATTAAATTATTATATGTGTGTTTGTGTGGATTATCACCTCAAAACAGTGATATGATTCATTTTCATTTATCATAATTCATTGATAGTTATAATATGTAATTTAATTTTTATATATGATATTTATGACATAATTATTATTCTATAAGTATAATATCTTATTTAATATATTATCTTTCTATCCATTTTAAAACAATAAATTTTATCATGCATATGTGTGGACTACCACCTCTACGAAGCAATGCGATCCATTTTTCATTTTTATTTCAAAATAGATAAAAATAAGTATAAATTTAAAGATTATATATATATATATATGATATTTATAAATTAATGATTATTTTTTGGAAATCTGAATTACTTTTTACCTTTAATTTATTCCAATGATAAAACATTTGAAACTTCACTCGTGCCTACGTACAGACATCCATCGCCACAAATTGATGTAATTCATTTTTCATCACCACATTGTTTTAATAATTTGAAAATTATATATGATGAATAAATATTATAATTATTAAATGATTAATATTATATAGGTTATGAATCTATGACCAAGGTGTAACTATAATATCCATCGAACCGAAACACGCATTCAATATAGACTAGTTTTCGTCAAAATGTACATTATATTTCTTTTTTTTGTAATAAAATGGTAATTATAAACTATATCATAATAAGAAATAATATTTTTTGCCAATTTTATTTATATATTTCTTTCTGACGCTTTCGCAGGGGCGCGCGCATCCGTCTGCGGAGGACGCGCAGCTGTCGCCCTGCATTCCCGCTTTCTAAAGGCGGTCAGCATCCGTTCCTTATTTAGGGAAGTCTTCTCCTTGATCGAAACTGGGATGATGGAATGTCGGTTCTTTCTTCTATGGATTCCTCCTCAGAACTCATTACCTAGTCTGGGTCTCCCTCATAGATTTAATACGTTGTTCGTGAATCTCATTCGTGGTGCCATATCTTCATGGACACCGGTTAATTACACAACTTCCGTCAAGACATTCCATGGGATCTTGACATGGTAGCGACCTTCGATCGGAGTATATGACAACATCAGGCATGTCAGGGCATCTCTGGGTGCATGGACATTGGGGAACTTGTATTATTCCTCCAAAGAGAGCATCTCAAGGGTGCAGAACCTGAGGCATCCCACGTTGAATGCGGGGAATCATATGCCATAGGCATGCATCTGAGGTTTTCCTCAGCTTCCTGTGTTTAACACAGGGTATGCTTCAAGATTAACATCTAGAAGAGACGGTTACACCAAAGTCGTTCCTTCCAAGGTTTTCCTCAGGCATCACATGTTTATCACGAGGTAGGCTGCGAGTTTAACGTCTTACGGAGACGATATGAGAGTGATCATAACATTCCATAGAGACGGGTCAGATTGGTATATCCCATGGAGGGAATACCCGGAAGATGGATGGATCAGGACACCCAATGAGGATGGATCTGAGGTGGTACGCTCCAAGGAGGGGAGATGTCACACCGTAATGGCTGATCTGAACACCACTAAGGGCGGATCAGGGAGCGTGCAACCCAGAATGGGGAACACCATGGTTTACCATTGGCTAGGATTGAACCTCTTGTAGGTTTCCTACGTACCTTGTGTAGAGGATAGGGTTCAAAACCCACGTAGTTCGAAGGGTTGATGAATCGGGGTGTACAGAGAGGACAACGACCCGAAGACATGCTAGGGCTTACGCGTGGAAAGCGGCCTAAGTACTGCTAGGAGCAGCGAGGAGGGTGGATGGCATGATCCCACTGGGATGTGGCGGCCCGAGTAAGAATCAGGATGGATGATGGAGGATTTCATGGAGTGGAGGAGGAATGAAATGGGAGGCTGTTGTGGAGATGACGGTGGTGATGGGATTGAGTCTCGGAGAGACTTCCTACGTATCCCCGTGGCAGGGAATCAAAGTCCACGTAGTTCGGGATGGTGTCGGTGAACCGACGTGAAGGTGGACCTTGGCCCGATGGGTGTCGTCAGCGAACCGACGTGAATGTGGACCTTGGTCCGATGGGTGTCGTCAGCAAACTGACATGAATGTGGGCCTTGGTCTGATGGGTTTTGTCAGTGAACCGATGTGAATGTGGACCTTGGTCCGATTGGTGTCATCAGTGAACCGACGTGAATGTGGACCTTGGTCCGATGGGTGTCGTCAGCGAACCGACGTGAATGTGGACATTGGTCCGATGGGTGTCATCAGCGAACAGACGTGAGTGAGGACCTTGGTCTGGATGGTGCGGGGCTTACACACTAGGTTGTCCAGGTGCTGGTGACCTGACGTGAAGAAGGTCGGAGTGACCAATAGGTTGTGGGCTTGAACCTCTGGGAGGCTTCCTACGTACCATGCCTTGACATGGATCAAAGACCTCATAGTTCAAAGGGGCTTCGTCAGTGAACCGACTTGAAGGTGAACCCGGGGGTCCACTAGTGGTGGGCTTGAACCTCGTGAGGCTTCATACGTACCATTCCTTGACATGGATCAAATTCCTCGTAGTTCGGGAATGGCGGTGGGTGTCGGCAAACCGACGTGAAGAAAGAACCTTGGTCCAATGGGATATGGGCTTGAACCTTAGGGAGGCTTCCTACGTACTGTTCCTTGACATGGATCAAAGTCCTCGTAGTTCGGGTTGGTCACAACGGCTTGCCGTTGGACAGGAATGTAGTTTAACGTCATGTTGGACGAGGGTGGAACCTAATGTGAAGAAATGACGGGAGGTGGACTTGAACCTCGTGAGGCTTCCTACGTACCATGCCTTGACATGGATCAAAGACCTTGTAGTTCAAATGGATGTGCAGTTTAAAGTCATGCCAGATGGGGGCATACAGTTTAATGTCATGATGGATGGGGTATTGTCATGGCCAATGCTTACTCTAAGCCCACGTGAGTCGTGCTCGGTGTGAGAAACAAGAGGCAGCAGAGAACTGAGGATCACGTCGTGAAGGGTGTGTCCGTGAGTAACGAAGAGGGGCTTACGTGTTAGACGGCCCATGGTGATGGGACTTACTCCAGGATGGAGGCCCAGGGAAAAGGATGATGATATTTTCGGGCTTCAGCCTTGAAGAGGCTTCCTACGTATCCCTGTGGCAGGGAATCAAAGTCCGCGTAGTTCTCCTGATGACGGCTTACCGCCGATTGGGGGTTTCAACAGATTACCACTGGATTGGGTCACAACGGCTTACCGCTGGACAAGGATGTGAATGGCTTACCGCTAAATGGGGTCGCAACGGCTTACCGTTGGATGAGGACGTCAACGGCTTGCCGTCAAATGGGGTTGCAATGGCTTACCGCTGGATTGGGTCACAACGGCTTACCGCTGGATAAGGATGTCAAAGGATTACCGATGTATAGGATCACAACAGTGGATGGGGCTTACGTGAAGAAGTTGCTCGGGTGCCGATAAGGAGTGGCAATGGTGAATGGGGCATTCGCTAGGAAGCTGCCTGGGTGCCGCTATGGAGCGGCAATGGTGAATGGGGCTTACGCAATCAAGCTACCCGGGTGTCGCTAAGGAGCGGCAATGGTGAATGGGGCTTTCACTAGGAAGCTTCCCAGGTGCCGCTATGGAGCGGAAATAGTGAATGGGGCTTACGCAATGAAGCTGCCCGGGTGACGCTATGGAGCGGCAATGGTGGATGGGGCTTACGCAAGGAAGCTGCCCGGGTGACGCTATGGAGCGACAATGGTGGATGGGGCTTACGCAAGGAAGTTTCTCATGATGTCTTCCTCATCTCTGGTAATGAGGGCATCCCAACTCACTGGTGGGCGGAGGACTTCACCTATGAGCTAGTGAACAAGTGGGATATCTCCAAGGGGGTGTTGGAATCATGCCACTATAATCATGGTATTATGTGTATTATTCTTGGATCATAAGGCATCTCTCGTATAGGGAAAGAGGCATCCTATCATTTGTTAGATAGGGAGTACTATAGTTTATAGTCATTTAGATATTACTATTAGCATCTCATGCTAGGAGCATGAGGCAGCTCTCGCTTGGAACAAGAGGCATCCTATCATTTGTTAGATAGGGATTACTACAGTTTATAGTCATGTAGATATGACTATTTTCATCTCATGATTGGAGCATGAGGCATCTCTTGTTTGGAGAAAGAGGCATCCTATGTTAGGAACATAGGGAGTACTACAGTTTATAGTCATGTAGATAGGACTATTGGCATCTCATGCTAGGAGCACAAGGCATCTATTATTTGGAGAAAGAGGCGTCCTATGTTAGGAACATTGGGAGTACTACAGTTTATAGTCATGTAGATAGGAATGTTAGCATCTCATGCTAGGAGCATGAGGCATCTCTCTCTTGGAACAAGAGGCATCCTATAATTTGTTAGATAGGGATTACTACAGTTTATAGTCATGTAGATAGGACTATTGACATCTCATGCTTGGAGCATGAGGCATCTCTTGTTTGGAGAAAGAGTCATTTTATGTTAGGAACATAGGGAGTACTACAGTTTATAGTCGTGTAGATAGGACTGTTAGCATCTCATGCTAGGAGCATGAGGCATCTCTCGCTTGGAATAAGAGGCATCCTATCATTTGTTAAATAGGGATTACTACAGTTTATATTTTTATAGATAGGACTACTGTCATCTTATTCTTGAAGCATAAGGCATCTCTTTCTTGGAGAAAGAGGCATCCTATCATTTGTTAGATATTGAGTACTATAGTTTAAAGTCATATAGATAGGACTGTTAGGTAGAAGGTTCCTAGAAATGGTTGGTGTTGGGACTTACGCAAGGGTGGCCCTTTGTGGTTCACCCTGGCATAGGAGCCAAGTGATAGGGTTTGGAGGAGTTTACTGAGGAATGGTTCGACTCAAGGTACTAGGGGAATTGATGATGAGAACCTCAACTCACGACATAGGAAACAAACCAAGAGGAATACATCAACTGAAGGTGTTTCATGGTGTGTAGAGGAGTGTCTCAAATCATGGTATTCCATAGGTTGAAGGTGGGAGTATATAAGTGCGCAATGGAAAATCTCGACATCCCGGCCTGAAAAGGTCGCGGTGTGACTCTCCATTTTTCATGGGTCTCTATGACGGTGGCGAAAGAACCGGCCTAGAGGGCAGGGACCGCAGCCCGGCACTGTCCCCAGTGGGGGTGCAGGGGAGTAGCCCCCGCGGTATGGACCGGTGGGTGTGAAGGTAGGATCCTCGTGAAGGATAGGTCTTCGCAAAGTAGCTTCGCGGAGCAAAGGTCTCGCGAAGTAGCTTCATGGAGCAAAGGGGTTCGGGGAGCATGGGGTCTCGAGGAGCATGGCATCGTGGAGCATAGACTCGCGGAGTAGCATCGCGGAGAATGGACCCGCGGAGCATCATCTCTGAGAAAGGACTCGCGGAGCATGGTCTCGCAGAGCATAGTCTCGTGGAGCATCGGCTCACGGAGCAACAACGCGAAGGAAGCTACTCGCGGAGCCGCAAAGCGGAGCTCCGTGGACTGGGAGATCGGCTGCCCAAGGGGCAGAAAATGGTCGTGGTCGTTCCTTGGGAGAAGGGGGTGAGATGGGTATTTATAGGCAGGGGCACCGTGAAGCAGAGCTCACGCGGCGCGAAGGGGAGGTGGTTGCTTCGCGGCGGATCGCGAAGTTCAACCGGGTTCACGGAGCATTCCCGCCTCTGGGGCTTCGTGGCGGTCTCGCGAACGTCAGGGCATTCGCGGAGTGTTACTGCCTCCTCTGCTTCATGGAGGGTCTTCGCGACGCATCGCGAACATTATACGGGTTCGCGGAGCCTCTCGCCTCATTCCTTCACGGCGGTGCTCTGCGATCACGGAGGGGGCTTCGCGAATGGGCTTTGCGAACCAGATTTCCAGCCCAACTTTAAATGTCCATAACTCCTAATCTGTAGCTCCGTTCGGGCCCTTTGACCTACCAAATCGAAGCTTGCGAAATGGACTACAACCTTGGTTCGTGTATGGAATCATTTCGAAAATTTTGGGAACGCGTTTTTCGGGGTCAAAAATATTTATAATAATTATAAATATATATATTATACAATGTATTTTAATAGGTATGAATCAAGCCGAGACTAGAGGTATGGTTTTTATAATACTAGTTAATTTCTTTTAATAATTAGTTATACTCTATTTATGTTAAAGGAAGTTTTAAAGATCTTATCAATTATAACCCAACTATCTTATTCTCCTATTGTTATTTATGGATTTTTTAAAAAAAATTACAATTTTACCCTATATGGTACTTTAAGTTATATAGAAAATATTATTAAATAAAATTCCCCCTTAATTTATCATTGTTCGATATACTTTTTTGGAATTTCTATAATATTTAATTTTGTTTTAGGTATGTCCCTAAATTTACATTAAATGTTATAAAAGGTGTACTTTGGCTACAATTTTATTCATTTAAATGGTTTTAAAAGGAATTTTTTAAGAGAATGTTGTCTATGAAATTCATTTTTTACATTTTACAAAGGTGTGAGAGGAATGTTTTCTTTTAACATATATAACATGAGTTGTTTTTTATACTATAATTAAAATTATATAATTTAAATGATAAATTATATGTTTTCTCAGCTATTTAAATGAAAAATAAATTTCTATATATTAATTGAATTTTTAGTTAAAATTTTATTAAAATAGAATATTTTTTATCAATTTTTCATAGAAAAGATTGAATGATATTTTAATGGTATTTTTCATCATTATCAATATACTTTATAGATTTTTATCCTTCACAAGGTTCATGATCTTATAATACTATATTATTTATTTATCAGGATGGTTTCTATTGATAATTATTAGAGGATATTTCTATAAAACTCATATTTTTTAATTGGGTTAATTATGTTATGATTAAACCATTATGAAACCTATTTCTTTTTCACTGGATATGTTATGATGGAATGTTAAAATATTCATGAAACCAATATACATTCCCTATGCTTGGAAATGTTGATATGAAAAATGTTTTGTGATATTATGGAACATTTATGTATAGTTTTCATTATGCAATGAATGGTACCATAATTATATATCCCTTAAATTCATCAGATAATGATGATGAAGTTGAAAATCTCTTAAGAGAAAATCATGTTAATAAAATGAAAAGATATGATGAGTTTAAATATAAATAAATTTCACCTAATATAAATTTTGAAATGAACTATTATTAATTACCATTAAAAAAATTAGGTTATTTTCATGGTTTGAAACTGTGGTAATAGGATCAAAATATTTGGGCTCTACTTCTATTATAATAGTGTATAGCTATGACCATGGTTTAACCATGGATGTATGCTATCTATTTTGATAGTATACACAATTCCAATATCTAAATATGGATTTCATAAAACCATATATATTAAAGCCTAGTTTATTGGTTTAAACTATATAAATAGATATAGATATCCTCGGTTAATCTATGGATATTAAATCCTACTACCACGGTTCAAACATTGGATGTAAGTTACCCATGTTCTATAAAAATCACCCCATACCGTATACCAAATACAACACCATCAACCAACATTAACATACAATTTACACCAAAATTAAAATATAGATACTAATAATGTAATAAATATAAAAATATAAGTTTATACAAAAAATGATAAATATATAAATATCGGAATGGTTAAAAATTTCACTCAACATTTTCATCACAATCCTCCTTATCTTCGACACCAATATCAACACCATATACATGTGAGAGACCATCTCTGGTATCTTATCCATCATCATCAACCACTCAACCATCATCAGACTCTACATAATCGTCAGAATCTAGAATAGATTTATCATAATATCCACCAGGATCATAACCATCCTCATAAATTGAATGCATAATTGATAAACATCCCTCCACTGTTGTTGCATCCATTGGTAGAATTGAAGAGCATAAATATGGAATGAAATGAGAATGTGAAACATGCATGTAGAAAATTAAATATATTTGCATCACCTTAAATTGTTTCAAATAAACAATATAAATAATCCATTGGAAATAAAAACATTTTCTCCATTATCGATGTTCATCACTTTAGAAAAAAAATAAGATCAAAACAAAACCTAATGTGGTGACATTTAATATGTAAAAAATTTAAAATGTATTTTTAAAAACAAATTCTAGTCATAGAATTTTTATTGTTGGATATTAAATTAATTAATTTTGTTATTTAATTTTAGTGGGAATATATTATAGATATAGGAAAATCATTGTGGGAGGAATTTTATGTATTGGATCGCCACTATCCCAATGAGGATTTTGGATCAAATTAAGGATATCAGTTAATCTATGGGAAGTTTTCTAACACTATCCATAAGCTCCAGATTTCAATAAATTGGATGTTTCACCATTACAATCTCATGTTGAATATTAGGAATGATGGGAATTGTAAATATGATATTGAATCAAGGGATACCACATGACTGTGAATTTTGAGTCTAGGTTAGTTGGTGTCATGTGATTATAGTAAATACTTTCACTAATTTCTACTTATGTAGAAACCAAAACTCAATAAACACATGTTTGTTCAACATATGAAAAAATATAGTTGATAAGAACTCTTATAGAAGGTTTAGAGTTGTGATTGATTTGGGTTCATTGAGTTACTTTTGTTCAACACTTCAGATGAGTATGAGAATTTTTTTGAGTAAACTATTTAAGGATAAAATATGTTAATATTCCCAGTGAATATAGTGCATAGTAATGATTGTGATGTAGTGATTTAATATGGATGTCCCAATAAAGAGTTTTTGCCTAAAATATTATTAATGGGTCATCAGAGAGCTATGATGGAGGATGAAAGACTGAACTGGTTCATGAAGGTCTATTAGTATTAAGTAGTTAGTTCAATATTTATTAGTGTTCAATGCAATTTCTATCTGTTGAGGTTGGTCTTATAGATTTTAGGCCTACAATTCAGTGTGAATTTTCCCGTAACACCATAGGTACAAGGGATAATAACAAAAAATTAGGTTTTATTTATGGAGGTCTATGGATAGTCTTGTGCAAGATGAAATTTTGATGTTTGGTCATGTGTGACAAATGGTCAAGAAAATGATGACATGTGGAAATAGGTAGTGTATATGTTATTTTAGTGTGGATAATGACAATAACTTCTCAATACTTTTAGTTAAAAATATTCCAAACTAACATCCAGAACATACCACTTCCAACTAAGGATTCATCCACTAACTTAACTGTATCCTAAAGTTAATGTTAGAAAAGAGAAAATATTTTCCAAGGAGTGTCTTATTTTCATCCAGAATAATATTATATTATATTCTTCTGTCTTAACATTTTTTATTATAATATCTTTTTGAATACTTATTTATCCACGTATCTTGAAATAAATTTTTAGGTAAATTATGGTTTTATTGTGTTCATACTATTTATTCATATATTTTTTTTTTTGAAAATCAACCATTCATTTTAATTTTATGTTCAGGGAATATTTTCTCAAAATTAGATGGATATATTGATGTAATTTTCCCTTATTTATTACTAAACAGTTCAAGGAGATTCTAGAAAGATCATTTATTTCTTTGTATTTAGTCAGAGTTTCAATAGTTAAATATTTTTTTCAAATATTTTTTTCATTTTTCTTAACTATTTACTCATATTCAGAAGTTAGTGGGTTTCATTTTTGTGATAAGTTTAACTTTTTTATTTTCCATACACAATACGAATTATTGATGGTATATGCACTCTATTAGTAAGGTGATTTCTTCTAGGTTTATTTCTATTAGTAATACAATTCTTTATGAAACCATGTTAAGTATTGAACTAGGAAGAAAGGTGCCTCTTTTTTTCATACAACATATGAAAGTGTAAATATTCTATAGAGGAATGATAGAAATGAAAACATTTCTATTAGTTTCAATATTTATAATGACATTAATACTCTTAAATAGGCCATTTTTATAAATTCCCTTATATGTATAGGTTTTCATTGAGATTTATAAAGTTAAGAAGTATTTCTACCATGAAACTTCTTGAGATTTGTTGTGTTTGATTTATTTTAAGGTGAAGAAATTAAACATTACACAATATTTATTTTTATTTAGGAATTTAAATTCATTCTCTTTTGGGATCTTTTTAGGTTTAGAGATTTAAAGAGTTAGGCTATAAATCATATATAAAAAACAATAAAATAAAAAGTGGTCACTTATAATTAGTATCCATTTTTTCACATAATATTAATTTTTTCAAATAAATCATGATTAATTATCATTGAAAATCTTAGAAACTTTTAACTTGACTTTTTCCCTTTCCCATACCCATCCTTAAATACCATGAATAACATTTAAATATGTGGGATGAGAACAAAATGGTCAGTAATGGATACACAAAAAATGCAAATTATTAGTCATGTGAAAACACGGAAAACCATAAAAATTTTATCAAAAAGTAATAATTTTAACACTTAAGATGTATTAAATAATTTAGATTTAAATAATGTCATTGATTACCCCTTTTTACTCAAAATAATTTCAGAAAACCTATAACAAGAATAGATAAAACATATGTGTATATTGGGACATCATTATACTTATCATTCTTATAGATAGAATAACCAAGAGGTCAAATTCCGTACAGGTCACTCTTAATAATGGATTAAACATTTAGTGGAATTCCATACCCAATGTGTTTGATGTTAATTATTGACCCACTCATCCTTAGTTTATCATGGAACCACCCATCATTGGATTATCATAGAATCACCCATTATTGGTTTATCATATTACCACATGTAAAATGTCTATGTGTCGTAACTTAATAATAGTACATAAAATCATGTAATTTTCATATTTTCAGTCAAAAAAATTCATTTTCACTCTTAATAAAAAAATTCAAGAAGTTTAAAAAATCAATCCACTTTTCAAACCCATTTTAAATAATAAAATAACCAAAAAAGGAAAAGTGGGGTTCCTTTAAATAACATAAAGGCGTATAGAAGATGAAAAATAACAAAATAGATATAAAAAATACTTTATAAAACTTTTATATCTACATAATTAAATATGGAAAATAATTTCATTAATATTTACATGTGGGAGTAGATTTTGAATTTAAATATTTACAAATTTTAAAACTGATTTTTAAATCAATGTGTCCCATACAACTTTGAAATATTTGAATCATAATCACTATGAAGGAAAAATATTTAACACAACATTAAATTACATGAGAATAAATAAATTCATGATATGATATTCCAAGTGGGATGTATATACAAATTTCAAAAGAATGTGGTTATATAATATTAAAATATTCCTAAATGAAAGGATATTGAGTAGAATTCCATTACCTTAATCTGACTTTTCACATGTGTATTTATATTCCTTAATGATAAACTTATGTTTAATTATTTTAATTGTTAATTATTATTACATTCACTTAACTTATTACAATTTTTATACTATTACTTAATCAATTAGTTTTATTTAATATGTTATGACCATATTCTGATTAATTGTCAAAATGACTATGGTTGGTTGACTATGGTCAAGGAGGTCATTATATAAACATATTAAAAATAATAATAATTACGTAATTTTCATAATTATTAATTAGTTATAATTTAAAGCATAATCATGAATTATTTTTTATGAAAAATGAACTAATTTTACAATCATTGAGATGGTATGCCATACGATCTCATGAGTAACACTCTCATTTTTCAACAATCATTATGGAAAGAACGTAAGTAAAATTTATATTTTAAAAATAATAATTATATCATAAATAAAAAATTAATTTATCATATATACTTATATATATAACTATTGATATGTAAAAGGTATCACATCACTTTGAGGAGGTTGTAGTCCACAAATCTGGGAATGATGTTATCACTTTTTCAGTGTGTAAAAATGTAATAAAGAAAATGATATATTATATTTACATAAAGGTACTTATATTATTAATATCATACGTATTTTTTTAATATCACATATTTTTATTAATATATTCCATTATATATTCTATATAAATTGTGAATGTATCAGATCGCTTTGATAAGGCAGTATTCTATGAATCCACAAGTGTTGTTATCATATTCCCAAAAAATGGAAAGCCTGAAGTTAGGTGTTATATATTAGTTAAATAAGTATTATTAAATAATAAATATAATATATATTATATAGAAACATTATTTCCATCACAATTACCAACAATTAGAGGTGGTGAATGAAAAACGAACAATATCATTTAATGAGACAGTAGTTTGTTGTACAAACAAATAGTGATTCCATTACCCATTGGAAAAAAGTGTGTGAAGGTGTTGGTATAACCATTAACATAAAAACTAAAAATTATATTTATGATACTTATGTTGTTACATATTAACATAATAATAATAAAATAAGGGGTGGATAAAGAAATAAAAATGTTCTCATTGATGAACTCTACCTATTATAAGTGTAAGGCATTTTGGTTTACACCAAATGGATTCTATGGTTCACTTTCAACCAAAATTAAAGATAAAAGCATTAGAGGATTGATTTTTGGATCCTAGTTGGCATATTAATTGATGAAAAAATGGGGTTTAGATATGTTATGAAGTCAGTAGAGTGACTGACTTATTATAGTGAGAGATGGGTGACATTCTTCAATATAAAAAAAGGTAAACCCTATTGGGGGGATGCACTTTCATAACTTAACCCAAATAACGAACACAATTTGACACATGTAGGGTAATTTTTTAATTTTTTTCATCCATAAAATAGGGTTTGGAAAAGTTTATAGGTCATTTGAAATTTATTAAAATGAACTAAATTGAATTAAAGGATATAACACTGATTTAATTATAATTTTAAAAAATAAAAATATTATTTAACACTATAAAGTTTTTTGAATAAAAATAAAATTTAAATTAAAAACCATTATCATTCAAAATTAATGAAAGCGTGAAAATTCTCGGAAAAAGGTAAAAAATTCACCAAAATTAAATTTTAATATTACCCTTTAAAAATTGAAATTTATTTTTTCAAATATAATATATAATAAATTAAAATTTTAGTTTTAAAATATGTGCACAATTTAAATTAGGTAAATATTTCTTTAAAAAATCTATCTTTTTATGAAAAAATTTGATTCATTTTTATTTTAATCCTATAAAACATATTGTATAAATTTTGAAAAATGATTAATAATATATAACATCTAAATTTCATTATAATTTTTCACTAATAGTGATTAAGTTTTTTTATTAATATAAAATTTCATTCTTTTCATAAAAATAGTTCTTCATAAAAACACATCATTTATATTCAATTGGTTTTTAATTTTATTTATAACTAATTGGTAAATAATGAATTAATATTATAAACATGTTTAAACTATATTTTCTTAATTTATTTAATATCATTCATTACCTCCATTCTAAAGTCTTGGTGATAACAATCATGTTAAATAAATATCTTAATATGATACTGTTAGAGGTACCTCGTGAGGATATTCCTCTCCTCAATCCCAGTCATCTCTCTCTTGAGAGCCTCTCCTCCAAGGGATTCTCAATCATATTGTTGGATCATCTATTGTTGGGTAGTGATTTTCTTCACTTATTTCTATTTTTGACGTTCTTTATTGGTACTATTCTGTATGACCTTGCTGTTGGGGGTTTCCTCCACTACTCATTTAATTTTCTACATCGTGCATGACCCCATTCATTGCCAGGAAAGATAGAAAGAAATACATATTGGGAGGTTTTGGCGGATTTTGGCAATGAAAATTTTTCGATCTTCTTAGTTCTTTATCCTTCCGGTCATACTTCTAGGGTTTCATCCACAATCTCATCTTTCCTGTTTCTTAGTGGATCTTTCAATAATTTTACATCCACCCCTTTGTTCCAGTTCCCACTAGGGTTTCATTTCTAGTGTTCCTCATTCACTTTCTATGACAGATTTGTTCCACCATTTACCATTATCTTTTGTTCCATCATGCTCTAGCCTCCCAGTCATTTTCTTCCTTCTAGGATGGTGAGGTGCGATGGATTCCATGGAGGGTTTTGGATGTGATTGGGGAGTGTTATGAGTTCATGGGAGTTGAAAATGGTGGTGGATCTCTAATAATTCAATGTTATTTTGGTTTTTTCATATGTTGATGTCTTGGTTCTCTCACTTTTTTGTGGATGGTGTCTTTCAGTGGTGGTAGTGGCTATGAAAATGGGAATTGATTCTATTTATATGGATTTTGTTCATGTTCTTCTTTCTCAAAGCTATAAGAAAAGAGTTTCTCATCTATGGTTTTAGGATTTTTTTTGTTCCCGGTTATGATGGCTTCTATCTATTTTTAGGTTAGTAGTGCAACTACGTAACGGCCAGTGATGGTGATTATGTTGATGTTTATAGGTTCCACGGTTGTAGTGGTGGATTTCAATGAAGTAGAAGTCATTGATAGTTTCTTTATTATCTTCTCCAGTGGTGAGGATGATGATGACGATGAACGTAATGATGGAGGCAGGCAGTGACCAGACTAGATCTCCTGGTTGGAGGAATCATCATAATAGATGAGGGTTTTTTGATCGAGGGGGTGAGATCATGGCTCTAGGTGGATTTTGGAAGTCCTTTAAATTTTTTATTTTGATATTTGAATGTGGAATTATTTTATATTTCTTAATTTGGTGTGTGTTGTTTAATTGGATGTGAGATATGTGTCATCATGTGTATTTTTATGAATTGTTCCTCCTTAAAAAAAAGTCTTTTTAAAACAATATAATAAAAATATTGTGGAATAGTATATTTTTGTCTGGTAAGACATGGGATTCTATGTAATATAAGTCATCAAAGAAACTCAATGATATATGAAATGCAAGATGAAATTTTTTTTCCAAGTGATTCAAGTGAAACTACATATTCTATATAACACAATCCATTAAGGATATTCAATTAATTTGAAAGAATATATTTTTATATCTTCTTTGGATATTACACACTACCATATTAAAAGGTATTCTGTAATAAATATTTCTCTTGGTAATCAAAGGAATTTTTTTAAAATGCATTATTGAAATCCACATCGTGAAAATGAAAAAATGAAAACCATCCCTCAAAAAGGTAATGTGGGAAATATCATGGTCACATAATGTTACACAAAACTAGTTTTTCAGATAGGGAGATTTTTTTTCTAAATTAACAGATTGATTTGTAAGGGAAAACTAATTCACATGGAATAATATAGAGTGATATATAACATGTAAAATATAATGTCAATAACAACAACAAAACAAGTGAGAAATATATGAAAAAGGGTCATTTATATAATAAAAAAATAAAGTAATGGGATAAAAATGTATTTAATGATCCTTTTCCTAAATATGATGAATTCCTTCCCCATATATACTATGATCATAACGAAATATACTTACAAGTTGAGTAAGGATACATCCTTTAATAAATTTCTATTTCAAACTCATCTCTTTCTCCAAACAATGAGTATTCACAATGAATTCTTCATGTCTGAAGCCCTCAAATCATCTTATAATGGATCATATAGTCCAAAAATGGATAAAAATATATTCCTCCAATATTTAAATATTAATAAAAAACAAAACGGTTAGCACAGTGTAATATAATTCAAATAGTCATGTGACGATATAATTTATTAATCTCTAAAATTCAATAGTAATACCTAAATTTGCAACTAAATCATTCCATAATTATATAACCATAAGATTCATCAATTACATTAAAGTTATGTAAAAAAAGTAATTAAATTAATCATAATATTATTTTTAAACATATACCTATGACATCTATAGAAACATAATGAATCTCTCCAATGGTATAACTATTTTTCAAATAGGAGTTCCTAAAATATTAAGTTCATGATCAACCGTCCAAAAATACCAAGATCCCTAGAGCTATCACTACTTCACATGATATCCCAACATCAACTATAGAATTGGAAAATGTTTTTTCTATCTCATTTTCCTTAAAATCGTGATGATTTCCACCCTATGTATGTTTCTTTAGGAACATGATTGCAAAATTTCCTCACTCATTATGATGAAATAATCTCACAATTTACTGGCTATCTCTTATCTCATTATTCGATTGTTCATGACTATTTTCATTGAAGTCACGAACCATTTAAATAATCATACAACACTAGTAACTCATTCTAGATCCTAATATACCATCCCCAAAATACATTTGACCACACATGGGTCATGTTTTTATCTTACCTATAGAATTCTTAGTTGGTTTTTTTCCATTTCCTTCCACATTTACCATTTCTTACTCTTGTCATCTTATGGAACATGAGTGTTAGAATACTCAAAATGAACATTCATACCACAAAAAAACACTTTATTAGGAAATTTTAATTCTCAGGTGGACAAAACTCATCCTAGACTTGGTTTTAATATTGAGTAAAATCGATTAATTCTATAATCAATGAATCTAATAAAATCCAGATAATATGTGGTCAGTGTTGTGATGTTTTATTCATATATATAAACTGAATCATAATTCTTTTTATCTATTTCAAATAATTGTTTCTTCGTCATACGAAATAAAATATTTGTGAAATATTTTTCAAGGAATAGATCCATAAATGTTTCTCATTCTATTGAATAGTAATTATCTTTCTCTTTGGTATTTTAAACCAAAGGCCACAATCATCCAGATTCACCTACAAAATTATATGTGGAAAGGGATACCTTATGATGTTCTGAAAACCCCTTGAAATCAAATATATTTTCCAATGAATTAATCCATCCTTTAGCAAGCATAAGGTCGGATGCTCCATTAAATGACAGGGGGTTTTTCCTCATGAAATGATCCACTATAGACATGTTCATTCACGGTAGATCTGGTTTCTCTCTAGCATAGATACCACCACCATTTATGAATTCTATCAACTAATCCATTACAAAAAAAAACTATCCTTTTCCAACTCCAACCATCTCTAGATAGAAATTTCTAACTATGTTTTACACTTTGTTACTTCCCATTACGTATTTCTAATTTACTGTGATTAAAACCATTCAGAACAAATATTCTATAGATGAATCTACATGGAAATCATAATATATGTATCTGTCCAACATAACCCTAAAGTAATCTCTTTTAAGTACAAAATATTAAAAATATCCTAACCTATAATGTCATTTAAACCTTTCATCTGATACCAACTATATTGGCCAAATCTTAAAAATTATAAAAAATTTAGTTTTATTCAATTATTTAAATTCATTCACATTGATGATATTTTAATCAGGGAGTTTTAGAGAATTATTTCATAGCATATTCATAACAAACCCATATAATACAAAGATGAAAATTCTGATTAGTATCAATTTTTACCATAATATAAAACATTTTAAAAAATAAGGATTTCCTTTCATGGAAAATCTCTACAACTTTCAGCATGACTTCTTCCTTTCCTTTAACCATTCTTAAATCCATTAAAAAAAATTAAAATGTGGTTTTAGCATAAAAAATTCTTTAAGGGATTACCAATGAAGGAAAACCATTAGTCATATTAAAACATGACAGCCCATGATAAATTTATCACAATGTAATACTTTTCACCCTTAAGTAGTCAATACATTCCTATTAAAATAAACCCATTTATAACACAATTTTTGTAGTCACAAGATTTCCATAATACCCTTATCAATCATAGATAACACATAAATCATGTATTGGGACATCATTATAATTTTCATTCATATAAATGGTATAACCTTGAGGTTAACTTCTATACACGTCACTCTTAAAAATGGAAGAACCATATGGTTGAATTACAAATCCAATGAATTAGAGGACTATCATGGACCTACCCTTCATTTTTTATCACAAAACCACCCATCATCGGTTTATCATGGAACCCCCATCGTTGGATTATCGTATAACAACCCATAAAATGTAAAAGTACCATTACATAATCATAACAAAGAAAATATTGAAATTTTCAACATGTAACTTATAAAATATTATTTTAAATCATAAAAAAGATTTCAAGATATTGAAATAATTCATCCTCTTCCAGACCCCATTTTCAATAATAAAATAACCATAAAAATAAGCGTGGTGATTCTTTTTTCCATTAAGAACTTGAAGACATATATAGGAAGAAAAATATAAAAATAGATATAAAAAGTACACTGTAATCATTTTATATCCATATAAACAAAAATGTAAAATAATATCATGAATATTGACATGAGGGAGAATATTTTTATTTTAAATCTTCAACCATTTAAAAAGAGATCATTAAATAAAATTGTCCCATGACACATTAAAATGTTTGAATCATAATACCCATGAATTAATAAAATTTAATATAAAATTAAATAACATGATAATACATAAATTCATGACATGTTATGTTAAAGGGACCCTATTTACTATTCATAAAATAATATGGGTGTATAACATCAAAATATGACATAATGAAATGAGATTGAGACAAAGTCACTTATATTGTGTCCTAATTGTCAACTGTGTATCTATATTCCTAAATAATAAACATATGATAATTATTTAAATTCCTGCACAACTTTTCATATTATATTATAAAATTTATTTCAATTATTACAGTTTGTTATTCAATTACTTAATTAATTATGTTTGTGTTAGATGTTTTGACCATATTTGGCTAATGTGTCAAAATGAACAGGGTTGGTTGACTATGGGAAATGAGGTAATTATATAAAAATAAATACAATAATAAAAATTAAATAATTATATTATTTATATATGAATTATAATTTTTGAAATAATCATGAAATTTGGTTATGAAAAATTAACTGATGTTATAATAATAGAGATGGTATGTGATACGTACAGATGAGTAACATTCCCATTTTTAAATGATCCTCATGTAAAAGGTTAGTAAAATTTATCCATATTTATTTAAGATTATATCATTAATAACATATAATATAATCATATATATATATATAATTCTTGTGATTTAAATGGAATCACATTAATTTTGGAAGGTAGTAATCAACACATCCCTAAACGACATTATCTCCTTTTAATTATGTTAAAATGTAATATAGAAAACAATATAATATATATTAAAGATACGAAATTATTTTAGGAATATCATATGTATGTCATGTATATCACATATTTTTTTTAAACCCATTCTTAATACATTTTGTTTCATTGTGAACATATCACAACACTTTGAGGAGGCAGTAGTCCACATGTCCATAAACTATGTCATCATATTCCCAAAAATGGAAATATTGAAGGTATGTGTTATATAATAATTAAATAAGTATAAATTTTTAATAAATATAATATATATCCTATAAAAAATTATGTGAATCAAAATTCCAAACCATGAGAGGTGTTAATGTAAAAACAAACGACATCATTTCGCGACTGGTTAGTCCGCTATACACACGAACTGTGATTTCATTACCCATTTCATTTAAGTGTGTGTACATGTAGGTAAAAACATTAAAATAAATTAATATAAAAATATTTATGTTAATTTGGTTATTATATAATAATATAATAAAATTAATTTAAGGGGTGTATGAAAAAATAAAACAAAAGTGCTTGTGGATAAACGTTAACTCTGTTTCGGGTAACTCCATTTGGTTTGCATTGAATGAAATATTTGGTTTGGTGTACATCCAATGTGAGGCATATAGGATAAGAAAAAGTATTGGAGGATATTATTTGGGAAGATTTTATATGATATTATGTGAATTTTTTGTGTGAATAAGTGAGGATAGTGAGTTTCTTTTTATAGTGGAGGAGGAGTGGCATACTTGTTAATACAAAATGGTAAACAAAATTGGGAGGTATCTAATACATAATGTGCCCCCAATAATGAAATAAATTATAGAAATTTAAGTATAGGGTATATATAGATCCATATAATTAGTTGTTTAATAGTTTATAGGTATTTATTCGCTTTGTGATTAATGTGTAACAACTAACATAACACATTTTACCATATTCTCGGTAATTAATTTTAATTTTTTTCATTAATATTTTTGCTAAAAACAATGTTTACATTAATAGTGATTATAAATAATTATTATTTAATATATGGAATCTAATTTTCAAAATTCCATTCATATAAGTGGACAAATTTAAATTAAAAATAATCTTGTAGATAGAATCAGAAAGCGGGTTCTTAAAGTAAAGTTTAAAAGTTTGAAATCTTTTTATATCAAATTTCAAAATGAAATTGATACTAATTAGCATAATTTCATTAAATTTTATAAATTTTAAATAGTTATAATTAATAATAAATTAAAATATAATTTAATATAATAAATTATTTAGATGAAAAAGAAGTTTTCAATTAAAATTGCTTATTTTTTTACTATTCATCAAAACATGAAACTGGTCAGAAAATTCCAAAATTCACCCAAAGTAAGTTTTTAGAGTTATATTTCCAAAAGGGATTTTATTTTTTAAAATATAATTCACAATTTTATTAAATATATGTTTTAAACATGTTCTACATTAAAATGCGGTAAAATTAGTTTTAAAAAATATAAAACTTTTATACATAAAAGAGTATTTATACTTATTTTAAGATTATCAACCATTCTTGATGAATTTAAAAATAGTTGATATAATTTATAATATATATATTTCATTAGAATGTTTCAATAATGATTATTTATTTAATTTAATAATATAAAATGTCAATCTGTTAGTTAAAATAGTTTTTTCACAAACAAACATCCAATATATTCAATGGGTATTTATTTTAATTTCAAATTTATTGAAAAAGAATGAATTCATTTTAAAAAAAATGTGTAAAATATATATTAATAATTCAGTAAATATGATTTATTTCGTCTATATCAATGGATCGGTGATAACTATAATCTTAAATAACAGTATTAATAGTTTATTGTTTCCCAGTAATACTCAATAATTTGTGTAACATATGTCACCAAATGAGCTCTATTTTGCATGAATTACAAGATAAAAATTGTGTTGCGTGAGATGAAAGATAAATTATTTATTGTGTGGGTTATAATATATTCATGAATTTTAATTATTTTTAAAGAATATATTCTTTAAAATCAAGGTGTGTAAAATCAATGTTTAGAAATAATGTGTCTATTAAGAATGAAAAAATTAAAAGAAAAAATATTAACTATGGAATGAAACCATGGGATATTATTTAACTACTATAAAACAATTAAAAAATGAGATATGAAACAATTTTATAAATCTTGATGAAAAAAATTAACGAAAATATAATTTAAAAAATATTTTCAACCTGTTGAATTTTTCTTGAATGAAACTGCAGATTGAAAATCATTCAACCTAAATTTGAAGTATGAAAATCTAGTTTTAGGAACATCATAATTGTGAAATTTAAGAAATATATTAACCTTGTAAAAAAATTAAAAACCACATGAGTCGGTGAAACATAATATTCAATGACATATTCTGGGAGTTTGCATAAATTTTATGATAATTTAGTAAATAAATAAAATGGATTAAAATAATAAAAAAAATTATTTTCCATGAAAATGATGTAAGGATACAAATATTTACAATAATAAATGAATTGAAATTTATAAAGAACAAATAATTATAGTTTTAAATTTTTAAATATAGGAAAAATCAGTAATATATAAAATTTTCTGCCTTGGAGATTGTTTTTCTTTAGATTATGTTGTTATAAACAAAATTAATTTGAACATTCAAAAATTGGAAAAGCATTAGAAGATAGAACTAATTTTATTACACGTAAGGGATATATGTTAAAAAATTTCTCTTGATGATTTCATAATATTGGAAATCCGACACATTCACCAACCTATATAAAACTATTGAAGGAATATACTTAGTGTATATAAAATTTCATAGTGTTATTATATATTGTATCAATACAAGTGTAAAACATTTATTATAGAACCTTTATATTTATATTTGATCTTTCAAACTGTAAAATCTAAATATTTTTGTGTGAAATGAAATAAACATTAAGGTACTATAAAAAAGTTAAATTTTAACCTCATTTTATTTTTATGGAGTATCATATATATTAAAACAATTCTTGAATATTATTTTATAGGTTTAGTTCCAATTAAGAACATTAAAATCATAAATCTAAATATTCATGTGTAGTGTTTTTTGTTTTAATACATTGATGTCATCTAGAAAAACAAATTAATAATTATCCTCTATTTTATATAAATTTTTATTAATCAATGTATAAAATATTGAAGTTATATAATGAAAAATACTAATGAGTTACTTAGAAAATATTTTTTCTTAGATGATATGTTGATCTAAATATGAATTGGATCACTTGTTTCTCATAAAGGACAACAAAAACCAATCAGGTATCACCACTGACCAACAGATGCAGTCGATATCTAGAACAAAATATAAATTAGTTTCAATAACATATACATTATAAGAAGTTCTATTTATAATGTTTTCATGAAAAAATTATTTATTGAAATAAATTATTGAGAACATCAATCAATTCATAAATATTAATAGTAATATAAAAATCATTTTCTCCCATAGATATGTAGAAACAATTTTGGTCTAAAGTACAAAATACAATTTATATGAAAAATTTGCAACAATTTATTTTTTTTAGAATTGTGTAAAACAAAATATTACCTTAATATAGTTGACATAATGTGTTCACCATTACAGGGAACCCTCAGGGGGAAGTAAAATTGTATTATAATAACAGTTGATAATATTTATTATTATAACAAAGAATAAAAACTAAAATAACATATTCAAACAAAAATATATATTTTATTAGTCCATATATATATAAACATTTAAGACAATTAAATTAGTGTATAATTTAGTAGTTAGAAATACCATATAATTATCACACAAAATAACGAAAAACTTCTAATGAAGTCGACCTATATATTTGTGTAACTAAAAAATAAATAAATATACGTAAGATAATTCATTTTATATATAAGTTGATAGATTAAATACCAAAAATGTGTTGGAAAGAATACCTAAAAGGAACTACTTAATCCAACTTAAAGGTGTACTATACCAAATATTGGATTTATAATACGATGGTCATGGGGGTCTATATCAAATTTTCTTCATGTCATTGTAGTCATACTCATGGGTTACGGCGTAAGTCATGATTCTTGTATTCATGGATTACTAAAAAAAAATTAGTAGTTATTGTATAAAACATTGAGAATTTATATTTAATGATATAGAAAATAATTTTACATCATAAAATTAAAATAATTTATTGAAAAATAAATTGACATTGATGTTATTGAACTAAATAATGAAATATGTACCAAATAATGTTTTGATGATGATTATTACAGAAAAACAGGTAGATTGAAAATTGATGGTAGTACTAGACACTCTTTATTCAATAGTCTATTTAATACCACTTCTAATTGTAATTATTCAATGTAAATTATTTAAAATATCGCATACTTTAGGGTAAAACATCATAGTTTCCAACCAAGGATACTATTTTCATAATATATGGAACCTTAGAGACGCATGAAATTAGGATGTAGATTTTTTACAACTCCCAAAAATTATACCATTTTTGGAAGGATAAATATTTGAAACTATACTCTCTAAATGATATAAATTATTATTTATGTCCATGAAAAAATAGATATTAATATCTCCAGTTCATGTGAAAACCGAAAGAAACAATACTTAGAATCTAAAAAAAGTATTTTGAAATAGTGAACTGTAATTATATTCACAATATATTCAAATGTTATTTTTTTAAAAAAAATAGATTTAATATTAATAATGAATTCATATTAACAAGAAGAATTAGAATATATCATTTTTTTTTTGAAAAAATAATTTTTATTTATTGAAAAATACTATGAAACATGAATTTTTACTATTGAATTCATAATATATTATAGTAGATAGACTAAGAATGAATATTACATTGTTATCAATTAATATAGA
The DNA here is from genome assembly GCA_963277665.1 of Viscum album. Lineage (NCBI taxonomy): Eukaryota > Viridiplantae > Streptophyta > Magnoliopsida > Santalales > Viscaceae > Viscum > Viscum album. The sequence continues at coordinate 781,813,140 of OY728119.1, forward strand.
ATAATGTTTTATATTTTTAATATTTTAAATATGTCGGTAGTTTGAAATTTCATATTTATACTGAATACTATATATGAAAACAACTCCCAATTCCAACTTATTTTAAAAAAAACTGAATATATATTATATAAAGAATTCAGATCCAATTATGATGAAATTATATAAAAATTCAAATTTAAAAATTTTATTTATGTTGTAACATAAAATTTAAATATAAGTTTTTTATTTCAGACAATCAATCATATCATAGAGCATTGGATATAGAAGAAGACATAATGTTTTGTAATAATTTATTGTTTAGCCTATTTAATAGACATAAAAATGAAATACAAACATTAAACAAAATTAATATTATATATATATTTATAAATATATATCATAGTATTAAATTAAGAACAAATATAGTGAATAATTCAAAATTTATTATAAGAATACCTATTATTGGTTCATTGCCTATTATATTTTCTTTGTAAACCAGCTTCTGAATAATAAAATAATTGAAATGAAATATAAAAAGAGGAATATTCAAATAAATTGAAAATTATAAAATGAATAAATCTTTGAGGTATTATTTGAAAATCCCACATAAAGCTCCCCATGAATGTTGTGTTTCATAACCATTGAAAAATACCTCCTCAGCAAAAGAAAATTGTTTTACAAAACATTGTCAATAATATAACCTCATAATTTGAATCAATAAATTCAATATTTGATAAAAAATATTTATGAAAAAATATTTTTTTTAAACTTCATAGAGAGATGAATAGGAAAATATGGGTTTAGGAGGCTCAAGTGGAAAAACTTTAAAACAAATGGATTGAAATGAGTGTAAAATACCAAGAACGTAATATTTTTTAGAAAAAATTTTAAAAAATAAATAAAAAATTATAAAAAATCATAGATTATTTCATAAAGATTAATTATCCATATATTACACATTGGGTACATAAAAATAAAAATATAATTATTTTTTTTAATTATCTATATTGTATATTTTCCTGAATTCATCACCATCATGCCCTTAAATTTCAGAAACTATAAAAGGAAAAATAAACATTCTGAAAAGGATGAGAAATATGACATGTGTTGGTAGTCCATATAAATTAACATACTAAAACACATTGCATTGAGTAACTTATTAAATCATTCATATAAATATAAAATTATAATAAATCATACTATGTTTAAATCAATTAAAAACCTATATTAATATCTTGAAAGCACACATAATCCACCTTTAATTGTCATGATCAAGAAAATCATACCCAAGTTATTCACCTACCACTAAAAATTTCAAAAAAACATGTGTTTGGAAGTAAAAAGTATAAAATGCATAAAAGTTGAATGAAAATATGTTGGAAAATTCCACAAGAAAAAATTACAACCCATGTGATAAGTATTTTACTACAAATATGGAAAACATCAGTTAAGAAAAGTAAAAATCATTAAATACTTAATATGTGATAAAATGATAATGAGGAAATGTGTAATGGGAACAAAAAAATTTATTAAGAATAATATATTTTATCTCTTCTCAATTTGAAAATACATTAAGTGATGATTAATAACTCGCTAAGTCACTTTACCAAGAAATTTTTATTTACCTTATTAATTTAGATATCACCTCTATGTTTGTATATGATTTATGCATATATTAATTATCAAGGGAATTATATAAGATTATTAAAAAGTACATTCATAATTTCTATTGGTATAAAATTCAATGTTTTGATATTGGAGGGAATAATTTTACATTCTTATAAAGTAGAAAGAGTTCCTTATGCATAATAAAAAAATAGAATTAAATTAGATAAAATGGCTAGAATTTATTTGATAAATGAGGAGAAATTCCCTATTTCAAATGAGAAGAACCATAATAAGGAGATTATTATGGATCATATTCTAGTAATTCAATACAAGAACTTATGTATTGAATAAAGAATATAATAAATATCCAAATCAAAAAGGACACTATCAATGGATGTCAATACAACTTCTCAAGTATGGAATCAAGGATTAACAAGCACTCTAATAACACCCAATCCCATGTAAATAGTTTTGATGTTTATGTGGAGATACATATGTAATGAAGTTGTTAAATATTGATAGAATTTATGTAAATCCAAACTTAAACACATCTTATGGGGTGTGTCCTGCAAATCTAAATAAGAAATGGAAATGATATTGAAATTGAAAATCCACTGGATAGTGTTTATGGGATTTTTTGGATGAAGAATCCACTAAAACATTAGGAATGAATTCATCTACACTTGGAAATGGATTTAGGAAAGTCATTCCATTATAAATTCATGATATTTTATATTTTTAGGAAAAGATATTGGGATTATTGTTTTTGGGAATGACTTCAAGGAATATGAAATTGAGGAAATGAATTCTGAATTTCCACATTTGGAAATAAATGATATTGGAGAAAAAAATGAATAAATTAGTGTTGACATTATATAATTTCAATAATAAGATAAAATTGAACTTTAATAAGGGTTAAATAATAAAAATAAATGAGTAAATATGATTGAATTAGACGTAAAAATTAAAAATGTTATGGAATATTTTGGACCCTTATTCATATATATCAATGGGAATTAAAAGTAGATCATGGAATAACCACACTAGTTATAAAAAAATATTGACCTAAAAAATTATCCAAATATAGTTGTGAATAATTGGGATATAAAACCCAAAGATGTGGAAGATATGCTGGAGAATTATTCCTATCAAGAGGTAAGTAATCTAATGTTCAAAGAACACTAATTTCTACATGAAATAAATCACAAAAAAAAATATCATGTTTAGAATTATTTAAAAGAAGTATTTCTAATGAATATGTAAAAACAGAAAGTGGAAAGATCAGAGATCAAAGATATATACTTCATGTGGATTCAAAAATAGAAAAAATCATATATGAGTAGGATAACTTGAGTAAATAAGATGTGTAATAATTTTTTTTTTTGAAAAATTCGAAAAGAAAAAAGGTCAATAATGATTAAGAGTTTAATTGAATTAAAACAGTTAGTCATAAAAATTAGTAAAAAATATATGATAATATAAATATATAAATGAAAATTTGTAATGAAGTTGTACCTAGTGAATTGAAAAATGTGAATTTCTTATTATTATTTACGAAACAAATATTTTTCATAATAATATGTTAATTATGATTAAGAGTTGTGATAAATATATAATTAAAATCATGTAACATACCAAATAGAATAAAAATAGCATGGTTGACATGTTGAAAATAAATTATTTTATTGAATAAATTGTATTTAATCAGTAAAATTGAAGTTGAGAAAAAAATCTCTCTCTAAGAAAAAATAATGACATTAATAGATAAATTATGATTCAATTGGAAAAATTATTCTTATATAAATATCATTGTGTTTTTTCATTCAAAACTATCCATATTTTCACATTAAGAATATTGGAATATTGTAAGTTGAATTTCAGAATGAGAAACGTTAATATAATGAAACATATAGGTATTGTGTTTAAAATCTTATATTAAAATATATGATAATGAGTATGTATTATAGTATTTCTTGAAAAAACATAAGAATTTTCATAAGACTAAGAATTGTAAAAATGAAAATTTCTATATAATAATGTATATCTGTAATAATAAGAATTAATATAAACTGACAGGATGAAAATGTGTATTATTTATGTTTGGGTATACGCATTAGTGTAATAATTACCATAAGAACCAGTATATGTTTGTAAATAATAATTCTTATGTATAAAAATAATCCAAATAAAATTTATTTTTATTCATAATATATTTATATATCTTTTATCATAAATAGATATTATATTATTTTAAATTATATATGCATTATAGTATTTTTATAAGCATGGATTTAAACATAATCATAGGCATTGACATTAAAAATTTGATAATGGGATTGTATTGAACCAAGTTATTATGAATAGGCATAAAATGATTCACTATCAACTAAAAAATTTGGGTATTATAGTAATTATATAATGATTATCTTTATCATAGTCATTGGCATAAGAATATAGATGTATGTATTTAATATTTTTATACGCATGAGTATAAGATATTAGAAATGTACTTTCATGGAATTATATATTGTAATATTATAGTATTATTATTTTACAATTGAACCATTATAGAAGCACTATTAAAATATATATATTTTAACATATTTTTAGATGTGTAGTTTATAATATTTTTATAATTGTGTATCTTCTTGAATTTTTATTATAAAAAGTTATATCATAAAGAGTGGAAATTAAATAATGAAAAAATGATTTTATTCGATTATTTATTTTATAATCAAAATTACTATTTTAATAAACATTATATATATGTTATTTTTTATGTATTATAGTTGATCAATATTTTAGAATTTTAAAATGTGAATGTATTGATAGTTTGTTATTTTATAATTATAAGATTATTTTTTATTCAATGTATCATCTTAATGTGTTTTTTTTTCTCATCATTTTTTATTTTATATATAAATGTTATTTCATATTGATGAACATTATATTCGTTTGTGTGGATGTAAGTGAAATTACATAGGACGGAATCAAAATATATGAGATTGTATAGTGTTTCCTTTGATGAAGTTATACAGATAAGGTAATCGTATTAAAAAAGACATTTCATATATTGATGTAAACATGTTATGAACTATTATTGAAATAAATGAATGAACTATAAATCCACAGTACATACAACAGGGGCTCCATCTAGTCTATATAACTGAACTCAAGAATTCTACAACTCAACTATTTTAACATGATGTTACAATAACATTAGGCACCTCGTAAGAATTAAAATATACCATAACACAAATAAGTATTGTTTCATATATGAAACATATATAGTCAAATATGATTATAAATAAAAAACTATCTGTAAATATCCAAATAATATCTAAAAGTAAATGTTAATACATTGAATTTCCAAAAAAAAAAGAATAATTCCATAATTATTATTATCAATAAATTAGTGGTGGTCTAATATATTGTAATATGAAATTTACATTGATATTTATCATTTATGTTATAAAAAATATAAAACTCGTGATGTCATCTGAACTGATTAGTAAACTATTTTATATAGAAGTGAAACTTAAGAATGGGTTTCATGCAAGTCATTCTAATAATGAAACATGAAATATGTAGTTGCTTAAAGTAAACATTATCTTAATTTAGATAATGTTTTTATAAAAATGGTGTTACCTGTATGTCTAAAAAATTAACAGATATTTTTCCACTATGATCCATCACCATTAGTTTCACTTGAAATCTATAGAGAAAAATAAAATGGTAATAAATCATAAAACTTTGATGGAAAAATTATAGTGCATGGAAAGAGTTGTAATATTTAATGCATATAAATGAAAATTAAATTTAAGATTCAATATAAAATGTGATAAAAATTTATATTTTTAAGTTTATATAAACAAGATTGTAAACTGAATTTCAGTATAATATAAAATGTAATATAAATTTTAACAAAAATCATCATATAATCAATAATATAAATATCAATTTTGAATCATGATATATAATGAAAAAATAAAATTGTGTTATGCACCATGCAATGATATGTATATTAATATTAACAAAAATATTAATGAAATGTGACTGATGTACTCAACAAAAATGTATAAAAATTGTATCACCCCTAGATTTTAAAATTAAACACTATGAAAAATATCATACAAGACAATCCACATGAAGCTTAAATAAATGGATAAAAATTATTATGAAAATGCGACAGTTATATCCTTAACATTGGAATGGAAGGAATTAATAAGATTAACAAAATAATGATAATAAAATTTAAAAATATTTATAAAATGAATTCTTTGGTTTTTAATTAACTATAAATGGAAAATAAAAACCTATTTAATATAAAGGATGTGTTTTTTATTAAAAACTCATTTTATGCTCATAATGAAGTTTATCTTAACAAATTAAATCAAAAAACATATTTAAAAGATCATAATTTAATTTTTATGTTATATATTCTATAATTTTTTCTTAAATTCATCTAATATGGTTTATACCCTTAAGATAAGAAAAAATATTATTTTACGCCTAAATATCTATATTTTCCTATAAGGCGATTTTTATGCATTTTGAGGGAGCACTTATTTTAAATATATGATTTGAAAATTTTATAAATTTTATTTTAAAAAATAAACCTCATTTTTTAATGTGGGAAAAAAAATTCATAGATTATTTTTTTGATATTTTACAACCATGATTGATTTTTTTGATAAATAGGTAAAAATGATGCATTTTAATAGTAAACTTGTTTTTATATAATTTATTTATATTGATCTATTATAATTTAAATTTATTTTAACAAATAATTAGTTCAATTATACATTAATTAAATTGATTTAGTACATTCGAATAAATTTTATATTGAAATTTTATATAAAGTCATTTAGAGATTTTTAAATTTTCCCAATAAAAACATGCTTATTCTTTTTGTGTGAGGGATTAATCTTAAAAATAAATTTTAAAATTATTTGAATTAAATTAAATAAAATGGAGTCCGTATTTTTAATATTAAGCTCCAAATTAAATTTTTTTTTAAGAAATCAATTTTAAGTATAAAAAAATACCGTGGTGAAAATATTATTTACCACATCATAAGTAAAATAGTGACAATGGTAAATGTTAAAAATTAAAAACATAAGATTAATAAAAATTAAAAAACATGTATGGGTGGTTGAGGTATTTTTAGACCCTAACATGAATCTAAAACATTTATTACTTATCTAATTCACTAAATTTAATTCCACCACAATGTGGTTGGATTTAATTTTAAAATATTCATTATTTAATCACAAAAACCAACATACCCTCAAGAATCCATACCAACCCTCAACACCCCATTTTGATCCAAAATCCTTGATGCTCCTCAAAAATATACCCAAATCATTACTCCTGACTCCACCCACATTCATGTTCTGGTCTTCTCACCAAATAACCAAATCCACAAACCATAAGAGTCTCTCAGGGAGGTGATATTCAAGAATTCATTTTCTCAAAACACCTCTCTTAATTTATTTGATTCTTCTATGTTATCATCATGTATAGAATAAATTAAAAAATAATAGTTACAAAATTATTTAAATAATATATTTTTATGTTTCTATGAAATATATGATATAAATACTATTTTACCTCTTCTAATTCAAAAAAACGAAACCATTGTTCAATTTGTGCTGATTAATCTCTTCTATGAATAATGTTTTTTATTTTCTATTAAATCCTTAATGATTGTTTGTAAAATAATTATTAAAATTAAATATTTTTTTCATAAGTATATTATAAACTTTTTAAAAAAATATATAGTCATTATAGTAAGTAAAATGAAAAAAGCTCATTATGTTCGGGAAAACATCTGAAATAAACTAATCATTTCTCATTAACGTTTTATAAAATGAATCAACATAATGTAAAAAATAAAAATGATATATGGTACTATTCATACTTAGGGAAGATCATTAATACTATTAAATTCCACTTCTGGCGTTGTAATCCCATTTTATAAGAACATCAATAATTCTACACAAATGAAATGTTCCTTAAACCAGGGAACAAACACACCCAAAACCCAGAAAATAATGAAATATTATTAATGAATTGGTTAAAAGGTGTTATAAAATCATCACATACTGTATTATAAATAATAATAACGTTTTTAAATGAGTTAATAACATTTTTTAAATCATTATACTAGAGGATAATGTATGAAGCACTAGAGGGAAACATGAGGTGAGGTATTTCTTAACTCAATTTCAATTCATTGTGTTAAAATTATACTAATTTATTATGTAATGATAATATTATGTGGGAAATGAATTTTTAATATATTATATTTTATTTAAATTTATTTATGTGGATTGACAATAGATGCACATATTTTATTCATTTTATTAATTCCTACTTCAATAATATGATATTTATAAGAGACTTTATTTTAAAAACTATCATTTTAATGTTACCTTTAAAACTCCCCTTTTCTTCATTATCTATTTTCTAAGAAATTATTTCCCCAAATGTTTTCACTATTTTTCAATTATTTTTGAAATTCATTTTTACTCATGTTTTAAATTTTAATTTTTTTTAAATTGTATTTTTTTCATTTTCAAAAATATGTCCATTGGGACTTTTCCCAAAAAAACATTGAATGAATTATTTTTAACTTATACCGAATGAGTAGTTTTTTCAGCCATCATTCAAAATTAATATTTTTCATATTACCATAAAATTATATATGGTCACATTCAAATATTTTTTTATTGTGTGATAAATGTTTTTGAAAATGAGTGATTTAAAGTGTAAAAGTTCATTTTCTTCAAAGATTGTTTTTATGAGGTAATATTTCCAAATTTATGTTTATTTTATTTTATTGGACATTGATTATTATGGTTTAATCACATTATATCTCATGATATGATGGTTTGATCCCCATTATAGTTCAATCTATGAAGCCCTGATCCCCATTATAGCTCAATATATGATGGGTTGATCCATATTATAGCTCAATATATAAGGGGTGGTCCCCATTATATCTCTTCAATGCATTGGGTACTCTAGGGATGAAAGTAGATAATTTGGTTATTCAATTTATAAGGGTAAACATAAGAGTAATATGGTATTTTTTCCCAAGAAACAAAAAATATTTTTACATGGTTGATAATGAGTTTTTAAGAATAGTATTTGGATGGGTTTTTACGTTTTCACAAGACTAAGGATTTCATTCCATTATATACCTTGCTAATGTTTTGTGGTCATACCATGTTTAAAAAAACATTCACAGGATTTATTAGAGAATAAAGACAAGTATGAGATCATGGGGGGAAATTTTGAATATTTGATTTGGAAAGAAAACCATGTTTTTATTTTATGACTCTTGTTTTTTTTAATATAAATGAATACAGAAAATAGACTTCCATTCATAATGTATAGGTTAATTTTGTATGATTAATTACTAATTCTCTAATACTCTAAATTAAAAAAAATATTGGGATTTTAATAATGTGGATTCTAGTTGAAAATACCTATAATATAAAATGTTTATAAAAAATTATATAAATTTTAAAAAAAATCACAATTTAGATAACTTGAGGGATTAGGATAATCTTAAAAGAATACTGATTAATTATTTTTTACATTATGGTTAATTTTAAATGATATGGAATATGATTATTACCATGTTTCTTAATGTAATAAATTTATTTTCAAAATGGTTTTCTATAGAGGAAACATGGAAGCTATGGTGGGAATGCATCAAGAGTAAAACATATTTCCCAAACATCATGGGATGGTAGGAATAAAAAAACTATTTTTCAGGGTGATAGATCAGTTGACACATGCTAGTAATGGTGTTCGTATCATTATATGGGATAATCATGATGAACCATAAATGAATACATCAGTAGTAGATTGTTTTATGAGGAAACATCCACTTAGATTCTGTGGAACCTCAAATCCAGTGGTAGTCGAAGGATGAATCAAATATCCAGAAAATATATTCAAAGTCATGGGATGTAAACAATTCCCAAAGTTAATAGTGGACATTTACCATTTTAAAGGTGAAGTAGATCGATGGTGTTATGTGGTAAAGAATTAAATATAGAAATATGATATGTATTTTACTAAATGGGATGATTTTATGTGTCATTCCTTAGAAAATTATTATCCTAAAATTTTTTGACATATAATAGAAAATAAATCCCTAGAATTTACGAAGAAGGATAAATATTATAAATTTGTATATAAATCCAATTTTACAAGACTGGATAGATACGTAAAAAATATTTTTTGGAACATTTATTGTACAATTAACAGATTTCACCCAATTTTAAAAACAATTTGATAAATATATTTTGATTCATGTTAGTTTAAAAGCTCTGATAAATGTTTTTTCTTTATTGAAAAATTTCAGAGGGTTTTTTTGGAAATGTACATGCCTCTTAATAACAAGAATAATATGTGGCCCGGATTGCAGGAATTTGGAATTGATTCATTAAATAAATTTAGACATATGAAAATAAATTTCCTACTTGGGAAAAGTTCATAAAAATGGATATTAGATAATTTGATCTAAATTCTAGGAAGTGATACCAATGTGGAATGTTTGGACACATCACTTGTGAGTTCCTGAAAAGTGAACATAAATATAATTAGAATTTGCTTGTATGGAGCTTTAATCAAAAATTTTTGGGTCAATATACTATTGTGGGTCCAAATTTAGTTTCAAAGGATGGAAATAATCATCAAAAGAAACAAAAAAATGTGTATAAATGTCATTTAATACAACTAAAATTTATATTGGGTCATCTTGAGAAGCATTGATAGTCCCTGGGATCGTGATATATTTCAATGTATGATAAAATATTTAAATCCTTAGGTACCCCTATTTTAATTTTTAATTAATCCATAATAATTGGGATATATTTTTCATGTTTTGATAAATATTTGAGGTACATTTAATCCATATATTTATTATATAAAAATATTTATTTTAGTAATAATACCTTTATCTTTTGGAAATAATTTTAAAATTTATGCATAATCTTTGGGTTAATATGATGTTTTATCTTGAGGTAATTATGAGTTCTCACCTTTTTGTGATGAAAAATGAAATGTATGAGATAAAAATTGAGTTTAAATTTATTAATGTTATATTCGAGGTTATTTTGAAATTTTTTGAAATTTTATACGGATTATATCAATATAGTTTTAGAAAAAGGACAACCTACATGATGGATGATAACTGGTCAGGTCTTAAAAGGAGGAATGGATCAAACCCAAAAATAAAAGGTAAAAATGGTGTCTCACCTATCACTGGCCTAATTGAAGTCCCATGTAGTATGATTTTATCCTTTTATGTAAATTATTTGATCAATAAAAAATATTTTTATTTTTTAATCCCTTGTTTTATCAAAATGATAATCAAGTGACTGGGATTTATGTTGTGATATAGTGATTAATGTTATTTTGGAATATTTTTACCATTTTGGGAATATTATATGATTATGGTAAAAAAAACAATACTATGAGACATTATTTGATAAATAAAAGGATAGTACATATTTTGGAAACATATAAGATTTGTTGTGATTTAGGTTATTTATAGAAATAATTAGTATATCTTGAAGATTATTAGGGAAGTTACTTTTGGTATGAGACTTAATGAGTAATCAATGCAATTTGAAGACTAATATTAATTTATTGTTGGAAGACTGTAATAAAATCATTTTAATTTTTGGGTTTCAAATTTAGTTGGGAATTTTTTTGAGAAATTTTTAGGTTCATTATTTTTTATATAATATGTGTTGATATTTGGGTATTACTATATAATTTTGGAGATTACAATTGTTTTCCCTGATATAAATGTTTAATATTTTTGGGAAATAACATTATCTTGTACTAACAGTTTTTTTTTGGTTAAATCATGAAGACAATATGAATATATAGGTATAGTATTTGTAAATCAATATAAGTTAATTTTGATGCTTTAGGTATGAAAAGTCATTTTTCTTGAATGGCCCGAAGGCCTTCTTTTTTATTTTTATTATAGATAATCCCCCTTTTAAGGGTTGAAGGGGAACCCGTACATGACCCATAGTCCCAAGGCACAAGTGCCGACATGACCCACAATACATGACCCGAAGGCCCAGAGGCCTACCATGCCCATTACATTACCCATAGGCCCAGCCCACTAAAACTGCCCCTCCCCAATGTCTTGAATCATTGATCTCCTTAGCTCCCCACCATGCATTGCTGATCGGCTAGAATTTCCTCATACAAAGCTGCACGGTGCCTGGTCCCGATGGAGGTTGTCATACCCTCTCATTCTTCCAATCAAGTTAGCTTTGTATCTGGTGGCTGCTACTCATGTTGCATTGATCCTCTTCTGGGGCCTGTTTTGTGTGAACTGGGCTACTCCATGGTCTACGTGACCTGAAGGCCCTGTGGCCCAAAGGCCTTTCATGACCCGAAGGCCCTAGAGACCCGTAGGCCAAAACCGGTGGCCTGAAGGCCCAAATCAGGTGAATAGTTCTGGCTGCTACAGTACCGAATAGTAATTGCTACAGTACTGCTACAGTACCCTGGAAATTTTCCTCCACCCTGTTTTGAACTCGGGTCTCTTGGATGCCAAGCAGGAGCCCTTACCACTCGGGTACGAGCTCATTGGAATGAAAAGTCATTTTGAATACTTATCATTTGGGGAGAAAATTTGGATGAAATTATGATTTTTAAGTAAGTATATTTCCTTGTGTTCTTAGTCAAAGTAGTGAAATAATTCCCCAACTCTAGAAAAATGTATTTTAAAAAATTATTTGAATACTTTTCATAACTTGAAATAAGATTCCTTTCAGTATATCACAAATTTATGGATTTTTGATTATTAACATTAATACAATGATGTTCGCTATCACACTATATCAATCCTTGAGCTTCATCTTTTCACATCCATGTCCATGTTAATCTATATAGTATCGTAGTATGTGTTATATTAACTGATTTTCATACTCTCCTTTATTTAATTTCAACTGTATGATTTATGGATTCTTTTTTGGATGTGGGATTTCAAAAAAGGTACTTTAAAAAGTGAAACCCCTGGTTTTTTTGATCTGGAGGTCAATTTCTATCGACATAATTTATTTAAGGTGGGGTATAATGTAGATACTCCACATAAAGCATAAATAAATGACCAAATATTATTATTTAAATAAGATAGTAAATACCATACCATTAGAATAGATGTAATGAATAAAATTTACCAAATTATGAAAATATAGTTTAAATTATTTTATAAATTGAATTCATTTTTTTACCAACAAATTAAAAATGTAATATAAAAAATTATTGAATATAAAAGATGTTTTTTAATAAAAAAACAAATTTTATGGCCATGATTACATTTTATCTAAATAAATTAAATTAACCACATTTAGAAAAAGATATTAATGAAAATTTTATGTTATATATTTTATAATTTTTTTAAAGTCATCCAAAATGTTTTATTTTCTTAATAAAAGAATATATTCTAGTTTAATCATAGAAATCTATATTTTTCATAAATGAAATTTTCATCATTTTGATGAAGCACATTTTTCAGTTAATTTTTTTAAAATATTTATAAATTTAATTTGAAAAAGAATTATTTTTGAAAGAAGGGTATTGAAATAATTATAGGCATAATTGTTCGTATTTATATGAGAACTTTAATTTATATATAAATAATGATTAATAATAAATTTTAATTTAAAACTTTGTTTCATCTAATTTATTTATGTAGTTATATTATTTCAGAAATTTTAATTAATGTATAATAATTGAAATTATTTATAAATAAATACAAATTAGTTCATTAGAGTATATTTAACATTGAAATTGGATATAAATACATTTAGGATTTTTGACCTCTTCACTTTAAAAACTCACTTTTTCATTTTGTCTGTGTGATTAATTTTAAATTGAATTTTTTCAATTCTGTGAATGAAATTATGAAAAATGGATTCTATATTTTGAATCTAAAGGTATACATAATGTTTTAGGTAAATTTAATCTTCAGTTATATATAATTTACCCTAGTAATAAAAATATTTAATACAGTATAAGTAAATTACAGATAGGGGTTAAAGTTAAAATGAATATCTTAACATACCAAAAAAGGACAACTTTTAATGAGTTTTTGCGGTATTTATCAACCATAACCAGCCTTAAAATCATTAATTTACAATATAATTCGTTAAATTTAATTCCACCTCAACGTGGTTGTCTTTATGTAGAAATTATTCATTATTTAATCACTTAAATATGCCTCTCCTCAAGTGTAAATATCACCTCTCACCACACAATTTCAACCCAAAATCCTTGAATATTATTAAATATTTTCCAAAACCACTCATCCTTGAACTACACACTTTTATGTTCTTGTTTTCTTTCAGAAATACCAATACAAGGTCCTCATGTGTTTCTAAAATAGGTTATATTCAAGAGGCAAATTTCCCAAAACACCTCAATGATTTTTTTTCTTCTTCTTCTACTTTTTTATCATATTTTTAATATATTATGATATCATAATTCCAATATCATGTATATACTAGAAATTTATTTTTATAATATAATACATTATATCCATACCATCTATTTTCTTATCTTATTTTTATAATTGAAACTATTATTCAAGTTATGAGGGATGATATCCCCCATGAATATTGTTATTATTCTTTTTCATTGCCACCTTCATGTCTAGAAAAAATATTTTTATTATGGATAAATATTATTCTAATATGTATATTTTAACCTCTTTCATGTTCGGGAAATTATATATACCAATAATAGTAAATAAATTAAAACTAGTTCGAGTTTTTCGGAAAAACCACTAAAATAAACTAATCGTTTATCATAAACGTTTTATCTAACTAATCATCCTCATATAAGAAATAATAATGATATATGGGACCATTAAAAATTCTAGAATTTCATTAATACCAGTCCATTCCTCTTTATAGTTTTTAATCTCATTTTACTAGAACATCATTAATTTTACACAAATTAACTGATCATTAAACAATGGAATAGACACAGCTGAAACCAATAAAATAATGAAATATCATTAATTAGGGGGACATAAGATGGTATAAAATCATCATATAAAATGTTATAAATATTAATATACATTTTAAATGAGGTAATACCATTATTTAAACTATTATACAAAAGGTTAAATTATACACCACTAAATAGAAGTGTGAAGTAAGGTATTTATTAACCCAAATTCCATTCGTAGGGTTAAACTTCATCTACTTGATTATTTTATGCTAGTATTATGTGTGAAATGGATTTTTAATATATTATGATGTTCCACTTTTTAATGTGTATTTAACTCAGATAACCATATTTTAGTCAATTTATTAATTCCCATTTCAACAATATGATATTTAAAATGGTCTTTCATTTAAATGAACTATTTATTAAGTTACTCTTAAAACACTATTTTTTTACCATGTAATTTTTTTATAAAAATATTTACAAAATTATTTTAACCATTATAAAATTATTTTTTAGGTTCATTTCAACCCAGTTTTTTACTTTTTTTAATGTTTTTGAAAGTATTATTTTTTCATTTTATAAAAGAGGTTCATTTTGGGTTTTCTGATAAAAAATAGAGAAGGAATGGTTTTATAACTTATATAGAATGAGAGGATTTTCCTTATAACATTTCACTTTAACATTTTTAATCATACTATATGTTTTTATATGGTTACATTAAATGAAAAAAAATTCCATTGTATTTTCATAGTTTTTCAAAATGATTAATATCAAATTAAAATGTTCATTTTCATCAGGGATTGTTTTTATGATGCAATATTTCATAATTTATGTTTATGTTATAATTCATGGAATTTTTTTATTATGGATTAAGACCAATATATCGCAATATATTATGGGTTGATCTCTTTTATATCTCAAGATATGAAGGGTTGGGGCTCATTATAACTCAAGATATGACAGGATGAGCCATAATATGGCTCAAGATATAACAGATGAGCCCCATTATAGCTCTCCAATACATTGGGTACTCAGAAGAGGTATGTTGATCATTTTTTTATTCTATTTTTATGGGTGATATATGGGTGATATGGTAATGTTTTCCCAGGTAACCTACATTATTTTTCAATTCCTACTATTGAGTTTTTATGAAATTTATTTTTGATGTGTTTTCATGTTTTCACTTGACTAATGATTTTATCCTTTATTACCCTTAATGAGATTTTTTTTCTCATACAATGTTTCTAAATATTTTCAATAGGATTTAATATAAAATAGATAAAAGTATGAGATCTTGGGTAAAACTGAGATGATTTGATCCTGAAAAGAAAAAAAGTTTTTATTTTATGACTTGTTTTAAAGAAGAAATTAATACTACCTATAAGTATCCATTACTAATGTATGGTTCATTTTCTGAGGTTTAGTCAAAATAATCAGAAACTCTAAACTAAAAATATTTTAGGAATGTAGTAATGATAATTATACTTTAAAATAACTATAACATATAATTTTTATGATTGGGTCCTTACAAACATCATGTGTCTGGTGTAATTGAAATTTCATAAATATGGATTATAATATAAAAATTCTTCGAGAAATAGAATTTATATGTATATAACAAGAATCCCTGATTACCAAATAAATGAAACCATAAGTATATTCAATGTAAGAGAAATTAATATATGGAAGTAAAAAATTATTAATCATATAAAATTATAGAAACTTAAAAGGGTATTAAATATTAAGTGCCTAGTATATTTATAAAAACTAGGTATACTACAAGTAATGCATGATATGTAATAAAAATATAAAGATACAAAAAATCAAGTTGGATATTGATAAATTCAAAATAATATATTAATTTTAAGAAATATTTATCATAATGTGAAATTTTTCGTCCCTTGAAAATGTGGATACAACTTATATTGAAGTGGTAGAAGAAAACATTCACGATGAGGAAAAAGCGAAATCCAAGAGTGTTAGAGTGAATTGAAATTACAGTATAAGGAAAAAATAGTAATTGAACCAATCACTATGATGATGATGTAGAATTGTGGGATAAGCCCCATTTTTTGGAAATTTGGTCCTCCATGTGATCAAGGCATTGGGAAAAATGATGTTTTTCACAATGGAGAGTACTAGTGAAAGAGGAATAAAAAACATATTATGAAAAATGGAAGGAATAGGTGAGTGATTCAAAACATACCATGAAATTAATTTATTTTTAAAGTTTTGAAGCTGTGCGAAGGTTCTAAAATACCCTATTTCAAAGTTGAGGTGATCCAATACAAATGTTTCCTATGAGATAGTGTATATGGTAGGTAAAAAACATTAGTATAATTAGGGATCAAAATCATGGTTTTGGGGAGGTTGATGTTTGGGGGAGGTGGTGTGGCTACGATGAATCTATGTTGGTGCCGCACCGGAGGAGGAGGATTGTGGGGAAGTGGGGAGGTCACATACCAGCTCTGTCGGTAGAGAGTTGGGGAGGCCTAATCTGAGATACATTTTTGGAGAGATTGGATGGCTACATCATAGACTTGTCAAAGGAGGATTATCATTAGGAGAAGATCTATGGAGGCTATGAATCATGGAACAGGATAATATGTGATGGTGGGATCGATCATGAGTGGATACAGTGGTGGACTCGATCAGGATGGAATGTATTGGTGGGATAAATATGAAGGGGAAATCATAGAGGGATTAACTGGTATGGGGTGAAGGCATATTTATTTCCACATTTTCAAACAAACAATGGAAGGTACTTACCTATTTCCATGGTTTTAACAAAATTTTGATATTGGTATAGGGAAATAAGTTGTTTTTCTAGTTGTGATTATTGGATTTTTTTTCTAAAAAGTTTGTCTTCTATGTGAACCATGAAAATATAAGGGATTATATTGGTTTATGTGCATTCCAAGAACCAATTTCTTATTCTTATGATATGTTTTAATGGATAATGATTGATTATTTATGATTTTAAACTTTTATGTCTAATGTTATGTGATCAAAAAACCATATTTTGGTATTCATGATTATTATTTATTGAATGATTGGGAATTATTATTTTATGTTATGATATTTTTCTCACACCCTTATGAATATCTCAGGATCAAATTTTATGAATAAATTATTTCTCTAATTTTACAATTACATAACATCTAAGCTCACATGTTATTATGTTTAATTTTTCTGGTTCATGAAAATGGTTTTAGGTAAGGAATGTATATTAAGTGTCTTATATTATAAGAATGTTATTATATATGTTGAGTATTATTCATGGAATACAATGGTTATCTATCTAGTATCCAGAAAAACTAAAATATTATGGTTATTGGGTGTGTTTTACTATAAAATGTGTTGAATGTTCATCTAAAATGATGCAATATTAATGTATAAAATGATTGGGATTCCATAATTGGTAAATTAGAATGGTTTATTGAGTTTATTAATATCTATATTAGATTATTTTTTTAAAAACAAAATGGATAAGAATATGTATATGAGAAAATCATAATGTTTTGGTAATGTATAGATTGTGTGGTTTTCATTGAAAATTCATCCAAGTTTGGATACTGGAAATTGGATGCGGATGTGGTATAGATTCATCTAGTGGTAAAAACTGTGTAACATGAAGATTGAGTATTAACTCAATAGTTACTAGGACATGGTCATATGGCCTAATACTTTACACTATGATATATACTCTTGTGGGATATTGTTAGGTCAATTTAAATTATTATTATGGAATCTATTAAAGGATTTGAATAGATGATTACCATAAATAAGTTATGTAAAACCAAAGGTGTCCTATAATTAATATAAGGGTCCATGATTTAGATATAACACAAAAAAAATTTAGGATATCTTGATTATTCACTATGATTATTATTTATCACAATATACCTTTCGATTTTAGTCAATGGGTGGACCTATTTGGAATCAAGTTAATATTAAACTTGATTGGAAAGGAAATAAAATCTCTAATGTGAAACTAAGTGAAATTTGAGAAGGGGTAAAAATTATTGTAGTTATTCTCACCAAAATATCTTAAGCTATGATCATTAAAAATATTCTTGCTGATATTTCAAATAGTTAAAATAATAAACAACCCACTATTGAGTCTCCTTTATAGAAATATCAACCTTATTCCATGGTATCTCTGATCCAATACTTTATGAGGAATATATTAGTACAAAAAAATATATTTTTTAATATGTTGTGTTCATAACATGAAAAAAATATCATGTATCTCTATAATTTTTAAGGTGAAGTACATTACTAGTGTATTCTTGTCCAAAACATGAGGAAAGAGGTGGAAATTGACTCGATGACATGGGAAGAGATCAAGAAGGTAATTTTAAAAAATTATTTTTCTGAAAATATTCACATGAATATGGAAATGTAATTTCTATAACAAAATAGTGGGATAATGAATCTTTTAGTACCTGTGAGGTAAATTTCATGAAACATGCAATATGTATATCAAGGTTTATCATTGATCCTGAAAGAAAATTTCAATGATTATTTAGTTTCATAAGACCATGCCATATAAAGTAATTGGTTATAAGAGATATTAATCAATATAAATAAATCCTTTGATATTTTATCAGGATATTATTGTAAATTAGAGACTATCATTATTCTCATGGTTTTGGGGACAAAAATAGAAAGATAAAATTTTAAGGAAATTATTTAAATAAAACCCATGAAGGGATGAAAACTAATCATCCTCAAGTCATATGTTTGGAAGGTAGTAATGAATAAATTCTCTTATAGGTCTTGGTAAATTTTTTGAGTTTGTCAAATATGGACATCAATAAAAATATTGTCAGAGAGATGTAAATAGACCAATCAATGAAATGAATAGTGAAAAAACTCAAAAAAAAAATGAAACACCCAAACACTAATGTTATAATTGAAATGAGTATATATATTATAAAAATTAATTCATAAATATGAGGATTACTTAAGAAAATAGGATTCAACAATACAATTTTACAAGTGACAAAAGTTAATGATAATGGAATAAAAAATACTAATGTAAACCCAGAGAATGAATTGGTGAATGGTACGCATACCACCCACTCTATAACTGTTTTTTATTTTTTTGATGCCCAAATATTTTTTTCTAAATAATTTTATAATGGTATAACATCAACACCTAAACAATTATATGATGATTATGCAGAAAAAAGATCTTAATGGTAGTATGATCATGTGTCATATTTATATCTCATATTCGATAGATGTTTTTGGGAATGTGTTTCCCACAAATCATTTTATTATCACTAAAGTTGAATTTTATGAGATTTTGTGAATGGGTTGAATCTTTAAATATAGATCCCAAATATACTTTTGAGGATGGGAAGTCATATTTTATAGTTTTTAATATCCTATGGTCATTATTCAAAGCTATGATTAATATGAACTTCTAATAGAGGTTACCACCATTATATGACCATTAATATCTTTTAATGAGATATATTTATATCAAATGGATGGGAAAAAACAAAACATCAAAGATTTGATAATTATTTAGGATTATAATGATGTGTTTCTTGAATAATTTCCTAGTCTTATCATAAATACTGATGATACATTTTCAATAAAACACATACCTCGTGAAACACCTATTTTAAAGAATATATAGAGAATGGATCTGATTGAGTTGTATTAATTAATAATGAAACTCTATTAGAATCATGAAAAGGGATTCACATTCCCTAGTTAGTCGCCATGAGGTTCTCTTATTCTTTCCCTTATGAATAGTGATGGGAAAATAAATATGTTCAATGATTATCTAGAATTTAACAAGATAAATACCATGTATCCACTACCCCATATTTGGGATCTCTTTGGTCAACTATGAAGGAATAAATATTTTTCCATTATTGATTTTTGGTATTAGTATCTCTAATTAAGAGTCAAGAAGTAGGATATTCCTATGATATCATTCTATACAAGTTATATCATTTATAAATGTATTTTGATTCCATTTATACGTAACAATACTCCTTATATCTTCATGGATTTAATGAATAGAGTTTTTAGTGATTACCTTGATTATGTTGTGGTGGTATTTATCTATTAATTTGTATATATTCAATGAACAAGGAATCTGATGAAGAATATTTGAAAATGGAAGTAAAGGCCTTGAGTATGAATAAGTTATATGTTGAATTAACAATGTATGAATTTTTTCTTGATAAATATTCAATCATGGATCATATTATCTTCATTGAGGGTATATTAAGAGATCCTTAAAAGGTGGAAGTCATTTAACAATATAATAGACCATACATGGGATTTGATATATATAGTTTTCATGGGATGGATTAATGGAATAAATGAATTTTGAGGAATTTATCATGGATATATAATCCAATAAAAAAGTTGAGTTAGAAAAGATTCATGTTCCATGGGGAATATAAATTTGTGTAAATTTTCAATGAGTTGAAAAGAAGGTTATTCAGAGAAACTATGCTTACACTACCATAAAACTGAGACTGTTTTATGGTCTTTAACTAAGTATCAATGAAGGGAATGAGATTTATATATATGTGGAATTATATGGTGAAATAATATACCTCATTTAAATTAAAAATACATGATAAAAACTACATGAATCATGATTTGGAATCGTAATATTTACTTTTCACTAAAAATATAGAGTTTTTTCTTAATAGTGAATATTATGGTATATATACTAATCTGAAAAGAATGAAGTATATATATTCATGGAGAAGTAGTTGAATTAGTGCTAAAGGAGATGGATGTAGTTTAATAAATTTTATGACTTCTCAATACACTACCACTCTGGGAAGTTAAACAAGTTGTATAATGATTTGAGTTGGAGAGACCATGCCAGTTTGACAATGATGTTGATTTAAAGAGATCAATTATTTATAAAATTTTAAAATATTTATGTATAAATAAAAATGAAAGGGGTAAATCATATCTTTCACTGGTAAAGAACATATATCCACCAATCAAAGGATTAATGAGGCATATTAGGATGATACGTAACTACAAAATAATGTGATAAATGTTCCTAATATCAAACATTATTGTGATCTAATGATATGGTTTAGTAATCAACTATGTTTCCCAATAATTCCAAACTGGATGAATGAAATATAACAAGAATCTCATAGCTCATCATTATATATTAATCCAAGAACTAAAATGATGTAGATATATCTGAAAGAGTACTTGTAGTGGTAAAATGTGAATATAAATTTTGAAAATATTACAACATGGTGATTTCTATTTCAGATAGTTAAGGATAAAAGAGAAATTTCTATGGGGATGATAAATTGGTTACAAGTAAAAAATGGTAATGGTAAAAAATTACCATGGATTTTATTATCTGAATCCCTATAACATCTAAAGGTCACAAAAATTTTTGGGATTTCTTAGATCATCATATAAAATTATCATTTTTCATTCCCATTAAAAAATATATTTATCTTGATCAGTATGAATTGATATACATTAAAGATGTAGAAATAATTCATTGTGTACCACATTCTAATATATCTAATCAGGATCCTTGTATTACCTCAATATTATAGAAAATTCCTCTAATAATATTAAATATAGAGATGAAATTTAGTCATGCATGTCATTATTATATATATTTCTAGTAAAATAGAACTGTTCAAACCCTAGATGATAAGATGTAATCATCGTCTATTTATTTCAAAGGTAGTTCGGATCAACACCTTCTGTGGTTAAATTTTCATAAAACAATATCTATTACTCAAGTTTACAAATTGAACCCTATGAATCCCTCCATGGAAATATTTAATAACTCAAACATTCTTGAATGAAGTTGGAGAAATGATGTTCTTAGGTCCTAAAATAGATGAGAATATTTCAGAAATGGTTAGAAATATTCATAATGAAATTAGGGAAGCTCATAGTCAATATAAATGTTTTCTTGAAAACTGTTGGTGAGACATACATTTTGAAATTGGTGATAGGGTAATCCTTTAAATATATCATTGGGATAATTTTTTGATATTCAGAAATAGGCATAAAAAAATCCCTAGATATATCAGTCTATTAAAAATTCATGATCATATCAGACTGGTCACTTATCTATTTTTACTTTTATTGAATGTCACTTAAGTTCGTGTTCTATTCCTGGTATCTACCCTAATGAGGTATATAATAGAGCATTCACATATATTGAACTAATATACCATACCACTATATAATTATCACTATTATAAATAAAAACTGGTTTATATTTTAGATCGAAGTGGTAAATTGGTATGAACGAAGACCACTCACCAGGTCAGTGTTTTTTGGAAACCATAAATTTAAAGAAGCTATGTGGGAAATTAAAGTTCTGATGGGGTAGAGGTATCTTCAGTTTTTTGTATTGATGTGGTTGTTTTTAGGTTGAAATTATTATATTTGGGTATAATGTAACATCGTGATATTTTATAATCTATATCTCTTTATGTAAATTAAATTTCATTGATAACTTACTTTGCAAGAAACACCATATTTAAATGAACTACGATATACTGTTAAAATATGGTTATTTAATGTGAATGTCACTTCCATGTTTTTAGATTAGTGGGTATTAATAAAACTAAATAATTTATGTGAATATATTTTTTAGATATGTGTAAAATTAATTCATTAGTTATCAATTAGTTAGAAATTAAAATAAAAGCATTTGAAGGTGAATAGAGTCCTTTTCTGAAAAAAAAAATATTCGAAATTGGGTGTTTATCAAAAAAATACAATTTTTCTATATTGAAGAATTATTTTTAAAAAATTAATAGATTCTATATTCAATAATATTTTTTGAAATTCATCCAATATTTTTTAATAGGCTTGAAATTATAATATATCATGATTTATGATTAAAATGTATTTTTCTAAAAACAGACTTCGTTGCGTTTTGTGCACTTATTTTAAAATAAATTTAAGTATAACTTATAGAAATAAAATAATGTTAAATGGATTTCATATTTTTATTTTTCTTAAGTAATATAATTTTTTCCATAAAACATAATATTTCGTCATAATGAAAAGTAAAAACAATATTTTTTACTAAGATTAGGGTTATAAATTTTTTACACGGTGTTTACCCAGGAGAGAATTTTTATTTTATTTTAAAAACAATATTTAATTTTATAATTTGAAGGAATTTCGATATTATTCTTCTTATATTTTATGATTTTATATTTTGGATCCACATGAGTGTTTTATGATAATAATATATTTTATTATTTTTAAAATTTTCATGTGTGACCTCTACCTCCTTTATTAAAGAATACACACTATAATATATTAATCACACATCATGGGTCTCCCATATAAAAACATCCCAACACTATTCTGGTAAAAACATCCCTCCCAATGCCCAATGTTCATGGATTGATCATAATAACATCCTTTAAAGGATTAATGTGTAATTAAAAAGGGGTTTCTCAATGAATTGTTATAAGTCATACTAGAGTGATTTAAAATTAATTTCCTATTATTCCCCCACTAAATATATGTAATAAATTCAAAAATAATTAATTATGTATCTCCAGTACATTGAATTTTTATTATTATGATTTACCAACCATCTTCCACCACCTTTCCATAAAATGGAAAATGAAAGTATCTCTCAGGTGTTTTTGTGAACTAATGAGTCCAAATAGAGACATAAATCATTTCAATCAACATAATTAATGATTTTAATATTAATAGATTTAATATTTATATATTATGTTTTTGAAATAATTATTATTTCTGAATTATAATATCGATATACCTTTTTACCTTCCCAGTAGTTGGAAAATGATAACATTGCTTATGTGTATGTGTGCACTACCACATCCACGAAGTGATGTGATTTTTTTTATTTCAATATAAAATGGAATATCATAATGATTTAGTTAAGGAATATTTATGATATAATATATATTTTTATTGGTGAATTATTATTCAAATTTGTTCATTCTGACCATCAAACTGCGAAAACATCACTCATGTGTAGCTAAAAACTACTTTCTCCACGAAGTGATTTGAATAATATTTCATCACCACTTATTATGAATAATTAAAAAAATTTATATTATTAACAGATATGATAATTATGTTAGTATTAATAATATTTATTTAATGAAACTATAACCATGGTTTAATTATAAAAACCATCATATTGAAACATACATGGAAAACAAACTGATTTTCACTTGAATATTCATTTTAATGAATAAATTATTCATAAATGAGTAATTATAAATTATAATTTAGTGATACAAAGTAATTTAGGCATGTTATTGTTATATAATATATTTATAATAAATATAAATTTTTTATACCAGGTACTTGAATTCATATGATGAAATACATGACCTAATGTATGGGATTTATGTTTCAATGTCATTTATTTTTGGGGTGGTTTATGCTAAATGTATGTTAAATGAAATTATGTGGATAATGTCATTTAAAACCATTTTATTTTCTTTTACTATTTTTATTTATTGAGTTTTTGGTATAATTTATATTTTCCTCTATTTAGTACATAAAATTACCAATAAAAGGTTCTTAAAAAATCTAACTATTTCCTCTTCATTTGAAAAAATATTCTTCCATGCCTATACACTTGAAATTTTATTTTGTAAATTTTGTACCTATACATGAAATATTTTAAATTTTTAATTTACACTAACTATTATGTATTTTAAATTGGTTTAGAAAATTATTATTTTTAAATAAACATTTTTGCAAAGTTGTTGATTTTGACTTTTTACCAAGGTGAGAAAGGAATTATTTCATTTAAGGTATACAGCTTGAATGGATTTTCCCTCCATCATAAACATTATTTTATTTTAACATTACATGAAAGTATTTGGGGATTATTTTAAAATAAAATTAATTTTTCAATATTATTGTATTTCTGGATAAAATACTATCAAAAGAAATGTATATTTTCAATTTTTTCAAAGAATGGTTCAAATTATCTTTTAATGTTATTTTTTTATCAATTTAAACATCCATTAAATAATGTTATGCTTCACTAGAGATATGATATTTTGATACCATCATCTTTCTTTCTCTCTATTTCTTATGAGGATGATGATTTAAGGATTATTCTTTGAAATAGCTAATTTTTGATGGGTTAATTATGTTGTGATGAAACCTTTATTAATCCAATTTCTTTTAAATGGGTTATTCTATGATGGAATGATAATTTTTTTATGGTACCCATTTCATTTCCATGAGTTATGCTATAATGAATGTTTCCAGATGTTATGGATTTTTTTTAATTTTATGATTTTTAATGGGCGAGCTAGAAATTATATAACCTTTTAATGTCTTTGGTAATTATGAAAGAGTTAATAATATATTAAGAGATGATATAGTAAATAAACTTCTAATAGACTATTAAGAAAACCATATGGAATTTACTCCTAAGAGAATGTTTGAAATTAACATGAAGTAATTTCTGTAATGGTACTCGATTCATAATGATATTATTGTGAGGGAACATTGACCGAGTAAGGTATTTTATGTGATGATGGACATACCACAAACATATTTATTATTCATATGATATGTTCTAATGAATCATGATTGATTGTTGATGATTTTTTTACAATAATTACTTATGTATTTTTATTGAAATGTCTTATTCCTTGATTCATGATTAAAGATATTTGAATGAATGGGTGTGATTATTTTAAGTTATGATAATGTTCAAATACCGTTATTCTTATATTATTATAATTTATTACCATTGATAAATGTATAATATGTTTTCCCTTACTGATCATCTAAGACCACACTTTATTATGTTTCCTTTACCCATGATATGAATAAATTTTATAAGTATGGTATATCTAAGAAGTTAACTATGTGTGAAGATATTTGTGGGTTATGATGATGATAATTCCCAAAATAAGATGATTATATATCTAGTGTCTAAAGAAACTAAAGCTATAGGGTCATCCGGTATGGATTATTATGAAAAATATTGATCATTCATCTAAAATGATGCAATATTAATGTAAAAGGTTTTTAGGTTTCCTTATCATAAAACATATCTCACATGAAATAATCTATTTTTTGATCAATACTATTAATTATTATAAAATATAAGATAAAATTGTTATAAATAATTAACCATGATAGGATAAATAAATCATGGAATTATCACTATCTTTTTAACTACTGGTTGATTTTTAAGTGGATATAATTAATCCTTGACCCTAGGTAGAAAAAAATCAGAGCATGGCTCTACTAGAGTTACAACATCCTGTACTCTAATATACTCATCCACTGTGTGGATTTATTATAGTTTTCCTTTTAAACTATCTCTATATATTTTAAAATGTTTCAAATATGTAGTTAAGGGGAACTATGTGTGAGATGATATATGAAATAATATTTTACATTAAAATACATAAATCATAAAAGGAGAGATGATGAAAAAATCATCTATTAAATTAAATAATAATATTTAAAACTTTAATATCATGTAATAATTAATAATTAATAATTAATAAAATAAAAACATATGTAGGTCCATCTAGATCACAATTATTCTTAATGAAATAAAAAAATTAACTTCTAAAATATCATTTTACTATATTATTTAAATATTAAATAAATTTATTTTGAGTAATTTTCAATGTGGAACATTGGGTTCTGATATATATGTAAAATGTGTAAATCTTATTGAATTTTTATCAATTTCAATCCTCTATATTTTTTCACATACACATATATAAAAATAGTTATCTAAAAAATATTTTATATATTAAAAAGAAGAGGTAAAATGGGATACCCCTCAATTCCATGATAATTTAATAAAAATTAAACAAACCCTAGGTTAATATTACTCAATACAAAAGGAGAGAGGTCATGAAAAATGCTTTAGATTTCAAGAAAAATGACAATTTTTTAATTTTTAGAAAAGAAGAAGTGGTCACATAGTTATGTGGTCAGCACACACTAATCTTGTATGGTAGGTGGACCACACATGCACATCTAATGTTTTTTCCTAGTTTATAAAATGGTTATCGAGGCTCTGTTCTCAAAAATTTTTAACTCATTCTCAGTTTTTTGATGATTAATTTATTTGTGGAAATAATTAATAAAATAAGGATAGAATCGAGGAAATTGATTATAATAATTAAAATTTAATTACTAATTATATATTTATTATGACTACTTTGATATTAAATAAGGGATCAAGGTGTAATGTCAATATCAAGGCAGGATTCCCACATAAAAAATTATATTATACGATGATGATTAACACCATAATTTTTAAATATTATTATCATATGTAATTTAAAAATTACTATTTATATAATAATAATTACTTTGATGGATTCTTTTTTATTTTAATTCTCGCTCGGTATTTATTTATCAAATTTAATTTTTGGTCATCTGAGAATATTCATTGCTTCTAGAATTTAAATGATTACTACAATAATAATATAAAAAAATATTATACAAATATCTAAATACCATCATTGATTTCCAGGGAACTATAATGAGAAAAAAAGTTTTTATAAATGTTTAATCAATCATAAATGTTTAGATCCCTTTATTTATTTCCTTAGATCATGAGTAATTTTTGGATATTTATTTATAGTAATTTCTATAAGAGATGATATTTGAATTAGATAAATTAGAATCTATTTGAATTAAATGGTTTGAAATATATATATATGTGTGTGTGTGTGTGTGTGTGTGTGTGTGTTAATGTTAAAGAATATTGAAAATATTAACCATATTAATCATAAAATAATTAATAACCCCTTGCCAAATTTATTTAATTTAATATATCATTAATTAAAATCAAAAATAATTTTTATTGATATATAGAATAACTACCATGAAATATTTAAATAGTTATATTAAAAAAATTATTTAAATTGGCACATGAACATGGCTATTAACTGAGCACTATTTCTCCAGTAAATTTTTGATGTTTCAAAATTTAAAAAAAATTATAAATATTATTTCCACTTATCCACCCCAGTATAAATAGTAAATAAATAAGAGATACATTTAAACATAGGTATTATAAATATGGATAACCTTTAATTCAATTATTAATTATTATTTTCAAAAAAGGATTGATATCAAAAAAATAAATCACTCAAATATTATACACACATGAAACTCGATCAAATAGGATTTTTTATACAGTTTTTGTCTCTAACTTTTTATTAATTGTGTTATGTCCAATCCAAAGACCAATATAACATTCTAGAAACATATCATGACCAATATATAAAAATAGATAATTCATAGAAACAATAATGAAAACCTTCATATTAATTACAATATTTAATTCAATCCTTTTTTTAACCAAAATCTCATCCTGTAGAATACAAACATTGGTTATCACTCTAAGTAATTGATTTTTATTTTATTACTTACTAAGATAAACTTGTTTTTAAATATCATGGATATGGATTTGAGAATAAAAAACATATATATCAACCAATCATATAGAGACATATTCTTCCCTAACTCAAAATGGCTATGATTTATCTTGATTATTAAATAAATTTAATACTATTCATTACACAAGTTTCCTATTCTTTACCAAGACGAGCATCCGTATGTGGGGATGTGTTGATTGTTTCCCCTCATTCCCGAATTCTAAAGGTGGGTGACATTCATCATTTATTTAGAGATGTTTTCTATTTGATCGAAATAGGATGTGGGGATGTTGGTCCCTCATTCCATGTATTCCTCCTCAGATTTCTTCATCTAGTTCAGGTCTCTATTAACTATTAAGACGTTTTTCATGAAACTCTCCCTTGTTCTGTATCCTTGTGGACACCTATTAATTATACTTCTTCTGTCGGGACATTCCCAAGGGGCTCAAGTCAGGGAAGCAACCTTCTATTAGGAGAGTAGTCACGTTGAGGCATGTACAACATGTCTGGATGCTGAAACACTAGTACAACTGGATTTTCCCTTATCCGAGGGATTATTGAGGTTTTTAATTCATGTGGAATCCCACATGAAATTTATATAATTATATGTTGGAGGCTAGTCTCTATGTTTTTCCTTGGAATCCCATGTTTTAAAAAGGGTAAGTAACAAGTTTAACATAAAAAGTATATTGATCAGACTAATCCTAACATTGATTGGAGTGGAGTAGATGGGTATATACCTATGAGGGAGAAACTATAATGTTTACCAGATGGGTGGGTCCAAAAATCCCAAAATGCGCAGACCCAGGGTGGTGTGTCCCAAAAAGGGGAAGATTTCACAATGTTGAGGCTGATCTAGACACCACAAAGGGTGGATCCGATAATGGCATGTCCCAGCAAAGGGGATTCCAATTCATACCATTGGATATGATTGAACTTCAGTGAGGCTTCCAACAGACACTACCTAGGAGGTATGGATCAAAACCCATGTAGTTCGACTGGGTGAGACATGGAATTGGGGTGGACATAGAGGAAAACAACCTGGAAGTATGTTGGAGCTTATGCAAGGTTAGTAGCCCATATGTATGTCTTGATTTCACGGAGATGTGGCAACGCAAGAAAAATCAATATGGACAAGGATGATTTGTTGGAGTACAGAATGAATGGGGATGGAATGGAGAACCGGTGTGAAGGTGACAGTATTGGGCTTGAACCTCAAAGAGGATTCATTACGTATCCTTGTGGAGGGGAATCATTGTCAATGTAGTTCTGGGATGGGGTGATTAGTCACATGAGGAGGATTCTCTTTAGAATGGATGCATGGATGTGACACTAATGAAATGGAAACTCCAAATTAGGTAATGATCTCCCAAAACAAAATGTATTGGTAGAGAGACTAGGATGGGACATGGGAGCTTGTCTTGAGCCTCAGAGAGGCTTCAAACATAACATGCTCTAAAAGTGAAAAGATAAAAGTTCATGTAGTTTAGGAATGGGGTGAATAATTGGGTTGTACACAAAGGAAATCATCTTGAATTCAAGATGGGTCTTATGTGTGGTTAGCGGCATGGGAACTGGCCTAATGCCACAAATGGGAGGACCAAGGATGTGGGTCCCAAAAAAAGGGACATCGAAGTTAACCCTTTTTTGGTGTTGAACCTCAGAGAGGATTACTACATAACCTGTGTAGGAGACAAGGATCAAAACCCTTGTAATTCAAAAGTATACAATTTAACTTAATTTTGGACAAAAAGATCATATAGTTTAACATTATGTGGTATGAGGGTGAATTAACATGAAGTGGTCAAGACTGATGGATGATGGTCTTGAACCTCCTAGAGGATTCCTACGTACCTTGTTTGAAATGGGAAAGAATCAATGTCCACACAGTTTGATTGAGAGGGGAATGAGGCTTACACACTAATGTATCCCAAAGAGGATGTCATGGTTGATGCTAACTCTAATCCCATGTGATCCATGCTCACTATGAGAAACTAGAGACTATAAAAGATCGGAAAATTGGGTTGTGAAAAATGCATCTACGATGAGTGGATTGGTGATTGTGTCATGTTAGCAGCTCGTGGCGATGATTGGGACTTACTGTAGGAGGGATGCTCGAGGGTTATGACTATATTTACAAGGTGGATATGGTCGTTGTACATGGAGAACCCTATCATGTTGGGTCGGGGCATATGTATAGGTTTCCTGAGGTCGTCATGGAGACCATTCTCAGATGGAGAGGAGTGAGAGGCCACTAGTGACCATCCCCTTAATGGTCCCCTCGGACCTATCACTAATGTGGTGGCCACAGTTTACCATCATGGGATGATAATGTGGGTGCTTTGATTTTAAACATCCTTCATCTCTGACAATAAGGATTCACTCCTCACCCCCAGGACTTATATAAGTGGTTTTCTTCAACCCTTGGGGTAGGTAAGGAACCTACTATTCCATAGATCAATGGGGTAGTGGAGTGATCCATTGTGGGTTTCTTGTTAGTGTGGTTATGTGAATAATAAATATCTTTTAGTGTGCCTATGTGAATAAGAACAAGTCAGGGCAATGCCACATGAAGTACTCATCAGGGAACATTGTAATTACTTCATACAAGAAAACAGGGTTGTACGAGAAAAGTGTGTGCAAGATAGGGGTATTTCACATAAGAGTGGCACAAACAATGTGCTTTAGGGTAATGATGAAACATGGATAACATAGTAATGGTTGTGCACAAGATTGAGTGCCTACGCGCAAGATGAGGTGTCTCGCACAAGATGAAATTCGTCACGCAAAATCATGGGTGATAGTGAAAGAGGTACTACACAAAGGATAAACTTTCACGCAAGAACGATTTTTTGTGCATAGTTGCATTTAAGTAAAAGGAAGCAGATGAGGATCATGCCCAAGTGGGCCCACCCAATGAAGTAACTTGGGTGACCTGTCGTACAATTTTCAGTACCTTGTGGCCTTATTTTTTGCACAGTTGTATGAGTTTTTTCTCACATATGAGTGTTGGTTTTTCTTCTGTAACCATCACCCAAAATACGGGGGTACATTTCTATTTATAGGTTAAAACATTATTTGTGGAATGCATGGAGTCTTCCGTGAAAGTGGTTTTTGATGTCGCATTAGGCATGGGGGATCTTGCGTGTAGCCCCTCTTCTTGCATGCATTCCATATTAATTTACCACTTATAATGTGGCCTTTTTTCAAAAGGTCAACATAGAAGATTCCATTTAATTTTGCATTGGGTGCTCCATATCTTCCACGCCATGATAAAATCTGTGTGCGACCCACATATCACACTCGCACCTCCATCAGTTGTCTCCAAATCATCCGCTAATTCAAAATATCTCTATAGTTCCATCAAAAATTCCATAACACGGTCTAAAATGAAAAGCATCACCAAAAAATTCCCCCATCTGAATCCAAGATGAAAGTTGACCATAATGTTGAGTTTAGATGGTAATTCTGCTGAAAAAAATTGAATTTTAGCACTGCATGAAAAAAGGGTGATATAGCTCACAATCCCCTTACCCACACATGGAAGACCCTGTACGGACCTATATATAGTTCGGGGGAAAGGCTCCATACTCATAATTTTATATTCAACTGTAAATCTTACTATCGTTCGTGAAAGATCATTCTTTCTGTGAGAAATATCATGAATTCGGTCGGTGCCTTGCACGTAGCCACGAATACTTTCAAGCTCCTTTTTAAAATTTCGTGTAGCTATCTTAGCTAAATTTTCCATGGCTAACACAAATATTTCATTCATCTTTCTACCTTATGTGCCAAAACCCCATTCTCTCACATATTGCCCTTTGTAACTTCTGAGGTCTGATGAAAATGGCTGCTAAAAAGACTGACGCAAAGAGGGAAGCGGCTGTTGCTGCATGGAGAACCTAAATGATCACAAAAACTAATATTATTCATAAGATAAGAGTTGTTTCAGAAAATAATATGCTCTTTGGTATGCTGACACACTCTAATAAGGATTATGTTTTGAGAGACATCCCTCCACTATGGAACTTGGACATCCTGCAGGATTTGAAAAATCCAGGCTTCCAGACCGACACACCGCGGTCAATAGTGAAACACAAGTATAGCCTTCCACCGTACAACATCACGAACAATGGTTTTCCTAATATGGAAACTCATAATATAGGATTTTTTTCTTAAATTTGAAAACAATAACTGTTTTGGGGAGTGACCCAGGTCCTAAAGAATCTCTATCCCACAATGTGAACACTTTTAGGAGCAACATCACTAATGAGGCCAAAGGTCATTAGGAATGTGAATTTATGTCCTGAGGAAACATTACGAGTGAATGGGCATGGTTATACTTGTTACGCCAAACATTTAAAGAGTTTGGGGTGTTTTTGCGGTCTATCAGGTTTTCAGATGATGTTTAGACATCACAGTTTCATTTCACTACTGTAAATAAGGCTATTAGCGACCGCCATTGGCGGTCGCTAAAGGTCTTTAGCGGCCAGCAGCGACCGCCATTGGCGGTCGCTGTTGCCTCGTCGCTAGAGGCCTTTAGCGACCGCCAATGGCGGTCTCTATAGAAGGCCGGCAGATCGGCCTTCAGCGACCGTCTGGCGGTCGCTGAAGGCCCTCTGCCGGGCACCCTATAGCGACCGCCTATGGCGGTCTCTATTCTAAAAAAAAAATTAAATTTTTTTTTATTGAATTGAATATAAATATATATATTCATATATATACTATTAAATACAATATTTTAAATATATATATATATATAATATATTTTAAATGTTTTAATATATATTTAATATATATATAATATCAAATCATTGTGCTATAATAATTTAAAAACTTCGATTCAAGAAATAATCTCATTTCAGGTCGTTCGGAGCACGTTTGCTCCGAATGGGACCGCCGCACGCCGTTTTGGTGTTTAATGGCGCCGGAAACGCGTTTCCGACCGCCGCGGTCACACAGCACCTCCGAATGAGGTTCCGTCTGGTCGACCATTTCACAATTCACGCCCCGGATGTTTACGTACGGTTTCGTGGCATTCGGACATCGTTCGGGTGGTTTTGACCCCCAACGCGCCATTTCAGCGCGCGCCGCGCTGCTGAAAACGACACAATCGGACGTGCCGCGTGCACCGCACGTCCGATGGACGTGCGGCCTCCTCCTGCATCTCAGGAATAATATTTATATCGTTCCCGTGCGGTTTCAGGTCGTTCGGAGTACGTTTGCTCCGAATTGGACCGCCGCACGCCGTTTTGGTGTTTAATGGCGCCGGAAACGCGTTTCCGGCCGCCGCGGTCACACGGCACCTCCGAATGAGGTTTCGTCTGGCCGACCATTTCACAATTTACGCCCCGGATGTTGTCATATGGTTTCGTGGCATTCGGACGTCGTTCGGGTGGTTTTGACCCCCCAACGCGCCATTTCAGCGCGCGCCGCGCTGCTGAAAACGACACAATCGGACGTGTCGCGCGCACCGCACGTCTGATGGACGTGCGGCCTCCTCCTGCATCTCAGGAATAATATTTCTATCGTTCCCAAGCGGTTTCAGGTCGTTCGGAGCACGTTTGCTCCGAATGGGACCGCCGCACGCCGTTTTGGTGTTTAATGGCGCCGGAAACGCGTTTCTGGCCGCCGCGGTCACACGGCACCTCCGAATGAGGTGCCGTCTGGCCGAACATTTCACAATTCAAGCCCCCGATGTTGTCGTACGGTTTCGTGGCATTCGGACGTCGTTCGGGTGGTTTTGACACCCAACGCGCCATTTCAGCGCGCGTCGCGCTGCTGAAAACGACACAATCGGACGTGCCACGCGCACCGCACGTCCGATGGACGTGCGGCCTCCTCCTGCATCTCAGGAATAATATTTCTATCGTTCCCGTGCGGTTTCAGGTCGTTCAGAGCACGTTTGTTCCGAATTGGACCACCGCACGCCGTTTTGGTGTTTAATGGCGCCGGAAACGCGTTTCCGGCCGCCGCGGTCACACGGAACCTCCGAATGAGGTGTCGTCTTTCCGACCATTTCACAATTCACGCCCCGGATGTTGTCGTACGGTTTCGTGGCATTCGGACGTCGTTCGGGTGGTTTTGACCCCCCAACGCGCCATTTCAGCGCGCGCCGCGCTGCTGAAAACGACAAAATCGGACGTGCCGCGCGCACCGCACGTCCGATGGACGTGCGGCCTCCTCCTGCATCTCAGGAATAATATTTCTATCGTTCCCGTGCGGTTTCAGGTCGTTCGGAGAAGGTTTGCTCCGAATTGGACCGTCGCACGCCGTTTTGGTGTTTAATGGCGCTGGAAACGCGTTTCCGGCCGCCGCGGTCACACGGCAACTCCGAATGAGGTGTCGTCCGGCCGACCATTTCACAATTCACGCCCCGGATGTTGTCGTACGGTTTCGTGGCATTCGGACGTCGTTCGGGTGGTTTTGACCCCCCAACGCGCCATTTCAGCGCGCGCCGCGCTGCTGAAAACGACACAATCAGACGTGCCGCGCGCACCACACGTCCGATGGACGTGCGGCCTCCTCCTGCATCTCAGGAATAATATTTTTATCGTTCCCGTGCGGTTTCAGGTCGTTCGGATCACGTTTGCTCCGAATTGGACCGCCGCACGCCGTTTTGGTGTTTAATGGCGCCGGAAACGCGTTTCCGGCCGCCGCGGTCACACGGCACCTTCGAATGAGGTGCCGTCAGGCCAACCATTTCACAATTCACGCCCCGGATGTTGTCGTATGGTTTCGTGGCATTCGGACGTCGTTCGGGTGGTTTTGACCCCCCAACGCGCCATTTCAGCGCGCGCCGCGCTGCTGAAAACGACACAATGGAACGTGCCGCGCACACCGCACGTCCCATGGACGTGCGGCCTCCTCCTGCATCTCAGGAATAATATTTCTATCGTTCTCATGCGGTTTCAGGTCGTTCGGAGCACGTTTGCTCTGAATTGGACCATCGCACGCCGTTTTGGTGTTTAATGGCGCCGGAAACGCGTTTCCGGCCGCCGCGGTCACACGGCACCTCCGAATGAGGTGCCGTCTGGCCGACCATTTCACAATTCACGCCCCGGATGTTGTCGTACAGTTTCGTGGCATTCGTACGTCGTTCGGGTGGTTTTGACCCCCCAACGCGCCATTTCAGCGCGCGCCGCGCTGCTGAAAACGACACAATCGGACGTGTCGCGCGCACCGCACGTTAGATGGACGTGTGGCCTCCTCCTGCATCTCAGGAATAATATTTCTATCGTTCTCGTGCGGTTTCAGGTCGTTCGGAGAAAGTTTGCTCTGAATTGGACCGTCGCACGCCGTTTTGGTGTTTAATGGCGCCGGAAACGTGTTTCCGGCCGCCGCGGTCACACGGCACCTCCGAATGAGGTGCCGTCTGGCCGACCATTTCACAATTCACGCCCCGGATATTGCCGTACGGTTTGGTGGCATTCGGACGTCGTTCGAGTGGTTTTGACCCCCAACGCGCCATTTCAGCGCGCGCCGCGCTGCTGAAAACGACACAATCGGACGTGCCGCGCGCACCGCACTTCCAATGGACGTGCGGCCTCCTCCTGCATCTCAGGAATAATATTTCTATCGTTCCCGTGCGGTTTCAGGTCGTTCGGAGCACGTTTTCTCCGAATGCGACCGCCGCACGCCGTTTTGGTGTTTAAGGGCGCCGGAAACGCGTTTCCGGCCGCCGCGGTCACACGGCACCTCCGAATGAGGTGCCGTCTGGCCGACCATTTCACAATTCACGCCCCGGATGTTGTCGTACGGTTTCGTGGCATTCGGACGTCGTTCGGGTGGTTTTGACCCCCCAACGCGCCATTTCAGCGCGCGCCGCGCTGCT
Organism: Viscum album; assembly: GCA_963277665.1. Taxonomy (NCBI): domain Eukaryota; kingdom Viridiplantae; phylum Streptophyta; class Magnoliopsida; order Santalales; family Viscaceae; genus Viscum; species Viscum album. The sequence continues at coordinate 781,849,989 of OY728119.1, forward strand.
GAAAACAACACAATCGGATGTGCCGCGCGCACCGCACGTCCGATGGACGTGCGGCCTCCTCCTGCATCTTAGGAATAATATTTCTATCGTTCCTGTGCGGTTTCAGGTCGTTTGGAGCACGTTTGCTCCGAATTGGACCGCCGCACGCCGTTTTGGTGTTTAATGGCGCCGGAAACGCGTTTCCGGCCGCCGCGGTCACACGGCACCTCCGAATGAGGTGCCGTCTGGCCGACCATTTCACAATTCACGCCCCGGATGTTGTCGTATGGTTTCGTGGCATTCGGACGTCGTTCGGGTGGTTTTGACCCCCCAACGCGCCATTTCAGCGCGCGCCGCGCTGCTGAAAACGACACAATCGGACGTGCCGCGCGCACCGCACGTCCGATGGACGTGCGGCCTCCTCCTGCATCTCAGAAATAATATTTCTATCGTTCTCGTGCGGTTTCAGGTCGTTCGGAGCACGTTTTCTCCGAATTGGGCCGCCGCACGCCGTTTTGGTGTTTAATGGCGCCGGAAACGCGTTTCCGGCCGCCGCGGTCACACGGCACCTCCGAATGAGGTGCCGTCTGGCCGACCATTTCACAATTCACGCCCCGGATGTTGTCGTACGGTTTCGTGGCATTCGGACGTCGTTCGGGTGGTTTTGACCCCCCGAATGCGCCATTTCAGCGCGCGCCGCGCTGCTGAAAACGACACAATCGGACGTGCCGCGCGCACCGCACGTCCGATGGACGTGCGACATCCTCCTGTATCTCAGGAATAATATTTCTATCATTCCCGTGCGGTTTCAGGTCGTTCGGAGCACGTTTGCTCCGAATTGGACCGCCGCACGCCGTTTTGGTGATTTATGGAGCCGGAAACGTGTTTCCGGCCGCCGCGTTCACACGGAACCTCCGAATGAGGTGCCGTCTGGCCGAACATTTCAAAATTCACGCCCCGGATGTTGTCGTACGGTTTCGTGGCATTCGGACGTCGTTCGGGTGGTTTTGACCCCCAACGCGCCATTTCAGCGCGCGCCACGCTGCTGAAAACGACACAATCGGACGTGCCGCGCGCACCGCACGTCCGATGGACCTGCGGCCTCCTCCTGCATCTCAGGAATAATATTTCTATCGTTTCCGTGCGGTTTCAGGTCATTCGGAGCACGTTTGCTCCGAATGGGACCGCCGCACGCCGTTTTGGTGTTTAATGGCGCCGGAAACGCGTTTCCGGCCGCCGCGGTCACACGGCACCTCCGAACGAGGTGCCGTCTGGCCGACCATTTCAAAATTCACGCCCCGGATGTTGTCGTACGGTTTCGTGGCATTCAGACGTCGTTCGGGTGGTTTGGACCCCCCAACGCGCCATTTCAGCGCGCGTCGCGCTGCTGAAAATGACACAATCGGACGTGCCGCGCGCACCGCACGTCCGATGGACGTGCGGCCTCCTCCTGCATCTCAGGAATAATATTTCTATCGTTCCCGTGCGGTTTCAGGTCGTTCGGAGCACGTTTGCTCCGAATTGGACCGCCGCACGCCGTTTTGGTGTTTAATGGCGCCGGAAACGCGTTTCCGGCCGCCGCGGTCACACGGCACCTCCGAATGAGGTGCCGTCTTGCCGACCATTTCACAATTCACGCCCCGGATGTTGTCGTACGGTTTCGTGGCATTCGGATGTCGTTCGGGTGGTTTTGACCCCCCAACGCGCCATTTTAGCGCGCGCCGCGCTGCTGAAAACGACACAATCGGACGTGTCGTGCGCACCACACGTCCAATGGACGTGTGGCCTCCTCCTTCATCTCAAGAATAATATTTCTATCGTTCCCATGCGGTTTCAGGTCGTTCGGAGCACGTTTGCTCCGAATTGGACCGCCGCACGCCGTTTTGGTGTTTAATGGCGCCGGAAACGCGTTTCCAGCCGCCGCGGTCACACGGCACCTCCGAATGTGGTGCCGTCTTGCCGACCATTTCACAATTCACGCCCCGGATGTTGTTGTACGGTTTCGTGGCATTCGGACGTCGTTCGGGTGGTTTTGACCCCCCAACGCGTCATTTCAGCGCGCGCCGCGCTGCTGAAAACGACACAATCGGACGTGCCGCGCGCACCGCACGTCCGATGGACGTGCGGCCTCCTCCTGCATCTCAGGAATAATATTTCTATCGTTCCCGTGCGGTTTCAGGTCGTTCGGAGCACGTTTGCTCCGAATTGGACCGTCGCACGCCGTTTTGGTGTTTTATGGCGCCGGAAACGCGTTTCCGGCCGCCGCGGTCACACGGCACCTCCGAATTATGTTCCGTCTGGCCGACCATTTCACAATTCACGCCCCGGATGTTGTCGTACAGTTTCGTGGCATTCGGACGTCGTTCGGGTGGTTTTGACCCCCCAACGCGCCATTTCAGCGCGCGTCGCGCTGCTGAAAACGACACAATCGGACGTGCCACGCGCATCGCACGTCCGATGGACGTGCGGCCTCCTCCTGCATCTCAAGAATAATATTTCTATCGTTCCCGTGTGGTTTCAGGTCGTTCGGAGCACGTTTGCTCCGAATGGGACCGCCGCACGCCGTTTTGGTGTTTAATGGCGCCGGAAACGCGTTTCCGGCCGCCGCGGTCACACGGCACCTCCGAATGAGGTTCCGTCTGGCCGACCATTTCACAATTCACGCCCCGGATGTTGTCGTACGGTTTCGTGGCATTCGGACGTCGTTCGGGTGGTTTTGACCCCCCAACGCGCCATTTCAGCGCGCGCCGCGCTGCTGAAAACGACACAATCGGACGTGTCGTGCGCACCGCACGTCCGATGGATGTGCGGCCTCCTCCTGCATCTCAGGAATAATATTTCTATCGTTCCCGTGCGGTTTCAGGTCGTTCGGAGCACGTTTGCTCTGAATTGGACCGTCGGACGCCGTTTTGGTGTTTAATGGCGCCGGAAACGCGTTTCCGGCCGCCGCGGTCACACGGCACCTCTGAATGAGCTGCCGTCTGGACAACCATTTCACAATTCACGCCCCGGATGTTGTCGTACGGTTTCGTGGCATTCGGACGTCGTTCGGGTGGTTTTGACCCCCCAACGCGCCATTTCAGCGCGCGCCGCGCAGCTGAAACGGACACAATCGGGGGGCTGTACGGGGGTGCGGGGGGCTGTACGGGGGTGGCGGGGGGCTGTACGGGGGTGCGGGGGGCTGTACGGGGGTGCGGGGGGCTGTACGAGGGTGTCGGGGGGCTGTACGGGGGTGTCGGGGGGCTGTACGGGGGTGGCGGGGGGCTGTATGGGGGTGGCGGGGGGCTGTACGGGTGTGGCGGGGGGAAGTACGGGGGTGCGGGGGGTTGTACGGGGGTGCGGGGGGGCTGTACGGGGTGCGGGGGGCTGTACGGGGGTGCGTGGGGGCTGTACGGGGGTGCGGGGGGCTGTACGGGGGTGGCGGGGGCCTGTACGGGGGTGGCGGGGGGCAGTACGGGGGTGCGGGGGGCTGTACGGGGGTGCGGGGGGGGCTGTACGGGGGTGCGGGGGGATGTACGGGGGTGCGGGGGGGTGAACGGGGGTGCGGGGGGGGGGGGCTGTACGGGGGTGCGGGGGGCTGTACGGGGGTGGCGGGGGGCTGTACGGGGGTGGCGGGGGGCTGTACGGGGGTGCGGGGTCTGTACGGGGGTGCGAGGGGGCTGTACGGGGGTGCGGGGGGCTGAACGGGGGTGCGGGGGGGCTGTACGGGGGTGCGGGGGGCTGTACGGGGTGGCGGGGGGCTGTACGGGGGTGGCGGGGGGCTGTACGGGGGTGCGGGGGGCTGTACGGGGGTGCGGGGGGGGATGTACGGGGGTGGCGGGGGGCAGTACGGGGGGGTGCGGGGTGCAGTACGGGGGTGCGGGGGGTTGTACGGGGGTGCGGGGGGCTGTACGGGGGTGCGGGGGGGCTGTACGGGGGTGCGGGGGGGCTGTACGGGGGTGCGGGGGGCTATACGGGGGGTGCGGGGGGGGGGGGGGCTGTACGGGGGTGCGGGGGGCTGTACGGGGGTGCGGGGGGCTCTCCGGGGGTGCAAAGGCCATCCCATTGATTACAAAAGTGAAAAATAAAAGTGATAACATCTAATTAATACATATTTCTTTTATCGATACCATACAGAAATTTATAAAAAATATATTGGATAATACATAATCTATAATATCAGATTTATTGATCTGTTGGAATTAGTTCGACTTTTTCAAATGTAGAATCATTCAAGATTATCTGATCAAAAACTCAATATGTGTATAAAATATTTAAAAGACCACCATGGATGGTAATAATGCATTACTTAAATGAATAAATACAGTACATCAATGTCAACCCTACCAGTAAAAACAAAAAACATATCTTGTGAATATATGGTGCGTCACGCGTTGCCATCACTGCTACCTCCTTCTGGTGGGCCAGGTGCCTACAACAAATAAACATTATAAATATTTTAATAACAAAAATAATTTAAATTAAATAAATAAATACAGTATATACCTGCGTCGTATGATCCCCTGTACCATCAGCTCGACGCACATATTCCCGTAGTGCTCTAACCTCAGCTGTCAATTGCGCATTTGTCTCCTCGGAAGCGCGCAGCCGTGCCTCAAAATCTGACATCTGCTGTGTCATATGAGCAACAGCAGGACCGACAACCACAGCGCGTGACACTACAGAACGAGGAATCCCTGCTCCATAGGTCAAACTATAGCCATGCCCGTCCCGACCAATAATGCGATGAAAGATCTCATCCCGTCGCATGGGAAGCTGTCGCTGGTCCTCTGGCAGATGTTCTAACTCAGCTTCAAATTGATCCTGTGAAATATTTAAATATATATAAATATATATATGTTAATATAAAGATTTATGTAATTATTGGTAAGTACAGACACTTACTATCAATGCTGCAACCTCTGGATCATTGCGATCACGAGTCCTTATCCACACCGACATTTTATCAGTTGCTGCACCTTGCCCTCGCAACTGTATATTAAAAGAATATAAACACAAAACCAAATTAATTAATAAATTAAAAAATGAATAATATATACCTCATGTCGGATCTGAGACACATGGCGAGTCCCGAGCCTGTGAGCTGGTCCCTGCAACGCTCGATTCTCCGAATGGCGTGTTGACACCTCCTACATTCAATTCATTCAAATTTCAAACAAATCACATATTCTTGAAAATATATATACAGCAAAATAATTAATATACAAACCGCAACACCCTCAGTAGACCAATATGCAACCAAGTCACGCCACTGAGCCGGGAGGACACCTCTCGGGACTTTTTCCAAAATGTCAGGGGCACCCACATTTGGTACCCAGTGGTCCCTCTTCACTTTGCCTTTATAATATTTCCACAGCTTACGGCATTTGCTCATACACACGGGCCGAAACTCTTCAGGGCATACTTTCAAATTTTGCTATAATGAAAATAATCAAACATATTAGTATTATTTATAAATAGAAAATAAAGTAAAATTATTTTCTTACCTGAACCTCCCTCCATAGACGATCTAATGTGTCCTGAGGGATAGAAGCCCAATCACGCGTGGTCAATGGAAATCGATGTGGGTCACGTATGATATGACCCAGCTGACGAATAAATGTCGGGGCATTCGGTCCCACGGGATGAAATACCTCATCAAATGAAACATCTATCGTCGTGTCGGAATTCCATGCTAATATGCCACGACCAGGGCCTCTCCTGCGAGAGGAAGAAGCAGCCGAGTCTGATCCTGTTGAAAACAATTTTATATATAAATTGACAAATGTTATATATATATATATATATATATGTCAATTACATAAAAAATATAGACAATGACATTCAAACATACCTCGACCCTGAGACGTAGATGCCTCAGATGGATGATGTGGATTTTCTGCCTCTTCCCCTGACATGTCTGCAATCATACAAAATATCAGTAATGAGTCCAAAGTGTTTAAAAGATAAATTGGATTGTTCTTAATAAATCAAACTTGTACAACTGTTAATCAAATAAAAAATGGATTGAATAATTAGTTGTGAATGAATTTTAAAAAATCAGAAAGTTAATCAACCTAAATATTTATGACTGAATTAACTTACAAAAGTGAGGATTAAAACTTATAAGGATTTATAAAATGATTAGATAATTTATGATATCCTAGGACATTCTACTGAATAGCGGGAAAACAATTATACCTTTCATTAAGCATGCAAATCGACCGTTTCTCCTTCAACAGCCGCTCTGAACCAATAAATATCTTATTCACGTTGAACTACGGTATGTTGATCAAGTTGTTGGTAAACAAACGGAACAGTCTCGGGTTCATCTTCTTCAAATAAAAACACTCCTCGCCGAGACATTTTGACAACAACTTGCCAACTTGGATCCGAAGGCAAAGTAACGAAGAATACTTGTTCCGCTTGTGATGTCAAGATGAAAGGTTCATTCTCAACTCGTTCATTATTTCTGTATAACATATAGTTAAAATTCACCAATGAAAACTGATATTGATCGACTTTACATCCACGCACTGGATCAACCCAATTACACTTTAACAATATGTACTTCAAACCGTGTGTGTATACAACTTCAATGATGTCTATCAATTGACCATAGTAATAACCAGAATCGACAAAGGGACAACCGATTCCACTGTTTTGTGTTGCTCGTTTGTCGTCAACATCTTTAATGCGAAATCGAAAACCATTAGCATCAATAGCTTTATAACGACGAGCCGTTATAGATGGACCCTCAGCCAGTTGGATAAATACTTCAGGTAGCGTGGGGTCCCCTAACTCCCTCAGCTTACGAACCTACATAATTTATAAAAATCAATACTGATATATGCAGAAAGAATTAGTTTAATACTTCACTCATAATGAAAATCAATTTATACATACATAATCCTTGAACCAATCATGAAATGCCGCATAATGAGATTGTTGAATTTGCAACTCAGTCGCACGATGCATCTCTTCTTTTATCTCATTAATGTGTTTCCTGCAAATGATTACGCGATGTTTAAAAGATCAACTTATGCAAAGAAAACATGTAAAAGTTATACAAGCACATTGATAAGATACTTACTGCATTAATGGTGCAACTGATGGAGTATTGAACAAGATATATCGATGTGATTGTATCCACTCGATGTTGTCCATATCAAATGTGGTTCCTTCTCCAACTGGACCATCATGAATCCGAGAGGGCTTATCTAATTTTGTTTCAACATCCGTAAGATATTCTGCACAAAAGGTAGTACACTCATCCATCAAATAACCATTGGCTATTGATGCCTCTGGACGAGCTCTGTTGCGTACAAATATTTTCAATGTACTCAAATACCGTTCAATAGGATACATCCACCTGAATTGCACTGGACCAGCAGTCATTACTTCATCAGTTAGTTGCACTGTTAAGTGGACCATAACATCGAAAAATGAGGGGGGGGGAAGTTTCTCAAAGTGACAAAGCGTAAGTACAATTCGGTCCTGCAAACTTTTTAAATCACTCATTCGTTGATTTCTTAAACAAAGTTGTCTAAAAAAATTACTCATCTCAATCAAGGGCTGAACAACATTGGGGGATAAACAATCACAAATTGCGATTGGAATCAACTGCTGAAGTAATATGTGATTATCATGACTTTTCAACCCTTGCAATGTCTTGCTCGTCAGATTCACACACTTTGAAATATTAGAAGAGTAACCATCAGGCACCTTGACCATCTTCAAAATGGAAAGAAATGTCTCTTTCTCCTCTGTAGTCATCGAATACTGTGCAGCAGGCATATATGCCTTGTTTCCCTCAGCTAACTGTAAATGCAACTGTTTCCTTAAACCCATTTCTTCCAAATCACGGCGTGCATTAACATGGTCCTTTGACTTTCCACTGACACCTAAAATGGTCCACAATATGTTATCACAAACATTTTTTTCAATGTGCATGACATCCAAATTATGCCTCAACATGTTAGTTTTCCAATACGGAAGACTATAAAAAATACTTTTCTTTTTCCAATTGTGACTGCGCTGCCTACCCACAGCACGAATATTACGTACTGGAGGAGCCACCAAATCCTGAATTTCATATACCGTGCGGATGTTTTCTTCCTCAATATGCGATAACATTTTGACTCCTGTCATGATCTTTGGTGCTGGGCTGAACTCTCTAGAACCATCAAATGCCACTCTGTCCTTTCTGAACCTGTACTGGGGAGGGAGAAAACGCCTGTGACCCATGTATGCCCATTTTTTGGAATGTTTAAGCCATACAGATTTTTTACTTTTATTGCAACAAGGGCAAGCAAATTCCCCTTTCATACTCCAGCCTGATAAATTTGCATAAGCTGGGAAGTCATTGATTATCCACAATAAAGCAGCATGCAGTTTGAACATTTCATTCGTTTCGCAGTCATAAGTCATCACACCATCACCCCAAAATTCATTCAACTCATCAATCAATGGCTGAAGGTAAACATCAATATTATCCCCCGGACTTTTAGGTCCATCAATAAGAGTGGAAAGTAATATAAATTGTTGCTTCATACAAATCCACGGAGGAAGATTATATGGAACCAACACCACGGGCCATGTGCTATGAGTTGCACCAACCATAGACTTGAATGGATTGAAACCATCTGCTGCCAATCCCAATCGGACATTACGAACATCTTTAGCAAAGTCGGGATGTCTCTTATCAAAATCCTTCCATGCATGAGAGTCTGCCGGGTGGGATAACATGTCACTTTCATGAACTCTTTCTGTATGCCATCTCATTAAATTAGAAACTTTAGATGACATAAAAAATCTTTTCAACCTCGGTTTAAGGGGAAAGTAACGCATTTGCTTTACGGAAATCGGTTTCCCCTGTACCGCAATCTGACTTTGATGAGTCTTATTTCCCCTGTTCTCTTTCCACCTGGAAGCGCCACAAACCATACAGATATCCAAATGAGCAGTTTCATTTCTAAACAACATACAGCTGTTTGCACATGCATCTATAGTCTCATATGTAAAACCTAAGTTCTCTGTCAACTTACGAGCATAGTAATACGACTCAGGAATCTTAGCGTCGACAGGAAGAACTTTTTTCAATAAAACCAAAAGCATGTCGAATGATGTGTCTGAACAATTATTCAAAGTCTTCAAATGCAACAACTCCACGATAAACGACAGTTTATTGTAAGAAGTACATCCAGGATATAATTCTGTTTTCGCATCATCAAGTACTTCATAAAACCTCCTCGAATCACGATCTGCACCAGAGCGAAGATTTATCTCACCGGTCTCAAGATTCTGGATGTCAATGCCTTCAGGATCAAACCCACGTACCATTTCAGTAAGCATTTCATGCATTGGATCAGTCATCCTTGCATCAACATCCATCTGAGCTGCATCTGTATTTTGACAATGAATATATTCTTCTCCATGACGAGTCCAACTCTTATAATTTTTCAGAAATCCATTAAAGAAAAGGTGCTCACTCACAGTATCTCGTGTGAATTGATATCTGTTAGCACATTTTCTACATGGACAACTAATATAGTCACTTTCAAATCCTCTCGTGAAGTCAATAAACTGCATAATGCCATTGAAATATTCTCTAGACGTTCGATTTGGAAGATCAATCTAACTTTTATCCATAATAATATCTGTATAACAAACATTTACACAATACTTATTACATTTACATTTTTCAAATCAACTATATTCAAAATAAATATTAACCATTTGTTTATGAACCATTGATAAAATAATAATGTAACTGAAAGCTCATGTTACCTGATTGAGCTACAAACCTGAAAGGGAGGGGAGCCGAAGGCGGTGCTGCGAGGGAGAGGAGGCAGCGAAGGGGAGCCGGAGCCAAAGGCGGTGCGGCAAGGGAGGGGACGGGCGGCGGCGGCAGCGGGGAGCTGGAGGAGAGGAGGCGGTGAGGGGACGGGGGACGGGCAGCGAGGGGGGGGGGTGTCCGGGGTTGGGGGGGCTGTCCGAGGTGCGGGGAGGGGTGTCCGGGGTGTCGAGGGCCTGTCAGGGATGCGGGAAGGGGTGTTCGGGGTGCGGGGGTGTCCGGGGTGTGGGGGAGGGGGGCTGTTTGGGGTGCAGGGGGGCTGTCGGGGGTGCGGGGTGGGGTGTCCGGGGTGCGGGGGGCCTGCCCGGGGTGCGGGGGGGCTGTCCGGGTTCGGAGGGGGGGTGTTCGAGTGCGGGGGGGGGGGGGGGGGGGGGGGGCTGTCCGGGGTGCGGGGGGGCTGTCCGGGTTTGGAGGGGGGTGTCCGAGTGCAGGGGGGGCTGTCCGGGGTGCGGGGAGGCGTCCGGGGTGCGGGGGGCGGTCCGGAGTGCGCGGGGGGGTGCTGTCCGAGGTGCGGGGAGGCGTCCGGGGTGCGGGGGGCGGTCCGGAGTGCGCGCCGGGGGCTGTCCGGGGTGCGGGTGCCATCCGGGGTGGGGGGGGAGGGCCGAGAGGCCGGAGGGCGGCGACCGGAGGCCCGAGGGCGGTGGCCGGGGGCCCGAGGGCGGAGGGCGGCAGCCGGAGGCCGGATGGCAGGCGGCGGGGGAGGGCAGGCGGCGGGGGAGGCCGGGCGGCGGGGGAGGGCGGGCGGTTGGGGAGGGCGGGCGGCGGGGGAGGCCGGGCGGCGGGGGAGGCCGGGCGGCGGGGGAGGCCGGGCGGCGGGGGAGGCCGGGCGGCGGGGGAGGCCGGGCGGTGGGGGTGGCCGGGCGGCGGGGGAGGGGAGGGCGGCGAGGGAGAGCGGCGAGGGAGGGAGGGGGTTAGGGCGGAGGGAGATCGAGGGCGCGGGGGGGGGGGGGGCGCAGAAACCCCCCGAATTTTTTTATGTAGGTTAGCGACCGCCATTGGCGGTCGCTAATGGTAAGCTATAGCGACCGCCAATGGTGGTCGCCCGAGTCTGGGGGGCTCCATTGTCCCCTTTTCTAGTAGTGTTTCTACCGTTAGCAAGACATGGTGTTGAAGCTGTTCCGCTAGTGGTCCCCTGACACAAACACTTTCCACCTCCACCATGGGGAAGGGGGCATCATCCATTTCATTAGGATAATCCCTTATAAAAATACCAATATGATGAGTTACTTACAACAAAGGATATTTTGGGTGATAGGACACGGACCCCAATTATGACATGACATCTGTTGGAGCTATCTAAGGAGAAGTTGGTAATAAAGTAAATCCTGAAGGATATAGCCTATTCGAGATGGTTCAGCCAATTTCTGCAATAAGAAAAGGTAATGAAAAGGTCTGTATGGGGGATGCAGTGCCTGAACACATTGCATTGGGTGAAATAAGGGTTATACTAGTTGGCCATAAAGGCAGGTGAGGACCGATCATAGGTATTCTTCATAAAAGAAATCAGGGATCCAAACATATGATATGCCGAATTTGTTACCACATTCTTGATTGGGTGGATACTTATAATATGGGATACAATGATGGGAATATATCTTTGGACATTGGTGATGGATTGGATCGTGGAGGAAATGAACAAGGTCAATTTGGGAGTGCCTATATTGGCTAGGCTGCACAATATTTTGTGGTGCATCTCAAGAGGAAGTACGGCCAGGAGAATATGCGGGTTATTCCAAATTCTTCATGTATAGGTTATACCTCATTGCGGTGGTTATGAATTCCTATATATCATCCACCCTACAAGTGATGGTTTGTGTCCATCCCTACTAAATATTTCTAGAATTAGGCCTTGGATGCTCAATGAAGAGGGAATCAAACTCAAGATCGACAATTATGTAAACATCAAATTTCATCTGTTTTAGACCCCAGCTAGCTTGATGATAGATGATGAGAGAGGACCATGGTAGCATAGGGAATACATTCAAGTCATTAGGGGAGGTTTTCCAGTTTCACAGATAGATGAGAAAGACTTTTCTGAACCCAATTTGCTGCTGAGGTTTTCCAAGCAATTTAGCTTCAAGTAGCAGATTCCAAAGTGTATAAAAGGGTTTAGAAGAAGCTTCATCCTTCAAATATTGTGTATTATGTTCATGTATTCTATCTTTTGTGAGATAATTACTATCCACACACTTATTTTAATGCCGACCTATCAACAGAGTACATTGTCAATTTGATAATAGCATATCTAAAAGAAATTCTGCGGAAATTCATTTTGAAAATCAACGTAGCTAGTGTAGAGTCTGGAAAATGAGTAAGAAGATGAGGTATTTCTAGGTAATTGAGATTGGGAATAATAAAGGAAGCTATAAGGATGCGGGTTGGAACTTCGGAGGTAGGAGCATCATAGGGTGATAATGTGCCTCCTCCTTCTGAAGAGAGGTGGTCCCATGGGCGGCCTTGTAGGCTAGCTAGGAAACTCCCAAGGATGTAACTAAGACAACATTTAAATCCAACTACCAATTCCATTTTCCCAACTCTATGGTCTCCCTAGAGGATTATGTGATAATAGATGTCTACTAAAGATCTATGGTGGAGACTGATCCACACTGGGCATGATCTACCATATGTAGGGTATATTCAAGTGGTGGAGAAGGTGAACATTCATTATCGACATGTCTACCTGAAATCCATTGATATTTATGCTTTCCAATGTGATGGTATGAAGAACCACATATTCTTTTGAATGTGATGCTTGGCTAGGAGAATGACCCATAAGAACTAACATCCAGGAATGACGATGATGATGAAGAAGGAGAAGAAGAATAAGAATAAGAATAAGAAGAGGAGGAGGAGTAGGAGTGAGAAGCGTAATCCAGGAGTAAGGGACCTAGAATTGAGGGACCTCAAGGGACAGTGGACTGCCCAGGAATCCCATGTGAGAGTTTTGAAATCATAGGATCTGAGGTAGAACTAGTCGAACAGCTCAAAGTGATTCTCGACTATTATCTATACTGGTCTTTATTTTTTCACCAATTGAACCCATTGTCAAAAATTTCCCCTGTTCAGGAACTCATCGATGATAATAGCCATGAATATCCCCTGTAGGGGATGAAAATGTATCAATGAACATAGAAGGATGTCCCCATGAAGCTTCACCTGGAACAGAACTAGGATGGGGACCGAACACAGTTGCAGTGTTAAAAGGGATAACCACGATTGAAGTGGTTAGCAATGATCCAGAAGGAAGGTCTGAAATGGTGACAATAGGGTCTCAGGCTATTCCATCCATTTAGAAGGAGCCATTGCTAATCATTGAATTAACAAGTGCTGAGGGATCCCCTATGGTGGCAGCTCCTGCCATGACTCAGGAACTGGATACCACTGTTCTTGCCTCTTCTATGTTTCTAACTTTGTAGGATCACATCCATTATTGTGGAACTCGACTAACCATGTTATCAATTATAAATTCAATGAATTCGTGATTAGAGGCTCAAAAAATTGTTTATTTCAGGACATCTTTAGTAGATATACTAGAAACTGAACTAGTCCATACAAAAGCAATCATTAAAATTTGTCTTTCCCTAGCTATAATGTCTTGGATTCCAATGCAGCTCAACTGGTTCCCCATAGTTAGTTGGACACATGGACTATATAGAATTTCCCCAAATGCTAGAGGATTTCGACTAACAGTGAGGGCCTAGGGTGACATAGTGGGGAACCAATTCCATTATTTGTATAGTGTAACACCATGGAATCAATAATAATACAATATTGGTAAAACTAAACCAAATATGACTAAAATTAGAAGCGTAAGACTGAGAAGATAAATGATAAAAGAATAATTCCATAAATAAATATAAAAAGCATCGCAATCCATGGATAATTCTCATTCCCTCTTACTCCTAAATTGAATATCATGAACTAGAAAAATGGTGCTTTCTGTAATCAACCCTGATAATCATATAATCAGTTTGGGCCCAAAAGAATGACCTAAAAGTGTGTGAGACTAAATTCCAATATGAAAAAACCCATGATCTGTTCAGATCAATCAGTGAATATATATATAACAATCAATGTACAATAGTGAAATTAGTAACTAGAAGATACTCAAATGTAAACATTTCTACAAGTTAGCACAACAAATGTATTAGTAGAGCATCTAAGAAAGTATTAGTGAAGGCTAAATCTAAGCTTCTTCATTGTCTTGGAAGACGCATCATATATCATTCCATTCTTTATTCAGTTCAAATAAAAACTAATCATGTCTATTACAAAATGGCTCACTCACGAAAATTTAACGAAAAATGAACACTCACCCTCAGGCATAACAAAACTGCACCCTCAGGCATAGAAAAACCTTGCCCTAGGTCATAGAAAAACCTCACCTAAGGCCAAGAAAAACCACCCCCATAGGCATAGAAAAACAAACCAAAGGAAACCAATATATAAAATCAAGGACCCACCTCATAATTCTTGGCCTTTCAAATACTCATTTGGGATAGATTTATAACAAGATGCATGGAAAGTAAACTATTACATGGTTTCTACAATAATAACTCATGTTACAAGGCCTTTAATTGACTAATTTCTATTTTAAACAACCGATAATAGGGAATCAAATGCCTGACCATAGGCATCCTAGTCCAAAATGGCTAACATTGGTCATCTAAGGGAAACACACCCATATGGTGGCCCTTAATCTAGGTGATCAAACATTATCATGGTTTAAAAAATCTAAACTATTACCAAATCAAAAATAGAAGAGAATGATAGAAAAATATCAATCAAGAGACACACTAATAGTGGGCGAGAGGCACTATAGCATATATATTCAAATCAAAAACTAGCGAAAGGCACAAAACCACCAACCACGTACCCATACAACTCTCCTTGTCTAGAGTCGGGCTTCAATTTACATATATAAAAAGAGAATAAAATAAAAAACTTTCATAGCTAGGATAAGAGAAGAAATCAAGAATAAAGGCTCATGTGGAATCTCGCACTCACCGAGCGGATTTGAACAGATCTAATGGTGTTCGAATTTATTGTCATAAGATAAACAAGAGGAAAATTCTTGATAGGATTGCTTGGTCACACTTCCAATCGAAGGAGGTCTTGTTTCTGTATGTCTGTAAAAAATGATGCTACTACAGGATTTAATAAAAAAAGTAAATTACATGATGTGTACTAGAACATATATGATGATTCCATACAAATCCTAGCCAAGTCATCACATGGTAATGTACTAGGATTTCATGGCATGAAACCATCTTTAAACAACTTCTCCTTGGAAATACACGTCGTGTAACTCCCAATCACATCATGTAACGGGCCTAAATGTATCCTTTGATCTCTTTTACCTCCATTTTATTAAGTAAAGACATAAGTGGAAAGATATGTACCTCAAAGGAAGAACCTTGTTCCTACAAAATTCTCCCCTTATAGCAATTCATCACAGAATTTCCATCAAAGGGCGGTGGAGGAACAACTGAGAATAACTTTGGTCGTCACGATCATATGTCATCCTCCTTCTCTGAGTTCTTATCCTTCACTCGATCATGATACCATACCACTTGTACAAAATGTACATTTAAATAATAGAGAACCTTCATGGAACGATCCATAATATGAATAGGATTCTCCTCAAAGGAGGGATATTTCTACAACTCCACTTCATCATGATAAAAAGTGTGAGATGGGTCTGAATGATAGAATCATAGTTGGGATTCATTGAAGACATGATGCATGGATCCGTACCTCTAAGGTTACTACAACTGATAGGAGACTGGCCCGAATCTCATGGTGAATTATTACTCTGTCTCTCGATCCTATTGTATCCCCACATCTGGGAAACACGTAGGGAAACTCGATCCCCAACCTCTAACTCTAGAGGTTGTCTACGGTGATAGACAAAATATTTCTAAAGAGACTGCATAGTAGGCATTAACTTCTGAATCATCTGAACCTATTCAGTGGTATCTACGATAAGACTAGGTCTCAGCATAGCTTTCTCTCCTACCTCTATCATTCATAGGGGTGATCTTCATGGAGTACCATACAAAGCCTCACATTGTTCCATATTATAAGTATGCTAAAAGCTAATTTTTTTTGTAAAAATTAATAAAGGGTGTGTGTTTCTCCCAAGAACCCCAAAAATCTAGGACACTTTCCCATAGCATTTCCTTTAGCACCTGAATCATGCTCTCTCATTAGACATTTGTTTGGGGGTGGTAAGATATACATAGAATCACCTATGTACACAGCACCCTCTGTATCCCTTTCCACAAATAAAAAGTAGATTGGGCATCCATATTTGATATAATAGAATGTGGAACCCCAAATAGTCATACAGTCTTAGGAATGTACAACATCCCTTGCTCATCAACACTAATGGATTCCTTGATCTATAATAAAAGTGAAACCACCGTGAGCCTTTCAAGATCAAGTCATACGACGTAATTACCATGAAACCTCAAACATTGGAAAACCCCCCACAATGCACACCCTTTAGCGTCCAAGCGATGTTACAGGTGTGATTTCAATTATCTGGCTAAACCCAAACACAACTAAGGTCATATTAGTGGCCTCCAAGAAAAGGATGGTCAAACCCCAATCGAACTAATCAAAAACAGTCACACAATATTCCCTCAAAAGACATTGGAGTCTTTCACAACACACCCATCATAAATTGGTGGAGTTTTCAAACTAGATCACTCAAACTATACATGAGGAATAAGATGGATAATGAGTCAAACTATCATTGTATTACTTCTCTCAAAAAATCCTGGCTTAGGAGGTCGTTGTTTTGCAATATAAAAACAACACCTTCCCCCAAGGAACCACTCGTTCCCAAAAAACATATTCACCAAGCCCATACATATATTTTGGTGGATCTTCTTTGATAATAAATCCACATATCATTAAAAAGGGTCATGGATTAGCATGAGTAATGTTGAAAACCAAATCCATCTCACTAGAATTATTACCCTTTTTAAAGAATCACATCTGACCAAAACTATAAGTCTCAGATAACCACATATTGCTCATCCCGAAGTACATGGAACTCATAAAGGTGGTCCAAAATACCTGTTACAAGTGAGACTTTTGTACAAGGATAGAAGACCACATAAGAAAACTGACTGAACCTAGATCAGTATCCGCATGGAGGTCACATCAGAGAAAGTGGTAGGCATCCAAAGTGTTTTCATGGTGTTCATACACAGGAGCCCAATTATCACTCAGGATTCTACAAGACTCATTAAAAACCAGACATACAACACAAAATACCGAAAGAGATCATGAATTAGCCCAACAACTTTCAATTGTAGAGAGACGTATAACTAATGCTCTCTTAGTAAATCCAGGATGATGACAAGACAGCGGACAAGCTCGTCTCTTAAAGAATACAACACAAAGATTATTTAAAGGATTACCAAAAAAAGGATAGTCAATCCACTGATGGTTAACCTCCTAAAATAAAGTTGGCTTCACTTTCCTACACATCGTTATTTAATCCACCATAATTCCCTTATCCCAAGGAATTCCTTGATAGATCATTCCTAACCACCGAGGTACATCTACAATCATTAGTGTCAAACAAGGGATATGCACAAATCCAATCACAACAAAATCGAGCTAACAAGAAAGAATTAACATGAAACAAGACTCACAGGCCTCAAAGTAATTCATGTAGAATCGACCATTTCTGAATAGTCCTTGATTGTGATATAACTACTTGGAAAGAACACATTTATATAGAACTGATGTGATGCTCCCTACCTAGGAGTGTCATAAATGCTGATAAGAAGGACTACCCACTCTCAAATTCACTAGTCAAGAACTTACATAAATTCACGATGATTGTTCAAGGAATCATGATCATCAGGTCATATCAGTTGGACTAAAATCTGAAATTAAACCCACTAGCATGTTAAAACACATGAGTCCCAAAAGTCCTCCCGATAAGCGGGGAAAATTCCTTCAATAAATATTAGGTTATTATACTTTTTAGATAACCCTAAAACATACCCAATAGATCAACACTCAACCATTTAACCACGTCAATGTCTCATTTTAACATTTAACACTTGATGGGTACCACATATGTAAACATATAATACCCCAAGTTTATAAGAGAAAACATAACATTTTGGGAACTATTCATACGATATCCACCCTATGCACCCTAGTATCAGATTGATAATATAGTAATTGGTTCAAAATATCATCATCTAAACCACCATTTACATGGATGGTGATATACTAAGTCACTGATCGTTTAAGGAAAGGGAGGTTCACACGACCTCCTTAGTAGCTGTCCATTCTCGAGGCATGTCTAAACGGATGAACCGATCATTCCTCAATTCCCATTCCCACATCAACAGTCAAGATACAATGATCACTCATTTGAACAAGTGTGTTATCTTTAAAAAATCTAAATTTCTTACTTGGTTCAAAAGAACCTGCAGGGCACCAATGTCAGCAAGCGCATAGTGGAAAACTAGAAAAAATCTATAAGGGTGATGCCTACCATGTTCTATCCCCCTATTATTCATAAGAATAGAACCCATCAATAGGTCACACAAAAATAGATTTACTAGCCCCAAATTTCTTATCATATTGGAAAACATTTAAGAAAAACCTGAAGCACCACTATACAAAACAAGGAACTTGGAAAATCCATTAGCTAAAATCTCAATGAAAAATAGGTAAGTCTTATCAACTTACTTTTAAAACACTTAACAACATTGACATTATGTTGTAACAGAAAGTCAACATGTAATTTATTTTATAACAACTAATTCATCCTATAGGGATGTCACTAAACCAACCTGGGTCCTCAAAAGGGAAACCCAAATGCAGTTGTTTGACCATAAGAAGCATGAACACATAAACAATTTATTTCGTAAAAATCCTTTCCATGCACGTAAGCATTTGAATCCTACAGGGGATCCATGAATGAAAAAAATATGAGGTTTCCACCAATAGGGATCCTCTAAATGATACACAAGTTGGGGATTCTATAAGGGACTCCCTAGATTAGCAGGTAAGAAAAGGCATCCCTTAGGGGATCCTTTGAAACAGCATGTCTCATAGCTTCATAAGCTAAAAGGGAATGCCTCACATTGGAAATGTCCTCAATGAATTTGACAAAAGAGATATCTCATAGATCATGTCAAATCATAGGTCTCGACTAGGTTGGTCTAAACACCCCATTGATCACTTAAGCTTTGGTCTCACTCTCAGGAGATAATAGAAAACAATCGTTGGATGAAGAACCTCTCCATTTAGATAGATTCCCTAGAGCACCCATTAAGAGTCTTTAGAATTCTCCACAAGTTTCAACATCACGATATATGGGGAAAACTGCTCATAAAGGACTACTCATAGGTCTAAAACTATCAAAGGGGGATAAAATAGGAAAATACACCAAAAGGTTTTGAAAATAGTACTACACGTCGTGTAGACACAATACACAGCGTGTACCCTCAAGTTATCACATGGTTGTGTACTCCCGCTAGCCTGGGCATGTATACACCCCATGTACACAACATTATGGAATGGTACATGACATGCACACATGTCTCCCATCCTAGAAATGTTCTTTTACACGACAAGATTCACATGTGGTATGCCTATGCAATAGTACATGGTGTGTACCAAAAGTACATGATCGTGTTCTTTTCCAAGACCATTATTATGTGTCCTTATTCACACAGTTAGGAATACAATTAATTTCAACAAGGTGTATACACATAGTACACGGTGTGTACATACGGAATGTTTTCTTCCCAAACAGAAGAACACATGGCGCATTTTCATAGCATCACACACCGTGTTGTTTTGGTTTCTAGGTAGTAATCCCTTGAAACATCCCTGGAACCCCCATTTTGAAATTTCAGACAATGGTATACCAAATTTCATTCTATGAGGGCCCATAATACCCATAAATCAAAATTTTGCATCCACATATAGCACATCATAACAATTTTAAGGCCAAAACATGACCCACCATATTTAGATCAAAGAGGGTCCATACTACTTAGGGACCAAAGCCTAGAATCCATCCAATTTAACCATGACACATACCAATACACGTATTACAAAAGCTCGAATATCTATCATGGTAACTATCACAACAACATGCATAACTAGCACAACATCTATCACAACAACATGAAATCAATGATTCTCTCTAAATGGAATGGGAAGAATGTATCACATGTGATTTCCAAAGAGTTCCTATATGATGAATGAGATGGAATACCCTCATCACATCAGGATGAAACAATATAGAACCACAATGATATATATGATAAAAACACAATACAAGTGTGTCACCTAACAGTGAAATTGAATCAACTGTAACAACTCCGAATCCAAAAAAACACAATCTAATTTGAGGAAATTTAGATTTCCCTTGTACACGAGGTAGCTACACTCGGGCATAGTTTATTTCCAAACTCAATTTCCTTTCTATCCCTATATAATATCTGCAAAAATTAAGGAAAACCAAAAAATACCATACTTTGATACCAACTTGTAATGCCCTAGATCCGGATGCCACTCAAATGGTACCCTGTACCTAGTTGGCCACATGGTCTCAAGAGAATTTCCACAAATGCTAGAGGTTGATGACTAGTAGTGAGGGCCTAGGGTGTGATAGTAGGGAAACTATGCCCTCGCTGGTAGAGTATAACACATTGTAATCAATAATAATACAATATATGAAATAGTAAACACCATACAACTATAATATATATTTGATGATTGATAAGATAAAAAACAAATCATTATTCCATATAAAATATTATGCATGGTGTTATGTTCTAAGAAAACAACCAAAACCAGTAAAGTGAAAAAATACACAATATATATTCCAATAAATCAATTGGAGTGAGGAAATATATGAAGAATCACAATCCTTGGCTCAGTCCCATGCTCTCTTACTCCAAAACAAAATATCACAAACTAGTAGAAGGGTTCTTTCCATGGTCAAATTCTACAATCAAATAATCTATTTTGGCCCAAAATCAATACCCAAATAGGGAATGTGACTAAATACTAGTTGTAATCAACCTAGGATATGTGCTGATAAATTAGTGAATATATATAACAGGTAGTGTACAATAGTGAAAGTAGTAACTGGAAGATACTCAAAAGTAAATTGTTCTACAAGTAGGCGCAACAGATGTCTCAGGAGACCATTTAAACAAGTATAAGGTAAGAACGAATCAAATATTTTTCATTGGTTGGGCATATGTGTCATATATCATTCCATTTAATTATTCATAACAATGAAAAACCGAGTACTCCCATTACACCATAGCTCACTCATGACATAGTAACAGAAAGTTAACCCGGACACTCAGGCAAAGAAAAACCTTTCCATTTGGCGTAATAAACCCATGCCATCAGGCTAAGAAAAACCTCTCTATCAAGAACAGCAAAACCTCACCCTTAGGAATGGAAAAACCTCACCCACGGGAATAGAAAAACCAAACCACTAGCATCCAATATAAATAATAAAGGTCCAACCCCATAAGGATTATCCTTTTAAATACTCACATGGGCTATATTTATAACAAGAAACATGGAAATTAAAATATTACATGGATTCCACAATATTAACCCATATGAAAAGACCTTAAATTAACCAATTTACATTTTAGAAAAACTAAAATAAGGAATCAAAGTTATTCCCATAGGCATCCAAGGCCAAATGGAAAACATTGGTCGTCCAAGGGAAACACACCCACTGGGTGACCCGTAATCGAGGTGATCAAACCTAATCATGGTTTCAAACATCTAAACAATTACCTAATAAAAAATATGAAATAATAATAGACAGATATTAATCAAGTGACAGCCTAAAAGTGGGTGCGCGACACTCCGACATATATATTCAAATTGACAACGAGAGAAAGGCACAAGAACACATACCTCGTACCTATAATACTCTCCTCATCCAGCATCCGGATTAAATTAAACCTAAAACAAAGTATATCTACAAAACAATAATAAAATAAAACATTATATAACTAGTTCAAGAGAAGACATTAGTAATAATGGCTCAAGAAGAATTGAGAACTCACTGTGGAGATTTCAGTGGATCCAACTGTGTAGGAATCGGGAGTCAGACAATGAAATGAGAGGAAAATTCCTGATTATATTTCCTAGGTTCACTGCTCATAAGACGGAGGGCTCGTTTCAGTTTGTCTAAAAAAATAATGATATTCCCGATTTAATAAAAAATAAAAGTACAAAACATGTACTAGAAATGACATGAAATGTCTAAAAAATCATTTCCAGGTCATTACATGGTCATGAAATGGGATTATACATCATGAAACCCTCATTAAATGGGATGTCCCTAGTAATACATGATGTGTAAATTCTAGTCACGTCATGTAACATGCTTGAAGAAAACCGTTGATCTATATTTCATCCATTTTCTTATGTAAAAACTGAATAGGAAAGATTCATGCATCAATGGAATAACTGGGTTCTTACACTATCACTCAGTGAGCATGAATCTGCAATCATAGGTAATGTTAATTCTAGGGTAGATCTCCAGGTAGGTGGGGGTGAGGTCACTGAATAACAAAGATTACCAAAAGAGAACACTACTACTGAAATCCTTGTTATTTTTCCTAAGTACATGCCTACATATCTTGAGGAGATGAATGAATCAGATGCTGACGTGACCAGGGAGAGTCATATGATACATCACAATCCATGTAAGTTCATCAAACTATCCCTCAATCAATCGCAAGAATAATGGCTGAGTCATATGGGGTCATATCAAACATGGCTATGCTTTCTCTATGATAGAGGGTGGATTATCACCATCTTCATATAATAATCCCTGATTATATGGATGAGAAGATATGAGAGAGTATCCAACAATATTATATTGTCTGTTGTCAGAAGGAATCAGAGAATTTGCAGATGATTCTTAGTGTTGATAAGGATTTATGATTCCCTGAAGAGTAGGAATATGAATGAGTTGTATTTTTCACAACCCAATCCGAGCTCCTTAAATAGTTTAAGGCCTCATTTGAATATTCCCATGAGAATGTAATGCACGCAAGGAATAAAATTATAAAACTCCAAGATGGGAAGTATTGAATAAAGGTAAGATCTAATGAGCTCTACTCCATAACTCTTGATAAAGAAAGGGATATAAGAGAGCACAAGAAAATCATGGATCCAAATATCATAAAGTGATAGTACTAGAGTAGTCCATTGATGGGGATGATCCGTAAGGTCCATGTTTTGTCTAAACTTATGAAAAATTTATTATCCCTTATTTACTTCTCCTGAACTATGTTCATTGACTTACTATTTTCTTGTCATCATTTGTTACATTTTTTTCTACATTTCGATCATAATTGTGAAGTAACTGGTGATCAATCACTAAGCTCACATAAGTCATATCCAGTCTGAGAAATAGATTCCAGCCACATAATCCTATACTTCGTATATGATAGTTAAATCTATTCATGGAATATTTGGGGTTATTTAATTTTTTAATGTCGGTCCAGAATATTTGGGTTGAGGGAGAGACCGTAACTGGATGGTTGGGTTCCCAGAACAGCCAACTTGCCTTTCCCAACATGCTTTAATGCATGAATTTGGTAACACTAAGGGTGTTAGAGTCAACCTGAACAAGTGGAAATTAAGATTTTGAATCAAGATACCCATAATTTGGAACACAGTGATGGTGGCATGGTGAATGAGGATAAATACTGTCCAAATTTAAAACACAACATCCATATCATGTTATCCTGATATGTGGAAAAACAATTGAGGGACACCATTGACCATATTCAAAAACGTGAGGCCTATCTAGAAATGTCATATGATATATTCTGTAATGTGTTCTTGAAATTGTAGGAGACTCGAAAGGCTAAGTATCCAGGCCATTTAGGGGGTCCATTCACACGTGAAGGAGGATTAAGATGCAGATAAGGGGAATTCAAATTGTTGGGTGTATTGATTAGATTGTAGAAGGAATTCCAACACTCTTGAAACTATTCCACCATTAAGAATGCATTTATAGTTAATGTATTGGCCTGAATCAATATCAAACCTACTTCCAAATAGGACCTCTCTGGTGAGGACTTAGAATGCATCAAATACGAAGATGATAGATATGTAGTTTAATGTCATATAGTGATGACGGTGTAAGGAATAGTTTAATTTCATATTACAAGGAAGTTTCACATAGTTTTATGGTCATACTGTGTGCACTGAGGCTAACAGTTCAATGTCATGTTTCATAGACTGTAGGTTCCTAGTTTAAGGTCATAGTTTTTTGGCCGTGACCAGGGCCAATGGGTCATAAATTGTAATGAAATTGGGGCTGGTCCTGAATATGAAATGTCTATGTGTCACTATGTATCCCATAAGAATTGAA
Source organism: Viscum album (assembly GCA_963277665.1). Classification (NCBI taxonomy): domain Eukaryota; kingdom Viridiplantae; phylum Streptophyta; class Magnoliopsida; order Santalales; family Viscaceae; genus Viscum; species Viscum album. The sequence goes on from OY728119.1 coordinate 781,874,225, forward strand.
ATATTTCCCAATGTAGTTCTTTAGTTATATTCATTTTAACATCATGGATGCTGAAAAATATTTGTGATGCAATTTAGTGTCGTATGGATCTGACGCGGGAACCCTAAAAGAAAAATGTGTGGCATGGTACATAACCCAACATGAACTACGAAAAATGAAGTCCACATGTAAACCACATGTTTTTGAAGGGGGGATATGTCTAAGAGGCCATAATGATGAAAGGGGTTGTGACTGAACCTTAACTGAAGAGACTTGGTGTCACTATGTATCCCATGAGATTTAGAATCAAGACACACAGAGTTCATTAGGAAGGTAGGATAGATGTACAATACCAAAAAGATGATATCATCTCTGGTGAGAAAAAAATAGCTAATACATAGTTTAATGTCTTGAGAACTAGGACATTGAAAGTCTTAGTTTAAAGGTCATAGAGTTAAGACCAAAGGGGAGGATTCCTAAAGTCAAAATATGTGACACGGTGTCATAAAGATACCCGATATGAATGTGTAAATGGATTTCAACTCCATGTAAAAAATTTCTAAAAGAATTGAAACAGTTTAAAGTCATAATTCCTCAACTAGGGGGAAAAAGAAGCTAATTTAATCTCACAGAGTTCAGACCAAATGGATGTATTACTCTTCTATGCAGGCACAAACCTTACCCAAATCCCTAATCCCATATGATCCATGCTCTACGTAGGAAACAAGGGTGGATAAGATCTTTACGATGCATGGAAACACACAGTAGGGGATGAAGGTGAAGAGTCAAAGATTACCCCGTGACATTGGTTCATCTTCTCAGCATGCAAAGGTGAACTGAGGGATAATACCAAGGGTTTCAATGTTCTATCTGAACATGATGAAATAGAAAGGGATGTGAATAAAAAAACCAATATTTTGGGTTTAATGGGGTTGGATTAATGATTAAGGATAAATTTTGACCATATTCAAAGCACAGTATCCATATCGTGTGACCTGAGATGGGAAAAAATAAGTGATGTCCAATAGCAGACCATATTTATGATTTGAGACCTATTTGAAATATTGTTTGAGATCCTCCAGGTTGTTATCCCAAAATTGTAGGTGAGCCATAAGGATGAGCATCCGTACCACCTAGGGGTCCTTTCAGATGTGGGAAATTTTGGAGACCCAAATAAAGGGACACATGAATCCTGGAAATTTAATGAAGCCATGTTCTTGGAGGACCCAACAATCTAGGTTTGAAAGTACAACGCATATGAGAACATTGATTAGAAACATCATAGGTTGAGGGTCCTATTTAAGGGTTGACAATGTGGGATAGAGACTTGAAGAATGGGGTAAATGTGTTTTTGAACCTGGGGCTGGACCCAAGGTGAAATGTTGAGGAATGACTATGTAACCTGAAAGGGAAGGAATCAAGACATTTATAGTTCATGAAATTCCATGAAGTTAACATCATGTGGTATGGTCACAAGGGATATAGGTTTCTCAATAGAGAAATGTTAATGTAATGGAATAATAACCTGGTGTGAATGTGGAATAAAGAATCCCACATACCACACCACACTATTCATGATCCTCAGAGGGAACCTAGGCTCAAGGGCAAGCAGAAGGAATTGAAGAACCTGAGGCTAGACCTGAGGACAACTTTTCTGGGCATTCCTACATATCCTATGAGGGAAGGAATCAAGACAAATATATTTTTGGAATTTATTTCAGTTTAACATAACGTGTTAAGGACATAGAATAAAATAATATCTCACAAATGGAATGAGTATGGTGTGGAAAAAATAGACAGACGTGAATAAGGACAATAAAGCCCAATACCACACCACACGCTATCAATAGGAGACTCAAGAGAAGGAGATGGAATAAAGGAATTTTTTGCATGTTCCATGCAGTTTAATGTCATAATGGATGGAAGGGAAATTTCCTTTTAAGTTCATGAATAATGGACAACAAATGCTCTGTAATTTTATGTATTGAAATCCGGATAGAACAGTTTAATGTCGTGTAGGATGGGGGAGATCTTACATTAATATCATAGAATATAGACAATAGGATATGGATCAAATGGTTGAAAAGGTTGATCAACCTAGTGCTATACCCAAAGAAAAAAAATGTTTGGGAATTCATATGTATCATATGAAGGATAAAATCAAGACACAAGTAGTTCTTTAAATTTCATGTATTTTAACGTCATATGGTAAGGACACATACAGAAGACCGAGGTTCAAAAGGGAATGCACATGGCCAAATAAAGAATAGTCGACATGAATGAGGATAATATAATTACACGAAACACTATGAACAATCCCAAGGGGAAACCTCTATCCAAGGGGCCGGGATAAGTAGTAAAACAACTTGATGTCGGACCCAAGGACAAAATGTCCATGTATTCCAATGTATCTTTCGAGGGTAGGAATCAATCCACATGTAGATCTGGAAATTCCATGTAGTTTAACATAATGTGGAATGGAAGTAGAGGAAAGGGATTCACAATGGGATGTGTCTGGTGTTGAAAAAAAATCCCAACATGAATAAGGAAAAAGCATATGTACCACACCATAATCCTAAGAGAGAACTAGGGCCAAGAGGCTGGAAAGGTTGGGGTACCTGGGGATGGACCCAATGACAAAGTTTCTGGGTATTCCAAAGTACCCCATGAGGATGTGAATCGATCCATACATGGTTATATAAATAAAATAAAGTTTAACATAATCTGGTAAGGATTTATTAGATCTTAGTTTAATGTCGTAGATCTTGGATAGTAGAATCCCAGTTTAATATCGTGTGCATGGGAAAGAAGGGTAGGAAAACATGTATTAATACACCTAATATCTGGTACACCATAGGGATGAAGATACAGATAGAGGATAACATATGACTATGTTCTCAACATAGTATCCATATCTTGTTACAATAAATTGGAACAAACAATTCAGCATCAACCGCTGACCATATTCATAATGTGGGAGTTGTATCATATTATTTGTCAAGATCCTACAGGATGTGGTCCCACATTGTTAATTAATACATAGTTACATGAGACCATGCCACTAGGGGTCCATTAGGATGTTAATGATGATGAAGAACAAAATTAAGGGGTACGTGAAGGGTGGCAGTACCCGTGTATTTTAACGTCTTATAAAAAGTAAGAGAGATATCTTAGTTTATGGGTGTACAGCTCTAACCTGGGGGTAGGTTTACCGTTTTCTGTTTATTTTCATGTAGGATGAAAGGGATCTTATTTTTAGGTCATAGTGCTTAGACCATTTGTATTTTATCATCATTAAGGAAAACAGGGACCACTCATGCAATGTACTACTTGAGGAATTTGGAATTGGTGGGAGGAGTGATAGGCTCACCATCGATGGTGATCAGGGAGTATTTACCATTAGGGTAAACCTTGGGAATGATATAAGGTCCCTCCCATTTGGGATTCAACACAGGTGGATTCATTACAGGTATCATTGGTATTATTAGGGCCAGTACCATTTCATCTTGAATGATAAAATAGAGAAGAACATTCTTATTTAATTCTCTGGATATCTTGTTCTAATGACTCTCTATATTGTGAAAATCATAAATCCAATTTTCATTTAGATATGCAAGTTAAGACAGATAGAATTAGGATACTCTATCTTCCATCTGATGATTGTAAAAGGTAGTCTGGAGTGATGGTATCTAAATCTCAATGGGTAGGACTTCCTCTGTTCCGTACACCATGGAACTTGGAGTCACCTTGGTTGAATTATGCATCATTGTCCGGTAAGATCAGAGAGTTTTAGGGATATTTATCATCCAAATCTCCATGTTCATATTGTAACCAAGAATATTCTATGTTTTAAATTGTGTATTTTTTATGTTGGTTGTCATTCCTCATTGTAAATTCATATTTTTTGTCAATAATGGGATCATACAATTTAAGAGGGTAACAGAATTTAAGGTGCCTTCATTTCCCACTGTTTTCCAAACATTTGGGTCCATAATTTGGAATATGGAGAATTGTGTTTTTGGAAAATGTAGTTTCTTTAATGATTTATGGGTTCATATAATCATTTTCACAAGTACTAATTTAGGATCAATGCATCAAAATATGGAAAAGGCTAAAAGTGCGCGCAAGACTTAAATGTGCACAAAATATGAGGTTGTGCAGAAGAATCTTATGCGCCCAATGTGATGTCAATAGGGTTTTGTTTCTCTTAGGAGGAATATTGTGCACACTGATAAAGTAGTTTCAATAAATTTAATGCACGGTCATCTAGGCCTAAAAATAGGCAGCTACCCCCATAAAAGTCTTAAGAATTTTCCTACAAAAATCATGTTGCTTAATTGTGCGAAAGATATGCACGCAAAATAATTAGAGAGAGTTAATATTGCATGAAATTTGTTACTTTAGTCTAAAAATACCATGTATACCCTTCGGTTTAGTTGTAAAAAAGATAAGGGTTGCAAATAAATTAGGGGTTGCAAGAAAGACATCTTGCATGACAAATCCTGAAACTTGCGCGCTAGTTCATGTATTGCGTAGAAGTGTAGTGTTCAGATTCTGATGGGCATTTGAATATATGGTTTGTGTGATCAGTGCTTTCAAGTTCATCAATTCAATAATTAGATGATATTAGTTTCTTTTTCTATATAGATACAAAGACTTTAGGGAAAATATATTGAAAATACCCTCATGCCAATAAACTAAGTAAGACTTCTCCCAAGGTAGTGAGAAAGGGGGATTTGAAGGATGTGTTCTGAGTGACATGGTGGGTTATCCATAATTTATATATGGGATGTGTACCTAGTATAGAGTGAAAATGTCCAAACTCTTGTACTCCAAAACTAGTGAATATTAGTTCACTTTTTATGACGAACACATTGTCGTCGTATGCTTCTTGGATGTATCCCTTCATGGTGAACCAAGTAAAACTGTTGTGTTTTCTCTTCACACGTGATTATTTATTTTATTTTTATATACATCATAGTGGTGTAACATGTTCCTAAAAACATTGTAATAAGATCCATCACATAAAAATAAAATGTTAACACCCAGATTCACCTCACCTCTCCCATTATGTCCTAGGGTCCTGCAGTTATGACTAACCATATTCTGCAAGATATTAGAGAGTGTTTTGTTAAACCACTTTATCAGCCCATTTTTTGTGCATGATAGAGAGAGGTATGATTAGAATGGATATTTTACTTGGTATAGAATTTATTTTTCTCAGCTTCCCGAAATATTATGCCATTATTGGCGACGACGGTGTGTGGGACACTAAATTGGTGGACAATATTGAAGCTCACAAAGTCAATTATGGAAAGTGTCATAACTTCCATGAGTTTAATTGCCTTAGGCCACATGGAAAATAAATTTATATTGGTCAAGATGAATCTGAACTAGCGATCTCTCTCTAGTGGATATGTCCCCACGATGTCAAGTCCATAGACCATAATGGGACAGGAGTAATTTGTAGTGTGAAGGATCTCTAGTGGATGATGCACAAAATTAGCATGGATCTAGAATGTGTGGAACCTTTTGGTGAACTAGATTCAATCACGGACCATGTGGTCCAGAAGTATCCTATCCTTTGGATATGTGTAGAGACTTTCGGCCCTGCTTGATGAGATCTATAGGAACCAATATGTACATCGTGCATAACCCAGGGGATCTCATCTCCTTGAATGCAGAAGAGGAGAATCCCATAAAACCCACATCTATAGTGTATCTACTCCATACTAGGACCAATATGGTGGGTGAGTTGTACTGTGTTCCAGTATATTTATCATCTTCGACTCTATCAACCGAGTGATTTCCATGTTAGAGTTAATCAATAAAAGTAGTTATCCAACTAGGTGTCCCATCAAATATTGTAGTAGGGGGATACAGGTTCCCGATGAGGATGTTCCAGTGTTGATACAATTTACCTAATACCTATCATCATCATCATCTGGAGGGACGAGAGTAACAACTATTTGAATCACCACATGGATAATAAAATTATCTTGATCAGGATCAGAAAGAGGTGTGGAAAGTTTGGCCAAGGCATCGGTTCGACCGTTATGTGACTGAGGGACATGAGTAACTTGTAACTAGGAAGGGAACTTTTCTATTAGCTAGAGAGTGCACATTGAAAAGGGAATGAGTTCTATTTTCTTGATTACATATTCATCGTTCATGTTCTCGATGAACAGTTTGAAGTCCCCTATCACATACAGGTGGGGAACTTCAATTTCATGGGTCGACTCAAGACCAGTTATGATGACTTAATACTATACCTCATTGTTGGTGCATCCCTCTAATAATAAAATTGAATAGAGAAGGACAACCATTGTAGGTGTGGTGAATACATTACATAGGCATACTCTGTTGAGTCGCATATCATTGATTCCATTGTCGGTAGGCCTTCTCAAAGAATCATTGAAATGCATCTACCAACATGGTCGAACTTGTTCAACTGAAATGATGGATTCGTCTAGGATGTTATAATATAGGGACTGCTCTATGGGGGTTGGATGGGCTGAAAGTATGACTTACATTTCCTAATCCTTGATAGATTTCTGTGGGATAAACCTAATGTAAAACTAATGAAAAATCACTTCCCACCAAGCTAGACTGCATATCAATAAGGGGTGATTCAGAATGTACTTTAGTAGATCCTAAGAGGACACTAGATAAATCTCATAGTTCTAAAAATAACATCACAACTTAATGACTGTTAATTTTAGCACATGAAATCTCCTCTCGATAGAGGAATATCCGGTCTTTGTATTGAGGAGCATGTGACTGAGATAGTATAAATTATCCATTGTTCTTACATTGTTCTTTTGAGTGATAAGGGTTCAGAGCGACCATTTTAGAGCGGTCACATAAAGGAAAGTCATTTTTTCATAAATGGGTGGCTTTATAATTGTAGGTTATAGCAGGTATTGCTTAATCTCATCCAAAGTGGTCGGACACACTTCATCCCACTTTTAGTCAACACCTTTTTTCATGAGATGGGAAAAGGTATTACACCTACCGGTAATATTTTTAATGAATCATCATATGTATTATAATTGTCCTTGAAATCATCAGAGCTCCTGAATTTTTCTCAGAGGAGGTAACCAACTAATGGACTTGATCTTCCCTGGATGGATCTTAATGCCACTATATTTAATGACAATGCTAAGATTCATTATAGGGATAACCCTAAAGGCACGCTTCAAGGGGTTTATCTTCGGATAGAGGGAAAAAAGTAATCAATACACATTCTCAAGATATCTTAGATGATTCTAATGCTTGTATAATTTTACCACCATATTTTCCATGTATCATTCCACTAATATCTCAAGGTTCTTCTTGAATACGCGGTTCATGGAATGTTGATAGGTGGAGGAATCATTTTTCATACCAAAAGAAATTACTTGGTTACATATAGTACCTTGTGGTGATCTGAGGGTGGTATAATCTTCATCCTCTGGATCCAGTCAGATTTTATTATATCTAAAATACCGATCAATGAAGTATTAAGCATGGAATCTAGTGGTAGTGTTAATCAACAGCTTTGTTGCTGGAAGGGGAAAATCATCCTTCAGACAATGATGGTTGAGATCCCAAAAGACAATGCAGACTCTAATCTACCTATTCTTCATTCGGACATGAATGATTTTGGCTATCCATTTTGGGTACTAGACTTGCTTAATAATGTTTCATTTAATGATCTTATAAACTTCATCCACAACCATGGAACCATGAGAAGTGTTCATCTTTCTAGGAGTCTATTTGACCCCAAGATGGTTCGTCGAGAGACCAAGGTGGTGGATGGTGAAATGAGGATCTAGTCCCGGTATCAAGTTGTTTCTCGAGGAAAATACAAATTGATGATGATTCAATATATTCACATACTATTTTTTATCTTCCTTTGGCATAGCCACATTGATTAGTGTTAGTATTGGATCCATCTTATTACTAAGGTTCACCTATATTAACTCATTAGGGATGGCAGAGACACCTTCCTCAAATGTGGGTGGATGGTCTTCCATGTCCGCTTCATCTTCTATGATCAGAGGATCATCAAAAGAGGGAAATAATTCTACGTAGTTTCATCATGACGGAATTCCTATGCCGACCTAAGAGGTGGTGGAATACTCGTTTGGGAACTCCTGAGCTACCAAAACCATGGAGATGAAATTTGTCGATCTGATTCCATCCGGCCTTCGACCAAATATTCCATTCTTGATAATATCAAAGTAGTAGTGGTGCATTTTCTTTATCCAGTTCAACCCAACCAAATGAAATAAGCAAGTCAGCCATATTTTTGGTACCATGTTGTGAACAAATCGATACCTCATATGGCTAAGGGGCTCTAGGAAAACATGATCCTGGTTATTGTAGGAGTATGAAGATATCTTCCTACACTCCATCTACCTTGGAACGTGCTTTCCCTTTTTCCTAGATATGATGAAGCAGTGTCCCATTTCTAGGGTCTTGGCCTCCAATCGGTGAAATGGGAAAATGTATGAATCATCTAGGTCTTCCCATGGGTTGTCCACAATGATAGTACGCTCAACCTCATTGGCCTGAATCTAATTGTCCTTGATCTTGTAGTAGTTTTCATCCAGGTAGCAGGCTTCAGAAAATAAAAAGGGAGACTCATCACCTTAGAACATGCACACTCGACCATTACGGGAGTGCATAAGTCGTTTTTGATACGTTTAGGGGACTACCGCATGTACATTGATCCAAGTTCTACCCATCATCATATTATAGGTGGTGTCCCGAGAGACAAACATGAACTCTTTGCTTGCAATTAGACCACCAAATTCGTTCTTCAAAAAGATTTTGCAAACCAGAATTTTCTCTTTCCTATCATAACTTTGAATATTCATGTCATCGGGAGCCATATCTGGTTTAGACAGCCCCATCTTGTTGAGAATTTGGGATGGGATGAGATTAATCTTGGAACCCATGTCAATTAGATAAAGATAGACTCCCACGCCATTATAAGGTAAAGTGATGTATAGGGGGTAGATGTGACTCTTTATGGGGGAATCATCATCTTCTCTAGAGAATGAGATGCTAGTATGACATTTTTCATGATCAACTTCCTCATCATGGAATGCTTCTACGATTTCTATCTCTATCTCAAACTAGAGGGGGTTCTTCAAAGCCTCTCTGAGGGTTTCACGCATGTCTGATGATAGGAATAGATCCTCGAGAACTGGTAGCATTATAAGAATGAAGACATGGTGCTTAAGTACATCATAATTTTTCATGAGGTTCACATTTCTTATCATAGAAGGTTTCTCAGCTGCAGGAGTCATGATGGTTGATGTTGGTCTAACTGAAAGATTCTGGCTAGTACTGGGAATGTCCTGCTACTCAATTGTTTAAATGTGTAGAGTGGACGCCTTTTGATACCCATATGTCTATGGTCTATCCAAAACTTAATGTGTATGATTCTATCATGTTTGTGGTCTCTCTTACAGATCTTGCATTATGAACGATGGTGGGGGTGAATCTGACGTGACAGGATGAGAATGTTGTGTGTGTTAATCTCTACAATGGGCCTGGTATCTAGTCTCAGTTGCATGAAAAAAATGTCTAGGATAAATTTCATGAGAATTCTCGTGATTCTAATACCCACGGATTGGTCGATTCTAGCATCGATTGGGGACGTTACTAGGGTATTCATGTCACTCCACATCTTTAGGTACAATTTAAGGTTCCACCAATTTGATGGTATTCACCAATGCATAATCCTAGTCATCACTTAAGGATTCTTCTATTGATAGGGAAATTTTAGTGGAAATATCCATCTCCAGGGGCATGAAATCACTATGATTATGGTACGGATTTGGAATAGGCAGAGGTCTCCGATATACCTAGTTTTGTTTGCACCTACTTCCCCAAGAAGGAAAAAAATCGGATGTCGATGCGGAAGTAGTGGATGGGGGGTGGAATATCTAAATCTGAAGGCTCGGGTTGATTGAAATGGCCACAAATAATATCCTGGGATATAAAAAAAACCTTTCATGTTATGTTATCATCATACTATGGAGACCCACGGTGAGAGACATGTTTCCGTTCACCCCCCACTATCACTGTCGAGATTTGTAAACACACATGCCACATATGCTAGGGTCGGACCCAATCTGACTACATTGTTGTCAATATGATCTGGGACCCATTCTTTTAACACATAACATTACTTGAGAGTGTTCCCAAGGAACCAGTGATAGGGTAAGTAATTTGGAATATCAGTGAGATTTTCCTCTTTGGGCCTTGTGCATTCCCATAACCATGGGATTCCCTAGTCTAAGGCACTTCGAATATAGTTTGGGACCTGGGCCTCATTGAATTAGTTGGTCCAGTTTATCTGATCTAGTAAATTGTATCTAGGATCCTAGAATTGACTCAGGGTTGGAGCCTAGCGATGCGGTGGAACCTATTTTCCTTTCCACAGTGACAATAGTGTGTTACGTGGTGGAACCTTCTGAATTTGAGGCATGCAATTCTAAGCTAGAGTCTGGTCTTGAGGTGTTGGCCCTTGGAGAGGATGTGGAATTGGATCTCCCGTTAACAATTCCATCTCCCTTGGGGACTCAATTTGTGCAAAATCATTGGCCACATTCTTGGATACTCTACTTACGATAGCTACAAGAGGCAACAGATGTGCCTTCTTGGCTTGCTGCAATGCCTCCTCTAGGTGTTGAGCCTTGTCATAGAAATACTAGAATCAACCCTGGAAGTTTTGAGTGATGATTGAAGGAAATATTTCAATCTTTATATTCCCTACAGATATTTCTAGAAGCTCTACCTAAGTCAGCATTATATCGAGTGAATATGTGAGGCCCATCCACCTGGTGAAAAGGCATGCGACTCCCTCATCCAACCTTTTCTTTCACTTGATGAGGACATCAGTACAAGTCTTTCATGTGGTTGAAAAGAACTATTATAGAACATTCCTTTGATGATATTCCAAACCAGCTATGTACCTAATGGGTAACTACCTATAAAAGAAGAATGTGGGTCTATCTAGTGACTTTAAGAAACTCTAGTGCTTAGCTGCTTCTTGTTGTGATGTATTTCCCAGAATAGGTCCATAACATGAAATAAATTGGGTCAGATGTTGTAGAAGATATCATGTCCATTGAACGGGGATAATGTAGGATTTAGGAAACCTATGGGTTATGGAATATCATCCACCCATGCTAGATACAACTTACTATCAGGCAGGATTTCCACCTTTCAGTTCTCATGAGCCTCAAGGTGGGAAATAAGAGTAGCCATCAGATTATCTTGATGAGGATTCCAATCATGATGATGTTCCCTAACTACTAGACCATTGAAAGGTTCATCAAAGTGGTAAGTGGGTATATTGTCTCATGGAGTGGCTAGTGGAATGATTTGAGTGACCCCTGGAGGGTCTTACTAAGTGGCCGGTGAAACCTAATGAGTGGCCACTATGACCTGAGCCTTATCTTGAAGAAGGTTTTCGCATAACATAGGTGGATTCTGTGACACATAACAGGGTATCTCTTTGTAAAAACAAACCTTGACCCTGTCTAACTGGGCAGGTTTATTTAGGTCACCTGGGTGCAATTCACCCAGGGAAGCTATTACTACCCATTATGCCCTATTCTAGGATTACCATAATCTAGTTTCCATTCTGTGGCACATTTGGTGAGGATGTCATCAACCATCCTTTTTCTGTTCTATGATATTTTTACCCAACTCCACCTTTTCAGGACCATACTCTATTTTATGAACTAATCTAGATGGTTCAGGGAGGTTGTTGGTCCTAGAAATATCTTTACCCTTATTGGGGTCTCAACCTAGAGGTAATGATTTGGAAGGTTCAGGAAAGCCAAACAGAGTTCTTTCTTGTGGAGTGTGGACTCCCTCTAGGTCCTCTAGGTGTTGTGAATTCCCATCATGATGTTCCTATTTTGGAAGGCCCTGTTCCAATTCCACCTTTTAGTTATATGTCATGAAAGACCCTATTTTCCATGAAAATTCTCAAAAGGATGTCCTCGATATCACTGGGTGAACCAGGTTGGCGCAGGATAAGACTAAAATACAAGGCAGTGTACTACCCCCATCCAAGGATCTGGACAGGCAGGGAACCCTCCATTATAACTTTTTAGTGAACTTTTAATCTCTAAATGCATTGTTGTTGGAGGTTCCGGTGATAACCAAGCGATGTCGGGTTCTTAGAAACATGGAGTGAAACTAAATCTACTAGGAGGCACTGATAGCTCATTTCGTCGAAGTGTTCCCAGATTTTTGGGTAAGATAACCATCAATGATGGAGACATAAATTCATCTTCTCTAAGGTTCAGCAGGTGTACATAACCTTATCTTGGGTGAGGGACTCTGGAATTTTGAATCTTATAGTTTCAATCATCTAAAACATATCGGGGAGATGGTCCTCTGTGAGAATTTACCACAAACATGTTGGCTCAGACTTAGGATCTAGCCCTTGGTTTTCCCATTTATCAAATGGGGGTGGATGAGGGGCCGGTAATAGAACTGATGTGGACCATTGCAGTGGTAGGATAGTTGTGGGAGATTATGGTGCATGAGCTGACAAACCGCTGCATGTTTTTCTATCATTTGTAGAAGGTACTGATTATATCACCACATCCCTGTAGGACACGGTGTTCACTTCTAATTCTTATATAAAGTTTTCAGTTGTTGGTAGTGGATTAGGGTGGTTCTCATGGTCGACCTATCCCCAGAATATTACTCTCTGACCTCTTGATGAAGTAGAGAAAAATCCTAGTGATGACAGAGATGATTATACAACAAGACCCTGGAAAGTATCCATATATTCATCCTCATGTATTTATCTGTGTATGAATTTGGGTATCCGGTGCATCTCTATTTCTTTTAGTACAAGGTTGAAACGCTTAGTTCCTACCCCAAAATCTAACATAGTGGATTGAGATGAGGGATCCATCAGTGAATTACACTTTGTATTAGAGTCTAAAATTTTGATGGTCCTTAATGTGATCTGAGGTTTCTCAGGGTTCTTCCTCTAGTGGTGTCGACCCTCCCTACTACATCGAAGTGGTTCTTAATGTCAGGTTAGACCTTCAACATGGGGAGGACTACTGCTTTGGTGAGTCGGGGTGCAAGGTTCACCTGTGAAGTTATAAAATGGAACACAGGGAGGACCTCTATGGTTGGGAATGCTAGAGTGTGTAGGGTCTTCGCTTGTGTTGGAGATGAATCAAGGAGGAACTTCCCATTGATAGCCCGAATTATGGGGAGAACCTCCATACCTGAGACCATGGTCACAAGGAGGACCATAACGTCATTAGTCAACCAGATGGGATGGACCTCTGCCTGGATTGATGATGGTAGTACAGAGAGGACCTCCATACCACAAATAAGACTGGGGAGGACCTCAACTCTGATTGGAGATGTTATAGGGCAGGACTCCAGGGGCTACTAGGATCTCAATCCTGATCGGGTGTAGTGGTTACCCTGCCCTGTAGTGATAGAGAGCTGATAAAACATTTCTGTGTTGGATCAGGCTGGTGAATCCATGGAAGATGATTCCCCATGGAGTACATATTCTTGAGATTGTGCCCAACGATGATGTATGGTTAGCCGGTCTATGGCCGGTTTTGCAGGGGTATGGAGCACCTGCACCTTATCCTGTGGGATTGGCTGGAGGCATTACTATGGCCTGGTGGGAGCCTTCCTTGAAAGTCCCATGGTTGAGGTCATATCCAAGAGCACTCAGATACCACTTAATTCATCAGTGAAATGTAGTGAATCAAAAGTGAATTTTGGGGAGAGGATCCCAAAACAAATGAAGGTCAGAGTGGGGAGTAGTTTCTCCCTACACAGCCCCAGGGGGCAGCAGTGTTAGTGGAGCATAGAAGCCTCCAAATCATGACAGACCATATCTTTCATTGGTATGACCCATCCTATTCAAACCGTTGTACTAGAGTATAAATCACCCTAATTTTAATAAATTACGAGGGTGATATGGGGAGTGGGGGATAACAGATATGGTCCTGGGGGTCGTCGTAGAATAGATGAAGCCATGTGGGATAAAAACATTTGTATTGTCCATGCCCCTACATCTTTATGGGAGATGATCAGTTTCTTGCAGTTGTAGCTTGAGTCCTGAAGAGTAGGTAAGTCAATCAATCAATATAGATAGAATGAAAATGATTACCAGTTCCCCAGTGTTGTTCAGTCTTCCATAGAAAGATATAGGTAACCATGCTGACAACATCGCAGACCGGGATTCCCAACGATTAACTACACCATATCCGGATGAATTTCATGCCAGGTCTACTATTTTCATGGAGGCATCTTGCACCAATTACCTGGATTCATCTTCAAGATCATATTCTGATGCCCCGAACACTACTAATTCACACATCAAAGGGAATAATTTCACGTCAGGTTTACCATTTTACTTTTTGACTCTTTTTTTAGGGTGTGCATCAGTCTGTGGGGACGTGATGATTGTAACCCCACATTCCCTATCTCTAAAGGTGGTAAAAATTCAATAATTATTTGGAGATGTATTCTCTCTGATCAAAATGGGATGATACGATGTCAGTTCCTTGTACCGTGTATTTCTCCTTATAATTCATCGTCTATTCTGGGTCTACCTTAATGATTAAGATATTGTTTTTAAAACTCACCCTAATTCCATATCTTTCTGGATGCCGAATAATTACCCTACTTCATTCAAGACATTACCACATGTTTCATGTTAAGGATACAACCTTTGGTTAGGGGATTAGTCAGGTTGAGTCATTACTGGTGTGTCTGGATGTAGAGACACTAGTACAACTAGATTTTCCCATATCATAGGGATTCTAGAGGGTGTGGAAACATCAGGAATACCATGTCAAATATAGGGAATTATATGTCGAAGGCGTGTATGTAAGGATTTTCTCAGCTTACTATGGTCAACAAAAGGTATCACGCAATTTTAACATCTAGAAGAAATAGATCAGACTGATCAGAACATTAATGGGAGTGGATCAGATGGGAATATCCCTATGAGGGATCACCTAGAATGTTTACCTGATGGATGTGTCAAAATGATTATAAGAGAAGACCCATGGTAGTATGTCCCAAAAAGGGGAATATTTCATGCCATAGAGACTGATCTAGACTCCAAAATGAGTAGATCATAGAATTGTGGGTCGTAGAAAAGGGGACATCAATGTTTAACATTGGCTGAGATTGAACCTCCCGGAGGCAACCAACTTACCCTTCATAGGAGTCTTGGATCAAAATCCATGTAGTTCGAATGGGTGGGGAATGGAATTGGGGAGTACATAACGGACAAAAATGTAGGAGCACTAGTAGAAAAATGATTTATAACGTCACCAGTTTGATGTCGGTTTCTTATAAACCGACATAAATATTTTTTGTGGTGAAATTTGGCATCGGTTTTTAAAAAAACCGACGCCAAAAAGGAAAAAAAATTGTTTTGGCGTCGGTTCTTAAAAAAACCGACGCAAAAAACTAAAAAAAAAATATTTTGGCGTCAGTTTTTATGAAAATCGACGCCATAAAATTTTAAACAAAAAACTTTGGCATCATTTTTTTAACAAACCGACGATAAACATTTAAAAAAACTTTTCGCGTCGTTTTTTTTTTAAAACAGACGCCAAATACAAAAAATAATTTTTTTGGCGTCGGTTTTTAAAAAAACCGACGCGAAAAGATAAAATATATTTTTGGCGTCAGTTTTTATGAAAACCGACGCCAAAAAATTTGAAAAAAATTACAGTGTTTTTTATATTTCTATAAGCTTTTATTTGACTAGTCATGGAGCAAAAACGGAGTTATGGATTAAAAGTTATGGATGTCGGAATTTGACCTTCTCTAACAGAAGTCTTAAAGAAGTTCAACTTTCAAAGGCCATAACTTTTAATCAATAACTCCGTTTTAGCTCCACGACCAGTCAAATCAAATATTAAGAAATTATCTATAACACTGTAACTTTTTTTTTTGGCGTCGGTTTTTATGAAAATAGATGCCAAAAATATATTTTAGATTTTTGCGTTGGTTTTTTTAAAACCCGACGCCAAAAAAATTATTTTTTTTTGGCATCGGTTTTTAAAAAAACCAACGCGAAAAGTTTTTTTTAAAATGTTTAGCGTCGGTTTGTTAAAAACCGACGCCAGAGATTTTTTTTTATCTTTTTGGTGTCGGTTTTTAAAAAAACCGACGCGAGAAATGTATTTTTTTTAACTTTTTAGTGTCAGTTTATTTAAAAAACGACGCCAAAAAAAATATCGATTGACATTTTTGGCATCTGTTTTCTAAAAAACCGACGCCAAAAGACCAATGTAAATACTCTTTTACGTCGGTTTCAAACAAAACCAATGCCAAAGAGTAACGCGGGATCAGAATTTCAATTTTTTTAACAACGCGCGTTTAACTTTTTAAAATCCCGCCTACATTTTTGTACAACGCAATTGAAAATATTTCTGTTTACTATATATATATCCAGTTTCTCCTTCGTTCATCATTTTCAACATCTTCGATTCAATCAATATTTCAATGCGACTTCAATCGTTAATTTGAACACGGTGCATATTCTATTCATTTTTTTTATTTATTATTATTATCCTTCATTTCTAAACAACTCGATTAGCTTTCTTATAATGATGATTCATTCTCATTTCTAAATACAAGTTATATGATGATAAAAAACATATCGTTTCGATGGAAGCCCCTAAAACCATTGAAATATGTTTGAATTATTATGACTATTTTATTTCATTTGGTGTATATGATTTTAATTTATGTTTATCATGTTTTCTTTAAAACGAGTTGTATCAATCAAAACATTGATAGGTTCAACTTTTGATGGCGATAACTTTTGATCCGTAACTCCGTTTTAGGTCCACAACCTGTCAAATCAAATCTTAGGAAATGATCTAAAACATAGAAAAATAATTTACTTTTTGGGGTCGGTTTTTTTAAAAACCAACGCCAAAAATATTTTTTTTCATTTATGGCGTCGGTTTTTTTAAATAACCGACGCCAAA
The DNA here is from genome assembly GCA_963277665.1 of Viscum album. Classification (NCBI taxonomy): domain Eukaryota; kingdom Viridiplantae; phylum Streptophyta; class Magnoliopsida; order Santalales; family Viscaceae; genus Viscum; species Viscum album. The sequence goes on from OY728119.1 coordinate 781,891,225, forward strand.
ACTATTTTTTTTTAAATTTTTCGCGTCGGTTTTTATGAAAACCGGCGCGAAAAATGATATGAATTGGTTTTTTTGGCATCAGTTTTTTAAAAAACCGATGCCAAAAAACAAATTTAATTCATTTTTCGCGTCGGTTTACAAAAACCGACGTCAAAATTCATATTTTTTACGTCGGTGACTTCGACGTCGGTTAAAACCCGACGTCGAAAATAAAAAACCAACGTTAAAAACCATTTTTCTACTAGTGGAGAATGATGTGGATTATTCATGATTAATAGCCCATATAGACAACACGATTTCACCGGGATGTGGCATCCCATATAAAATAAGGATGGACTTAGATGGTGTTTTGAATGATGTAATGAATGGGGATGGAACCAAAAACCTATGTGAAGGTGGTGGTATTGGGATTAAACCTAAAATTGGTTCCTACATATCCCAATGGCGGGGAATCAATGTCCACGTAGTTCTATAATGGGGTGATGAGTCACCTAAGGAGGCGACTTGTGAAAATAGATGCATGGATGAGACCCGAAGTAAGTGGATCTTCCATATTTTGAAATGATCTTCCCAAAACAAAAATGCATGAGGGAGACACCAGGAGGGGGGATGGGAGTTGTGATTGAGACTCAAGGAGGCTTCCTACATACCATGATTAAAATGGTAAAGATGAATGTCAGCGTAGTTCAATAATGGGGCATAGAATCAGGCCAAACACAAAGGAATGAAACCCTAATACATGACGGGGAATACATGTGTTTAGAAGAAAAGAAACTGGCCTGACGCCATAAAGGGGTAGACCAATTATGTGGGTCACAAATAAGGGGAAAATGATGTTTACAATTGTTCGGGGTCAAACCTCAGGGAGGATTCTAAAGTACCATGTCTAGAAGACAAGGATCAAAACCAATGTAGTTCGAAAGTATATAGTTTGTTGTCATGCGATATGAAATGGGAATACTATTTAATGTTATGTGGGGTGATGTTGAACCATCATGAAGTGTTCGGGATTGATGGGTAATGGGATTGAACCTGAGGGAGTCTTCTTATGTACCATTATTGAAAATGTAATGGATTAGAGTCTATGTAGTTCGATAGAGAGGGGGATGGGGATTACATGAGATGGAGACCTAAAGAGGTTGTCATTGTATAATCTTAATCTATTCCTACATGAGTTATGCATGGTATAAGAAATAAGATACAATAGAAGACCTAAAAATAACATCATCAATGGTGCATCCACAAGGGGTGGAGTGGGGATTAAGCTTGGTTAGTGGCCCATGGTGAATATTGGGACTTACTCTAGGAGGGAAGCCCGAGGAGGGTGCATATTTGTACGAGGATTATATGGCTATCATACAAGCAAAAACTTATCAATTTGGGTAAGGGCTTACGTCGAGGTTTCCCTAGGTGTGCATGGCAACAAAGCACAGAGTGAGAAGGAGCTAGTACCCATCCCATTATTAGTCCTCTCAAACCAGTCACTCATGCACTGGACATATTTTAATGCCATTTTTTGATTACATTGGTGCTTGAAAATTTAATGCCCTCTACCTCAGATTATGATGATATACTCTTCACCCCAGGACTTACATAACTGGAGTTATTCAACCCTCAGGGTATGGAATTCACTAGTAATCCCATGGATCAACGGTATTTTGGAGTGATCAATTAAGGGATCCATGTTAGTATGTTTATGAGAAAAATTAATATAAATTAGTGTTCCTATGCGAAGAAGAACAATTTAGGGAAACGACTCATGAAACACTCCTTGGGGAACACTGAAATGACTTTGTACAATCCTAGAGGGATGCATGGGAAGAGTGTGTTCAAGACAGGGGAATTTCATTGTAGAGGGTCTCAGAAATGGTGCCTTACAATAAGGACGACACATGGAGAACATAGAAATGGGTGAACACAATATTGAGGGCCTACATGAAAGATTAGGGGTCACGTTCATGATAAAAGTCTGCACAGAAAAGCAAGGATTATGGGTGAAAGAGGTACTACTAAATGGAAAATATTTCTTACAAGAAAGATATTTTACAAGAAGTTGACTTTGAGTAAAAGGAAGTGGGCAAGGACCAAGCCCTTATGGGCCCACATGAAGGAGGACCCCTAGGAGGCCTGTCGTGCAAGATCTAGTACCTTGAGGACATGTATTTTGCACGGTCGTGGAAGGGGTTAACTTTCGTGCACCAGAGAGAAGGTTCATCTTCCATAACCTCTCCCAAGAATATAGGGATACATTTCTATTTGTAGGAAAAACATCAGTCGTGGAACACATATAAACCTTCACACACGTGGTTTTTGACGTCACATTTTTTGTGGAAGATCTTGCGCACAATCCCTCTTCTTGTGTGCCAGCAGAATTTCATCAGTGCTTATAACATGGCCATTTTTGGAAGGTCAACGCAGAAGAATCCATTTGACATCGCATTGGGTGTGGAAGATATTTCATGTTGAGTTAAACCTTGCGTGCAACCCTCTAATATTGCATTCACCTCCCTTGGTCATCTCGGGATCATCCAATGATTCAAAACATGCTTCTAGTATTCCCAAACAAGGCATTTCACGGTCTTAAACGAAACACAACACCAACACACACATGAATGAAGCTATATAACCATTGATATAAATTTCATGATTCTCCTCTACAATTTTAGTCAAAAAAATGAAAATGTACAATATTAATGGAAACATATATGGGGACCAATACACATTCCCGCAGATAAGAGCATTCCATGAAACCTATAACATCTGGAGAAACTACTAGTAATTACAACATCATGTAATCCTGTCTTAGGGATCATCAGGAATGAACATTTTGATAATATGTTTCAATGATAATGTTTGAAATTCATGTGAAGAAGTCTTAATGTTTATAAACTCCCAACCCCAACTTGTCTAAAATTATATATAACATGTTTGAAAAATGTATATGGATCATGTGACATAACTTATGAATTCTAATATGACATATCTAGGTTTTAATTATAGAAGGTAATTTTTTTAATTGATTCATATGAAAGATAGTTCACGGACACAAAGGGAGTGCATAAGAAATGCAGATATTTTATTAGAATAACCATGTGTACAATAAACTGAATAATGTTTTTGGTAATAAAAAGTGTGTGTAAAATTTTTTTCTTGAGAAAAATCTCTAATATAAATGCCTTAATTGAAATCCATTATCTATTAACATCTATTTCATTTATAAAATCTAAGAACAACAACTACTTGTAGCGATATAATAAGTTTCAATTATGTCTAATACTACAATGTTTTTTATACTATACCATAATAGTAGTTTCTTTCTAAATAAAGTGAAATATACAAGAAGTGATAATTATATTTAGTATATAACCATAGTAATCATTCTTTAAATAACTAAATAATTCAATTAATTTAACTTGGGAGTCAAATAGTCCAAACATTAAATTTCATGCAAGGTATTCAAAAATAATTTTTACTCCACCCAAGTGACATTCCATAGAGTTGTCTTGAAATATATAACATATAGAGACTGAAATTTTTATATCAAGTCATCTAGAAACAAGGTATATAAGGCTCCCAATTAGGTCTCTATCAAGAGATTTTTCAACTAGCCACTACGGCAAAATCACGATTTAGCGGCGGTTTTTTTCGTTTCGCGGCGGTTTAAACCACCGCCAAATAGATTGGCGGCGGTTTTGAAAAGTCGTCGCGAAATCGTGCGTCGGGAAACTATTCGTGGCGATTTTTAAAACCGTCGCAGAACGTTTCGCGGCGGTTTAAATCGTCTCTAAATGATTTAGCAGCGGTTTTTTAATTTTTTTTAATTTTTTTTAATTTTTTTTATTTTTTTTACTTTTTTTACTTTTTTTACTTTTTTTACTTTTTTTACTTTTTTTACTTTTTTTACTTTTTTTACTTTTTTTACTTTTTTTACTTATTTTACTTATTTTACTTATTTTACTTATTTTACTTATTTTACTTATTTTACTTATTTTACTTATTTTACTTATTTTACTTATTTTACTTATTTTACTTATTTTACTTATTTTACTTATTTTATTTATTTTATTTATTTCGTATTTATTTCGTATTTATTTGATATATATATATATATATATATATATTTGTATTTATTTTATTTATTTTATTTATTTTATTTATTTTATTTATTTTATTTATTTTATTTATTTTATTTATTATATTTATTTTATTTATTATATTTATTATATTTATTATATTTATTTTATTTAAAATATTTATTTTATTTATTTTATTTATTTTATTTATTTTATTTATTTTATTTATTTTATTTATTTCGTATTTATTTCGTATTTATTTTATTTATTTCCTATTACTTTATTTACTTTATTTGTTCATGCATGCACATCCCATGCACATGCCCATGCAATATAAAGAAATACTGTGTTTGGTGAGATCTGAACCCCTAACCTCTTGCATATTTTCCAAAGACTTTACCACTCCAACAAGCTCGTCATGTGGTTAATAAAAAGAATTTTTATACTTATATATATTAATTGAAAAAACAAATAATACATAAATAATAGATATAAACTCAATAATAATAAATAATAAATAATAAATAATGAATAATGAATAATAAATAATAAATAATAAATAATAAATAATAAATAATAAATAAATATAAATAATTAATAAATATAAATAATTACTAATTAATAATAAATAATAAATAATAAATAATAAATAATAAATAATAAATAATAAATAATAAATAAATAATAGATATAAATAATAAATAATAAATAATAAATAATAAATAATTAATAAATATAAATAATTAATATAAATAAATAATAAATAATAAATAATAAATAATGAATAATAAATAAATATAAATAATAAATAATAAATAATTAATAATTAATAATAAATAATAAATAATAAATAAATAAAAATAATAAATAATAAATAAATATAAATAATAAATAATAAATAAATATAAATAATAAATAATAAATAAATATAATAATTAATAAATATAAATAATTAATAATTAATAATTAATAATTAATAATTAATAATTAATAATAAATAATAAATAATAAATAAATATAAATATAAATAATAAATAATAAATAATAAATAATAAATAATAAATATAAATAATAAATATAAATAATAAATATAAATAATAAATATAAATAATAAATATAAATAATAAATAATAAATAATAAATAAATATAAATAGTAAATAATAAATAAATATAAATAATAAATAATAAATAAACATAAATACTAAATAATAAATATAAATAGTAAATATAAATAATAAATATAAATAATAAATAATAAGTAAATATAAATAATAAATAAATAATAAATAATAAATAATAAACAATAAATAAATATAAATAATAAATAATAAATAAATATAAATAATAAATAATAAATAAATATAAATAATAAATAATAAATAAATATAAATAATAAATAATAAATAAATATAAATAATAAATAAATATAAATAAATAATAAATAATAAATAATAAATAATAAATAATAAATAATAAATATAAATAATAAATATAAATAATAAATAATAAATAATAAATAAATATAAATAATAAATAATAAATAAATATAAATAATAAATAATAAATATAAATAGTAAATATAAATAATAAATAATAAGTAAATATAAATAATAAATAAATAATAAATAATAAATAATAAATAATAAATAAATATAAATAATAAATAATAAATAATAAATAAATATAAATAATAAATAAATATAAATAATAAATAATAATTATATATAAATAATAAATAAATATAAATAATAAATAATAAATAATAAATAAATAATAAATAAATAACAAATATAAATAATAAATATAAATAATAAATATAAATAATAAATAATAAATAATAAATAATAAATAAACAGTAACAAATATTATTATTAATAATAATATTTTATTATTAGTAATAATAAATAATTAATGATAAATAATAAATTATAAATTATAAGTAAATATAAATAATAAATAAATATAAATAATAAATAATAAATAAATATAAATAATAAGTAATAAATAATAAATAATAAATAATAAATAACCAATTACAAATAATAGATAATAAATAAATTAAAGTATATTATATAATAATAAATAATAAACAATAAATAATAAAGGAAACACATGAAAAAGTATGAAAAGACGTGATAAGGGATGAAAAAACATGAAAACGCATGAAAACGGATGGAGAAGCATATGAAAAATGAGGCATTAGAAAGAATGAGAACGCATGAAAACTCATGACAACTCTAGAAAACCCCTTAATAATTCAACATAATCATCATAATAACCCACAAAAAATCATTGATAAAGATAACAAGTCATGGAAACCCAAATAAACAGAAATAAATGGAGCAACTGTTAAAACCCGTCAAAATGGGCATAAAGAGAGAAAAATATTGGACTCACATTAACGGAGATAACTTATGATCCGAGAGTCCGTTTTAGATCTGCGACCTGTCAAATCAAAGATCCTGAAACGATCTTCAACCTGAAAGGTGAAAGAGTCTGAATGGATAGGCGGATCGGAAGTTACGACCATTTAAAAAAAAGATGACGAGGAACGGGTGCTAGAAACGAGGCATCGAAAAACATAACAAACCTGATACCCAATAAAAAGGTCATACCATATGATCTAGGAGTGCATGTGGGCGTCGCGACTAGTCAAAATGAAGCTCATGGAATGAGCTATGATCTGGCAGGTGGAGGAGTCCGAACTGACACGCGGATCGAAAGTTAGGTCCATTTGAAGACAAGTTCGACGGGACACAGATGACGGAAACGAGGGTTCGGAGGCCTTCGGAGGGGGTTTTGGGGTGTAAAAACATGATAGAAGATTTCTTGTGTCTAATTGGTGCGTATCTCTCTTCGCTAGCTTCAATTTGATATGTGGTAGAGTCCAAATGGACACTCGGAGCGAAATTTATGGTCGTTTGAAGTTGGAGAACTTTTTTCAACTTTCTTATAACTCTAATATCTTCCGCACCTTAGACCGTCTCACGGTTCTGATTAAATGTAGCTCTAGATCTCTTCATGAGCTTCGATTTTATTTGTCGTGGTGCTCCAATGGACGCTCGGATCAAAAGTTATGGTCATTTTGGTGATTTCGGGGTTTCTCGTGTTTTTTTATTTTTTCATTTCATTTCGCGGCGGTTTTACTGAAACCGCCGCTATTTCGTAGTGGTTTTTTAAAAAACCGCCACTAATCCTCGAAAAAAATAAAAAAAATAAAAAAAAATAAAAAAAATAAAAATTTATGGCATTTCGCGGCAGTTTTTTCGCAGCGGTTTTAAAACCGCCACGAAATGGTGGCCCGAAACGCGTTTAGCGGTGGTTTTTAAAACCGTCGCGAAAAAACCACCGCTAAACGGAAGTTTTCTTGTAGTGATAGTTTCTTAGTTTTATCTATGTCTAATTTACTGTAAGTACTCATTGGAGTATCACTTCTATCTATACTATCTATAAAAAATTATTTCAAATGTCATATACAAATTATTTATATGATAAAAATATTTTTTTATAAAATTAAATTCATAGTTTTCTAACCCTCATTAATATTGTTTCAAATTATTTTTGTATAATATAAGAAAAACTATTAAAAATGGGTTTTCAAAGTATAGAATATCACATTATCAACATATTTGGAGTATCCATTCCCTATATAATATCTATTACAAAGTATTCTAAATGTTATCTAAAATATTTTATTGAGTTGAAAAAATATTTTTTTATAAAATTAAAATATAAATTGTTAACCCCCATTAAAATTATTTAAAATTAATATTGTATAATATAAGAAGAACTATTCCATAAAAAGGTTTTTGAAGTACCAAATATCATATCATCAACATATTTTAGTTACTAAATAATATTTATAAATTACTTTTTTAAATATTGTAGGATTAAATTAGGCTTTTAAAATACTATTTTAGAAAATAAAATTTTCGAAATAATTATTACAAGGTCTTATAACTTATTTAAAATAATGAAAATATTTACAAATTTTAAAAAAATGATTTTGAAATATATAATTTTGAAAAAAAATGGATGTTAAAATAATTTTTTCCTAAATCAAACCATTTAAAAATAAAACCAAAGAATCCATTAAACATGTATTTAAATTAAAATATTTTACATATGATTACTATACTCAAATTTTGTCCAATATAGATATTAGACTATATTTTTATTTAAAACAAATACTATATTATTGGTAATAACATTGTGTAACCGATATATATTTATTCTTAACTATATTCCTTATATCATATGACATATCTTTGAATATTGATAGAGTAACAATAATGTACTAGTATTTATATAATTATAATAGTTCTCAAATATTGTTTCTCTTAAACTTGACTGAACTCATTTTTTCAGGATTCCACTCACTTTTCCTCACTAATAGATACTTTAATGTTATTGGGTTCAAGATATTGAAAGTAAGATTTATTTTCAAAAGATTATCTCAAATAATCATTGTTTTAATTTATTTTCACAAGATCACATTTCATTATATTGATTGGTGGGATTATTATTGTCCTAACATCTCTAGGAAATGATGTAAATAGTTTTTATAAGTTTTCATTATGGTCTGGGAGACCATGATTGTCACTGCCATATGGTGTATCCAAAAAATGAATATATTATTTATTGGTCTGAGTGGATTTATTTATATTCATATTTTACTTACTATCATTAAAAAATTAGATAATATTTTAGACTCATTTGGATATATATCATCAAAACAGACATGAAAAAACTTCAAAACTTTGTTTCTCTTTTTAAAATCACTTTTTGTTTAGTAGATGTTTATTAAAATAGGAATATTAATTCATCTTATTAATGTGAAAATTTGATAACATAAAATTATTTTTAAATAAAAAACGTTATTTCCGGAGACTATTATATATCCCTATTGTATTATTCTAAAATTTTATATTTCATTGGGTCATTAATTTTAAATAAGACCTATATTAATTTCATAAAAAATTTACTTATATTATCATCCTAAAAATAAATAAATAAATTATTATCATTGATTATAGTATGGGATTTATAATGAGGTGTTCTATTTACCCTTTTAGGAATACAATTTTAAAGGTATTTTTAGGGTTGATAAATTGTGTTTCTATCCATTTTGTGAGGATTTAAAAGTAAATTCTTATTTTTTAAGTTCAAAGACACCGTTAAATCACAATATAATATGGGTATTCTCATTATGGTTCTATACTATAATTGAAAACATAGAAAAATAAAAATAATATTAAATTTTTTGAACATTAAAATAAACCCAATGGTATCTTTTGTAGTCATAAATAATCAAATAAGTATTATTCTTTATATCTATACCAAAAATTATTGTGGGTCAAAACATATGCATATGATATTACTCTATATATTTGGAGATAGAATCCTATTTATTTGGTTTGAATGAAATATTTTGTGTTTTACCCTTTTGAATAGTTTAAATACATTATTATTCAATAACTCTTGTTTTAGAAGAACCCTAATCAACCAATTCATATTATGTTCTCTATGTGGGTACACATTAAAGAATTCATTTATCTTATTGAAACTATAATAATCTCTGTGTAAATCACCAAAATATATACATATGAGGAGAAATAATAAGTTTTATATTCACACCATAAAAATTATCATTTAAATTTTCAATAAAATGTAAAATCATGATTTAAATTGTATATAGTACATGTTTCATTATCAATCATATCATAATATCCATCACTACACTGTTGGATAATACTGAAAAATTGATCTTCTATCCAATGAAAAATAAAACCATAGATGTAAGAGATGATTCTTGAATCCCGACTTATCCAAGACCAATGATTTCATGTTTTATATTATCTTCAAGTATCATAACTCCAACATTCACATTCCATGTATTATTGAAACATGAGTAGTCACCAGTCATGTTTCTTGATCATTCACTGTCCAAGTACAATAAAATTTTTCTGGCTCACTTTAGAAAATAAAACCATGATAATATAAATTAGTGAATATTTAATACCAAAATCTATTTTGGGGAAATAATATTTAGTTACAAATAACATATTTTCCTTAATTTTTAATTTGTATATCATAAGTATCAAAACATTATCTAATAATAAATCTCCCTCTAGTGAGTAAAATTGGGATTCATTTTTTTTAAATTTTCAAATCCATATTTTATAGGCTTATATTCATGAAAAATGTTACATATACCACTAAAATAAGTGGTGGAATCAACTAAAAAATTGATTCTATAAGGTTTCTATTATTTTAAATTCTAGTACATAATTTGTTTATAGATTTTTTAATATATTAAATGGTAAATTATTATTCAATGTCTAATTACATTTATTAAATTTTACTATGCATTTTCTCTATAGTTAATTCTTTGTTTTGATAATCTAATTCACATATTATATAATTTTTTATTGAAAATTTCATTATGATGAATATTATTCTATTTTACTAATAATAATTGTGTTTTATTTATAATTTTATTATTTATTTAATTTAATTCATAGTATCCATTAATATTTCAATATATTCCTCTAATTTATCATTAAATATACTTGAATCATTATGAATTTAATTTCCATACAAAATAACAGTAGAAGATTTCACACTGGTCGATTCTATAAAGCATGGGTTATCCTGTTTACATTTTTCCATCACAAAAATTTTATCCTAAAAAACATAAATTATTATTATATTTAATGTAAATATTTTATCTTATTTCATTCATAGGATAATTTCCATTTTCACACTTCATTTAGTACTCATGCTTTGGACAGTGACATTTTATTTATATCCTCTTTTAGTCATAATACATAACATCTATGGAAGTATTGTCACTCATCAAATATTTAATTATACCATGCCTTCCATTGATAAGTGATGATCTAAGTAATTGTATTTTCTTTCCATATAAATTATTTAATTATATATCAGGTTGATCTATTCTTCTATCACTATCATTGTAGTCATCTTCCCCACTACCAAAATGAATGACATATTTAAATATTTTGATAGATGATATGAATGAAATTGTATATTTCGTTTAGTATTATGTTTATCATCATCCATTGAAATTATATCCACTTAAAAAAAGATTAAATTCTCAAAAATACTTTCATTCTAGTTTGATAATTTCATATGATTAATTAAAGGGAATGGTAGCATTTATACATTTTCCTAGAAATAATTTCATTATGATTATGATTTGTTTATCATTTGATTTTCAAATATATATCTATGAATTAATGATCGCATTGAACTTGCTATATTATATAAATTCACTCATTGGGATTTATCGTAAATGTAATCTACCTTGTGCATACGTATTTGAATTAATTTCCTAGATATTATCAATTCCTTAAAATGAAATAATTAAAGATTATATAGGGTTTATGTTGATATTTTTTGGGTTTATTAATTATTTTTTATAAATTGCTGAGTTTAGATATGGTCGAGAAATATATATACTCTCTATACATGTTTTTATTTACTTTCTAATATTGAATAATATTTTAATTAATTGATATAATTTTTCTAGAGGTTTATATTATTGATAGAGTATTCTATGTGGATTTTAAACTAATGAAAATATTTCTATTGATATTTATTTGTGGACCAATTTTTATGAAATTAAAATAGTAATAATTGAATTGGGGTGATAATGAATTCAAAAAGGATATATAATGGTTGCTTTGGTATCATAATATTAGAATTGAAAAACCCAAGGATGTATATGGGCTATTCTTATTTTTATTTCAATGAATTAAAAAATGTATAATTTTTATAATGGTGGGTAATTATTTTTCAATTGTTGATTATTGTAATCATTCATACTTAATAGACACCCGATATCATTGAATCATTTATTCATTCTAAAACGTAATATTTTTCAATCAATTATTAAAATATGGGATTGTTAAAACTATTGAGAGATAGCTTGTAATGTTACAATTGCATCCCTATCCCTATTTTTTGGTTTTGTATAATAAGACATTATCTATGAAATTTATTATAAAATCTACAACATAGCAATGAATAACTACTCACATTGAGTCATAAACCTTATTAAAATACTTTATGTTGATTTTTGGAAACATGAATACGGAAAACTATTTTTGGGTTATAATTATCATTTTCTGCATGATAACAAAAACTCTGCTTTAGTAGCTGCATTCCATGTTTCAGGTTTCTCAGAAATTTCATAAGGAGTGAGAATTTTTTAGTAGACTCTATATCCAAGATTTTTTAGATAGATGATCATCCTCGACTTCCAACATCCATAGTTTTCACCATTAAAGTATGGATCTTGAACCATTGATATTCCATCTTATGTATCAGCCATTGAGATCTTTTAGTACAATCCTTTGAAACTTTCAGCTTGTTATAGCTTTATCAAAATAAATCCCTACCTCTAATACCAATTGTAGGATCGGGTTATACCAAATACGCACAAGAAGGGGGGTTAATTCTATCTTTTATAATTTCTTCATGAATCGTGATGATTTTCGAGTTTGTCTATTATTTTTATCAGAATGTTTATGCAGCAGAAATAAATAGTTATTAGGATGCAAATATTTATAGTGGTTCAGGGTACAAAAGGCCCCTAGTCCACTCCACCAATGCTCTAATCCATGAGCTTGGTGATTTTCACTATCTGTTCCTCTTATCAACATATCATCCACAAGTGAGTGCAGGCAATTGACACCTTTATAAGTTAAGGGTAAAATAGAGCCTTCTGGTTTATATATAGAACTGAATACACAACATAGTATGAGAAGTCAGTTACTCAAAATGAAAAGAGTATTTGTTTAAAAATACTTCCCAGTTGTTCTTCACTGTTTCAACAATACACAACTGACAGTAGATGGATCATCATCTTCAGAAAAGATGTTCTTCGGGTAAGGGAAGTTCTGAGCCGATCCAGTTGCAATATATATAGAAATAAATTCAGAAACTCTAACAACAATGGATTCATGATAGATCTTCAATGTAGAATTGGTGAATCTTAAATGTGTTTCTTTTTCTTCAGAAAATAGAGTTTTATCGTACTTTGTAACAGAAGATCTGTATATCTCGAATATCTCTGTAAACTAAAGCCGAGAAACTTGAGAACCTGTTCTTCTAATCTTTTCTGTGATGATTTGTCTCGCTCATTTTTTAATTCAAAATAACACAAATATATAAAGAATAAAGACTAGCGTTTTCCATTCAAATTTAGATCCACAAAAGTTGCATTTAGAATCGCGATATTCAAATGTTCAAATAACGGAGCAGTTTTAACTTACCTTAATAATTTGAACGAAATACCCCTCTTAAATCGATCCTTTCAATCATAAATAAATGGCTTTGAATCAGTCAAAGACTCTCTTTAAAATCAGTCTTTGAATCTGGCTTGAAATCAGCCTGATAATCCACATAAAGACCGTTGCTTGATAAAGTCAAAATTTAAATATTCGACGCCAAATGTAGGGTTGAACTGCATAGTATTCTTTCTCAGAATGTAAGGTTGATAATCCATTCTTCAAATGTAAGGTTGATCTCAAACGTAAGGTTGGTCATTCATACTTTTTTTATGCTTTATAATGTAAGGTATATGATCCATACTTTTTGATAAAACGTAAGGTTGTTTACAAAAGTAAGGTTGATGAACCATACTTTTGAGAAACAAACATAACGTTCCATACATACATAGGGTTCTTCTTCCATACTTTTCTGATAACATAAATGTAAGGTTCTTTCCAAACGTAGGGTTCCTATTCCATACTTTTCAAATAATGTATGGTTTCTTAATCATACTTTTCTAAACTTCTGTAAAGAAAATGATGGATTTTTTCCTTACACTTACGCTCTTCAACGTATGGTATGAACAATGTTTCCAGAACACACTCAAATGATTTATGAATACTTTGTCAAATATTCCAAGCTATTTAAATTCTTTAATATTACTCCAAAAATAAGAATATAAAGAATATTAATTTACTGAAATATACTCCTGGAAAAATCATTAAAATAACAAACAAGGGTATTTGTGAGCATCAAAATCATCATAAAAAGATAGAGCATTGTTCTCAATAATATCTCCCATATTATAATAATATAGAGTGTTGTTGAAAACAAAACTTGCTCAACATTTAGGTCTGACAGGGATGTGGTGTGGGTTGTCAGTTGTGTTGTGCTTCCTTAGATACCTTTTTACATAGCTACTTACAATTTCAGCATAGTTATTCCATGGAGGTACAACTGTGTCATGTATCCCTAGTTGGTGAATTTTGGTGTTGCTACCTTTTTATTCATAGTTTTAGTGTGGTACTTATGTTTCATCATGGGTTTACCTAGGGTGAAGTAGATCTAGGTGAGGTCTATGGTGTTTTTTAGGAGGCCAGTTTACTGAGGGTAGTTGTGGTGTGGTATGAGGATGTTTCACCATGGTATGGCTATTTCCCACCTTTTTGTTCCATGTGTATGGGGGCTATGATGTGGCATGTGTTATTATAGACATAAAAATATCATACCCCGTATTATATTGCTTTTATCCAGCTCAACTCTCATTTAAAATTTTGGCTCTTTAAGGATCTCAATATAAGTTTCTAGTCCTCTAAACTCCTTTCTTATTAAATCAAAGATCTGGTAGAAGTGATTGATTCCCCTCCAGGATTTCCTCTTGATCTTTCATGCCTTTAACTCTTTTTGGCCTTCCTGTTTTGGGTGTTTAATCGTTTGATCATTGATTAAAAGGTAGGTTCTTCCATAATTTTTCTTCCAGGAAATTGAAAAAAAAATCTTGATTTATTCAAAGTTAATTTAAAACTCATTTTATATGCTTTTAATAAAAGTTAATTCTATGTATGATTTCAAAGGCATGCACTTGTGAAATAAAACCCTGTTTGGGTGGTTTTGAGTTATGGAATGATTTGAGAAAATATTTCTTGTGATAAAAATAATTTAGTGAAATGATTTTCTTTTATTTTAGAAAAAATATTTTAAATGAAATATGATTTTAAAAGGCATGAATTTGATGAAAACTTATGATTTGGTTTTGAAAATGAAAAGGCATGTTGAAAACTGAAAATGCGAAATAGTATTTTTGAACTGATCTAAAATGATTGATTTGACCATGATTGAATGATTGAATGATTTAATCACATGTGATACTAGTTAGTTAGTGGATAATTAGGACAATCATGAAATTATATGATCCCCTAGCACTGGATTGATGATGACAACACTAACTTAAACATACTATGACATGACTTTTATCTCAATGGGGAGTTGAGTCCTGATGGTCTGAGTTGTGGTATGTGTGAACTCATTGACCTGAGATCACTTATTGAGTATTATGAAGATCTTATTACCATAAACTAACATACCACATGGCTTGATACATGGTTCTATGATATACTTTATTTTATGATTACATTCCATTGATTTATAGAACTATTTTATTCATGAAAAATATTTTATATAAGTGTTTTATATAAAATGTTCATTTAATACTATTTTGATATATCTATCATCTTTTGATTATGAAATAATGTTTTTTAATGTATAAATTTCATTCCATGACATGTTTTATTTAAATTTAAAGTATAATTAGATTAATTTTTATGTAATTGATTATGGAACACTTGGTGGGACCCTACTATGATATTTTTCTTATGCCCTATATTTTCCTTTTGTAATTTGTATATTATCTTATTCTAGGTTCAAGAGAAGGAAAATAACCACTTGAAGGTGGTGGATGTTCTTGATCCTTGGGACCCAAGGTGATGGAGGTGATTGGTGGATATGTGATCCACTTGTTTCATGGGTTTACCATTGAGATTTATCTTGGTATAATTTATGTCTTTAGATGATTTATTTTTTCTTTGTTATTTAATCTATTTTTTACTAGTACTTTATCCATTTAGATATTTGAGACTAATAACTCATATCTTTTATCTTCTAATGTTCCATGGAAAAAATCATTCCCTCATGTTTCATGTATGATGCTAGGTGTTAATCGCAAACCCATAGAGATCGGTAACACCCTTGAGACCATGTCAGTTTCATCTCAGGTATCAGGGAAGCAGGGTATTAAATCTAGTTCCTGACAGTATTTTTATGGGATATTCAACCTGAAGAAGAAGTTATAAATTTTGGAAAAAAAATTTACAAAATTTGGTGGATTCCTATGATATAAAAGTTGTTGAAATTCCAAATTTCGTAACAAAGTTTGTTGATTTTTTTAAAAGATAAACCAAAGCCTTCCAAAAAAATTACAAAAGTGATAATTAAAGTGATCCAAAATAGGTACATGAAGTTTTAGAATAATTATGTGGTGAGGTAGGTGAAGGAGGAAGAAACACTCTAAAATTTTATACCCTACAAAAATAGGTTGAAACTAATAATATACTTGGAAATAAAAAAGCTCCAGTTCTGACTAGAATAAAGTTGAGATTAGAGAATAAAAATTTAATTACTTAATATATTTATCCAAAATTAGTTTCAGAGGCATTTGAACACAAATATTGGGTTGATGGTATGAATGAACAATTAGATTAAATAGAGAAAAATGACACCTGGAAACTTGTTCCATGACTAGTAGGAAATAATGTTATTGGGACAAAGTGGGTGTATAGAAACAAATTGAATGGACATGGATAGGTTACAAGAAAAAAAGTGACACTTTTTTGTAAGGACTATTTATAGGTGGAAGGAGTGGATTTTGAATAAAAGTTTTATCCCATTGAAAGGTTGGGGATAATCATAATGTTCTTATTTGTGGATTCACATCGATGTTACAAATTTTATCAGATGGATGTAAAGTTTACTTTCCTAAATGGATTTATTGAGGATGAATTATATATTGATAAAACTTATGGTTTATTACTTAATTAATATGAAACCAAGGTTTGTAAGTTGGAGAAATCCTTGTACGGGTTGAAGAAAGATTTGCGATCTTAGTACTCCAAACTTGATAGTTTATTAAGAAATTTGATTTTTCTAAAGAGAAATTTGATTTTTATAAAGGGAAAGTTGACAAAAACTTATATGTAAAATATTTATACTCAAGTTACCTTATTTTTTATATATATATAACATAATTTTGTAGGGTGTAGAGAAAAATTTTATAAAGATTTTGTACAATAAACAAAGAAAAACTTTGAAATGTCAATGCTGAGAGAATTAATTTTTTTTTTGGGCTTACAAGTTCAATAGAGGGAAAGATTCATCTCCCTATCACAAGAAAAGTACATCAGGGAGTTGTTACATAAGTTTGGTATGGGATATTCTGAAGAATTTTATACTCCTATTTCATTTGGAATGAAGATGAGTAAAGATAAATATGTGAAAAGTTTGAATCAGAAATATTTTATAAAGTTGATAGGAATTTTTCTTTATCTTATTACTTCAAGGCTCGAAATTATATATATTGTTACTTTGTGTGCTAGGTATCAAATTGATCCAAAGGAATCTCACATATTGGAAGAAAATATAATTCTAAGATATGTTAAAGGAATATATTTCTATGGGTTGTTGTATAAAAGAAGTTTTGATATGAAAATTCTTGGTTATACTGATGT
Organism: Viscum album; assembly: GCA_963277665.1. Lineage (NCBI taxonomy): Eukaryota > Viridiplantae > Streptophyta > Magnoliopsida > Santalales > Viscaceae > Viscum > Viscum album. The sequence continues at coordinate 781,908,879 of OY728119.1, forward strand.
TGATTGGACTAGATATTTCAATGACAGAAAATGAAATTCAGGAGGAACATTTTTCTTAGGAGAATGTTGTGTGAGTTGTAATAGTAAGAAATAAATTTCAGTGACTTTTTGCACAATGGAATTATATTATGTTTCCACTATCCAATCTTGTATATAGATGATATGGATGAATGTTTATATGGAATATTTGAGGGTGAAAATTTATAAACCATTAAAGATACATTATGATAATTAGAGTGCCATTGATCTTTCAGAAAATTCTGTAAAATATTAAATATTGAAGCACATTGATATTAAGTATCATTTCATTAAGGAGAAAATTTTTTGTGGAGATGTGATGTTGTAGTATATTTCTACAAAATATAAAATTGATTATGTATTCAAAAAATCTATGCCAAGGGAGATATTTGAAGTGTTGAGGCCGAAACTCAAGTTCAACCTCCACCAAAGACTTTACAAAACACTTAAATAAGTTCTCCACTATGCTTTGGATTTTGTTATAAAAGGGGGATAGAAATTAACATTTTTGTGAGAAAATTTTATATTTCATTCTATAATGATTTTTAAGTTGTGCTTATCATAAAATGGGGGATAAAACAAAAAGGGGGTGAGTGAAAATTTTTGAGTTCAAAATTTATAACAAAGATAAAAGTGAGGGGAATTTTATCTTAACATGGTCACAAATTTTCTTGTCATCGAGGGATGTAACTCCTTCAAAAATATTATTATATCTAGTAGTGTGGGATCAGGACACTCTTTTTTGAGAAAGGATATGTTTTGGTAAAAGTTAAAAAATGACGAGTTTAAAAAAAAATAATGAATGTTTTTAAAAAATCCAAAGGGGAGATTGAATATCCTTTATGTTGTTTTTTTTAAAAAGTGTTGTATTTGTTGATAACTAAAATTTTTTTAAGAATGTTTTTGTAAAATAAGAAAAATAATGTTACTGGAAGAAATATTTGTTACAAAGTTTCTAGAAGAAAGTTTTGAAAAAAAAAATTGGAAGTTTGTTAAGAAATATTTGTTATGAAGTTGTTGGAGAAGAAGAAAGTTGGAAAGTTAGAAAATTTATAAATTCAAAAAAAATTATAAATTCAAAAAAGTTAGGAAAGTCAGAAAGTTATAAGTTTGAAAGTTGTTATAGAATAATAAAGTTATAAATTAAAAACATTACTAGAGATGAATAAAGTGATAAATTTAGAAATTCATAAAAGTTATAAAGTTTGGAAGTTAATAAAGTTACTAAGATGAGTAAAGTTATAAAATCTGGAAGTTAAGAAAGTTTCTAAGATAATGAATGTTAGATAATCTTAAAGTTAATAAATCTGTTGAGATAAATAAAGTTTGAAAGTATATAAGTCAATAAATTTTATTAGATGAAGAAATTTTCAGTTTTTTTAACATAAAAAGTTTCAGTTTTCTAAACATACAAAGTTTTAATTTTCGGAATATACAGAGTTAAATTTTTCTAAATGTACAAATTTTCGGTTTTTTTAGTGTAGAAAGTTTTAGTTTTCTATATGTACAAAGTTTCAGTTTTTTGAATGTAAAAAGTTTCAATTTTCTGAACATACAACGTTAAAAATTTTTGAATGTACAAATTTTCATTTTTATAAATATATAAAGTTACGGTTTTATGAATGTGCAAAGTTAAAATTTTCTAGATGTACAAAGTTGTAGTTTTTTAACATACAAAGTTTTAGTTTTTTTGATGTATAAAGTTGTAGTTTTCTGAAAATAAAAAACTAATGACCAATAGAATTAGATAGAGAAAGCGGGTGAATAGTATAATTATATAGAAAATCCAATGAATATTGGAATCAAATAGAAAAATTAAATGAACAATGAAAACAACTTTATAATGTTTTTTCTAAAATATGTTCAGAGATCATGTAACAAAGTTAAAGTTGCAAGTTGTACAAAGTTGACGTTACAATGTCAAACTTTAAATTTGAATAATGTTGATGTTATAATTTTTAAAGGAGTTTCTTAACACTAATTTTAATAGATTTTGATGAAGTTCTTCAATAACCAAGTTAATAAAATTTTAAGAGTTCATTAACATATCAAGTTGAGGAAATTTGAAATAGGTTGGAAAACCCATAGAATTCATGAATCTTCAAGAATGTTCATGAATGTCCTAAAAGACAATAGAATACCTGATAAGGTTTCAATGAATTGGTTTGATCAGGAAAATTAAAATGGTTCCCCAACTTTTCCATTTTTGGAGTACCTATAAATAGAGGTAAAAAGTACAATGTACTTATCACTGTTCACCCCATACAGAAAATCAAATCTCTGAATATTTGGTGTTATAAGTGAGTTTCCAACTAAGGTTTGATTTTTGTGTTGAATAAGTGTTTTAGATAGAAATATTTTGAACATAAGAATTTGAAAAATGTTAGTTTAGTTTACTAGAAAAATAATTACCAGAAAAAGTGAAACAGATGGAGTTTTTGTGAAGAATATTTGTGAGACACTGGGTTTTTTTAATCGAACTGAACAAAAGTTTATATATGGTGTAGTTTCAGAATAGGTGCATCATAAGGATATTATCAGAAAAAAAGGCACACCAAACGAACACTTACCGGATAGAGAATTCATATGGAAGTGTCAGATGAACTTTCCTAGAGTCGATTTCAAAAAGTTACATTTTTTATGGATCAAGTTTTGTTAGAAAAAATTTGTAAACTGATAGGAGTTAGTATAATCATACCTGTCCGGAGATAGAATGAGTCTAATGGTTGTTTTCTCAAAGTTTTATTCACTTCTTTATAATAGTGAATTTCCATAGACCCAAAGGACTGGTCATGATAAGGATGTATATTCTTACACTAAGGCTAAAACTTATAAATCTTTCATACCTTGTTTAGCTTTCATTATTTTAATACTTGTGAGTTTATTATAAAAATTGTTAAAGAATATAACTCTAACAAGTTACGTGGGTTAAATTTCATAAAGTTTGAAATTTGTAAAATAAAACCACCAATTCACTCCCACCCCCTTCTTAGTGGTTCAACAATCCTTATAAACTTCAATTATCTATATTAAATGAAATATAGTTAAATATTGTTTCTAATAAGGTATCTAATAAATGTAATTTGATTGTTCATGAATTTAGGCACATGCGTAGAATTAATCATGAACTAGGTAAGGGATTCTAGGTCTCAATTCTAATTCTTTAAGACATGCTATATTTTATGCACCATTATCCCTTTCATATGGTGTTATTTTTATTTACTTCCTATAAATGTCTTATAAAATATTCTTCAATGTAATTTATGGGATGAAAAGATCTAAATTGAGATACTTTCTTCATTTGGATTTTTATTCAAGTGTTACCCAAGTCATATGGGTTTGTGCTAACTCAATTTTATTCCATTGAGTTAGAAACTCACTTGTTGAAACTCTATTGTTGCAATATTGATTTATTCTGCCTAATAAATACTTGGTATTTCATTTATAGGGTTATATAATTATTCCTTATAACCATATTATCAAATTATTCTTACCTTAATGATTATATTATTTTTAAGGGTTCTTTGTCTCAAATTTCAATTCCTTGAGAAATGATTCTCTCATTTTTTGTATCTCAATTTTTCTTTATGGATATATTATTTGTATTCGCCGCTTATTTTTTTTGGTGTATATATTGTTCATGGGTTACATTATAAACCCTATCATACTATTTTATTTTTGGGTATTAAATTATAGGTTTGGTATGATTATATAATGACCATTTTCAGTGGAAGAAAACCCAAAACACAAGTAGATCCATCTTCAAGAAATAATTTGAAAATAAAAATATAAAATAGAGTGCATGGTATTCAAGAGTTATAGTAGATTTCATATTTATTTGGAGAATGTTTGAGGGAGTTCATGAGGAGCGATGAACATAAGCACCCTACCTCTGAGGGAGTACACCAACCAAAGTATCTATGAATTCTTTATGAGTATACCTGTTATCCAAAGGGGTGATAGAGACTTATTAAAAGAGATAAATAGAGTTTTGGTGGGAATAGAATTTAAAAAAGTGTTGTAAACATTTCACTACTCATACCAACAAGAGAATATATCATCCTATTATATAGGTAAAGCCTGATTTATCTCAAATAAATAATGCACCTCATGCATTACTGCCCATTGGTTATAATTAATTAAGTGCTTTAAATTAATTAATTAAAATCCATTAATCCATATATTTGATAAATAATCCATTAGGATAAAATAAATAATATTATATATATATATATATACATATATTATTTCATGCATCACATGCATGAATAATTCATGCATCAAATGCATATATTAAATATACACCATATATAAAATCTAATTTATTATATATAAATATATCTCATGCATTATATAAATGTGTACATGCATCTCATGCATGTACATTTTAGTGCACATCCGGTATTAAACTCATGTAAATTCATCACTACCTTTATCTTTCTAAATATTCCTATATTACAAGCATAATTTTTCTTCCAATGATTTTCCTTTATAAACACTATATATTTAATTCCTTTTATTGAAAAGTGTTCTCCTAGATTCCATACATTAATTTATTGGGGAAATTATTGACTTAACTATATACCCCTTGTTCTATATGGTGTTAGTTTAAGATATGGCTACATAGAAAGATTTTCCATTTATTGATTGGGGAAGTATATTGAAAATATGAATAATTTTTATTCCAATGTATATTTTTATTGATTATTAAGAAATATTGGTTATGTATTGAATATATTATTCCTTCCTTCATGTGATTAATTAATTTTACTTAATTAGTGATGAGTGGGTCATTTAATAGCCTATTGATGCATCGTAATTCCTTATGTGATAAAATAGATTTGATATTTTGGTATATTCTTACCTAGAACAAAATATTTCCTAGACATAAGTCCTTGAAATTAAGATCATGATTTGTTAGTTTAGGTCATGAAATTAGCTGTCCATTATTAGGAATTTCATCACTAAGGAACTAGTTATTATTATCCACTTAACATTTTTATTTCTATTGTTATCAATGGAATAAAGTATTCTTTTAGTTTCATTATATTATGACATTATCTTTGTTTATTTATTCCTCCCATATTATTTATACTCATCTTATGATCACTTATGATATTTTACTATTATCACTTATGTTTACCCTTATAGAGCATTTGAGTTCACCTTTATTATGTTTCCAATTCCCCAGTTTATGAAAAAATGTATAACATGATATGTCTATAAGAGTAGCATGTTTAGAGAATTTTGTGGGATATATTGAAGACTTTTTATAGATTAAATAGTTTTTATTTAATGAAAAAATATCCATTTGATTATAAATGCATAGGTTTTTTTAATTATTTTTTTTTCAAATTCTCTAAAACTATAAACCTAAAAGGTCTTTTGGATGTAAGTGACTCTATATTTGTTAGTGATATTGTAATTATTGATGGTTAAAATTGGGTCACTTCAGTTCATTTAAAAGCCACTATGTGAAGAATATGTTTATTTGTACTAGATTCCAAGATCATGAGTCTAGGGTGATACACTTGGGGTGGCACTCTCGGCTTACCACCAGCCCAAGGAGGGTCCTGGTGGATTAGTTTGTTTCAGTCAAGCTTCTATTTTGAGCTAATCTTCCATCATTCCTTGAAGTCGCATCGATTATACTTTTTTGAGGTGTGTATTTTTATGAAATTGTTTTTATTTGACATCACACTTGGTGTTTGAGATTTTTAAACTCATTTATCACCAAATTTATACTTATAATTATTATCCTTGATGAAATTGTTAATGTTTTCTAATGTGTTCTTGACTTTTTTTCAATAAAAAATTAATTTCAATAGTATTAAAAAAATTTACCCTAAAAAATAGTTTTCATGCAACCTAGGTGTATGATGAAATGAATACAATGTCAATTATAGAATAATTATAATCTAAAGTGGTATTTCAAATTCTAGTTGATTTTTAAGAGGGGTATTTCATGATTTCAATCTTGGTTTTGTATTATAAATGTTTTTGTTATGTAAAATGATGTCATTGATTTCACCATCATATTTATTATATTCTAAATTATTAGATTGATTTATTAGACATATATTAGGTCTAATATGATTTTAAATTATAGTTTTATATTTGGTTTATTTATAATGATAGGTTTTATGGTTTTTATTTCTTTAATGAAAACTAAAGGTCTGTTTGAAAAAATAATAAATGGGTTTCATCATGAATGTACACCCTTGATTTTATTCTCTCATTTTGTGATGGTTTATTTAAGTATGGATATTATGTGATGAAAATTGTTTATTATTGGATATAAATATGAACAAGGTTGTTTCTTAGAAGGGTGCCTAGTGGTGAGATATGGGATTTACTTGATATGTTTTATTGGTGTTATATTTTTTTATCTTGATTTGTTTTCTCACCTCCTTTATAAAACATCATAGGAAACCTAGGTAGATAAGTGGAAAATTAAGAGACAAGTGTTATACTGATTGATATTACACACTAACTAGTATCCCCTAGTTTTTATTGGAATGCATTATAGGCTGACCGATGGTTCCACCTGAACACGTTCAGGATTTTCTCATTAGTACCTAAAGTTTTTCCCATGATAGATGTTATTTGATATTTTTTCTTCCACTGAGTATTCTTGTTTATGCCTATTATTTTATATTTTTTACATTCATGTTGATAATGTTATGTTCTTCAATACATCTTGATAATGTTTATGACTTTGTTATTATTTCTAATAATTTTTTTAATTGTTATTTATGTCAAAGTTTTAGTGATAATCATTTTTATAATGATTTACTTATACCATATTTTTTTGAAGATATTTATTACGGTCATAATTGTTGGTTTTTATCCATATTCATGTATTGATTTTTGTTCTAACTATGTTTTTGAAGGTTTTGAAAAAAAGGAAAAAAGGGGAAAGATGGTTTTGTTTATCTATGTTTATAAATCAAATGTATTTCATCACTTACTTCAAGGGTTTTCCAAATGAATTCCATGATTTCTAGTTTTTAATAAAAGTGTGGTAATTTATTTCAAAAAATGATATATTCATTTTACTTATTTTCATTATTTGATCTTATCAAGCAAAGGTAACTTATGATTGTATTTAAAAGTACCATGTATTGACTATCTTATAAAAATAATTACACAAATTCATAATGATATCCTATAATAAATTCACTCGCACCCTATATATACACCTTTGTGTGTATTTAGTATTGTTATCTTTCATACTGGTAAATAGTTTATGGCTTCAATGATGGGTATTGTTCCATTTGAAAGAACTCGGGGTGCAGCAGAAAGGAAAATGTGCAATTTAAAGTGTTTGGTTTTGGATTCATTTTCAAAATACTAACACCAAAAAACCCCTTTCCCATATTTCTTAAAGGATCACATGTAATTCAATTTAATCATGAAAAATAAAAATCGAATGAAATCATAAATGGTACCTTGTTCGTTTGAATTCACCGGTTTGATTCACTCATTGTTGATGTGTTGTGGCTCAAAGTCTCCAAGTTAAGTATCCTCTAGATCATCTACACATGCACCACAGATCCTAGATCATTGATCTGTGTTTCTTAGGTGCTATCATTTAAAATTTAAGAGCTTTACGATGTCCCTTCAATCGCGTGAAGAATGTGGACTTGGTCAAGAAGAAAAGATTAACCTGACCTTGTTCTTTTTTCATAATCTCCCTATAAGAACTTGAGAGGATAATAAAGGAGAGATTATATCACTAAATTCGTCCAAATTGTGTATATTTCTATTCAATAGGCTAAAATGAGCTTTAATACCTAGTTTATGCTTTCTAGAATTGTACTTTGGTTCCTAGAAAGTAATAGCCTTCATTTTAGACCTTTGCGCACACATATGAATTAATAAACTTATCATAAATATCACAAATATTTTATCACTAAATTATAACAATGAAAAATATTGCGTGATAAATAAGGCTCGTTAACTCATCCCATAAGCTCCCTAAATAATTTAACGAACCTATAACATCCTATGTTCATTCAAAAAAATATTTCCTCGTATTCACTTTTATGATCAAACAACTTGTGAATACCTTGAGAAATAAATTAAATAATCATTATTATAAACTTGAATAATATAATTGAATTAGTTTTACTTGTTTTCGATCATACTTGGATGTTCACCGACCCCCTCATGTGGGGCCCACTTCTTCCTAAACTCTTATTCATTAGAATAGGTGGAACTTTTGGACACACTTAGTGTGTGGCCCTCTAGACCCTTATCTTGATAGCAGTGAGTCCAACCCACAAACCAAGAGTATAGTCAAGAAACCCATCATCACCCCTAAGAAGATAAGGAATTCCATAGCTATGAATACCTCCTACTAACACATTTTTTGAAATATATTCTTTTTGTCTCACGATATATTATAAAGCAATACACACACTTGTGTTATCATCCTTTTTTTCTTTATATGTTTCATGACCTTACCAGATGGATGTACCTTCTTGTACCATGGTCATATATTTAATGAATTTTCTACCATCTTGGTCAACCTAGGCCATCAAGATATCTCTTCCTCAACTCGGAAGTGAAAATTTTTATCTTGATCATTCAAACAATGTCATACCACCAATCACGCATTCAATATAAGATACCTTGTCACAACTTCAATTTTATGGTTTTGGCCTTGCATCAAAGTATGAGATAAAATGGTATATATTGATAATGATATCAATTCTGGAGACCAATACGCATGTTCATAGATAGTAATAATAATGAAACCTGAAACATGTGGTGTTCCTATTAGTAGGTCAATCCTCATGATCTCATTTACTCGATATCACTAAGTGAAAAAATCAGGAGAAGAAGTCTCAATGCTTTTGATCCCCCAACACCTAATAGTCATACATTATATGTGTCTTATTATTATGATGTATCAAGACCATAGGACATATATTTAATATTTCTATCATAGTATCTTGAGGTTTTCATTATAGTTGGGAACTATTGTAACCTTTTGATACAACACGTAATCTAAGGAAATTACCATGTAAAAATGTATATATAAGTATCAACACCTGGCCTAAATGAATCAAAGGAATTATTTTTTTATTGATTTTTGATAACCCCTCTTTAAAGGGATAAGGGGGAACCCTCGCAAGGCACATATACTTAGATATTACATGACATGTAGGTCTTAAGGAAATATACAAACTATAACTACATGGAACTACTCCTCCCTAGATTCTTCATCATGATTTCATCTCTCCACCTTCACATGGCTTGTTCGGATAGGCTTCCCATGCTTGCACAGGTTGGTCCTGATGACAATTCCATACCCTCTCTTTTTGACAAATCCACTTAGCTTCTTCTCTGGTGAATACGCCTGCTCTAAATCTCTATCTGGAGTCTACTCCTTATAGAGTCTGTATGTTCATTAAGCACAATTTTAGGTGGATCTAAGGCCTTTAGGTGGCCTAAATTCCTTGAGTTGGCCCAAAATCCTTACTGACCCGAAGGCCTTGGGTGGCATAAAGGCCTTAAAGGACCAGATGCTTAAATCAGTGGCCCAAAAAGCCCAAACAGTTGAACAGTATCAACACTATTATAGTGAGAATAAAAAAATGTATATATAAAACTATATATATGTAATGGTAATTAGAGTTCATAAAGTATTTGGGTCTAGGAAACACACTCACAACACTCTCACTTGAACTAGAGCCAACTGATAATAATTCTCAACTCATTATCTCTCACATGAGTATCATGCTTCTACTGAGATATGGATTTAGTCAAGGGGTCTACCACATTATCCTATGTGGATACTTTTTTAACCATGAATTCACCTCTCTTAGTAAAATCCCTCAAGATATGAAACTTTATAAGAATATGTTTGGTCTTTTGGTGTGAATTGGGCTCCATGTAAGGAACCATTGTTGCAGTATTATCACAGTATACTGTGATAGGGTCTATATTATTAGGTAAGATTCCAAGATTGGAAATAAAGTTTTGTATCCAAACTACTTCCTTGGATGCAATAGGAGCTTCTATATACTCGAACTACGTTGTAGAATCGATAACCACATACTGCTTCAAGCTCCTCCAGCTCACTGCACCACTATTCAGAAAAAGACATAGATTGATTATGATTTCAAATCAACATGGTATTTATAGAAGCTAGCATTAGTGTATCCCATCGCGATCATCTACTCATCTCCTCTATACAGTGGGAACATATCCTTTATATATCATGATTACTTCAGGATAGTTTTTATTGCTACCTAATGCATCTCTCCTAGATTAGCATGATATTTTCCATAATGATTAAATCAAAGGAAACATTAAATCTAGTACATATAATGGCATACATGATAGATCACACTGCAAAATAATTAGTTATTCTACTCATTTTTTTCAATTTCCTCTTATGCTTGTAAATGCGTCTTCTTAGAGAGATTGATTTCATGTAAAACTGCAAACAATTCCCTCTTGGATTACTCAATATTATACCATTTGAGTAACTTGTCAATATATGTACTTTGAATAATCCCAAGAAAACTATGAGTTTTATCTTGATAAATCTTTATACCTATAATATAGGTTGTTTCACCTAAGTCTTTCATGGAGAATAATTCATTTAACCAAGTTTTCACTAACTATAATAATTTCACTTTGTTTATCATTAATAATACTTCATCAACATATAATACTAGGTAAATGATATCACTTCCACTAACCTTCTTATAGACACATGGATCACTTTCATTCTTAATGAAACCAAATTCTCTTATGGTCTCATCAAATCGAATATTCCATGGTCTTTATGCCTACTTCAATCTATAAATGGATCTTTGTAACTTTCACACTTTATTAGAACTCTTTGATATAATTAACCCTTATGGTTGTATCATATAGAAATATTCAACTAACTTCCCATTTAGAAAATCAGTTTTGAAATCTATTTTCTAAATTTCATAATCATGGAAGGTTGTTATTGCAAGTAATATTATGATGGATTTTAGCATAGCGACTGGCGAGAAGGTTTCATCATAGTTTATGACTTGATGTTTCATGAAACCCTTCACCACTAGTCTTTTCTTATAGGTGCTCACTTAACCATCCATGTCCATCTTTTTATTGAATACCCATTTACACCCAATTGGGTTTGCATATACTTATGGTTCTACCAAAATCCAAACATGATTTTGGTATATGGATTCATTTTCAGAATGCATATCTTCTTACCATTTAGAAGAATCCATTACATCTATTGCTTACTTGTAGTTCATAGGTTCATCATTCTATAGGAGTAATATGTCACCTAACTTGGTGAAAATAAAACCATATCTCTCTAGTTATCTAACCAACCTAGTAGATTTATGCAGTGATTATGTCTCAGGAACATCTTTCTCTCCTACTGTCTCTTGTGGAGATTGTTCATGTACCAATTTTTGTGCATCTAAAGCATCAAATATATCAAAGTCAATCTTTCTCCAACTATTTCCATTAGAAATGTGTTCCATTTCTATAAATTTATCATGTATTTCTATAATCATATTTATATCTGAAGTGAAATATAAGTAATATCCTTTGGTCTCCTTAGGATAACCTATAAAGATGCACTTTGTGCTCTGAGATGCTAATTTGTCACTAGGTATAGTCTTGAAAAAATTATTGCATCCTCATATATGTATATGTGATAGATTTTATTTCTTTATATACCACAACTCATATGTAATCCCATCTACTAATTTATTTGATACTTGGTTTAGTGTATATGTCACATTCTGTAGTACATATCCATAAAAGGATAATGGTAGAGTTCCATGGCTCATCATCGATCTGACCATGTCAACAAGGGTCTGATTCCTCCTTTCAATAATACCATTTCACTGAGGTGTAAAAGGAGGGGTGAGTTGAGAAACTATCTTACACTCCTTTAAATGATCAATGAAATTTTGTTCAAGATATTCTCCACCATGATCTGAGTGGAGTTTCTTAATCTTCTTACCAAGTTGATTATCTACTTCATTCTGGTAATCCTTAAACATGAAAAAGAAATTGGACTTATATATTATTAAGTAGATATATCCATATCTACTATAGTAATTGGTAAAAGTAATGAAGTAAAAAAATGTCCCCTTTCCTCTACTAAAAATGGAACACATACATCAGAATGAACCAATTCCAATGGTCCTTTGGATCTTTCATCTTTCCTACTGAAAGGTGGTTTGGTCAATTTACCTTGTAAAAAATAGTGACATACATCCAAGGGTTTTAACTCTAGGGAGTCTAAATACCCTTCTTTATGTAGGTTTTGTAAACGCTTCTTGTTTACATGACCTAGCCTTAAATTTCACAAGAGGGTAAGATATGAGTCATTCTCACTAAATTTTTCATTGATTTTCAATACTGTATTTTCTAGTTTAAGTATATACAACCCATTTTTATGATGTGTCAAACTATAACATATATTATCCTTATACATAATAAAAAATTTATTTAAAAACTTGAAATAAAATATCATATTTTCTAAACTCCACATTGAGATTATTATTTTTTGGGTAAAAGATGGTAGATGATAACAATTATTTAGTACAATAACCATTCCATTGGGAAAAGTAAGATGATAATCTCCCACTACCAAGGCTTCTAGACTCACTCCATTTGCATCTTAGATATCAACTTTACCTTTATCAATTGTCTTGAATCTACTTGGTTCCTATATTTGAATACAAATATGTGATCTATATGTAGTATCAAATACCCAACATCTAGAAATAAATAGATTGCATTCAATGATAAATATACCTAAATCAGAAGTTTTAACTTTCTTCTTCTTCCCAGTTATGAAATTCTTCTTCTAGTAGCCTTTATTTCCACATGAAAATCACACTACCTCCTACTCATTTCTCTCCCTTTGTATCTTTTTCTTCTTGAAATAGTGGCATGGTGGTGCCTTTGACTTGGACTTAGCCCTTAACACTTCATCCTTTATTTTCCTCCTCTTATTCACCATAAGGACCAAAGATTTTTAATTCTTCATATATTTATCTACTTGGATAACTAAATCCAAAAAATCTGGGAGTGACTTATTCATGTTATTCATGTTATTCATATTATAATTAATAATGAAATTTTAGAATTTATGTAGTAAAGAGGAAATAATGAGATTATTTTTTAGATCTTGGTTCATTTTGAACCTAAGGGACTCAAGTCTCTCAATGCACCTGATCATATTTAGTGTATGAGGTCCTTCTTGATTTCCTTATACTATCTTGTATCTATAAAGAGCACTATATATCTCATATCTTTCTTTTAGATCTCTCTGTTAGTATAACTTTTGGATATAATATATCATTTGGAAAGAATATTTTTCTTCATGCATTTTCTACAACTCACTAGACATAGATGAAAACATGAAACACTAAAAATATAGTGCATCATCTATATGCTTCTTGTATTTATATTTATCCATCTTTATTTCTCCCTAAGGGGGGATTTCTAGGAAGTAGGGATTCTAACACAAAAAGATTCCTCTCTTGGCTCATTACAATGTACAAGCGCCTACACCACTCCTAGAATTTATGGTTGGTTAGGATATTATCTTTATCCAATATTGGTTGTAGTGAAATTTAATTGGTTGTGGTTTTTATTTTGATCAACAATAAATAAACTTAGAAGATTATTATTTTATCTTTATTTCCAAAATATATTTTTAAATTATTAATTTTAAATGTCTCCCACTATTTTATCAAATCATAGTATCCCTCAACTACTAGATTTGAAATTCTACATCACTTGAATATTTTAGTGGAAAGGATAATTGAAACCTCTCCTCATATTATACAAGCTATAGCTATCCCACTACTTAGAGAATTTTATGGTTGGTGTTTGACTGGCCAACCGCATTAACTTGTGGCCTTTATCTGTTGAGTAGAGTCTCATCTTTTATGAAGAATTACTTTGTATTACTCAATGCTTTACCTCTAATGTTGAAACAACCTAGATATGACTACTCCTTTTCTGCCAAATTTATCTAATTTGATCCACCAATCTCATAATAACTCCTCATTAGCAAATGGAACCCTCAACTAGGGAAGAAAAACACCTCTTAGAATTGGTTGTGTCCAAATTCAAGTAATGGAAGGAATTTAATGGCTTAATATTTTCTTTGAGGGATTTTTTAAATTTAATCTTAGTGAATGAAATACTTTTATATTTAACTTTTTTGTTCTAAGTGATCGAACACACAACTTAAACATGATTTTAAATAGAAAAAATTCACCACAGATGCTCATTTTATCTATTCATGCTTATTTATTATTATACTATGTGATCATGAATAATAAATACACATTCACAAAATGATAAACCATGCACATGATAAAATAAATAAATAATGACATTGTCATGAGCCGTTAACTATTGGTTAATCCATCAAGTGAATAATGGATTAACTAAGACCCTAGGGGAATTCCTTAAGTCAATACCAAACTTGAATTGCAATGCTCGAAACTCCTGTGCATTTCACTTGTTTGGTCTATGCCATCTCTTGACTCAAACCACTTTGTCGTGAACTCATATGGTCTTTATAATATATACTCACACATTGGTGAGGGGAACTCAGGGTGTGAAATTACATTTTATCACTTAAATGTGGAAACACGTGCTCTTATAAAAATTAAAGATGGAGGGATGATGCATAGATCATCAAAATAAAATAATTATTACATTTTAAAAAACTTAAAATAAATAATTAAATTAAATAAATAATAAACCAAACATGCATGGGTTGATCACAGCTCATGATCAGTCAACATGAAATTATATTGCATTATAAAAATTAAAATTGTTAAAATTCAACTAGAGGATATTTTTATTGTGTTAAATTGAATTAAAATATTTTCAATTAATTATCGATATAACCCGTAACACCCAAAATAATTTTATTAAATCTCATACAATTGATTTTAATTTCAGAAATTTTTTCAAAAAAAATCAGCTTTATTTGGACCTAAATCATATCCATAGAAATTAATTTAAGGCTTGTAATGGGTTAAATGGGTCGGTATGGTCGGAACTGGATTGAATTGGTCGGGCCCGAGATGGGGCATCCTTTTAAGGGCATGCACACACACACAATATATATATATAATGATATAATATCTACATTATATAATGTAATATATATTATATTATATATAATATATGTATATAAAAGACAAAACATGTCATGTTTTTTTAAAAAAAATATAATGGGAGCATTGGGTAAGCTTCCCATGGGAGCGTTGCGTAAGCTTCCCATGGAAACTTTAGGAAATCTTCATGTGGAATCTTTGAGTTCCCTTTTTTTGGCAACTAAATCAAGCTTCCACAATAAGATTGTATTGAAAAAGGACTACCCCAACTAGATTATGGTATATCCAGATAATACACAACATACTCACATCAAGCTCTGGATAAAAATCCATCACCCCAGTAGCCATTAAAGTGAAGTAAAAAAAGAAACTTTAATTTTCATCATATTTTTTACACAAAACCCACCAATCTTTGATCGGCCATATCATGGTGATACGAACTTAGATCAATGAGATGAAAGTTGAATTGGGGCCATATCAAAACCATTTTTTTTTAATCATAGAAAATTTAATTGAAATTTTGAAATTTTTTTACTTGAATAATTACATGTTCTGTCGAATACCAATTGAAGGAACACGGGGTGCATTGAAAGCATGAAAACACACAATTTAATATTTTGGGTTTGGATTCATGTTCAAAACATTAAATATAAAAAACCCATTGCTCTTATTTCTTAAAGTATCATGTGTAATTAAATTTAATAATGAAAGATAAATTTGAATTAAGGTATAAATGGTACATTTTTCATTTTAATTCATTGGCTTTATTCGCCCACTTTCAATGTGTTGTGGCTAAAAGTCACCAAGCTAGGAGTCCTCTAGATTTTTCACACATTCACCATAGATCCAAGATCATTGATTTATGTTTCCTTGGTTCTATCATGGGAAATCAAAGAGATTTATGACACCCCTTTGATCATGTGAAGAATGCAGACTCAATTGAGAAAACGGGATCGATCTGACCTTGTTCTTTATTTGAAATCTCTCTCTAAGAACTTGAGAGGAGAAGAAAGGAGATATTCTCTTATTAAATTCTTAAAAATGGTGGATATTTCTATTCAAGAGGCTAAAATGAGATTTTATACTTATTCTATACTTTTGAAAATTACACTTTGGTCCCTATAAAGTAATAACTTTAATTTTAGACCTTTTTGCACATGTATGACTTAATAAACTTTCCATAAATGTCAAAAATATTTTATCACTCACTTATAATACTATAAAATGTTACATGATAAAATAAATCTACTACACATATTCCCTTTAACAGCATGAAAATTGTCTTTTAACAGTACTACAAAAACACTGTTAATCGTAGCCAGGATAAAGGGGTTCCTTTATCCATGCTAAAAAAGCACTGATAAAGGCCTAGATGCCTAAAATGTGTTGTTAATATAATAGCACGCCTAAAATAAAAAAACCTGCAATTTCAAATTCTATATACAATGTGTAATTTCAAATAATTATATAATTTCAAAAAAATTCTATATACATTTAATTGGAATTACAAATAAAAAAATGTCCACCCATGGTATATATAAAAAACACTACTATTTACATTTCAAACAAAATGTTTTATATAATTAAATTTACAATTATCCAACAAAAATTCTAAAAAATTAATATTTCATCTTTTGACGCTCATGATCCCCTCTCAAAAATGTCATCCCATGGTATCTATTTCCAAACAAATTACCTCAACCCAATAAAAAGATTCTTCCTATATAAGAAAACAAATATTATGTTAGTAATACTATAAATAAATAAATTAAACATTAATATGATAGAATACATTAATAAAATGTCAATATTTAATAAAAATGACACATTTGGAGTTATATTGGTCACTTCGTGCATCCTATTGAGGTGAGGTTGATTCCTACCCCTCATAAATGATTTATGGATTATTGTACTAAAATGTCAAAACAAACTGAATGAGTTTGCTCAGTTTTGAGTATGTCATTTATTCTTTTACGAAAATTAATGTCAATTTTAAATAATGAAAAATTGGGAGTTATACCGGTCACATCGTACATTGGACTGAGGTGTGGTTGATTCTTACCATCACAAATTATTGATGGATCATTGTCCTAAAGTATTAAAACAATTTGAATGTGTTTTCTTGGTTTTCACTATGTCACTTGTGTTTTTTTACTAAAATGTCGTTTCAAAATGGAAACATGCATTATGAGTCATACCGATCACATCATGTATCCGTTTGATGTGATACTACTTTATACACATCAAAAATGACTTATGAATCATTTTACTAAATTATCAAGACAATCAGAGCGTGTTTTCTTGGTTTTCATTGAGTGACGCATTTTGAACTAAAATATCAATTTTAAATAGATAACGGACAATTTTAGTCATACCGGTCATACTGTGTGTCAGATTGAGGTATGGTTGAATTATACTTGACAAAAATGACTCATGGATCATGCTTATAAATTATCCAAACAATCAGAATGCATTTTCTTGGTTTTAAGTATGTTACTTATTATTTTTACTTAAATTAATGTCAATTTTAAATAAAAAGATACACTTTGAGTTATACTAGAAACACTGTGAATTATATTGAGGTTTTTATTATTCTTACATGTCAAAAATGACTAATATATTGTTTTCAAAAAATATCAAAACAATCTGAAATCATTTTCTTGGTTTTCAGTATGTCACTTGATTTTTTACTTAAATTAATGTCAATTTTAAATAAAAAGAGACACTTTGAGATATACCAGCCACATCGTGCATCATATTGAGGAGTGTTTGATTCTTACACTTCAAAAATGACTAATATATCGTTTTCCTATAATATCAAAACAATTAAAATTCATTTTCTTAGTTTTCAGTATGTCGCTTGTTGTTTTTACTTAAATTAATGTCAATTTTAAATAAAAAGAGATAGTTTGAGTTATAATGGCCTCACCAGGAATCATATTGAGGTGAGGATAATTCCAAAACACAAAAAATTAATAATAGATCATTTTATTAAAATATCAAAATAATATTAATGCATTTTCTCAGTTTTCAATATGTCACTTGTTCTTTGACTAAAATTAATGTCAATTTTAAATAATGAAACATTTGGAGTTATATCGATCACACTGTGAATCAGATTGAGGTGAATATATAACCTATATATCATAAATTACTGATGTATAATTTTTATAGAGTATCAAAACAATCCAAAATGTGTTTGCTCAGTTTTCAGTATGTCACTTGTGTTTTTTACTAAAATGTCATTTCAAACTGGAAACATGCATTATGAGTCATATCGGTCGTATCGTGTGTCAGTTTGACATGATGCTACTTCATAAACATAAAAATTAATTATGAATCATTTTAATAAATTATAAAGACAATCAGAGTGTATTTTCTTGGTTTTCAATGAGTGAAACGTTTTGAACTAAAATGTCAATTTTAAACTGATAACGGAAACTTTTAGTCATAAAGATCACACCGTGCATTAGATTGAGGTGTGGTTGACTCTTACATATCAAAAATGACTCATGGATAATTTTTATAAAGTATAAAAACAATCATAATGCGTTTTATTGGTTTTCAGTGTGTTACTTGTTGCTTTTACTTGAATTAATGTCAATTTTAAATAAAAAGAGACACTTTGAGTTATACCAGTCACATTGTGTATCATCTTGAGGTGAATCTGATTCTTACACATCAAAAATTACTAATATATCATTTTCCTAAAATATCAAAATAATATGAAATCATTTTCTTGGTTTTTAGTATGTCACCTTTTGTATTTACTTAAATTAATGTCAATTTTAAATAAAAAGAGACACTTTTAGTTATACCAAGCACACCGTGTGTTGGATTGAGGTGAGTATGATTTATACACATAAAAAATAACTAATATATTTTTTTCTTAAAATATAAAAATAATTCGAATATGTTTTCTTGGTTTTAAGTACGTCACCTATTGTTTTTACTTAAATTAATGTCAATTTTAAATAAAAAGAGACACTTTGAGTTATACTGGTCACAACGTGCATCGTATTGTGTTTAATATTATTACTAAATGTAAAAAAGGACTAATAGAACATTTTCCTAAAATATAAAAACAATCTAAATGTGTTTTCTCAGTTTTCAGTTTGTCACTTGTTGTTTTTACTTAAATTAATGTCAAATTTAAATAAAAAGAGACAATTTGAGTTATACAAGCCACATCATGTGTTTTATTGAGGTGAAGTTGATTCCTACATATCAAAAATGACTAATATATCATTTTCATGAAATATAAAAACAATACGAATGTGTTTTATCAGTTTTCAGTATGTTAGTTGTGTTTTTTTACTGAAATGTCATTTCAAACTCGAAACATATATTTTGAGTCATACTGGTCACATCGTGCATTGGTTTGATGTGATCCTACTCCATACATGTCAAAATAACTTATGAATTATTTTACTAAATTATTAAGGCAATCAGAGTGTGTTTTCTTATTTTTCAGTGAGTGACACATTTTGAACTGAAATGTCAATTTTAAACTGATAACGAACACTTTTAGTAATACTGGTCACACCATGCATTAGATTGAGGTTTTTTTTACTCCTACATGTCAAAAATGACTCATGGATAGTTTTCCTAAATTATTAAAATAATATGAATGTGTTTTCTTAGTTTTTGGTTTGACACTTCTTCTTTTTTACTTAAATTAATGTCAATTTTAAATAAAAAGAAACACTTTGAGTCATACCAGTCACACCATGCATCGGATTGAGGTTTGGTTGATTACTACACATCAAAAATGACTTATGGATCATTTTTCTAAAGTATCAAAATACTATTAATTCATTTTATCAGTTTTTAGTATGTCACTTTTTCTTTTTACTTAATGTAATGTCAATTTTAAATAAAAAGATACACATTGAGTGATACTAGTCACATGTTATTTTTGTTCGGTTTTGAGTAGGAAAAATGATGACAAAATTAATTAATTACAGAAGTATTATAAATTCACCTTTATAAACTCTTGACCCATTTGTGTGTCTTCATTATCTGAGTTGTAGCCTCAAAGTCCAATCTCTCATGAGCAAGATCAGTTTCGAACAAACCGCCCCAACTCGAATAAAGGAATCCACCTTTATAAGAAAACAATTCTTATGTGATTAATACTAAAAATAAGTAAATTAAACATAAATATGAAACAATACACTACTTTTATGAAATTCGTATCTTCATGCTATTTGTATACATTCTTCCACTGGGTATTCTTCCCATTCATTTTTATCACATCTATATCGTCTTGTGAATATGAGTCTTTTAGATAGTCATAGTAGTATTAGAAAAATATAAATACACAAAGTATTAATAAATATTTTAAATGAAATAGTAATTATCTTTGAAAACACCTCTTTAGAGATGCAAGTTTTTTCAGGGAATATGATCTCTCTCATCAATTTACAAACATAATAACTGTAATATTTTCCATTGGTATATTTCAGATACTGACGAAACATTTAATAGAATAAGTAATTTGTTTTGATATGTGTTTGTATAGTGAAATATTATTATATATAACCAGATTTTTATCCAGATGTAGAACTTTTCTTCTTTCTTATCCTTATCCCCTATCCTCATTCCTTATTTTTCACGATATTGAGCACCGCCCTATCATAATAGAATCCTTATGAAAATATAATATAAATTATATAACTTGATGTTTAGTTCTAAAATTTTGGATGTAGTGTATTACAAATTGAAAAACACCATCATGTGTGAATTATTTTTTGTATATCCATGCATTAAATCCAAGAAATTAATCTTTGGAGTATCCAAATTTACTGCAATGAGCATCTAATGTTTCCTAAAAACCCAAAAACAAATAAGTAATGAAAGAAATGAAAATATATTTTATATGATTAAATTGTAGAGTTTTACCCCAACATCATTGGTATTAAATAGAGTTTTTCATCCAAAATTTTTCTTTCAAATGATTTGATCAGACCTTCCACTATTTTATCCTTTTTTGGGTTCTATTTTCATTTATTCTATAGAGGAGATGTGAGGACTAACGAGTCTAAATTTTCTATCATGGGAAAATCCCTTCAATTGTTTTTCATATATATGCCCGCCAAAAATATGAAATGTATTTATTCATAATTAACATAGTATATTAGATTTTGGAAAATCAAATCATGAAAACATAACTCATGTATACATTTACAATTGAGCCACCTAGTCAATCATAGTTGAGTATTTCACTTACACTCTCAACACCAATAAAGTTTTGATCTTTCTCTCCATACATATTTTCTTAAAAATCAACTATGTGATTATGACCATATTTTAATTTTTTATCCATATGAACCTTCAATAATAGTAAATGTGGATATAGAATGGGCGGGGTAATGGTACTTTTGATAGATCTTTTGGAACGGTTGTTCGATCTTTTAGATGGTTTTGAGTCTCTCTTTCATTTCATCCACTTCCCTTTGTCCGTCTATAATAAAATTCAACAGTTCTAACCTTTTTTCATTAATTTTTAAAAGTTTATCTTGAGAAATAAATTTTAAATGAATACCTCTTTATCGATATGTTTTTTTACAAGATGTGATGACCATGCGATTAATGTTACAACATATTTTTCAATCGTATGAATGTCTTACTTAGTAATTGGAACAAGTAGCTCAGTGCTCGGCTCATGGGCTATGTGTAATGCCTTGACCAAAGAATCCAGAATCCGGTGCATTATTTTAATACATTATCATGATTACAAGTAATCAATTCCCGAAGGACTGATCATTTTAGTAGTCTTGGAAACAATATACATACATAAGTTCAACACTACAACTTGAAAATAAAAATGACACTAATTTATTCTATTAGAAACATCCAAGCTTCCAAGATTATTCCTGCAAGTCACTCATAACTAACTTCTTCATATCCTGGGAAAATGAAACATGAGAAAGGGGTGAGCTCAAACGCTCAGTAAGAGTAAGCAATACAGCATAATATAACATAAAAATTAGGCATGGTGAATAATTGAAAACACATGAATTTACAAATAATAAACATGAACACTTTATGGCAGGAATATGAGATGAGTAAATAATTCCATAATAAAACATAGTCATGGGTATTCTACTAGTCGAATAACCACATGAAATATCGATATCTAATCTCATAATGATGGAATGATTGATTCCATACATCATAACCACAGAGTCAAGGCCTTGTGCCAAGAATACAAATAATATTTTTTCAAGGCCTTGTGCCAAGACACTAGTTTGTCTCATGAGACCTAACATTGCATCGAGGAGCTATAGTGGGATCCACCCATCACTTACTAAGTCCAATGCATTCCTTATATGAAAAGTTTGAAACATAACATAAAAATTTGTATTAAAACTAGCATATGAAATGTCAATACTTTATCCACAAATCATGAATGGTATAAAAATAACACATCCACAGTCAAACATAACTCATTCAATACAATATGGAATATTGTATTGTAAAAGATTAACCTCAATCGATAATAATGAAGGATATTGACATAGATAAAAATAATCATCAAAACTATTTGAGAGAAATATCCCCTTTTTTCTTGAAAACATTTAAAAGTCACACTATTTTTCAAGAAATCATTTAAAAATATATTTTTGAATCAAAGTGTCCCATACCAATTTGAAACATTTAAAAGGAATTTTATTTTTAAAACATTAATGTCCATATAAATAAATCCATAAAACAATTTTCAAAACATGGAAATTAATGAGAAAGATTTAGAAGAATAAATTTTTAAAACATTTAAAATGATATTTTAGTTAGAGTACTTAAAAAAATGAGAGACACTTGAATAAAAATAATTGAGGTAAATAATTTTTTATAATATCTTGAGAATAAATTATTTCATTATTTACTATGTCAAAGGACAATATATACACCATATAAAAGTGAATTGGTGCATAACAAAAAATAAGTCTCAAAGGAATGTAAATTGAGATGAAATCCCTTATAAAAACAGTATCCTTAGGTAAAGGATAAATCAATGACATAATTATGTGTGAAAAATATAAATACACTCAATATTATTGGATATTAGGTGTAAATAAATCAGAGTACATTCACACATATTCTTGTAAAAACAACACCAATGACTTGGATGTTTAACTAAATGAATGGAAATTGAGTTAAGATCAAGTTTATATCAATGACTTGAGAAATTATCAATGGAGTGATTATGTGTATCAAAATTATATCCACACAAAGGGGAGTATAAAATACTACATAAATAATAAATAGTGATTCCACACATAATCTTGGAGTAAAATAATCAATGAAATTTGTGTAAATCCCTCTGAGTGGAAATTGAAATTTGAAATTCCCTTACTGATTTGGTAACTTATGAAACATGCAACCCATGAAAGAAGGATCGTACAATGAAGATGTAAATACCCATAAATTAAATTATATTACACCAAGAATAAAATCATGGATAGTATATATTCCACACCAAAGGAAATAGTATCCAATTTAGCATGAATCTCACGGGAATAAAAAGTGAGATAAAAAACCCTTACTTCGTTGTAATCAATCGATTCATATGACCAAAAGTTAATAACCAACAAATGAATCACATAATACCATGAATATAAATAGAATAATGATAATATATATCAAATGGCAGTACACAATACACCACATCCAATAAATAAGTGGCGAACAATGGAAATCTCACAAAATTAAAAGTGAGATAAGAAACCCCTTACCTCAAGTCTGAATTGTCTTGTATGTTCCTTGTTCTTCATGAATAATAAACTTAAGTTAATTTATAATTGATTAAGAATGTTTTTAAATTTTATTATTCCTTTTATATCACTTATTACCTTGCTATAATAATTATTTAATTATTTGAGTTCATATTGAATATTTTATCGATGTTCGGAACTTGAGTCAAAAATGAACTTGTTATAATTACAATTTTCCATGTGGTCAAAATTCCATTATCTCCATAATGATATACATGATTTAGATATCATATATATATTATATATCTAGTATATATATAAGGACCCAGCCTTAAACATTACTTATTATTTAATTAAATGAATAATTCACATTGAGGATCTTTTCAGGTTTAGAGTTTTAAAGAATTAGGACATAACTATTACATCTCAAAGATTAAAAAGTAGACACATCTACTCAGATTCCATTCTTTTTCACAAAATAAAAACTCTTGAACACATGAGTCATGTCTAGTTCCTTGTTTTAGACAGCCTGACATTTCCTTGATCCCATCCTTGACCCTATTCATCTTTATATCCTATGAAAAATATTTCAAAAAAACTTGGGATGAGCATAAAAATCTCAGTAAGGGTTATAAAAATACGGAAAGAAAACATTATTCCATGTATACATAAGAATCAATGAAATCATACATTACTCATAAAACATAAGCACATTAACATACCTCATGAAATCATCAGATTTATGAATAACTCATAGAAATCATAAGACATAAAGGTAACTTGAGGCATTCATAACATTCTTATGTAGGGAGTAACCCTTATGGTTATGTTTGGAATACCCATCACAGTATATTCCCTAAATCTCTTCGGATAAACCTTAGAGTTTAACCCCTTTGTGTTACCCAATGCATTGGAGAGCTATATCGGGCTCACCCGCCCTTAGTTTATCACGGAACCACCCGTCTTCATAAACAATGCCCAAGAACCATAACATAATCATAGAACATAACTTAAGCATAAAGAAAAGATAACATTCCCACATTGCAACAACAATATAACATTTTAAGATATTGAAATAATGAATCCATTCTAAAAACCATTTTCAAAACCATTTTAAACATTTAATAAAGATATTTTTGAATCAAAGTGTACCATACCACTTTGAAGATTTTAACATTTTAAACCATTAATATCCATATAAATAACTCCTTAAAACCATTTTGAAAACATGGATATTAATGATAAATATTTATAAGAATAAATCATTAAAACATTTAAAAAGATATTTTAGTTAAAGGGTTTTTAACAAAATGAGAGACACTTGAATACAATAATTGAGGAATAACATTTAACCTAAACTTTATAATATCATGAGAATAAAGGGATTCTTGATATAATATTCCAAAGTACAGTATATAAACCATATAAGAGTGAATTGGTTCATAACAACAATGAAGTCTCAATAAAAATGTAAAATGAGATGAAATCCCTTATAAAGAAGGTATCCTTAAATTAAGGATAAATCAATCTCATAATTATGTGTGAAAAATATAAATACACCCAATATAAGTGGATATTAAGTTTAAAACAATCAAAGTTAATTCACACATATTCAAAGGATGACATATTCAATAAATACATATTGAACCCAAAGAAATCGAAATTCGGTTAAGAAGTTCCCTTAGTAAAATTCGACAGCCTAACGGCGTCACTTTAAAATTCATAAAATTAGTTGATGAGAGATAAAATGGTATATCATCACTTGGACATAAAATTTACATCAATAAGGATATATAATAACATATCCCATCATAAAAATATTTAAATTAAAAGACATAACAAAATAAGTCTTTTAAAAAGAGGAGGGTGAAAGGTTCCCTTACCGATTTGGGAAACTTTCGAAACGTACACCCCATGAAAGAAGGGTCATACAATGAAGATGTAAATACCCATAAATGAGATTATATTATAAAAATAGTAAATTAATGGTCAGTACATACACCACACAAAAGGAAATAGTGTAAAATGTAGCATGAATCTCACGGGAATAAAAAGTGATATGAAAAATCCCTTACGAAAACTCGGCTGCCTAACAGCGCCAATTAAAACTTACAAAAATGGATTTATGAGATCAAATAGGGTATATTATAATATGAACATAAAAATTACAAAATTAGTAATATAAAATAACATCCCCAAACATAAGAAAGATGAGCTTAATAGAAATGACATAAAAGAGAGAGTACTTAAAAAGAAAGAGAGAGGTAGGATCCCTTACCTCAAGTCCGACTTGTCTTGTTCATTTCTTTATATTAATGAATAATAAAATTTGTTCAATTTATAATTGATTAAGGTCCTCATTTAAATATTATTATTCCATTCATATCACATATTATAATGTTATAATAATTGGTTAATAATGTGAGTTCATATCAGACGTTTTTGTCGATGTTTGGTACATGAGTCAAAAATGAACTTGTTTGAAAATGATTGTCCATGTAGTTATAAGTACATCATCTCCAGAATATTATTAATGATTTAAATATCATATATATCCATTAAATATTCATTTTATACTATTCCATAACATTTGGAGATAAAAAGAAAAGAAATGCACCGTTCATGGATACGGTAGGCCGTACGTACGCATGAACGCTACTTTCATTTATTTGTCATATTAATGGAATTAAAAATAATTGAGAGATATATATATTATAATTAAATTATAATATATATGTTATATAGGTCACATAATTTCATTAATTTCATTCTTTATACATTCCATGTATTGCATGAACGAGTCACATCACTTGAGGGGGCGGTAGTCCACACTTCCTCGTATGAAATTATCGCATTTGCACAACATGCAAAGCATAAAGGTATGTTTTAAATATAAAATATATAAGAATATGGAAAACATAAATACTATATATATAAAATATAAAATATAGTTACATCATAATGTCCACCATGAAAGGTGTTAAGAGAAGATTGAACAATTATCGTTTCGTGAGGCAGTAATTCGCCATCCACAGAAACAGTATGTTCTTTAACCATTAGACGGAGGTGTGTGTAAGTGTACCTAGAATACTTCACATAAAAAAATCCTAGTATATTTTAGATACTGTTGTTTTTACAAAATAAAGGAATAAAAAGAGTTTAAGGGATTGTAGAAGCAAAATAGAACAAAAGAACACAAGTGAAGACATTACCTTTAAATTGGGTAACTCCTCTTGGTTTGAACCAAAAGGGTTTCTTGAAGAGCATTCTTCCAAAGATGAGGCTTCAATTATGAAGATAGGGATGTGGAGAGATTAAATGGACAGGTTTTGGCCAATCCAAAGGCTTTAGAGGTGTGAGTAAGGTGGTAGAGGTGGGGGCCTTTTATAAGGGATGAGGAGGGGCACTCTTGGAAAGTTATAAACTATTACTTTATTATAAAATTATTTTCAGATTTTAAAGGTCCCAAAAGGATATATTTAGAGTATAAGGTGATAAGGTTTCTAAATACACCCATCCAATAGGTTTGTGACAATTTTAAGACTTAGATTTCACTCTATCTTCT
Organism: Viscum album; assembly: GCA_963277665.1. Classification (NCBI taxonomy): domain Eukaryota; kingdom Viridiplantae; phylum Streptophyta; class Magnoliopsida; order Santalales; family Viscaceae; genus Viscum; species Viscum album. The sequence goes on from OY728119.1 coordinate 781,936,301, forward strand.
CATTTTATTTAAATCGTTCATTTATGAGGTAATCACTGCATCATCACGGTGTCATAAATAAATTAATTTATTTAATGTCTAAAAATTATAAAAAAATATAATGATGTAGGAAATAGTTTTAGATTTATAATGGATATTTATAGTCAAAAATATGACTTATATTACCCCATTTAAAAATTTGTTTAGTAAAAATATACATTATTGTGACATTTTAATTTTAACTTTAAATAAAAAGTTATTAATGTAATTTTCCAACCAAAGTGGCTCCATGGGGTCCCCAAGTTGACCCATGGATTTTCTTGGTCGGACATGACTCATAAAATAAGGGTAGGACATGTGTCAAGGTCATTTCATATTATTATAACATTATCTTTACCTTAAATTATACTAATTACCTTTAATCGCGATTAATAAAACTTAAAAGTTACTATTCACCAAAAAATTATTTTAATCTCATTGAACCAAATTTTACTTCTTAATTACAACCATGTATGTCGGATTTTTGAAAATCAAATCACATAAGTGGCAAAGTTTCATTTAAATGAAAAATTAGTTTCTTTAACTACCACTTAGTGGTTTCACTATTCATCAAAAATTGAAGTTTTTCAGAAAAATACCAAAAATTCACCCTAAGCTATATTTGATATTCCGAATTCAAAAATGATGTCTATTTTAAAAAATTCAAAATATATAAGTTTCATTAATTAATTTAATAATTCATTCCCGCTGTCAAAACAAATAGCGTGTTTTTAAGAAACAATATCTATTAAAAGATTGACACTAGTTTAAGTCCAATTTCAGAGTGAAATTAATTCCAATGACCACCATTGGATTCAATGGTAAAAATATATTCTAAATACACTTTAATATCAATTAAAAATATAATCTATCCATATAAATAAATCATATTAAAAGGAGGTTTTGAATTAAAATGCAACATTTTCAATAAAAATGATCTTTATCGGAAAAATAACAAAAATTTACACAAAGTAAATTTTGATGTCCATATTATAAAGAAGGATTTTATTTTGTCAAATACAACATATAAAATTATCAAAAGTATATTTAAAAAAGGTTCTCCATCAAAAGGCGGTTCATCAACCTTTTAAAGAATATTAGAAGATTTATGCTTAAAATTGGATTCATTTGCATTTTAAGCCTCTAACATTTATTGGATAAAAGTATAAATATTTGAAAAAATATATATATAATAATTTTGTATTTAGTTCCATTCATTCCCGCCATTAAAATGTCTAGGCATTAACTACCATTGAAAATAATATTATTTTATTATTAGAGTGCAACGTAAGATTTCAAAGAAACTCGTTGTTGCGTATTGGGTACGCCATCGAGCATAGCATTCCCTTTAAAGTAATATTAATATTTTATTCACAAATATGGATAAATATGAAAATGTCATATTATTTATTTACCTATGGTGTTACATCCTTCCCCCCTTTTGGGAATTGCGTCCTCACAATTTTAAAATTGGGCTTGGAAATTTTATTGAAAATCCCACATCGGAACAAGAGTCAGTAAAACTGTCACTTTAAAATAAATAAAGAGAAGTACAAAGGTCACCCGAGTTAACCCATACTAGGATTCCATGTAGGAAAACATGGACATGGAGGAGAAAACAAAGGGTCATGTTCTGATGGAGAGTGATTGAAGACATGTTTAGGAGAAAGTTAACCACAAGAAAATAACAAACATGTGATGGGTAAAATGGTATTTGATTCCCCAGTAGGAAAAATTAACAGACAACATTTTTGTTTTAAGTTACTTTTCATTGAGGAATTTATTTATGTGCTTAACTAAAACATAAGGAAACATACTTACTTATCATGTTGACTTTCAACTTTTACTAGATTTCTTACACGAACTCATATTTTCTCCAAAAGACGAGTATTTAGGAGACTTGTTCACATTAAGAGAGCTATAATCAACATCTAGAGAATAACCTAATCCACAAAAGAGAACTATATACTTCCCATGTCTTTACACCTTAACCAAAACTAAAACCAAAAAGGTTTGTATGAGATCATATAATACCCAAAAAGGATAATCCTTTATTAAAAAAAATCTATTCTTAATCTCCAAAATTTGTCAAAAAATACCCAAAGTTCAACAAAGACCATTCAATAAACATCTATCCATAAAATTCTTCAAAGTAATAAAAACTAAGACTGAAACCCAAATCTCTGAAAGATTTAATCACATAGTCTTCCAAGATAAACCTTAACATTTATCTCCAAATAACATCAGTTACTCTTAAAGTATCATACTGAAAAGTAATTAACATAATCACATATCCTCCATGATTGGTTAATAATTTCCATAGATAAACCAAAATCAATTTATTCTAGATTCATAAGATCATATAACTAAAAATAATTAGTTAAACTAACCAGGGACTTCACATAGTCCAGTTGTAGGCGATAAATACCAGTCGCACTTTGGTTGTGGGTTCGATTCCCGTAGCTTTGTCAGACGCGATAGGTTGTCACATGGTCTACGTGTTGTCCTTTTTCCAAAACTACATAATTCTTATAACATTCCCCAAAAAGCGATAAAATCTTCAAAAATAACCATAACATAATTTAACCTCAAGTTTATCTCATGTCGTTCATATTCCATCATAACATATAGTAACCCATAACTACCTCAAAAGTAAGGATCATATAAACCCTAATGGTTACCTTTATAATTATTACCTGAACTTCCACATCGAGTTGGTTCTCTCATACATGATGCATTAGAGAACTCACCAAGGTTCATGTAGTTGATCATGACTCCTGATAGTTGGTTTAGAATAACCACGATATTTCTCATTGAATCCCCCATTTCATCCAGTCTCTTAATCAGAGAACCACCACAGTTTCCTTCAAACCAATTTTCACTTTGGTGCCTGCTAGATCCATCCATTTACTAAAACCAAAAATGTCAGTGTGAGTATATCAAAAAAATCATCATGTACTAATGAGGAAGATAAACACTAAGATATACTTACTCATTCACTTTATCTAAAAACTATGACTCTTTCTGAAATCCTAGCCATTATGGTAATGTCACTTATTCTTAAAGAATACCCTAACCTCTAAAGTTATCTAAACCGACCTTTGATACCAACTATAAGGACCCGGCCTTAAACATTACTTATTATTTAATTAAATGAATAATTCACATTGAGGATATTTTCAGGTTTAGAGTTTTAGAGAATTAGGACATAACTATTACATCTCAAAGATTACAAAGTAGACACATCTACTCAGCTTCCATTCTTTTTCACAAAATAAAAACTCTTGAACACAAGAGTCATGTCTAGTTCCTTGTTTTAGACAACCTGACATTTCCTTGATCCCATCCTTGACCCTATTCATCTTTATTTCCTATGAAAAATATTTCAAAAAAACTTGGGATGAGCATAAAAATCTCAGTAAGGGTTATAAAAATACGGAAAGAAAACATTAGTCCGTGTATACATAAGAATCAATTAAATCATACATTACTCATAAAACATAAGCACGTTAACATACCTCATGAAATCATAAGATTTATGAATAACTCGTAGAAATCATAAGACATAAAGGTAACTTGAGGCATTCATAACATTCTTATGTAGGGAGTAACCCTCATGGTTATGTTTGGAATACCCATCATAGTATATTCCCTAAATCTCTTCATAGAAACCTTAGCGTTTAACCCCTTCATATTACCCAATGCATTGGAGAGCTATATCGGGCTCACCCGCCCTTAGTTTATTATGGAACCACCCGTCTTCATAAAAAATGCCTAAGAACCATAACATAATCATAGAAAATAACTTAAGAATAAAGTAAAGATACCATTCCCACATTGCAACAACAATATAACATTTTAAGATATTGAAATAATGAATCCATTCTAAAAACCATTTTCAAAACCATTTAAAACATTTAATAAATATATTTTTGAATCAAAGTGTCCCATACCACTTTGAATATTTTAACATTTTAAACCATTAATATCCATATAAATAAATCCTTAAAAACATTTTGAAAACATGGATATTAATGAGAAATATTTATAAGAATAAATCATTAAAACATTTAAAACGATATTTTAGTTAAAGGGTATTTAACAAAATGAGAGACACTTGAATACAATAATTGAGGAATAACATTTAATCCAAACTTTATAATATCATGAGAATAAAGGGATTCGTGATATAATATTCCAAAGGACAGTATATACACCATATAAGAGTGAATTGGTGCATAACAACAATGAAGTCTCAATAGAAATGTAAAATGAGATGAAGTCCCTTATAAAGAAGGTATCCTTAAATTAAGGATAAATTAATCTCATAATTATGTGTGCCAAATATAAATACACCCAATATAAGTTTATATTAAGTGTAAAACAATCAAATTTAATTCACACATATTCAAAGGATGACATATTCAATAACTACATGTTGAACCCAAAGAAATTGAAATTCGGTTAAGAAGTTCCCTTGGTAAAATTCGACAGCCTAACGACGTCACTTTAAAATTCATAAAATTAGTTGCTGAGAGAGAAAATGGTATCTCATCACTTGGACATAAAATTTACATCAATAAGGATATATAAGAATATATCCCATCATAAAAAGATTTAAATTAAAATTCATAATGAAATAAGTTTTTTAAAAAGAGGAGGGTGAAAGGTTCCCTTACTGATTTGGGAAACTTTCGAAACATACACCCCAAGAAAAAAGTGTCATACAATGAAGATGTAAATACCCATAAATGAGATTATATTATAAAAATAGTAAATTAATGGTCAGTACATACACCACACAAAAGGAAATAGTGGAAAATGTAGCATGAATCTCACAGGAATAAAAAGTGAGATGAAAAATCCCTTACGAAAACTCGGCAGCCTAACGGCGCCAATTAAAACTTCCAAAAATGGATTTATGAGATTAAATAGGGTATCTCATAATATGAACATAAAAATTACATAATGAATAATATAAAATAACATCCCCAAACATAAGAAATATGAGATTAAAAGAAATGACATAAAAGAGAGAGTACTTAAAAAGAAAGAGAGAGGTAGGATCCCTTACCTCAAGTCCGACTTGTCTTGTTCGTTTATTTATATTAATTAATAATAAACTTTGGTCAATTTATAATTTCTTAAGGTCCTCATTTAAATATTATTATTCATTTCATATCACATATTATAATTTTATAATAATTGGTTAATAATGTGAGTTCATATCATACGTTTTTGTCGATGTTTGGTACATGAGTCAAAAATGAACTTATTTGAAAATGATTGTCCATGTAGTTATAAGTAAATAATCTCCAGAATATTATTAATGATTTAAATATCATATATATCCAGTAAATATTAATTTTATACTATTCCATAACATTTGGAGATAAAAAGAAAAGAAATGCACCGTTCATGGAGACGGTAGGCCATACGTACACATGAACGCTACTTTCATTTCTTTGTCATATTAATGGAATTAAAAATAATTGAGAGATATATATATTATAATTAAATTATAATATTTATGTTATATAGTTCACATAATTTCATTAATTTCATTCTTTATACATTCCATGTATTGCATGAACGAGTCACATCACTTGAGGGGGCGGTAGTCCACACTTCCTTGTTTGAAATTATCGCATTTGCACAACATGCAAAGCATAAAGGTATGTTTTAAATATAAAATACAGAAGCATATGGAAAACATAAATACCATATATATAAAATATAAAATATATTGACATCATAATGGCCACCATGAAAGGTGTTAAGAGAATATTGAACAATCATCGTTTCGTGAGGCAGTAATTCGCCATCCACAGAAACAGTATGTTCTTTAACCATTAGACGGAGGTGTGTGTAATTGTAGATCTAATAATTCACATAACAACATATTGGTATATTTTAGATACTGGTTTTGTTACAAAATAAAGGAATAAAAAGAGTTTAGGGGATTGGAGAATCAAAATAAAACAAAAGAACACAAGTGAAGACATTACCTTTAAATCGGGTAACTCCTCTTGGTTTGAACCAAAATGGTTTCTTGAAGAGAATTATGCCAAAGGTGAGGCTTAAATTATGAAGATAGGGATGTGGAGAGATGAAATTGGCAGGGTTTGGCCGAGGCAAAAGTCTTGAGAGGTGTGAGTAAGGTGGTAGAGGTGGGGCCTTTTATAAGGGAAGAGAAGGGGCACTCTTGAAAAGTTATAAACTATTACTTTATTATAAAATGATTTTCGGATTTTAAAGGTACCAAAAGGTTATATTTCTAGGATAAGGTTTATAAATCCACCCATCCAATAGGTTTTTGACAAGTGTAAGACTTAGATTTCACCCTATCTTCTCATTTTATTTAAAGCGTTCATTTATGAGGTAATCACTGCATCATCACGGTGTCATAAATAAATTAATTTATTTAATGTCTAAAAATTATTAAAAAAAATATCATGATGTATAAAATCTTTTTATATTTCTAATGGATATTTATAGTAAAAAATATGACTTGTATTACCCCATGTAAAAATTGTTTTAGTAAAACAATACATGTTTGTGACATTTTAATTTTAACTTTAAATAAAAAGTTATTAATGTCATTTTCCAACCAAAGTGGCTCCATGGGGTCCCCAAGTTGACCCATGGATTTTCTTGGTCGGCCATGACTTATCAAATAAGGGTAGGACATGTTTCAAGGCCATTTCATATTATTATAACATTATCTTTACCTTAAATTACACTAATTACCTTTAATCGCGATTAATAAAACTTAAAAGTTACTATTCACCAAAAAATTATTTTAATCTCATTGAACTACATTTTACTTCTTAATGAAAACCATGTATGTCGGATTTTTGAAAATCAAATCACAGAAGTGGCAAAGTTTCATTTAAACGAAAAATCAGTTTCTTTAACTAACACTTAGTGGTTTCACTATTCATCAAAAATTAAAGTTTTTCAGAAAAATACCAAAAATTTACCCTAAGCTATATTTGATATTCCGAATTCAAAAATAATATCTATTTTATAAAATTAAAAATATATAAGTTGCATTAATTAATTTAATAATTCATTCCCGCTGTCAAAACAAATAGCGTGTTTTTAAGAAACAATATCTATTAAAAGATTGACACTAGTTTAAGTCCAATTTCAGAGTGAAATTAATTCCAATGACCACCATTGGATTAAATGGTAAAAATATATTCTAAATAAACTTTAATCTCAATTAAAAATATAATATATACATATGAATAAATCAGATTAAAAGGATGTTTTGAATTAAAATGCAACATTTTCAATAAAAATGATCTTTATCGGAAAAATAACAAAAATTTACACAAAGTAAATTTTGATGTCCAGATTCTAAAGAAGGATTTTATTTTTTCAAATACAACATATAAAAATTTCAAAAGTATATTTAAAAAGGGTTCTCCATCAAAAGGCGGTTCATCGACCTTTTAAAGAATATTAGAAGATTTATGCTTAAAATTGGATTCATTTGCATTTTAAGCCTCTAACATTTATTGGATAAAAGTAAAAATATTTGACAAACATATATAATAATTTTTTAGTTAGTTCCATTCATTCCTGCAATTAAAACGGTTAGTCGTTAACTACCATTTAAAATAATATTATTTTATTATTAGAGTGCAACGTAAGATTTCAAAGAAACTCGTTGTTGCGTATTGGGTACGCCATCGAGCATAGCGTTCCCTTTAAAGTAATATTAATATTTTATTCACAAATATGGATAAATATGAAAATGTAATATTCCTTATTTAACTGGGGTGTTACAATATATATCTATTTATAACAGTACATAACATTTAGAGATAAGAAATTAAATGTACCGTTCATGGAGACGGTAAGTCGTACGTACGCATGAACGCTACTTTCATTTCTATTTTGTATTTTAATTGAATTAAAACATAATGATACATAGGTATATTATAATTACAGTATAATATAATATATAATATCATTAATTCCATCTTTTATACGTCCCACATAATGCATTAATGAGTCATATCATTTTGAGGGGGCGGTAGTCCGCACTTCCTCAAATTAAATTATCGCGTTTTACCCATAATGGAAACCATAAAATAACGATATAAATGGAAAATTCATAAGCATAAAGAAAAAATAAATTTAATATATATATATATATATATATATATATATATATCATATATAAATATACTTCCATCTTAATATCCACCATGATAGGTGGTAGGAGATAATCGAACAATCATCGTTTCGTGAGGCGCTAGTTTTCCATCCATAGAAACAGTATGTTCTTCACCCATTAGATGGAGGTGTGCGTAAGTGTAGTTCGAATCCTTCTCATAATAACATCCTAGTATATTGAAGATACAGGTGTTGTTATAAAATAAAGTAATAAAAAGTCTTTAGGGGGTTGGAGAAGTAAAATAAAACAAAATAAAACAAAACAATTAAGAGAAATCATTACCTTTAATTTGGGTAACTTCCTTTGGTTTGAACCAAAATGACTTCTTAAAGTGACTTATTCCTAAGGTAAGTCTTATAGGAGGAATTGGGGGATATTGAGAGATTATTTTGGCAGGTTTGGGATGAGACAAGGGGCTTTAGAGGTGTGTGGAATGAGTTAGAAGTGGTGTCCTTTTATAAGGGGAAGGAGGGGCTCTTTAGGAAAGTGTGAAAATATTATTTTATTATATAGTGATATTCGGTTTCTAAAGGTCCAAAAATAATTAAATTCGAATATAAGATGACTCATGGTCGAAATAAAATCATCCAATAAGAATTGGACAGGTTTTGGATATTATTTTAATATTAATAATCATATCTATTTAAATCATTTATTAATGAGGTAAATACTACATCATTATTGTGTCATAAATAATTTAATTTATTTGATGTCTAAAAATTATAAAAAAATTACCGTAATGTGGAAAATATTTTTATCTTTCCAATTATTATTTATAGTCTAAATGATGACCTATATAACCCCATGTAAAAAGTGATATACTAAAAGATATTTGTTAATGTCATTTTTGTCTTTACTTTAAGTTAATTAAAATAAAGTGTCATTATCATTTTTAAGTGGATCCATGGGGACCCAAAATCGACCCAAGGATTTCCATGGTTTTCCATGACTCATCCAATAAGGTTAGGATAAGTGTTAAGGTAATTTTTTATTATTATAATATTCTTTTTACCTTGAATTACCCTATTTACCTTTAACCGCAGTAAATAAAAGTCAAAAGTTACTATTCACCAAATATTATTTTCATCTTATTGAACCAAATTTTACATAATAATAACAACCATGTATCTCAGATTTTTGAAATTCAATTCACAGAAGCGGTAAAATTTCATCTAAATGAAAAAGTCGGATTTTTAACTACTACTTAGTGGCTTCACTATTCATCAAAAATTGAAGTTTTCAGAAAAATACCAAAAACTCAGCCTAAGATATATTTTATATTCCGAATTCAAAAATTATTTCTATTTCACCAAATTAAAAACATATAAGTTTGATTAATTAATTTAAAATTAATTCCCATTGTCAAAACAAATAGCGTGTTTTTAAGAAACAATAACTATCAAAAGATTGACACTTGTTTATGTATAATTTCAAAGTAAAATTATTTACAATGACCAAAATTGTATGAAAGGGTGAAAATATAATCTAATTACACTTCAAAACCAATTTAAAATATAATCTAACCATATAAATAAATTATATTAAAAGGAAATTTTGAATTAAAATACATTATTTCTCACTATTCATAAAAAATGAATATTATTAGAAAAATACCAAAATTTCATCCAAAGTAAATTTTGATGTCTCAATTTTAAAGAAGAATTTTATTTTTTAAAAATGAATATGTAAAAGGGTCAAATATTGGATTTAAAAAAGGTTCTCCATTAAAAGGTAGTAAAACTGAATTTTTTTGAAAATACATTTTTTATCTAAAAAATTGAATTTGTTCTTATAATATGTCTAATAAACACATAATACATAAGTTAAAATTATATGGATTATATAATATTCAAAATCCAGTTAATGCTATTCATAACCGCTTTTGAATGGCTAGTTTGGTAAGTCATGGTGCGCTCGAACTCGATGTTGCGTGCAGCACAAGCTATTGAATTTAAAAAAAATAACTTACTATGAAATCTTGGGGTGTTACATTCTACCCTACTTCAATAAATTGCATCCTCGTAATTTGAAATTTTTCTTCAAAAATAAATGGTTAAAAATAGAAAAATACCTTTGTGGAAAACCCACATTAGAAATTGGGTTAATAAAATTTAGTCTTAATAAGAGGGAAAAGTAGATGAAAAAGTCGCCACTAAATTATGATCTCGATTAAGAGAACATTGGTGGAAATTAGAGACACATAATTGGAGGAAAAACTCAAATATATATAGGGAGTGATTGAGTTCATCAATCACAAACAAGTGTAAAATTGAGGGCCTCAAAGCCATCAATCTATAACGATTTAAAATATCATCGGTTCAACAAAACATAAAGCATTAGGATAACACATTTTTGGTTTTAATATCCCTTCCCTAAAGTTTAATAATTAATTTATTCATAGAATTAGAAAACAAAAATATACTTGACAAGTAGAGTTTCATCCTTTATCTAATTCTTACCACAAACTTATCCTTCACTCCAAATGATGAGTATTAAAGATGACTTGGTCACACTTGAAGTGCTAGAATCAACTTATAGAGAATCACATAATCCATAATGGATGAACTATATATTTCCCTTTTCTTTATAGATTAACCAAAACCAAAATGGTTTGTAAAAAATCAGATGATTCACGAAAAGGATAGTACTTTAGAGAAATAAATACTAATCTTAATTTCAAAAATTAAACCAACAATACCTATAGTTCAATAAATACCATTCAATAAAAAATTGTCCATAAAATATTTTAATATAATTCAAACTAATATTGAAACCCAAAACTCAAAAGAATTTTCTTACGTAGTTTTCCACGTTAAATTGTATCTCTAAATAATATCGACTACTCTTAAAGTCACATACTTAAAAGTAATTAACCTAATCACATATTCTTTATGATAGGTTAATTATTTCCATAAATAACCCAAATCACTATAAATCCACAATAAAAAAATAGGTAAAAAAACACCTTTACTCTTCAAATGAAATCTCATAGTATTCTATTTTCCTTAGGCATATAGTATTCCCAATAGAGCAAACGTCTTCCAAAATAACATTTATCACTTAATCACCAAATCGTTTTCCTATACTAAGGATATCCATTTGATAAGACATAAGATCCCAAATCAACTTATTATTGATCAATAAAATCATTTAGCTAAAAAGAATTAGTCACACTAACTAGGGACTTCACGTAGTCCAGTGGTAGGCGATAAATCCCAATTGCACTATGGTTGTGGGTTTGATTCTCGCAGCTTTGTCCGACGCGACGGGTTGTCACATAGTCTATGTGTTTTCCTTTTTCAAAAACTATATAATTTTATAATATTCCCAAAAATGAAATAGATTCCTCAAAATAACTATAGCATAATTTCATCACAAATGTTATCTCATACCTCGCATTTTCATTCCAAAATTTAATAACTTGTAATTTCCTCAAACTCAATGATCATATCAAACCAAATGGTTATTTATAACTATATCCACAAGAGAAAAGATAATTGTTCCTCAAATATCATTTTCACATGACAAACTGAAGGGTTACAAATATAAGAGAAAATCTTCCAAAGAAATCCCATCAACAAAGAGCACCAATACTTTTTAAACATTTCTCCATCCATTTATTTCAACAAAGATTCTTCCTTGACCAAGAGGATATCCTATATAATAGGGAATTCACTCGGGTAATGGCCAGATCCCCTATATTTATGGAAAATGACTGTAAATGGATTCTTAGGACTATTTTTATTTTCTTCCATAGTACTCTTCATTTTTTCTCATCAATTCTTTACTTTATGTCCTTCTTTTCCACACATAAATCATTTCTTTGTTCTATTAAGACACCTTCCTAGGTGTATCCTTCTATATTTCTTGCATGATGGAAAATGATCTTTCTTTTCTCCATGGTCTTCATTGCTGGAGCTCTTATCATTAACTACTTTTCTCTTCCTTGTTGATTCTGGGATTTGGTTAATATATATGTTGTTGATCATATTTTTTGAAAACTGATTTGGCATGAACACGATATCTTTTACACCTATCAACATTCCATTTTGTTTCTCATTTCCACCACCGTTCAAACCTTGTACATAATGCTCAAAGTTACTATTACTTCCTTGGAATCCCTCCATTGACTAAAACCAGAAATCATTGCGTGAGTAATAATAGTCATAAAATAATTTAGAGAATATCATGACACCTTATTTTCAATTTAAAACACCTTAGGATTAACCAAGGTCATTTATTCTCATATTATATTAAAATCCTTCAAATCGTTTTGTAAAGAGAATGTAAATTATCCTAAGAATATCCCCCGAGAGTGTCGTAACCAAGAGTGCAGCAAGACCCATTATCGTGTACCAGGATACCCCAGGTCAAGCCTGAAACTCCTTGTCGGAGTTTTCACTTCTAGGTACATTTGTGCTAGAGCTGCCTCTACCTGCTCATATCCAGATAGGAAAGTACTACTTGGAAAATACACAAAATCTCTACATTACCAAGATTCTAGGATATTCTTCTATACTAATCCTCAAAGTCCATCTTAGGGTAATGTTCTCTAATCAAAGTTTATCTAAATCTAGTTTCCAAGGATTGTACTAAACTTCATTTGATACCAACTATAACACCCTAACCCTAGAATCAAGGAGCCGGTGAATTATTTTAATACATTGGCATGATTACAAGGAATAAAGTCATAAAGGACCGATCAGTTTAGTAGTATTAGAAACAAGATACATACATAAGTTCAACACTGCAACTTGAAAAGAAAAACAACACTGATTTATTCCGTTAGAAACATCCAAGCTTCCAAGATTATTCCTGCAAGTCACTCATAACTAACTTCTTCATATCCTAGGAAAATGAAACATGAGAAAGGGGTGAGCTCAAATTCTCAGTAAGAGTAAGCAATACAACAGAAGATAACATAAACATTAGGCAAGGTGAATAATTGAAAACACATGACTTTACAAATAATAAACATGAACACTTTATGGCAGGAATATGAGATGAGTAAATAATTCCATAATAAAACATAGTCATGGGTATTCTACTATTCGAATAACCACATGAAATATCAATATCTAATCTCATAATGATGGAATGCATAATGTCGGAAATCATAAACACAGATTCAAGGCCTTGTGCCAAGACTAAAAATAATATTTTGTTAAGGCCTTCTACCAAGACACTATTTTGTCTCATGAGACCTACTGATGCATCGAGAAGCTATAGCGGGCTCCACCCATCACTTAATAAGTCCAATTCATTCCTTATATGAAAATTTTGAAACATAACATAAACATTCATATTAAAACTAGCATAAGAAATGTCAATACTTTATTCACAAACCATGAATGGTATAAAAATAGCACATCCACAGTCAAACATAACTCATTAAATACAATATAGAAGATTGTATTGTAAAATATTAACCTTAATCGATAATAATGAAGGATATTGACATAGATGAAAATAATCATCAAAATTATTTGAGAGAAATATCACCCTTTTTCTTGAAAACGTTTAAAAGTCACGCTATTTGTCAAGAAGCCGTTTAAAAGTAGATTTTTGAATCAAAGTGTCCCATACCACTTTGAAACATTTAAAAGGAATTTTAATTTTAAAACATTAATGTACATATAAATAAATCCTTAAAACCATTTTTAAAACATGAACATTAATGAGAATGATTTAGAAGAATAAATTTTTAAAACATTTAAAATGATATTTTAGTTAGAGTACCTAACCAAATGAGAGACGCTTGAATACAAATAATTGAGGTAATCAAAACTTTATAATATCTTGAGAATAAATTATTTCATTATATACTATGTCAAAGGACAGTATATACACCGTATTAAATTGAATTGGTTCATAACAACAAAGAAGTCTCAAAGGAATGTAAATTGAGATGAAATCCCTTATAAAGACAGTATCCTTAGGTAAAGGATAAATCGATGACATAATTATGTGTGAAAAATATAAATACACCTAATATGATTGGATATTCAATGTAAATCAATCATAGGACATTCACACATATTCTTGTAAAAACAACACTAATGACTTGGATGTTTAACTCAATGAATGGAAATTGGGTTAAGATCAAGTTTATATCAATGACTTGAGAAATTATCAATGGAGTGATTATGTGTATCAAATGTATATCTATATAAAGGGGAGTGGAAATTACTACATAAATAATAAATAGTGATTCCACACATAATCTTGGAGTAAAATAATCAATGAAGTGTGTGTAAATCCCTCTGAGTTGAATTTGAAATTTGAAATTCTCTTACCGATTTGGTAACTTATGAAACATACACCCCATGAAAGAAGGATAATACAATTAAGATGTAAATACCCATAAATTAAATTATATTACACCAAGAATACAATCATGGATAGTACATATACCACACCAAAGGAAATAGTGGCCAATATAGCATGAATCTCACGGGAATAAAAAGTGTGATGAAAACCCCTTACTTCGTTGTAATCAATCGATTCATATGACCAAAAGTTAATAACCACAAAATGAATCATATAATACCATGAATATAAAGAGAATCATGATAATATATATCAAATTTCAGTACATAATACACCACATCCAATAAATAAGTGGCGAATAATGAAAATATCACAGAATTAAAAGTGAGATAAGAAACCGCTTACCTCAAGTCCGACTTGTCTTGTATGTTCCTTGTTCTTCCTGAATAATAAACTTAAGTTAATTTCTACTTTATTAAGAACATTTTTCAATTTTATTATTTATTTTATATCACTTATTTCCTTGCTATTACAATTAGTTAATTATTTGAGTTCATATTGGATATTTTATCGATGTTCGGAACTTGAGTCAAAAATGAACTTGTTATAATTACAATTTTTCCATGTGGTCAAAAGTCCATTATCTCCACAATGATATACATGATTTAGATATAATATGTATATTATATATCCAATATATATATCTATTTATAACAGTGCATAACATTTGGAGATAAGAAATGAAATGTGTCGTTCATGGAGACGGTAAGTCATACGTATGCATGAACGCTACTTTCATTTCTATTTTTTATTTTAATGGAATTAAAACATAATGATACATAGATATATTATAATTAAAGTATAATATCATATATAATATCATTAATTCCATCCTTTATATGTCCCACATAAGTCATTAACGAGTCATATCATTTTGAGGGGGCGGTAGTCTGCACTTCCTCAAATAAAATTATCACATTTTACCCATAATGGAAACCATAAAATAACAATATAAATGGAAAATACAGAAGAATAAAGAAAACATAAACTTAATATATATATATATATATCATATATAAATACATTTACATCTTAATGTCCACCATGAGAGGCGGTAGGAGATAATCAAACAACCATCGTTTCGTGAGGCATTAGTTTGCTATCTATAGAAACAGTATGTTCTTGACCCATTAGATTGAGGTGTGTGTAAGTGTAGTTTTAATAATTCTCATAAAAGCATCCTAGTATATTTAGGATACTTTTTTTGTTATAAAATAAAGTAATAAAAAGTTTTTAGGGGGTTGGAGAAGTAAAATAAAACAAAATAATTTTATAGAAAGTGTTGCCTTTAATTTGGGTAACTTTCTTTGGTTTGAACCAAAATGAATTCTTAAAGTGCCTTCTGCCAAAGGTAAGGCTTCTAGGAGGAAGAGGGGGATCTTGAGATATTATTTTGGTAGGTTTTGGATGATACAAGTGGATTTATAGGTGTGTGGAATGGGTTAGAAGTGATGTCCTTTTATATGGGGGAGGAGGGGCTCTTTAGGAAAGTGTGAAAATATTATTTTATTATATAGTGATATTAGGTTTCTAAAGGTCCAAAACTAATTAAAGTCGAAGATAAGATGACTCATTATCTAAATAAAATTATCCAATAATAATTGGACAGCTTTTGGATATTATTTTAATATTAATAATCATATTTATTTAAATCATTTATTAATGAGGTAAATACTACATCATTATTGTGCCATAAATAATTTAATTTATTTGATTTCTAAAAATTATAAAAAAATTACCATAATTTTAGAAATAATTTTATATTTACAATGATTATTTATAGTCTAAAATATGAATTATATAACCCCATGTAAAAATTGATATACTAAAAGATATTTGTTAATGTCATTTTTGTCTTTACTTTAAGTTAATTAAAATAAAGTGTCATTATCATTATTAAGTGGCTCCATGGGGTCCCAAAAATCTACCCAAGGATTCTCATGGTCGGAAATGACTCATCCAATAAGGTTAGGACAAGTGTTAAGGTAATTTTGTATTATTATAATATTCTTTTTCCCTTAAATTACCCTATTTACCTTTAACTGTAGTAAATAAAAGTCAAAAGTTACTATTCACCAAAAATTATTTTCATCTTATTAAACCACATTTTACTTACTAATAACAACCATGTATCTCGGATTTTTGAAATTCAACTCACAGAAGCGGTAAAATTTCATTTAAATGAAAAAGTCGGATTTGTAACTACTACTTAGTGGTTTCACTATTCATCAAAAATTGAAGTTTTTCATAAAAATACCAAAAATTCAGCCTAAGATATATTTGATATTCCAAATTCAAAAATGATGTCTATTTTACCAAATTAAAAAAAATAGAAGTTGGATTAATTAATTTAAAATTAATTCCCGTTGTCAAAACAAATAGCGTGTTTTTAAGAAACAATAACTATCAAAAGATTGACACTTGTTTATATATAATTTCAAAGTGAAATTAATTCCAATGACCAACATTGGATTAAATGGTAAAAATATAATCTAATTACACTTCAAAACCAATTTAAAATATAATCTAACCATATAAATAAACTATATTAAAAGGAAGTTTTGAATTAAAATACATTTTTTCTCACTATTCATAAAAAAATGAATATTATTAGAAAAATACCAAAATTTCATCCAAAGTAAATTTTGATGTCCCAATTCTAAAGAAGAATTTTATTTTGTCAAAATGAATATTTAAAAGGGTCAAATATTGGATTTAAAAAGGGTTCTCCATAAAAAGGTGGTAAAATTAAATTTTTTTGAAAAATACATTTTTTATCTGAAAAATTGAATTTGTTCTTATAATATGTCTAATAAACACATAATACATAAGTTAAAATTATATAGAGTATATAAAATTCAAAATCCAGTTAATTCTATTCATAACGGCTTTTCAACAGCTAGTTTGGTAAGTTGTGGTGCGCTCGAACTCGGTGTTGCGTGTAGCGCAAGCTATTGAATTTAAAGAAAATAACTTACTATGAAATCTTGGGGTGTTACACTATGCTAATCGACACTCACACATTCCCTCTTAGAAGTGCTCTATTATGTAGCATGTTATTTTGGATATTGCACATCATATCCCTCGCTACAAGGTGATGGGTGGGTGTTAACAGATATTAAATCACGGTCATTATCACCCTATATAATATCATTACAGGAAATATATCAGTGTTTTTCTGATTCACATTTTACAAAAACATTTATTAGAACATTGATTACCTCAGCTAATACATCTCTTTGAGGGGAATGGATCGCCTCATAGCTGGTGGGGGTGGGGTGGTATCACCATGTGGTGGACGTTCTTAAGTTACTTCTTCTGTTTTCCTCCCCCCCATAAGAGTTTCCATAATTTCTCTCTATCATTGGAATTCTTCTTTAAGGGTAGATATTATTTATCTCAATTGTTTTATTAATTCACTTTTATCATCCTCTTGTTTTTTTTTCTAAAAATATGTCTGGGTGTCACCCCAAAACTCACACCTCTGATGCAGCCATACTGTTTTGGCCACTTCAAGGCCATTGACAGTATGTGTTTATCTGGTCAGTTGTTGTTGATTCTTATGACTATGTCGGATAGAAAATATAGAAAAATAAGTGATCATTGTTATGTAATATATATTTAAATCAAAACAAATTTTTATTATGTAATACTTACACATGTTTCCCACACTTTTTGTGTATTTTTATTTATTAGTATCCAGTCTTTATTTACACATGCCTCCTTCCGTAGCACACAACGTGGAATAGAATTGGCTTTGGATTTGGAGTCATCAATCTGCATATAAATAGTGGAACATAATTATGGTCTTGTTTCATGTCACATAAAAGTATTACAATATATTTAAAATATATACCAATTTTTTTAAGTGAAACACACCCCATCCTTGCATTACGGTAGGGATATGCTGGTTTTTCTGCTTGTTACTTATTTTCATCACTTAGTTATTGTTTCATAAATAAAAAATTATCAATCAAATTGATGAATACACATATCGTCAAACAATGTACTACTAGCCACAATGTACCTAAAAATACACATCTGCATGATGGATAGTAAATACATCCCACGCTTCTTGGGTTATCAGGTGTGTATAGATAAGCGGTGGGTATGGGTTTATTTTCCCTTCACCATCTTTAAAGTGATGTCTTGTTAGGATTGTATGAAATCCTCCGTGAATCCTTCTAGCTAGCATTAAAACATATTTCTTGTGAGATTAATCTACTATAAATGCACTCTACAATGGATAATGAAGAGTAATTCAATGTTTCATTATTTTATTTTTTAGTAAAATAAAGAAATGATATCATAATGTTACCATAATGTCTTCCCACATCAGTGTCTTAAGCCCGGGCACAACATGGTTCCATGAATCTACATCAATCGGCATGCATTATCAGGTGATGATTCCAATATAACTATTAAACATGTCCTTATTAGGATTACCATTCTATCCCTGCACATTTCATCCTACCTTGAATTTGATGGCTTTAACTTTTGCCTTAATGATTTTTGCTAACATCATTAAACTACAGCGCTCCTATTTTTTCTGTGTCACCAGTCCTTCATCACTTACTATTTTCCTAGAATTAACATCGTCAATATGTTCATTTGGAGTGGTATCATTGGAATGTGAATATGGTCATTGTACCTCTACACTGGGAGCAGTAACAAGTTGAGAAACCTGTTGTTCCTCAGGAATGGGAGAACCAGTATGTGCAGAAGTTCAATCCTCTGCACTACGAGCAGCATCAAGTTGAGATACTTATTGTTCCTTGAGATTGGGAGCACCATCACGTGCATAAGTCTCTATCTATAGAAGTGGTTTAACATTTAATTTAGAGTGCATAGATATAGTAACAAATAGATAATAACATGAGGTAACGTATATTATAAAAAAGTGTAACCTAAGTATTGAACTCTATTTTTCTTTTTTAAAGGCTGGAGGGATTTGACCCCTCTATCGACGATCTAAATACCTTCATTGTGGTCTTATATTATATAAAAAACACCATCAACATTAGGACCACTGTGAAAGGATTGTGACATCCCAATTAAAAGGTCATCCTCAGTTGAATTTTCATATGACCCTTCAACAATTGACTACTTTCATTTTGCGGGATCTGAAATATAAAATACTTTTACTGTCTGTGATTCCATTATAAATGGTTCTTCTTTATACCCTTAATGAAATAAACTTTCAGAAATCTCAATTCATATATTTTAATAGCACTCCTGTTATCAACCCACTTTCATTAAAAAAATAGTCACTTGGAATGTTGTATAATCCAACTCCCATATTTGTATGATGATGCAAAAGTATGAAAATTTTATGTAAATTAGATTTCTGTACATAGTACCAGAAATATGCATCACTTAAACCATGAGTGTAACTACACTATTTTATATGGTAATGTCATTATCATGATCATTTTTATAAAACGTATAACCATTAATTACATAAGCATTTTAAGATAATACATACACACTTGGTCATCCAGCTAGACATCAAAGTCGTTATGAAATTGAATCCATATTTTCATTTGACTCCTTTAAAATATGGTCCTAAAACCATCCTATAAAATATTGATTATGTGTATTTGATATCCATATTTCATCCCTTGATGGATTCAAATTCCTAATAATTTCTTTATGGGTTTCAACATATGGTAAAACCTCTAAAATATTATGCAAAACGTAAAGGTGGGTCTGCTCCCAATCTGTAATATTGATTGTGAAAACATCTCTTCCATAAATTCCTTCACCTTCAAGCTTCCTAGTGTGATGATATTTCGGTAGACCAATGATTTCCACATAGGATAGGTATTCGTTATATAATTCAATGGCTTCCTAAATAATATATCACTCTATAATACAACCCTCTGGTCGAATTTTATTTTTGGAATACCCTTTCAAAATATTCATATATCGTTCAATCAGGTAAATCCATCTATATTGTACAGGACCACATAGTTGAATCTCTCTCACCAATTGAACCATCAAATGAACTATCATATCAAAGAATGTTGTAAGGAAGAACATTTCTAATTCACATAATATGACGGAAATTTATCTTTCCATAGTTGGAAATTTTGTCAGGTTTATAACTTTACTGCATATATCTTTGAAGAAGAAACATATCTTGGTTAATTTATGACATACATTCTTGGGGAAAATACAACATAAAGCTATAGGCATTAGATATTTCATCAAAACATGATAGTCATATGATTTCAGACCCTTTAACTTTAAATTGTTCATTGACATGATGTTATTGATATTTGATTAATACCCCTCTAGAACCTTTACATCATTCAAGAAGTTACAAAATTGATATCTCTCCTACTTGGGAAGAGTGTATATAGATAGAGGAAGAAAATTTCGTTTTTCACCCTTCATTGGTGCTAACTCTTCTCATATTCCCATGTCAACCATGTCCAATCTAGCCTTAATTCCATCCTTTTGTTTTTCATGTGCATTTAGAAATGTTCCAAAGACTCTATCACATACATTTTTTTCAACATGCATAACATCAAGAAAATTTATGATGTACAAAAAATTTTAGTATGGTAATTCAAAAAAACTAATCTCTTTTTCTAATTGGGTTTTGTAAGGTTTTTCGAAAACGGTTCACCAAAAGCAATGTCCACATATTTTACTTTCTCAAACAGTTGATTACCTATTATTGGAGATGGTGTTGTACATTCTTATAAACTTCCATTAAATGATATCATCCAAGATTGGTATTTATGCCATCAGGGTAGAAATATATGATATACTAGAAACACAGTTTTTGATGAATGTTTTGACCTAATTAACTGTGTACCTTATTCATAGATGGGATAAACTTGAGTTCCTTCAATGCTATATCCTGAAAAAATTTCTTAAGAAAGAAATCCATTTATCATCTCGTACAACATGGATGTCAACATGGAATCTTTATTTCTATAATTATCATACAACATAACACATGAATCCCACAATAATTTCAAATCCTTTATCAATGGAGCCAAATAAACACCAATATCATTACCTAATTTTTTTGGTCTTGATATAAGTATAGATAACATGATGTATTTTCATTTCATGCATAACCATGGTGGTAGGTTATAATTTACCGGTATAACAGTCCATGTACTGTGAGTGCTTATTTTAAAAACAAAAGGATTCGATCCATTTGTATATAACACAAGACGAAGGTTTCTCGGCTCGTTTCCAAATTCAGGATACTCATGATCAATTCTCTTCAACTAAGGATATTCTGTTAGGTGACGTAGTTTCCTATATTTATTTCTTGTATATGTGTGCCACATCAATTTCACTATAGTTTATTCACTTCTATATAAGCACCTAAACCTTTTAAGGAATGGAAAGTACCATACAACATTTATAAGACCGGATTCATCTTTCTTGTATTGAGAAGCACCACACTTTCAAAATTCTATAAGTGATTTGTGATCCTTGAGAAATAGTATACAGTCATTCGGGAAGGCATGTATTATTTCAAATATTATACCCACTGATCATAGCATTCATTCAACATCGTATGTTCAGCTCAGGAGCTCATTATCTTCTGGAAACATGTCATTTAAGAGAGAAATTAATTTCGTAAAACTGGAGTTACTCCATCTATTGTATGCTTTCAAATTATACAACTTTAGTATGGATGGCAATGTTGTATATTTATTGTAACCACCATACAATTGTGTATTTTCACAACTCTTTAACTTCTCAAATAATTTTGGGAAATCATGAATTTCATCTTCAATGGTCCTCGTCATTTCTTCAATATGATCTTCATCATCATTCACATCTGTAATGAAATCCTCAATACAGTCTTCTTTATTATCCACACTTATAATCATATCAGATGATCCATAAAACATAGTGTTATCCTAGCCACTATCTGCATTCACTTTTTCCCTGTGTTTATTCCAACATTTATAACTTTGATCTATTCTATGACAGGTCAAGTGTTCTTCCAACTCCTTCGGACTAATTTGTCCTAAATAACAACGGTGTAAACACAGAAAAAGGATTTGAGAAGGGTCATATGCACGATCTTTTTCAAACTTGGTGAACTCTTTTACTCTATCTTCGTACTCTTTTATCATATGATTGGATCCATCCATTGTTTATTCATATCATCCTATTTGATTCAGTAATATTAATATTTAACAAAATAAATACACAAAACATTGATATAAAAATTAACCAAGACTAAAAAAAAGTTATATAATTTAATTCTCCTTCAATATTTATCCCCAATATCTACTTTCTAGAACCAAGGTCCTTCATTTGTAATCTTTTAAATAAATCAATCTTCAGCTCTTCCAATCTTCCCTTCATTGGTCTAACTAAGAGAAATTAATCCACATAAAAAAGTAAAATGTTAAAACTCCCATCATAATACACCTTCATATAGTAGAAATTATTTACATTACACTGTATGAACATTAATTCTACCTTGAAAGCATTGAAATTCCAGTTACACTGTATTGGTGCCTACTTAATCCCAAAAAAAACTCCATTTGAGACTAGAACTGAACCTTCTATTCCATTTAGCATGAAACCTTCCAATTGATTGATGTAGATCTATTCCTCCAAATATCCATGAAGGAATATAATTATGAAATCCATTTGTTATAGAAATAGACCTTCAATGGAAACTAATATGAGAACCATATGAATTATTATATGATTTATAGCAGGAGAGAAGATCGAACTGAAATCTAATCCTTCTAATTATTGAAATACATTTACCCTTCCCATGGTGTTATTATTGATCTACTTTTCTTCCCTATATAATGTAATGGTTTTCCTAATTCTATAAAAATATAAACTTAAAATATTATATAAAAACTATATTTTAGATGTACTTTGAAAACAATTTATAAAATCACAGTTGAAATCCCATTAAAAAACCAACCATTTACACAAATTCCTCTTTAAAATAACACATCCTTTTTAAAATAAACCAATCAGTTCCAAACACTCTTTCACAAAACCCCAATTTCTTTTTTAAATAATTCAAAGAAACGTCATGATCCAACAATCTTAATCATTTAAAATGAGCGACAACCCTTTTTATTTTACAAATTTTCATTTAAAAATCCACACACCCCTTGTTAAAATGAAACCATTATTACATACTCTTTCAAAACATTCACATCCCTTTATGAAATGAAATCAGGTGAGTTAAACACTTGGCATGAAACCTAAGTCCATACCAAGTGTTTAAATCATTTTAAATCTATTTAAAACTAAAAAGGGTATATTGAACACATATAATTTGGTAAGAAACATTTCAAAACACTTGAATAATTTTAAAATAACCACTTAGGAATTTTCACAAAGACATAAATTCCAAGAGAGGTACTTTATAAAGGATACATGAATAAAAAATAACCAAAGTTTTATAAAACATAAATATTTAAAAGGTTTATCATGTATCTCAGGAGTAAATAGTAAGAATACTATAGTTTACTCTTTTAATACTACTAAGGAGTGAATAAGTGATAGATAAAGTCATAAGTGTCACTTGGCCATGATACTTTTGAACATAAAGTCACATATATTAAAAGTGGACAACCATCCTCTACTTGATGCATGAATCATGTACTACCTAATCTTGATCCTTCAAATATGGTACATTAGAAAAAAAATCCCCTTCTTGAGGGTATACATTAGGTAAAATTTAAAGGATTATAGGTACCCAAACCTTCTCTACTATCAATGGTTCATTTCACTTTGTGATTAAATATATTTCAAACACTTTTTTTAGTGTATTCCAAAAATATATCACCCTAAAGATAATACCAATAACACCCCATGGAAAGAAACACTATTTCCAAATAGAAGAAATGATTTGGGAAGTTTATCTTATATATCTTTAACTGTCTGGTCCCATAAGCAACCACATGACCATCATGGATTGGAACTATTCAAATCCTGACTTCTAATACATCACAATATAAGCAATAATCATTACCTATATCATTTATGGTTAATATTGGTGTTTTTATCAATATCTCATTAAAATCTTAGAAGGATATCTCATAAACATATAAGCAAAGGAACCATACCACATTCTTGGTTAAGGCCTTCTTAATGCTTCCAATCCGAAAGAATCCTAGTTGATCCTCTGGTAATAACTGGAAATTCCCAAAATATTTGGATCTCAAAAACATTCTTTGGCCTCTCTAAATAAACTATAACATAGAACTTCTCAGGTCCGAAAAATATGATACCACTATTATCATTTTCCCCATGAAGTGAAATTCTTAGGTTCTAAAAATATGTTATCCACTAATATCATTTTCACCATGAAGTTTACATTATCAATACAAAAAATAAACTTTGAGATCATGGAATATAGTTTATTCTCCCTAAGTTTTCTCAAAATGATCTATATATATCGATCATGTTCTTCTCTCAACTGGGAATACATGATGATATGATTGAAAAATATGACTAAAAAATTATCTAAATAAGGATGGAAGACCCAATTCATCTCAACCATGAACACTACCATTGTATTTTTAAAACTGAATGACATCACTAGATACCCATACAATACATATGTACTCCTAAATATAGTATGTGGTATATCAAAATACCTCACCATAAACTGATGATAACTTGATATCAAATCGATCTTAGAAAACACTTTATCACCTCTAAGTTGGTCAAATAGTCCATCAATACATATAAGTGGATATAAGTTCATTTATATTACTTATAATAACCTCTAATAGTCCACACATATTGTCAATGATCCATTTTAATTTTTATGGAAAAAACTAAGGCACCCTAAAGAGACAGAATCATGCATATTAACCCCTTCACCTAGTAGTCGTTCAATTGAGCCTTCTTCTCTCATAGCTCTATAGGATCCATATTCTATAGTGGAATAGATATATGATCCACACTTGGTAAGAACACAATCATAAACTCAACCTATCCCTTTAGTGGTAACCTAGAGAAGTCCTTGGGAAATACATCTATGAACTTGTCAATGACAGTAGGATATACTTACTAATATTTCTCTCTATCATCCAAAATTAATTTAGAAAAATGGGCTATGATTCTACCCAACTATAGAAATACAGGTCCTACATAACTAGTTTTCATATATATACATAATCATCACCCTTGAAAAATATAATTCTTCCCATTGATGAAAAAAATTGATATGATAGATACATCACTACATGGGGGGTTTAATTATAGTCACAAACTAGAATCACAGTTTTCATGTCACTCAAATTAATTATTTATCAATTATTATAATTTTTTATTAATAAAAGTATATCAATCTAAAATTTACTTATGTAGTTAATTTTCAATGGAAAGAAAAATCAATCAAATTAGATGCACTATCCGATAGAAATAATAACATTGTGGAAATAAAGATGCAATGTAAAAAAAAATAATAAGTCAACAATGAAAATCCTCAAGATTCTAAAAAGATATTTATTACCAATAAAATTTCAATCAAATGAACATGATTCTTTTACCCAATTTATTTGTAGGATCTATAGATTTGATCCTAGGTATCCTAGATCCACACATAAAACATCCTTGACTATATACATATTGCAAGGTATCAAGTTCTAATCCTGAATATTCATTGATTATTATCTCATTGGTGGAAATAGGTATATAATTCACCAAGACCCACTTAAATATGATGATCAGTGGCAAATATACACTGTAAATTCACAAAACATGGTGATTTGGACAATACATATTCTTGACCTAGATTCTAATCAATATCCTTGATCAAAAATAGAAAAAATACATACATGGAATTGATCATGGATAATTTTACAGTGAGAAAATACAAAGGAAAGACTAAGAGGATTACAACAATACTCACAGTGGTAGAACCTGAGGAGCTAGGCTTGCGAAAGAGGTTAGTTCACAGAGGAGAAGGGTTTCACAGCAGAGGTGGGCCTCAGTAGCATAGGTGGAGTACGCAAAGGAGGTGGGTTTGGGATAAAGGAATGGTTCAGGGTGGAGGTGGGGTTCGGTGTACGACAGAGGTGAGGTTCGTAATATATGGGGTTTGGCGATGGAGGTGATGTTCACAATGGAGGAGGGATTCATGGTAGCGGAGGAGGGCTTCGTGGTGGTGGAGGATAGATTTGCGGCGGGGAAGGAGGAGGAGGATTCGGCGACAGCGGAGGAGGAGGAGGAGGTAGGGCCCAGCTTCTACGGGAGCTTGAGGCGTGTGATAAAAGGAGGAGACCGTTAGGGTTTATAACAAATATATTTATTATATTTATAATTTTCTAAATATATATAATTAATATATTTATTATAATTTAATAATTATTTAAATATATTTGTATTATTTTGAATTCTAATTATAAATATTTGTATTTATTTATAAATATTTGTATATATTTATAGATATATTTATTTAATTATATATATTTATAACTTTATAGGTATAACAAGTATATTTATTATAATTTTATAATTATATATAATTATAATTATAACTATAAATATTTATTTATTTATTTATATTTTTATATATAATAAATATATATTTATTTATAATTATAAATATATAATAAATATATTTATTATATTTATAATTATATATAATTATTATAATTATTATAATTTTATAATTATTTAAATATATCTATATTTATTTAGAAAAAAACCATTGAAAAGTCTAATTAGTGATTAAACACTTTTAAAACACGAAATGGGGATACTTTATTTAATGAAAGTAAGAAAAAAATATTTATAAAAATATTTATTTAATTATATATATTTATATTTTTATAAGTATAATAAATATATTTATTATAATTTTATAATTATATAAATAAATATATATATATATATATATATTTATAATTATAATTATCTTTATAAATATTTGTATATAATTATAATTATATATGGATATATATCTAGTAAAGTATAGATCATAAGAAATGTGTCATCACATATATATGGACAACATGAATAGTAATGAGGGTGTGATGTGTAAATGAACATTCATGATGAATACATAACATATGAACATCAATTATATCCACGTATCAATATATTTATTGATCAAATTCTTTGGAAACATATATTTGTTTAAATATATATATTTATTTATAATTATATATATATATATTTAAAAGGTATTTATATATAATTATAAATATAATAAATATATTTATTATTTAATGAAATTTATTATAATCCTATAATTATTTAAATTTATATTTATTTCATTATAATCTTATAAATACTTTTTTTAAACATTATATATATATTTGAATTATTAAAAAATATATATGAATTATAAACATTCATTTTTTATTTAATGTATACAAATAAACATTATTTTTGAATATAAATATAATAATTTTATATAAATTAATAATATTTTTTATTAAAAACTTTTATCAGTGCTGATAAAGGGTATATTTATCAGTGCTTTTAGCTAGCATTGATAAAGGTCCCCTTTTATCAGTGATTTCTAGTTATCACTTATAAAAGTCGGTGCATCCCGTACCTAGATCTGTGGTAGTGTTAGAACTATTAACTCAGCCTATGAGCTCCCCAAATAATTTAACGAACCTTGAACATCCTATATCCATTCAAAAAAAATTATATTTTCTCATATTCACTTTTATAATCTAAGAACTTGTCAATACATTGATAAATAAATTCAATCATCATTATTATAAACTTGAATAATATAATTGAATTAGTTTTACCTGTGATTGATCGTGCTCGGATGTTGACCACCCCCTCACGTGGTGTCCACTTAGCCCTAAACTCCTATTCATTAGAATAGGTGGAACTTGTGGATACACTTAATGTGTGACCATTTAAGTACTTATCTCGATGGTAGTGAGTCCAACCCACAGACTAAGAGAGAATTATAGCAACTCATAATGGACCCTAAGGAGATAAATATTGGCATATCTATAACTACCACCTATAAACACATTCTATGTAGTATTTTCTCTTTGTCTAATGATATCTCATAAAGAAGGATGCACACTTGTGTCATCATTATTGTTTTTCTTTTTATATTTTAGGACCTTACTTGATGGACTTACCTTTTTGTATCATGGTCATGGATTTAATGAAGGTACTACCATCCTGGTCAACCTGGACCCTCATGATATCTCTTCCTCAACTCAAAAGTAAAAAATTGTATTTTGATCATTCAACCAATGTTATACCACCAATGATCCATCCAACACAAGATACCTCTTCATGAATTCAATGTCATTGTTTTTTCCCTTCATTAAAGTGTGTAATAAAATGGTACACATTGATAATAATCTCAAGTCTGAAGACCAATACACATGTTCATAGATAGAAACAACCAATGACACCTAAAACATGTGGTGTTCCTATTAGAGGGTATGTCCACATGATCTCATATACTCGAGATCACCAAGTGTGAACTTCATGAGAATAAGTCTCGATATTTATGAGCCCCCAGCACCTGATAGTCAGACATCATATGTGTCCTATTAGTATGATGTATCTAGACCACAATACATATGTTTAAGATTACTATCATAGTATCTCGAGGTTCTCATTATAGGTAGGAATTGCTATAAACTTTCGGTATGACATGTAATCTAAGTAAGTTATCATGTAAACAGTGGGTGAAAAAGTATAAACACTATTATGGTAAGAATAAACACGTGTATATATCAAACTACATACATGTAATGGTAATCAAAGTACATAAAGGATTTGGGTCTAGGAACTCACTCACAACGCCATTATCGTTTCAGATACTTGGGGATATCAGGATGTGGTGGTAACCTCAGGTCACATGAAGATAGATTTTTTGGTATTTTGAGACTCATGAATTATTTTGGGGTGTGTTGTGTATCAACCATATTGGATTTTCTCTTAATTTTGGTCTAATTTTTATTATGACATGATTTACATCACTTTATTTTATTTTGTTGGTAATGTATGTAATATGTGATATCTTTTTTATTATGTTATGCCTCATTTGGTCTGGATGTTATTGAATTTTTTTTATTAGAATGAGTGTTCAATTTATGGATACTTTATGTCAAATTCTCAATAAATATTTTATATTTGGTTATTATATTTAGAGGTTGAAATCATTCCCAAAGTTTATATTTGATATTGTCGATGCTTGTCATCAGCCCATGGTGATCAGGAACACGCTTTAGACCTTGCGATAGATTAACTCAGTTTTCAAGATAGTATGACCCAAGTTGGTTTGTTACCAAATATTTAAGAAATTAAATAAAGAAATAAATAAAGAAACATAAAAACACACAAAATTTAGTAAAAAAACAAAAATAGAGAAAATATTCTATATAAACATTTATATATTCTCATTATGCTCAAAACCTTCAGGGTTTGAAAATTAGTTGGATATGATAAAATTTATGATATCATCATAATATATCATGACTTGTTTTTCAAATTTTTCTTTAGCATTTTTCTCTTTCCCTCTAATATATTTTTTACAAAGATCAATGAAATGATTCAACATATGATAAATATGTGACCAGTGATCCTTCATACCACATTGAAAACATTTACTCTCATCATGTATAAATGCCTCGAGCAAAGTGTTTAGCTCGACTTTGACCACATTGATTACTTCCATGACCATGATTATTAGTAGTTATATTCGCTTCAAGGAATGGAACTGAATTAGTTGGTTGATATTCATATTTTCCCATACAGAGTTCATTATCTTGTTATGTAATAAGAAGGCAAGGAAGTAATTCAAAATATATAGTAAAAACTTTATTGTAACGGTTTTGTAGGATAAAATTTAAGACATGCATATTTTTTCGATAATATTTTCTCAACACAATTTTAATTGTGATTTGTCTTTTAACATCATTGTAGTATCTCGTGTTTTTAGACCAGATGAAATTCCAAGAGAATTTGAATTGTTTCATTTGGGGGATGGTCTATTTTGTAAACTGAGTTTCAGAATGGAATTTTGAGAGATGGATCACTTCAATGTGTTGTTTTTTAGATTTGGTTTAAGGCCTGAGGGGTGATTTGGGTGTTTCGTCAAATTTTGGGTGAGTCGGGATCCGAAACCTCAAGTTGGGAGGGGCTGATAGGGGCGTACGATTTGTCTGAAATTGTGTAGCCCTCCAACAGTAACCGTAAGACTAGTCCATAGGGGTTCTAGGTGTCTCACGGTTTTGTGAAACTGTGTTCACCAAGTCGCACAATCGTTTGCCAAATCATGGGCATAAACCGTGCGACCCCCCCCCCCCTTAAGAATTAACCCTCGCACGGTGGGCATAGGGTTTGGCCAACCGTGCAGCCAAACTATGAACCTCATTAAAGGGGTGGATTTCTAGTTTTTTCCCTTCCTCCTTTTTCATTATTCCTCCTTTATTTCTCCCCTCACCTGTGAACAACACCTCCTTTGTGGAGCTCCTCCTCTCTTCTTCTAGGTTTGGCAAGATCTCCCTCATCTGGCCTCTGATTCGAGTTTCTTCAAGTGTGTTGGATAGCTCTCAATAATTCTATGACTCCTCTTTCTTTTTTTTCATTTATCTTCTCTCCCTCTGTGCTATTTTGGTGCGACCTAATTTTCCCTATTTTCAGAGCATTCATTTTTTTCTTCGATTTCTCTCTAGACTGGCCGAATCAAATCTTGATATTATATGTGCAGGTCATCCATGGTGTATGGTAGGTGGTATAGCTTATTTCCTGAAGTTTTGTTGTGTTCTATATGGCATGTTGTTGCATCGTGCACCAGAACCTTCCCATGATGCCTCAAAGATGCTAAATAGTTTAATCTAAATTGTTTCTATTGTCGTTGGTGTCCTTAGCA
This sequence comes from Viscum album, assembly GCA_963277665.1. Classification (NCBI taxonomy): domain Eukaryota; kingdom Viridiplantae; phylum Streptophyta; class Magnoliopsida; order Santalales; family Viscaceae; genus Viscum; species Viscum album. The sequence goes on from OY728119.1 coordinate 781,967,677, forward strand.
TATGGAGAAACTCATCCTTGGGGTATTTGCCTTGTTGGGAGCCACCCCTTTGGGTATACCTGCCTTGAATGGCATATTGCCCATGCCTTGAGATGTTAACCACCATGTGCATGCGTTTTTTTCACTTGTAATAAATATCATAATTAATGAATTGACTTAAGATTAATGGTAGGAATTGAATTGCCCCTTTTAGCCTATGCTTCGTGCTATAGTTAAAATCCTTGATTAAAATGAATTGGGTTAAATTGGTTGAGCGACAAATATGCAATGCCTTATGCTTAGTGCTTAGTGCTTAGTGCTTAAGTCATATATCATTTGATTTGTGTTTATTCTTCATTTCTCATGCTTACTCCTTATACCATATGCCATGTGTCATATATCTTATGCAAGGTTGTTAAATTCTTATGCATTGTGCTTTATTCATTGCTTATATTTTAATATTTTGGGCTTATGAATCATGTCTCATTGCTTATTGTTTATGCCTTATATCATATGTCTTGTTTGTTGATTTGAATAAAATTTTGGGGCTATACTGCTTATCTTGTGGTACACACAACTCCCTTGTTATACACTACAAGATAATCGTCATTTAGTGGTGGTTATTTTTGTGTTTAGCGGCGGTTTAAACCGCCGCTACATGGTTTGGTGGCGGTTTCTGTAAACCGTCGCCTAATACGGTGTCGCCAATCTATTAGCAGTGGTTATTTATGTTTCGCGGAGGTTTAAGGAAAGCATCGTAGCTGCCTCATTTCGCGACGGTTTTACTGAGTTTAGTGGCGGTTTTTACGAGCCCTTGACATCAGTTTATTTACGGTGGTTATAACCGCCACGAATAAACTCAAATCCAGTGGCTGTAAAACCGCCACTGAAGTCACGAGAACTGCCGCTGAATGAGAACCTACGATGCAACTATGTAGCGGCGGTTAAAACCACCGCGAAACATAATTTTTTTTACATTTTGCATTGGTTTTCACCATTTAGCGGCGGTTTAAACTGCTGCCAATGTACATTTCACGGTGGTTTAAACCGCCGCTAAAAGCTGACCAGAAAAAAAAAATTGCTTCCGCTGCACCATTGCCCTGAAAGACAAATCAAACCAAAAATACCATATTGTACATACCAACAGAAAACAAGAAACATCAACCTAGGAAATCGGTATAGAATAAATTGAAAACAAATAAGTAAACATTGACATGCTATATAATAATGAACCATATTGTACATACCAACATACAAAAAGAGACATCAACCTAGGAAATCAGTATAGAATAAATTGAAAAAATATATATGATAGAATCAACTATAAAACATAGGTCCATTATTTGACTACTCTCCAAACATACATCTATTTGATCCTTCTTAATCCCCCATAATATATATCACTTGAAAATGAAACATTAGATATACATGTGTGTCGGTGCTCCCATATAGGGAGTGAGCGTAAAACACAGTTAGATTTACCATGTGTGGGCCTCCTACTTGGTTTAATACCCCAAATATACCATCACCACACACATCTACTATACCAGGTGTCTTAGAGAAGCTCATGTGTTAGCCTCACTCAATACCTTGTTGTGCACTTTTATGTAACACAACTAATCTTCTATTAACTTATTTCTTTAAAAAATCATGATACACAAAAACATTATTTTCTATTTGATCATAATTTAAAATAATTATTGAGATACATTATAGTAATCACCTTCTAAACCTGGTAGGATGACTCTAAAATTCGTTACACATGTAATTTCAACACAATTTTAATCTACGATGAATCATGTCATTACCATAAAATGCATGCCTTCAATTATATTGTATTTTATTCCTCTTAACTAGGATACAATATATTCCCCTCTGAGGTTCAATCCCAACATCAAGAAACATGCTATTATTCTTATGCGATAAGAATAATATGAATCACTTTTACAAAATACCATAGTTAAAGACTCTAGTATTATATTCTTTATATAGTCCTTAATTTTAGATACCCCTCCTAGTATCACAATATCATATCCACCTTCAAGTTGTATGCCCCAGCCTCTTAAGCATTCATCCATTATCATCATACCAAGATATATGATATTGAAAACAATATATGGGCCCTCTAATAGGTCTAATCCACAACCATACCTTCTCCAAATTAGTCATTGAAGACCAAGATGAAACTGAAATGGAAACTCATGATAAATTCAAACACTATCTATTTCTAGGTACCTTTCACAAAGTGTTACCCTTCACAAAAAGTTAATATTCTTGAAATATTTCTATTTAAATTGAACATAAATGGTATGATGTATCCCACTAATCATTAATAAACTATGTGTGTTATGATTCTATTTATAGAGATTCATATGATGCTCATCGCATGGGCCTGATCCCAACAATGTAAACACCTACGACCTCTTTTTATGGAGAAAAATGAATAATTTCCTAACTATGTTTCCTTAAACAAATGAATCATAAACATGTATTATATGTATGATTAACCTAAAAATCATATATTTTCATTTCTACACAGATTCAGAGAGGTCATAGGAATAGGGGTAACTCGTTAAACACTAGTATTTTGATATTATTCATTAAAAAATCATAAATTTATAATGGAATCCAATAATTCAAATGATTTCACCCAAAGAATATTTGATGATCCCAAAATCTCACACCTTTTACCAATACCTAGTTTAAAGAATTTATAGTATATGAATCACTAGTGAACACATTTCATTGTAATTTAGTTCTAAAAGGACATCCATACCAAATATTCATATACATGGAAGCCCATTGGAGGTTCTCATCAAAAAATAGATAACCTAATGTGAACCCATTAACATGGAATTGGATTTATAAACTATGAACTCTTACATTTGATGATGTATTGATGGGTTTCTTCATTGTGTTTACTTTTCAATACCTTCATCGCATCCTTCAATTAAAATTGAATCACCAAATGCACCAATTATGTTCAAGACCAAAAACAATCTAATATTACCCATAAGGAACACAATGGTGAGGCATTAAAACAATTGTTATGTCATACATAGGACTCAATTTCTATGAATATATGTTCCTCATACCTTGACATACATTGTCTCCTACCCTTGTAAAATGAGTGCATGGTGGTTCACACTTTATTTCAGGAATACCATCTAAATGGATCTATCCTGACATTATATGACACTCATGGTAATCTATTGGGAATAATTCCCCACAGGTTTTCCAACTAAAAATATTCTATGGCAAAACCATTGGTCCATAATTTCACATCCAACCTTTTTGTATCCTTTCAATAGATCATGAGAACACATTCTTCTCTTATCATATTGATTTGGATAAATATGTCCACCATAAATTAGAAATCACCTTAGAACTTAATTATGAGTATCATGTTCACTATATTCATTTTTATTAACATGTGACCTTGAGTACTCAAGAAGATATATATGGTGTTTTTCCCTATTGTCTATACTCAAGCATCTAAAATTTGATCCCACTGGGGATATCCAACCACTAACACTCAAGAGTATATTTATACCCCTACTAGTTTAAACACCCTTGAGGCCCATTAGAATATCTAGATAATATACTAGGGATGGTTACAATGCTCTAATATCTAAAAGAATCAAAATCTATCCTAAGTGGCGTTTGTGACTATAAAATTACAATGGAAAACATAACCCACATGGGTGGGAGGATTTTTTATCATTTTTTCCTCATGGTCATCTCCAGTATCATTCATCCTATGGGATCACACCCAAATTAATGATATCCCTCTTATAATGTAAATATGTGTTTCATATTGGTGGTAACACATTAGTATATTTATTCAATGTTAACCCAATTGATGTTGGGAAACATGATTCTATTGAGTATGAAACAGGTGTGGATGAATCCACTACCCCCTCACCACTAAAAAATAGTAAAACCATCTCAACATAAGAGAATATTACTTAGTTCAAATTCAAAATAGTATAACATGTGAAAATCAATATTAAATTTCTATAGGGAAAAAACCCATTATGTATGGTGATTTGGTTGATGTTATCATACCTCATTTATCTATTATTATATAATAATAGTAGATTAATCAATCAATAAAGGTCGATATGAGATGTCCAACTTGATTAGGATCAAATAAATTGGTGCAAATTACCACAACATTAATGTTTTATCTATAGTTACCTTCATGGGGTATATATCTCAATCAATATAAGGAAATTATCCCAATGGTATTTTAGGATGTAGTATCTTAGGATTCGGTGGATTCCTTCACTTCTCATATGGATTCCATTGAGTTTTGATGTGAATGAGTACAACCTTATTGGAATTCATATCTTGAGTGTGTGGATTCAAATCCTATACCACCCATATTTGGAACCTCCATCTTATTGATATTCGATATAATGGAGGATCTATATAAGTATATTATGTGTTTTTAATCCCAATGTGTCGCAATGTTTGGTTCCCTAGAACAAATACAGGATTCACTACAAGAGAAACGCTGTTTAGCAGCGGTCAATTACCACTCACAAGGGCCTCCCAGTAAGACAAATTACAAGGGCCTCACCAAAGTGTCCACAACACTATCCCCTTGATCACTATGAAATGACCCAATTTGTTCAACACATCAACAATGGGTTTAACTCCTAGTCATCCAAAATCTCAACTACAAATTCAAACACAGGCTTAAATGGAATGATGTAAACCACACTCGAGAAATCAAGACATAAAAAAGAAACATCAGAAATCAATAAAACGCATAAAAGGAAACATGAGAAATCAAGGAAATTTTAGGACATGAAAATGTTTGGTGGAAACTATGTTCCACAAATGTTACATATACAAACCAACTATTCCCATATTTTTTCAACACATGAACAATATAACTACTCGCAGTCTGATGATCCATCGTCACCCTCTCCACCTTCATCACCACTTTCTACTTTCACCTGTAAGAACATTATATTGAAAATTAAATACGGTTGCATATTTATATTAAAACTTAAAACCAATGAAAGTTAGAAAACTAAATGATTTTGATTTTTTGTGATTTACCTGCATACCACCAGTCGATGCACTACCACCAGGGGCATATCTGCTCATATGCTGACGTATTTCAATTAAATCTTTCTGCAAAGCAGATATCTGATCCCCCTGTGGGTGAACTGTGTTTCGTAGAGAAAAAATCTCTTTCTGAGAATCTCCGAGTATGGGATGACTAAAGCCAGGAGAAGATGCAGCTTCCATCCCCGGTGGCCTGCTAAAAACCTTAGATGGTACGGGTCCCAAACCCATCTCGCGCACTCTACCAGGATGCTCCTTCCCAAGTACTTTAGCAACCAGGTCATCATGGGAGACTGAGTAGGACTGCGTAGGATTGGCTTCTCATAGTTCTTTAATTTTTAACTATAAAACAAATATCAATATATATTAACACAGTAAAAACTGATAATAAGTTATTATAATAAAAAATTGACTTCATACCCCAACTTCTTTAGCAGGCTCATTAACAAAACTTCCATCTGATTTCTTGTGAACATCCAACCACAGTTCAGTTCGGGATGCTTCGTGCCCTAAACTCTGTGACTGCATTAAGCAAAGATAAATCAACAATTCAATATATTAAACTGATAATATTGTCTTATAAATATTTAAACTAATTAAAAGATTACCAATGTCGTTCGGCTTCTAGAAAATCTTTTTGAGCCCGCAGTGTGAGTGATGACTTGCTTAGCCCGGTTTCATGCATTCTGTCTTGAGAGATCCTGAAATAAATAAAATGAAATTTAATAGTAATTTATTCAATTTCATGTCCTCTTCATATACATGTATAAATGTAAAATGAGGATAATATAATAATATATATTTCAATACCATCCGCTTCTCATCACGATGCCTGTCAACAAAAACTTTCCACTGTTCTTTCGGTACCCCACTGGGTAGCTTCTCATACATTTTTTGCACAGTAAACAAGGTATCGTTGAAATCACACCACAATCTCTATTTGAAATATGTCCATTTCTTACCTAGATTTTTCAACATCCACTTCTGTGCTATCACATCAACAACTGTAAAGTGGAAGAACATCTATATACAGAAATTCATTTTAAACATATTAGTAACATGACATTCAATTAAACCATAATGTAATAAATTTAACTTTATTTGAGAATCAAAAACTTCATTTTTCTAGCTTGGAGGAATATGTCTCCAATCATCATATGAAATAGGAAGGGAAATGGGCTCCACTGCCAGTTGTCCTAGAATCTGGCCAAGTAACCTCACGGCGTCATCCGTTGGGACCCCATAAGAATCAAATGGCACGACTATTTTTCACCAGTCATATTCCAAACATCTGCACTTTTTATGTTTTTCTCCACGGTTTCATTTTTTTTATCTTCAATGAGAAAACAATTAGTATAAACATAATGCAATAAATTTATTTAATTAAAATCTGTACCTATGACAGTGACACTCCAGTATGCTCGTGATGAACTGGAAGGGGCGTGTCATTGCCCCACTGTTGGGGCTCCTGAAGGGGGAGTCGACGAATCACCCTCTAATGGGACATCCAAAGATGGTGTGAGAGATGGTGCAGGGGGAGATGGTGCAGGGGTGTAGGCAGCTGGTGCCTCAGATGTCGTGGGGAGGGAGCCAGATGGATCGTCATCTGTCACAGAACTAGATGAAATAGTGTACCGCTTCCTCCTTGGAATTCCTGTCATTTAATCAAATAAAATTAAGTTTAGAATATATATTTCAAAAAAAATACGCAGAAAATAAAATTAAAAATGATAATAGATGCCCAATACTAATAGACAAAATATATATAACAATGATAATGAATGACTGCAGAAATAAAACAAGTGGTTGCTGAATAAATAAATAATTGTACATACAATCATTTTCCCATTCAATCGTGTCGGTTTCCTGCTTCATTGCTTCATCCACTTCATTCATCCTTGCTAGACTAATATTTTCAATATCATGATGGATAAATAATTCTGCTTCTTGTTGTTGATTAAATTCAATTTCAGAGGTCAAATTATGCACTTCATCACCCATATCATACAAATCTCTTTGTATTACATGAGCAAAAACACTCCACCCTTCATCGACAACATCATTCACATAATATACCATTTTTTCTTGCGATGCTAAGATATATGGATCATGCAGTTCACGATCACCAACATCCATCAAGCGAGAGAAGTTCACGGAAGTAAATTGCAAGGAATCTCTTTTAACACCTCTGATAATATCAACCCATTTACATTTGAATATAACGACATAAAAATGTATGTGGTAGTTTAATTCAATAATATCATGCATCTTTCTGTAGTATTTCGCTCCATAAAATGTAAATATACCACTATTCTGTGTTTTCAAACCCACTTCTCGATCGACTGTACGAAATCTAAAGTCATTCACATTATAAGCGTCAAACTTTCTAACTTTTTTTAGAGGACCTCTAGCAAGAAACTTAAAATCTTCCGACACCTCTGCTTGAGTATCAGTATTCATGATCTGAAAAAAGAAATATACTTTATTAGATTTACAAAATGTATGTGTCAAACTAATATTCGTACTTATTGCAATATTTATGAACTTACACGTCGTGAAAACCATTCTATAAGCTCTTTATTAAAAGCTTTCATTATATCTTTCTCATTTCATGTTCGGTCTCTCATTCGTCTCTTTGTTTGTATCCTCAACTCTTCAATAAATGGATCTACAATTTCACTATTCATCATCACATATCTATGTCCCTGTAATAATTCTAATTCAGTCAGTGTCACATTTGAGGTCCTCCCAACTGATCGGCCAATAGCAGGAAATATTTTGGATTTCTGATGTATTTGAGATTGATTCGATGTGTCGTCAACACGTCCAACTCGATTAAATCTTGTCTCAATATCATCCAAGTATCGAGAACAAAAGGTAAGACAGTCCTCAGCCAAATAGCCTTCAACAATAGAGCCTTCTGGTTGAGCTTTATTTCTCACGTATGATTTTAAATTCCCAAGATATCTGTGAAATAAAATAAACATAATTATGCATTTAATTAAGTACCAAAGATTGTTTACTTAACTGAAAAACATATAAATAAAGTACCTCTCAATTGGATACATCCATCAATAATGAACAGGGCCTCCTAATTTAGCTTCCTCAACCAAATGCACAGTTAAATGCATCATTACAGTAAAAAATGACGGAGGAAAGATCATCTCCATTGCACAAAGGGTCAATAAAAACCTCTCCTGGAGGTTGTCAAGATAAAATGGATGTAGATATTTCTCACATAGTTGTCTGAAAAATGTGCAGAATTGGAGTACAACATCAGTAATTTTTTCAGGTAATAATGTACGCAATGTCAATGGTAGTAACTGTTGTAACAAAATATGTGAATCATGACTTTTCAATCCATGTAACTTACGATTCTTCAAGTCAACACATCTCGAGATGTTACTTGAATACCCATTAGATACCTTAACATTCTTTAAAATTTGAAGGAATGTATCTTTATCCCTATTTTTCATTGCAAAAATTTCCATAGGATACTTTTCATTCTCATCTGGCCAGAGATCACGTTTTATGTTCATTGCTTATAAGTCTTTATGAGCATTGAGATGATCCTTATACTTTCCATGTTCATTAAGCAATGTGAAAATAAAATTTTCACAGACATTCTTCTCAATATGCATCACATCAAGATTATGCCACAACAAATTAAATTTCCAATACGGAAGTTTGAAGAATATACTTTTTTTCTTCCATTGTTGCGTTCTGATTTCGCTTGACGATGCACTTCGGACCCGTTTTCTGCTATCATTAAAATGATGAACCTTCCCAAATTTTGTTTCAACATTTTCAAGCTGTGTCAATATTTCAGAACCAGTTAAAAACTTTGGAGGTTGTCTACGATCAATAGAACCATTAAATTTTGATCTGTTCAGCCGAAATCTATGAGATGCATCGAGAAATATTTGATGACACAAGAAGCACCATTTTCTACTATGAGGTAGCCGTTTGGGCTCAAAATCAAAGTTACAAACGGGACAATCCAAACCCATGTAAGTGTTCCAACCAAATAAATTCCCAAGCCCAGGGAAGTCACTAATGGTCCACATTAAAGCAACATGCATTTTGAACATTGTTTTAGAAGAAGCATCAAATGTCTCAACACTGTTGCTCCATAACTCCTGCAATTATTCAATCAAAGGATTCAAGTATACATCAATATCATTTCCAGACATTTGTTTTCTAGGAATAATCATCGAAAGGATAAAAGATTTTTGTTTCATACACATCCACGGAGGCAGATTATAAGGTATTAAAACAACTGGCCAAATGCTACAACTGGTACTCAAAGTCCCAAATGGGTTGAATCCATCGGCAGCCAATCCCAATCGAACATTCCTAGGATCAGCAGAGAAATCTAGATGTAATGAATCAAATGTCTTCCACGATTGGGAATCTCGTGGATGTCTCATTAACCCATCATTGTTATTATCTACAGAATGTCACTTCATGTATTCAGCGGTTTTCGATGACATGAATAATCTTTGCAATCGAGGCTTCAAAGGAAAGTAACTTAAAACCTTTGCAGGTGTGTTCCTTTTCTTCTTCTCCATGAAATTATGTTCATTAAGACTTCCAACATCACCCTTTCCATGCCATCTAGAAGAAGAACATTTCTTGGAATCATGTCTACTTGAATCCTATCCCTAATAAAGCATACAATCATTGGGACATGCATGTATTTTTGCATAATTCAGACCAAGATTGTTAACAAATTTTTTCATATCATAAAAAGATTCTGGGATTTTTGCTTCAGGAAATGAATCATGAATCAATTCCAATATCATGGACATTTCCTTATTTGTAATTCCACATAGACATTTGATATGGTACAACTTTAGCAGAAATGAAAGCTTTGAATATTTCAAACACCCACTATACAACTCTTGATTTCCACCATCAACTAAATCATGAAACGCATTTTCCTCAGTGAAGTTTTCTCTTACATTTGGCTCCACATAATCAAGAGGAGGATCCAATGATATGTTACAATCTTGATCTTCCTGTGTTACAGTCTCAAAAACATCACTTGTCACATTGCAATTTGTAGCACCCTCTTCTGGTTGTTCTGGTATGTTTTGATGTTGATAGTTGTGTCTTGCAGTGCCGAATGCATCATTTATGAGGTTTTTCATTTCATTTTCCATTGTCGACGAACTTGGGACCTCATTCTGTGGATTAACATCAATGCACAATCTTTCTGTAACGTTCAATTCTCCATGCCAAATCCAACACAAATATTGACCAGGGAATTGCTTTAGTATCAAATGTTTATAAAATTCATCTCTCTTCAACCATGTTCTAAATTTACATTTAGGACATGAACATTTTATTCTCCCTTCAACGGATCGATTAGAAATTGAAAAATCTAAAAACTCATTCAATCCCTTAACATACTGAGGTGTGTTCCTCGGTAATGTGATCCAGCTTTTATCCATGTATATCACAATGTGCCTACACAATAATAAAAAAAATTAAAACACATAGTTACTACTAAATAGAGAAAGAGATTCATATATACGATAGTATAAGATTACAGAAACATAATATAATAAAGATGATCCCCTGAGTTAGATATGAACCCTCTAGTGTTTGGGATAGGGGATGTTTCTTTGGTAAAGAGAAACAGTGTGCTAACAACGTGGTAGCTACTTTACCATGAAAACCAAAGCACGTTGTTAATTTGGAATAACCCCAACCTAAGTTCTCTATAGAGTCTTCATATAAAACTCTAATATCAAATAAATCTATTATAAATAATGTTTAGGGAAAACATTATGATGCTTACAAAACTCAAAACATTGTTAATTTGGAGTGACAAGAACCGCGTGAGGGATGGTAGTCTTGAGGCATGATAAGTGGTGGTGTTCATGAAAATTCATGATGAAATAACTTGGGATATTAGGTTTTGAGGTTCTACGAACCTTGTGTGGATTAAATTCCTAGACCTCTCTTTGGTGTATTCACATAGAAAAGAGTAGTGGTGTGACTTGAGGGTGATTTGGATCATATATGTGTTAGTGCTCATGAGTGGAGAATTATGGTTAAATGGGACGATCGAGGATTTGACCATGGAGTTGAACTAAGAGTCAGATTCAGACTTCGGTGTGGGCATTGAACATTTTTGTTATTACTTGAAGTGGCCCAATATTTATGGGGAGATATGATCCATGTGGTGGATGTGCTAATAAATTACATGTTATTCAACTAATGGAAGAACTAATTAAATCCAAAAAATGCATGAAATAAGTGATGTAATAATTATTTTAAGTCTCACTTGATATAAAATATGATCAAAACATTTCATGGCTGATCATGAATCAACAAGTGGTGTTAAGAAACAAATTTTTCTTCAAAACTTGATCTAGAAGTTTCATGCTGAAGTAAAGTCACTTGTTGAATCTCGAAATACATAAAAAGGGAATTATTCTAGAATAAAAAGAGGTTTTCAAGTCTTAACTAAGAGAATCAATGATGTCATATTGAATCTGGTTTATAACAAGGGATATCAAGCACCGAATTTAGTAGAATTAGACCACTAATAAGAAGAAAAATTTAGAGGAAGTAGTTATTCCCTTACTATCATTAGTGTGGTTTCAGTGTGATTGGTAGGTTGTTATTGAAATGATAAGTCTAATTTTGAAGTTATATTGATATTGTGCAATTTGATTAATGTGGATGATAAAGACACCGCTTACGGTTCTATTCCCTAGGTATCTCACCCCTACCTAGGGGATAAATGTCTGTCAAGGGCCACATTCCCAACTCATAAGGTTTGAGAACCTATAATTATCTATATAGTCCATATTGATTGCTTATCGAGCAAAGGAACCTAACTTGGTTCCATACTGGGTCATTCATATGTTCTCATAGATTATCATACCATAGATGACCATTACCACACCATCCCATAGCCTCGCCCCTAGAAATTTCTTTAGGAGAGAATCAATTACCTAAAACAAAACCTTTATAGATAACTTGACCCATAAATACATGATAGACACCCTATTGGGGTTTTAATTTCCCTATAGTTAAGCATCTCACATATATAACATAGCCATCAACGGTTGTATAATCAATGCATCATACTAAAGGGAATTCTATGAACCCAACATGAATCTCTATCTTCCTGTATCATAAGGTAAATAACTCATGGATCCCATTCATGTCACATACCCACCTACATGAAATTTCAATCCACACAATAAATGCATAACCATATCCTATGGTAATATTAGTCATAAACTACCTTGACCATAGAGTTATCCCCTTAAGAAATCTCATTCCATCCTCATCAAAGTCATCTCTAGGAACCAACACCATCTCAATCCCCTAACTCATAAAATTACAACATATATTATAAAGCAATAATAATTAATTAAGAGAATTAATCCATATTAATCCAATTAGTCATACTTTAGGGACATCTCATCAATTATGTATCCTCACTGTAACTTCAAGCAATGGGGTATGGATCACTCTTGGAACACCTCTGAACTCATTTCTAAACAAAACCCAAATATATGAAGTCAATCCATTAAATGAATTCATCCAAATTTGATGGTAAACCAAAATAAATTATGACAATGACTCAACAGTAATGAAACTACATAAAACCTTATGCATTTTTCCTCCACAAGATTCCTCTAACCATTACACACACAAAAATCCACTGTAACAGGATGATCCCACCGACGGCAGGGGAGGGGAGCATACCTAGGGTACGAACTCAACGGGGTCGGGGGAGAAGCAGGCGTCGCGGGTGTTGGGGGGAGAAGTGGGGTCAGCAAAGACCGGCGGCGAGGTCACCGACGGCACGGGAGGGCAGCGGAGGGGACCGACGGTAGGGTTCGCGATCGTCGGGGTGAGAAGCTCGCGGGGTCGGGGTTGGCTCGGGTGGGGGGGTCGCCGATGTAAAAACCTAAATAGGTTTCGCGGCAGTTTTTAATAAACCGCCGCTAAATCTTTTTAACGAAAGGTTTAGCGGCGGTTTTGTAAACCGCCGCTACAAAACCGTCGGTAAAGGCGTTTTTTGTTGTAGTGATAACATATGTTTGAGAATTCTATGCCTCATCTGCTTGTGGGCTAGGAGAGAGCACGAGTCTTGGATTAAGGACGTCGCGGATGGACTCACCATGCTTGGCATGGTACTACTTGGCACGCCGGGAGCGATACTTGGTTTTCCTTGTACGGGCTCTCCGGGTGGTTTATTTAATTACTTGGATGACACCGGTTCTTTAGAGGAGCAACCGTGGATGGACCTGTTGGTAATATGTTTATACCATGCCTCGGGCGATACCTGGTCCCCTATATGAGATGTCTGGTACGAACTCAGAGTTTATCATACCAAGAGTGATACAAGGGACGTCGTTACGGGTTGCTTTGAACGGACTCTGTGGTATTGGTTATATTGAGGGCTCATGTAGCGACCCTTGTGATTCCATTATGGATCGCCTTGGATGGGCTCAGGATGCCATTATTGGATTTGATGGATGCTTTGCATGGTTTACTTGTGGTGCTTTATTATTATTGTTATGCTTACAATGAGAGAATGCTTGAATGATGTCCTAGGGGTGTGGCCGCCAAGCCAAAGCACGAGCTTGGGGTTGACCCATTTTTGTTGATTCATATATAATGTTGTGTATATGTCATATCACTTCTACAAGGTCCCTTGGTTCAGAGATATGGCTTAGGCCGAAGCAGGTAGAATCGGTCAGGTATCCATTTAGGAACCTGGGCCGAAGTGCTATTTAGTTATTTGTTATCGTTTTGTGTTCACTTATGTTGGCACACCGTTCATTTTATAGTGCATGAATTGGATTGATCTAAACATCGTTTTTGTGGTGGCCTACTGAGATTATATCTCACACCATGCTCGGGCCGCTATTGCATTGGGGTACTCAAGCAGATCTTCATGCTTGCAGGTCTATGGATTTATTGCTTATGTTGTGTTGTGTACTTGGGAGTTAGAGAGCACATGACTAAGCTGGTACTCATGATGATCATGGAGTTAGCCTTTGTGCTCTTTTTCTTTTTATTGTAGCATGTTGCACTCTATGCTTGTATAGTATCATCTGGACATGCATGCATTTTTATATGAATTGACGTTGACCATTTACGTTTATTCAGTTGTTGTATTTATCTTCTGCTGCTTTACAATTTACTGTTACTGCTTCTGCTATTGTCTATTGATTTACAGCTGATATACCATTATGTGACTCTGATCATGAGGGTATATTCTCTTCACCGTACCACCATTAGACTATAGATGCTAGTGGCTGTCTCTGGTGCATGGGGAGACGCGTTTGAGGTCATACGGCGACCGATCCGACTACCGGTTTACTGGTCAGTCGGACCGAAACGTTACAATCTTGACTTTATATTTTATTATCGATTTAAAATGCTAAAATCATTGATGGCTCCTTTCATATCAAGATCTTGGTAAATATTGTCTATTTAGGTTTTGCTACCGAGGATCTTTCACCAGTGTGACCCTCGTTCATCATATTCTCATTGAGGTAACCACAGTGAAAAATCAAACTTCGACATGGATAAATTTCTGGATCATCGGTATCTTCCGTTTCGTCGTTCCAGAGCACCCTCGAAGCCCACTGATCTTGGGGCTAGTGAAAATGGTCATCTCCGTGCCGTCCATCACACCTTCATTCTCTTCCCTCTCATTTTACTCGCAAATCTCGACCAGGCCTCATGCCCTCTCCTTGGCTTCGTCCCCCAAATGCAAACCCTTATCCATTTCCTACTCGCCCAAACCCGCGCCATCCCTCCTCGTCGTTGCTTCTTCCGCCGCTGCTTCGCCAATTGAATTGGAGACCGTCAACCTCAGGAAATTCGTGAAATCCAGGCTTCCGGGCGGCTTCGCTGCCCAGACCATCATCGGCACTGGTCGCCGGAAACGCGCCATCGCTCGGGTCGTTCTTCAGGAAGGCACCGGGAAGGTTATTATCAATTACCGTGAGGCCAAGGTACGGGTTTCTGTCTTCGAATCGTACGTTAGCCCATGCTTACTATAATTTGGAAGGGACCGTTTAAATTTGGGGATTAGGGTTCTTGTATCGTTTGCTGCAAAGTGAAAATTTTGCGCCTCATTTAACTCCGCTGCTGTTTTTAGAACTACCATATACTTTAGGGGCTCATCTTCTTTAGCTTCTTCCTTGAGCACAACTATCTCCGCCACTGTTATTGCTGCTGAATTGCTCATGAACCCGACTATCTTTTGTATTGGAGTATCCATTGCATTTCAATGATCACGGGTTGTTCAATTCTCTGCAACACGCAATTAACCACAGGTATTGTGGCTGGGGGCATCCCCCTGCATTTGCATGATGACACTTATAAAGTGATTTCGAAGTTGTTCTGATCTGTTTATTAAAAAATGTAGTTCTTTTCATGGTTAAATAAACCGATTGTGAGATTGTACATGCAAGAGTAAGCAAAAATTTCAGGAATTGTCATTCTTTTTTATATGTATTATGATTTTAGACTACATTTGGTGCGGGAGAGGAGACAGGAAAAAAGGATCAGCGAGTCAATAGTTTGTTTGGTATGCATGGAACTGTCATTGATACATAAAACCGGGGACAATTATATCCATAAAATTTATTTTCCGAAGTAAAAACGAACATTTGATCCAAATTGCAAGCGGTCATGTCTTCTATAAACGATGTAACCGACTCTCTCAGCCTTGCATCAATGTTTTTTTCATACCAAACATGGTCTTATGACATTCCACGGTGTGTGCATGTGATTTTAATTGGCTTTGTAGGAGTATCTTCAAGGCAATCCATTGTGGCTTCAGTATGTGAAGGTGCCATTGGCGACGCTGGGGTACGAGAGGAGCTACGATGTGTTTGTGAAGGCTCACGGGGGTGGGCTGTCTGGCCAGGCCCAGGCTATCTCCCTTGGCGTGGCCCGTGCACTGCTGAAAGTGAGCGAGGACCATCGGAGGCCCCTCAGGAAGGAAGGGCTCCTCACACGGGACCCCCGTGTGGTGGAGAGCAAGAAGGTCGGGCTCCACAAGGCTCGCAAGGCTCATCAGTTCTCCAAGCGTTGAGAGGGATGGAGCCATTAATGGGACTGGGTTTTGCAATTTGTAAGTGGAGTTGGGTTTGTAAGATCATTCGAAGCCGTGTGTTGCTCTAACTTTGATAGATTTCAATGAAGAAATTGAAGAATTTTGTTGGGAAATGATGAATGTCAAGAGAACAAGCGAGAGGGGAAATGATGGGGATCAAAATAGATATTCTATCCCAATTTAGGTTCCAAAAACAGAGGACTCTGATCAAATAGATCATTTTATCCCTAGTTTAAACTTGGATGGAGACTCATTTTAGATAATTATTTTTCATTTTTTATTTTTTACCTGTTTTATTTATACCATTTATTTTTTACATTTTTTAACCATTATCTTAAATTTGTTATTATCTATTTATTTTCATTTTAATATATTAACAAAGAAAAACAACAAATAGTGAAGTGTGCAGATTAAAGAATACTATGTATGGTCTTAAATAAGCGTTCAAGGCTTGGTATTCAAGATCGAACTCCTTCACGGAATTACTAAAATTTATTAGAGGCAGGGTAGACCACAATCTTGTGATGACGATTGCATGCGTTGATTATATTATTTTTGGTTGTTCAAAATCTGAAAATGGTAAATAATTTTCAAGATCAATGCGAAGAAAGAAGTTTGAGATTTAACAAATTGAATTTTTTCTTGGGATTATAAGTAATTCAAAAGACAAAGTATATTTTGTTGTGGAAACGCTGAAAGTAACAAGTAGCAAATGATTTGTAAAAGAAAAATAGAAGGGGGAAAAAGAAACAAAAGAATTAGAAGATGAACGCATTGATTTATGTGGTTTGAAAATAATCTATACGTTTACAGAGAGACAAAATCACTTTACTAGTTCAGAAGTAGAATTGCAAGGAGATTTTCAGAGTACATAAACCCCTAGCTCAAATGAGCTCTTAAAGAAGACGATGCAGTTGTGTCACCAACTACACAGTAAGTCCACTGTGCTGCAGTAAACGGTGGCTGGAAGTCCGCATAGCTATAGTGACGTGTCAGTGTCGCCGGTAACATGTTGTTACATTGGCATGTCGAAGTCCACACCGCTACAGTGTCCTATCATATGTTGCTACAGTAAGCCCGCACACTATAGTTTCTTTCGGCGTCGCCAGTCAACTCTGCTATCATCTAGTCAGAGTTGCTTCAGTGCCCAAAATTTGGGTTGCGCTGCCCCATGCAACCCACAACAACCTCACCGCGAAGATCGAATTGTGGTCTGGTGTACAGTCTGGACTGCTAGAAGTTGGTCTAACTTCATCCAAAGGATTGTGCTCCACCATTCCAACACGTTTATATCTTAGCATGAACTTGAAAAGGTGATTTTAGAAAAAGTAGATGGAAGTTTAGCACACCTATTGCTATTGGTGTGAAATTGATGGAAGATGAAAGTGATAAATTGGTGATCATTATTAAGTACGTGAAGAAAATGATATATAAGTAGTTGGATGCTTATTTAAGGGACTTGTTGCATTTGACCTTAGATTTTAAAAGGGAGATTGAATGATGATCTCAAGGACAATTGACATTTAGTTGAAGACATTTACTCCACATCCTGGGGAGGTAATTTTTGTGAATCGTTTTGATAACCTGAAAAAAAAATGATTATAAAGATGTGGTGGGAGAGAAGTTGTAGAGGAAAGAGATCGATGGAAAAAAGGTAAGTGATTACAATAAGTGCACAATGAATGCATGAAAAAGATTAATGAACATTTGTAGTTATTTTTTAAAGACTCTAAAAAGATTGAAGGCATTTACTATCACGTCCCAACCTCACCAGAGTTCCACTTGAGAAACCAACAGTGCCGATAAGTGATCTCCCCAAACCCGCCTAAAAAAAAGTCAGGGGTCAATGAATAGCATCAAGAAGGCACACCCAAAAAATGGGATGCATTCTTCTATGAAACCTAAAATGACAAACCACCACAAATCCACTGGAAAAGTAAAATATGCAATGGACATCCACAAGTATGTTGAAATGCTTGGAACTGAAAATATATGCCACACCATCTATCAGGTAGACCACGACACATAATCAGTGTCATAAAATAATGTATACAATGCAATATCCTAGGCATGGCATAAACCTATATGTAAATGCAAACCCAAAATAAACACTGCAACTCACAGATGCATACTCCTCCACTAAGAACCTCCAAGGATAATCACATGGTCCGCCTCTACAGACCAACACCACCAACTCCACCTCCCCTATGCATTCTGTAACAAAAGTCAAACGTTAACACAATCTCGAGTACATCCCCACGCAAGTACCAGTGTAAGGGTGAGTACAACAACTGAGCCAGACATCCCAAGTGATAAGTAATTCCAAAATCAATCTCATGCTTGCATGATAATCAAAACATTTGAAATCATAATATATAGTTGTGACCACACAACCCAATACTACCTAGGGTAATCTAGGTCAACTTGCAACTAGGAGAATATATCTTCCTCAAGGTCACACAGGATATCATTCAAAAGTATAACTCATCCCAAATGTCCAAAATTCATCATTCATAAATTAATCTCATCAAAGAATCCTATTTCCAAGATCACCACAAGAATCACTTGTCACGACCCCCCGTTGGTACCCCTCCTGAGTCGACAATGAAGTAAATGAGCGACCCTTGAGTCACATCTCCAGTAGGTCCCTGGTTGGTGACTAGCACCGAGGGTATAAAAATGCTCAAACGGGAAGCATCTCCCTCTTAATTCCTAAGAAAGTAAATATAAACAACCACTAAGCCAACTCCATATATGTAAAAAAGGAACCCTAAATCCCTCATATTCATTCCCATAACACAAATTCCATGTACATGTCATAAAATAAACTTCAAATACATGCATAAAAACTAAGAAAACTCCAAACATCCTTCAACACTCACCAAACTACCCGAACAATAGCTCCAATTCCAATTAGACTATCCTACAAACACTAGAAAGCTATGGTGGGGTGAGCACTCAGGAGTAATCAGTAGGATAGCCCCTCTAAACATATCAATATTAATGTGAAATAAATGTGCAAAAAAAAACATGAGCAATAATCTGTCAGGACCCGTCCCAGTGGGGCCTGTGCCGTGACTCCCCAAGCCCACCTCCAATAAGTGAGGGGCTGGTGACTAGCACCGAGTATGCATATCACTAACATGTGATTCATTGCCTATGTACCTGTACACACACACACACACACACACACACACACATCTCCAAGCTCACAAAATGATAAAATTTAAAAACCACAAGTAAACAATGCATGCATACCACTATATCCCAATCAACATAGTACACTAGAAAGTAAAGAAAATAAAGTAAACCGAGCCATAATTCAAGCCCACCAAAAAGAGTTTGTAAACCAAAAAGTCCAACCTGTAAACAAAGGTACCGAGACTACTGTTTATAGCCATAGGAACACCTCGACCTGCCTGATCTTGCAAAACTATGTCCGGTCCTGGTCCTTCTAGGACTCTGTCAAAAGGTCGCTCGTCTTCACAAGACACAACACATGCAAGCAAAGCCCGTGTAGGGGTGAGTATAACAATACTCAGTAGGACACCCCGAAACGAAAAAGCAATATAAAAAAAGAAGGTACAATTAGCTCTACACAGTATATGTCTACAACACATATAACAAGAGTATCCATATATACTCAATCCAAGACACACATTCTAGAGTTAAGTTACAACTACCTCATACCCACACTAGGGATTCAGTTCAAAGATCCCACGAAGCACTCATCTGGGAGAACACACTCTTGAGTCTGATAGTACTGACGATGTCTGTCCGGGAGGTACTGTTTTTCGGGAACTATCATGAGAGAGATACACTGATAGATCTGAAGAGAGAGATACGATACAAAAATGAGGATCATAGCCAGGTCCACGAAGTGATTCCAACAACTCCATCTGGATTAACCAGCTAAGTAGAGGATCGATGCCCAATAAAGTTGGCCACGTCAATGCCGAAGACTCTACCTAGGGCATGAAGAATGAATGGAGGATCCTCTCCGGGCCTCTCGGGGAATTCCAACAACTATATCCAGGAAGTCTTGCTGAAGGGACCATACTCCTGTGAGTAGGAAACGATGCGCACTAACCTTCAGGGAAAGGATAACGGGAACATACCCTTAATGAAACCTGTCCAAGATACGACATACAAGTGGCTGAATCCATGTAGAAAGGGGGTACATGACGTATAGTAGGGTCACATGTTGTGTCCCTTGACCCCGCGTACTGCCCGTGTATAAAGTCCCATGTCATTAAATCTGTGTCATGTAGAAGAGGGGTACACGACATGTAGAAGGAATCACACGCCACTTCCTATCATCCGGGGTCCGCCCGTGTGCTCTGGTCGTGTGTCGGTACATGACATCAACCCGTGTCCGCCTGCCCATGTACCGGTACATAGGGTAGCCTGTGTATCCAGTCCATGCCATGTCGTGTAGTGGAGTACACACTGTGTAGGCAACCCTTGTACTCCACCCGTGCTCGTGTATTCCTAGAGTACACGCCTAGTGGTCCGACGATGAACATGCGCAGTGTAGCCAATACTACACACGGTGCGTTCTGGAAATTTCAGAAAGTTAGGTTCTTCCTCCTACGCCTCATCCGATCTCCCAAGTTTCTATTTCGTGGTTTGTTCTCTTCAGAACTCAAGATTGAGGGTCGTCCTATCACCCTAACACTGAATCGAGGTGTTTCGGGCCTTCAATTGGCTCAAAAAACCGATTATATCAAATATGAAAAAAGACACCCGAAGAACGATATTTCTCAAACTGTTCTGATTCGTCAGTCACCATCATACCTTCATTAGGTCATTCGTAGGTTGGATCTTAAATTTTAGATCATTGCACCAAGAAAAGAAGGTGCAACGATCGTTCATTCATAACTGTGGCGAAGAATGAAGAACAAACATAGAAAATGGGGGAGAGAAAAATACAAGAGGAACAAATCCGAGGAATGAACCTCGACTGTTGTTCGTTACAACCTCGATCTGTTCCCATAAGAATGATAAAAAAATCAAATCAATATCTATAATAAAACCCCGTAAATCCTGCAAGTAAAACCCATCCTGTAAGGCACGATCGAACCGCAGATCAACCTGTTTGTGGGTTGGTACGTATTCATCGTTAAATATAATAACGAGGAAAGAGAAATCCAAAATAATTCCCCTACCTGGAAAATGGATCGCTCGTTGTTGAAGATCGATTACCACTGGCAAGATTCGCCAAGAACAATCTTCGATCCAAGTCTTTATCGTCGCTGCCATGATAATTCTCCAGGATTTCTCTTTATAGCCTCCAGGGAATTTCTAGGGTTATGAGCCTAACCCTAGACCCCTTCCTAAATGATTATTTAAAAGAATAAGCATCCTTTCATCGACGAAACGGTAACATAAAATAAATTCTCAAATTATTTTATTTATTAAAAATGCCCAAAACTACTTTTTACAGTTAACCCATTCCGACCAATATTAGGTCGCACCTAGGGTAAAGCCGCTGCTCTGAATGCAATGATGCCCTCCGATTTCTAATTTGAGCACCCATTTAGAAGTTATTCCACTTTTTTAGGAAAACCGCTCGCACGTGTTATTTAATATATTTAATATATTTCAAATTTTTTTTGGGAACACCTAGCATCGGAATCTCACCCCTTCTCTATGACCGATCTCAAATTTAATCCATATAATATTTAGAAATAATACACGAAAAAAATCCGGGACATTGCATAATCAACAAAGCCAAGAAATCACACATGATAATAAGCTGGGTAAAATAGACAGGAACAATACAACATAACAATAATATCAAACATCACTAAACCCTTCATTTCCTATAAAATCCTCAACTAAGACCCCCCACATAATGAGAATCACATATGAGTTACCATCAAGCACAATAATAAAAAAAGGGTCACCAAAACCCTTCATTATTGCAACATCCTCTTACCCTGGGCTTAGATATTGCTGCCATCGCTCTTACCTATAAGAAGATCCATTCACTCTCTAAGTGGTAGCTAAATGGTAGGGTGTATTCTCTATGAAATTTATTTGGAAGCAAGATTGGAATAACACCATCTCATTAACCACAACCTTTAACTTTTACAACCAACCACATATCCAGTCGAATCTAATGTCTGATGACGGTCCCGATCGCATATCATGTCTCGCGACACCAACCATATTTCATAATTCCACCATCCAAACCATATGCTAGTAGGATAATGTAAATATGAAGGACATCAACATCATGTCCTCATCCTTCCATGTACATCCCCACTGATAACCATTGTAATCACATCATCCTCATCATATTAGGGTATCATGAACATGTATAACATCAACCTCGTGCCATCCCCCTACCATGAATGACCCCACCATACATCATCATCCCAATGCAACGTCCACCATTGTCTTCACTAAATGACACTTCTATAATTGATAACCAAATCAAGGATCACAACCAGCAATGAATTCCAAAGTAATGATGATTAAAACAACACAACCTAGTCTCAAAAAGGGAAAGTCACACAAGTAATAATTTGCGGATCATTTCAAATCATCAATAAGTGGTTTCCATTTTCCATCCTTGTTATATTCATCATTTAATTTATTAACCCATATCATAAAATCCACACCATTATGCCACCAAGCATCATATAATGTCCACAATATAATTCACCCCTTCATTATGCCAACTAAGGTTTAACAATTTAGACATTCACATAATCATTATTTTAAATTCACACCGATGAATTCTTTATAAATTTCTATAGTATAGTTCATATACATAATTTCAACCCACATTCTTTTAGTTCTTCCCATACAGTCCATAACCACCCCCTTTCATGCTTCCACTTATTAACATTTACTTAATCAACTTACTTCATGCTAAAGAGATCACTCATTTTTAAACACACCATTACAACTTTTTTTTTCTCGTTTACCCTATTAACAATTCTAGATAGCCCACTCCCTTTTCACTTTTACTCTCACATTTCAACCCTAGTCCCGTTAACTTCTCAACACAAGAAAAAATTTGTAAGAACCCAAATCTTCTTTTCAGGTATGTGTTCCTTTTTCCGGTGTTTTTGAGGAAAAAGAGGAGTTTTCTGGAAATTTCTCAAGTACACGCCGTGTACTCAGTTAATGCAGGTAGCTAGGTGCTGGCCATGCACACGGCCGTGTGTGGTGACTTGGAGACCACCTAATGCGGGGGCTGGTAAATTCAAGTACACATAGTGTACTTTCTTTTATTTTATTAAACGTACCAGGGTCATTTCTGATGGACAAAACCATCTCCTTCTAGGTCCGTTTCATCTGATAGAGACCATATGGTCGCGATTCTTCTCTGAGCCCCCGATCGAGCACCCATTCTCTGAATTTACCATCGTTGATTGCGTTGGGATCGCCACAGTAATCTCTTCCTTCTTTTAGAGATTCACTTCCTGATTCTTCCTCTTTATCAAGTTATCCTCAGTTGAGCGTTTTGAGTGTTTCTGTAGATCTACGGTGTTCTTGGGCGATTCAAGGCTTGAGGTTCACGTATAACGATCCTACAACACTGAGGTAGGTGGTTTGTGCCTTTCCGCTGAAAGTCTTTGAGTTATATGTGAAAAATTTCCCAATATCCTTGAACAGGGTATTGCACATTATGATTTTAGCCCTGTTAATTTCCTGCTATGCTTGTATGCTTGAGTACAGGTTAATTGAATGTGAATAGGGTTAATTTCTATGATTTGGAAGTGTTTTCTCATGCATGTTTTGTTTATGACCATTTAGTCCTACTTGCCTATTAGGATGCTGTTTGTTTCCTATGCCTTGTATTGTTAGGATAAAGTGATTGTTTATCTGACATGATGTTATGTTGTAGACTGGTTAGCCAAGTAGTTCTTGATGTTTACTTTGGCCACTTTTCTTTTCTATGCTTGTTTGAATTACACATGGCTGTGAGAACCAGGTGTAGTAGACCATAGGGAGAATGGAGGTAAGAGATTCTCCAGAGTGTCTGTTTTTTTGTTATGATGCGAGACCACATAGGGAATTGACGTAAGTGCTTCCTCAGAGTGTATGTAGTTCCTCGACGTGGTCCACAGGGGGAATGAGACGTAAGTGCTTCCCTAGAGTGCCTTTTAGTAACCACTATGAGACTATAGGGGGAATTGGCGATGAGTGTTTCCCCAGAGAGTCTATACTAAAGCTGAACCAAAGGGGTTAGACTGTGAGTACTACCCAGAGGGTTGTTTGTGTTGTTTTTCTAGAACCAGAGGGGTTAGGTTGTGTGCTCTTCCCAGAGGGTTGCTTGTGTTTTCTGGGTATGACCAGAGGGGATTAGGCTGTGAGTACATCCCATAGGGTTGCCTATTTGTGTTTATCTTCTTACTTGATATGTGGTGTTTGAATGCTTTGAAACTGTAGGAATGGTTACTGTTGAGTACTTCCTTGTTTACTGCTTTTTACTTGCTTATTACCTACCATGTATATTTACTGACTGTTAGGCACAGATCTCTTGGTGGTTTCCTACTGGGATTAGTCTCACAACCTATTTGGGCCATGCTTTTGGGACCAAATATATTATATTGTTGCAGGTATATATAAGGGTAAGCGCCCTTCTACTTCAGGTGCTTGACTACTTTGGAGCTGGAGAGCATGGGACCAAGCTGAGGCTTGCGATGCTGAGGAGTTGTTTACTATTTCCTTGTACTCTGGTTTAGTACTGTATTTAAACATTATGATGTGTTTGGATACTTTTCTAGACATATGTATCATGCATCATTATATATGTTCCCCAGCTGTTTATTTCCTTCAGTCTTCCGCTGTTACTATTATATGACATTATCACTGCTTCCGCTATTGCTATTTTTTTTACTTCCACTGTGTTACTCTTCCAATGAGGGCATAGTTTTCCCACTATCACACCCAAGGCCCTCACTGCTAGTCGGAAGCCTCTGGCATTCGGGTAAATGTGCTTGAGGGCATGTGACCAACCGGGTACGGGGCATCTATGGGTGGCTTCTGGAATCGATAAGTTACAAAGTGGTATCAGAGGAATTATTTTCTTCTTGACTTAATGTTTGGATCCTATATCCAGGGATAGGATGGAATAATTACTTGGTGATAAGCTGTGCCCGGGAGTAGCTAACCCGTGTACAGGGGAAAATCCAATCTACCTCGTTATTGCAATTTTTTTGGTTTTGCAATTATTACAGTTGATTTGATTTCACCTTGAGTGATTCACATGTTTTGTACTATTATTGTTGATGTTATTGAGGTTCTATTTCTGTTTCAACCCGATGAGATGAGGGTATGTCATCTCATGCATCATATATGCATTTTCTAGAAATCACATTTCATGCATTTTTTCCATGTTATTTAGGATGCATTAGCGATCACATGTTGTTGTGATAGATGTTATGCTAGATATGGATGATGTTGTGATAGATGCCTTGATATAATACCTTCTATTTGATAGGGTATTGATTGTGCAAGGTTTTGTTTGAATGAATGCGAAACTTTAGCTCTTGAGGTGTTATAGTCCCTCATAGACTGTAATTTGGTGGATTATTGCCTTGTTTCCCTTGTTTATGACATGTAAGAGGTGCCAAACTTTGATTCGTGGGGAGTATGGGCCCTCATATATCAGAACTTGGCACTTTAATGTTTTTTTCTGTGTTTTCTGGGCTTTTGGAGTAATTTCTGAGGCTTACTGTCCAGAAAAACCCAGAATACATGCCGTGTAGTTTTGAATACATTCCATATGTTCTTCTGTTCGGGAAAAAACATTTTTTCTTAAGTACACACCGTGTACTCTATGTACATGCTGTGTAGTCTCTAACCGTGTCGCTAGCCATGTGGGAAGAGACATGAGGTTGGGAGAATTTTGGTGGGACACGCCGTGTACCAGACGTACACGCCGTGTGTTTAGACCATGTTCCTGCCCATGTGACTAATGACATGGATGGATAAAAACTCAAGCATATACGCCGTGTCAGTCTTGAACACACCGTGTAGTGTAATACCTAGAATCCGGCCATGTAACTAACAACACGGGTCGGTGAAATCCTTTAGTACACACCGTGTCCTTCTAGAACATGCCGTGTAGTGTGATCTGTGCTTCTGGTTGTGTCACTAACAACATGGGTCGGTGAAGCTCGTCTAGTACATGTTGTGTCTGGCACAAACACGCCGTGTAGTCTTGTTCTAGGATAACCGTGTAATTTAGTCGTGTAGAAGGACTCAAGTAGGGGAAGAGGATTCAAGTACACGCTGTGTGTTAGGACAACACATCGTGTGTTTGGGGTGCTACACGACCAGTTTTGGCAGAAGTATACGCCCATGTGAAAGGCTTAAAGTAACACTCTGTGTAGTTAAGTATACACGACATGTATCCATGTTTTTCAAAACTTGAATGATTTCTTTATGTTATTCCCTTCTTACTCTTCTAGTTTTCAATCCTTGATAATATTGATCAAAGGTGTTCATTTGACCTTGCAGAGTCATGCCACCAAGACGTCCTTCGGTTGTACGCCAATTGCAAGGCAGTGATCAGACACCGAGCATGGCTAATCAGGGACTTCCAACAGATCCTCTAGTTGTGCTAGTCTTGGCACCAACCGTCATTCCAGACATAGGTGTTGATGCATAGTTCCGAGAGGGCTTCATGAGGTTCATGCAGACCTTCCGTGAAGTACCGCATCCTACCCCATCTATGGAATAGTTGACACAGGTCTTTCAGTAGCAGCATCCTCCCACTTTCACCGGGGAAGGAGGACCTCAGGCTACAGAGTAATGGTTAGAATCCATGCTTTCTATCTTTGAGCATCTAGAGATGCCTCCAGAGAGGAGGGTCAATCTCGCTACGTACATGCTTTGGGACTCCGCCAAAAGATGGTGGTATGTGATCTCATAGGCAGGACACTAGCAAATTATGTTGTGGAATGAGCTCTAGCGTGCCTTTTATGACTACTTCTACCCGGATACTTTGAGGGCCGATTGAGCCCGAGAGTTCATGAGTCTAGAGCATGGTACTCTTTCTGTTATGGAGTATTCTTCTCGCTTCACAGAGTTGCAACAGTTTACACCCATCCTAGGAGGTGATGAGTTATTCCTGGAAAGGAAGTTTGAGGATGGGCTGAGGCAAAACATTCGATCTCAGGTGAATATCTTCAGGTTGACATCTATCACTTCTATCATCAACCAAGTGCTGATCACAGAGCGTATTCTGAGGGATTCTGGAGTTGTGATCCAAGGCGGCTCGACATCCGGAGTTAGTGTTCCTCCTATTGACAGCAGGAAGCACCATAAGGGGTCTTCACGCGGTGATCCAAGGAGGTGATACACTTCCTATGGTATCTAAGTGGTGTGCTACCAGTGTGGGAAGAGTGGGAATATGAGGCCACATTATCTGAGAGACCCATTGGAGTGCCGATATTGTGGAAAGATGGGCCATCTTTAGCGCTTCTATCAGATCTTCTCACCAGTAGCTGTTGACACGGGTTCTTCTATGACTCCTCGTCCAGGAGGAGTGCCACCAGTTTCTCATCAGTCCAGGAACTAGAGTTCTTCGGGCCGTTCAGGCTGAGGTGGAGGTCGCGACCGTGGTAGTCAATAACTGGGCTTTCAGCAACAACAGGGTGGATTAACTCAGAGTGGTCAGGCAGGGTCACAGGGCCATGGTGCAGGTTAGACTTTTGTAGTGGAGAAGACCCTATAAGAGAAAGATCCCAAACCCTCTATTGTTCGAGGTACAATTCTAGTCACCTCGGTTTTAGCTTTTGCTAATTTCGATACAGGGGCTTCCCATAAAATTATATCTACTGCTGTTGTGGAGATCCTTGGGCTCTGTATCTTTTATTCTACTGATATCTTTACGTTGAACACTCTGTTGGGGATAAGAATAGTTAGTGTACATTAGTGTAAGGAGTGAATTCTTAAGGTTGGTGGGTGTCACTTCTTATGTGATCTATATTTACTAGAGATGATAGGCTATGATGTCATTCTCAGAATGGTCTGGTTAGTTCCCTTCCAGGCTATTGTCAATTGCTATCACTGTAGGGTGAGTTTCACATCACCAGATGACAGATCGTTTCTTCATAAGGGTGAATGGGATGTCTAGCCGAGCAGAGCAGGACCCGAGCATCATGGGTTGGGAGGAGTTACAACCCAGATTGCTGGTCTATATCTGTATGACCAACGGACTTCACCGTTGGATTTTCCTCCAATGGTGGATCGTTTCAGGGATGTCTTTTCAGAGGACTTTTCAGGTTTTCCTTTTGAGCGAGAGGTAGAATTTTCTATTGAGCTCATGCCAAGAGAAGCACCAGTGTCCATTCCTCCTTATAAGATGTCTACACTAGAGCTACAGGAGATCAAGAAGCAGTTGGAGGAGTTGCAGGCTAAGGGTTTTATCCGACCCAGTACTTTTCCTTGGGGTTCGCCTGTCCTGTTTATGAAGAAGGCAGATGGTACTCTCTGAATTTGTGTGGATTATTGGAAGATGAACCATTTGACAGTCAAGAACCAATATCCTTTACCTAGGATTGATGATCTCTTTGATTAGCTTTGAGGAGCCCAGGTGTTCTCGAAGATTGACTTGAGATCCGGTTATCATCAGTTGTGCGTTATACCATCTGATATACCTCTTACATCTTTTTAGAGTAGGTATGGTCTATACAAGTATATGGTTATGCCGTTTGGTCTCACAAACGTGCCTGTTGTTTTCATGGCATTGATGAACCGAGTGTTCCATCCATACTTGGATTCTTTCGTGGTGGTTTTCGTGGACAATATCTTGGTGTACTCTCACACTTGACATGACCATGCCACCCATCTTGAGATCGTTTTGAGTACACTGAGAGAGCATCAGTTATATGCTAAGCTCTCAAAATTCCACTTTTGGATGGACCAAAATCACTTCTTGGGTCATGTTATCTCAGAGATATGAGTATTAGTAGACCCATAGAAAGTGAGATCTGTAGTTTTCTGGGTGTAGCTGAAGTACGTTTTTGAGGTATGAATTTTTCTAGGGCTGGATGGATACTATAGACATTTCATACGAGACTTTTCATGCTTAGTAGTACCACTAACGGGACTGACTAAGAAGGGTGCAAAGTACTTGGGGACAGATTCTTGTGATTCATCCTTTCAAAAGATGAAAGGGAGGTTGACATCAACATCGATACTAGTATTGCCAGAGCTAGGCAAGAGCTACACTGTTTATTGTGATACTTCAAGTATTAGGCTGGGAGAAGTTCTTATGTAGGGAGAAGGAGTCATTGCGTACGGATCTCAGCAGTTGATGCCACATGAGTGGAATTACCCAATGCACGATCTTGAGCTGGCAGCAATTGTTCATGCTTTACTCTATTGAATACATTATCTTCTGGGATAGAATTTTGTGGTTTTCACCAACCAAAAAAGTCTGAAGAATATCTTCACCCAACATGACCTGAATTTGAGACAGCAAAGGTGGTTTGAGTACCTTCAGTCCTTTGACTTTGAGCTTGCCTATATGTTAGGGGAAAGGCAATGCTATGGCTGATGCGTTGAGAAGGAGGACTCAGATACAGGCAGTTCAGGAGGTCAGCAGTGAGTGGAAGCTTATGACTCTATTCTCTGAGATACATTTGGAGGTGCATGATAGATAGGGGCATACATTTCTTTCATCTGTAATTGTTACCTCTACTCTTCTTGACTGAGTACGAATGATGTAGCTATCAGATTCTGAAGGCCTAGTCCTATGGGAAGGTGTGTCAGGAGAGGACCCTATTACTTGATGGACCATAGGCGAGGATGAAATCTTGCATTTCCAGGGGTGCGTATGGGTGTTAGCAGACATACGTGAGGAGTTGATGCGGGACTTTCATTCCTCAGTTTGGGCAGTTCATCCTGGTGTCACCAAGATGTATCGTGATCTACACCATCAGTACTGGTGGCCAGGTATGAAGAAATATGTTGCTGGGTTCGTCATGAGGTGTTCCACCTATCAGTAGGTGAAGACGGAACATCAGTGACCAGCGGGGCTTTAGCATCAGTTACCCATTCCCGAGTGGAAGTGGAATAATGTCGTGATGGATTTCGTGACAGATTTACTGAGGTCACCTTGAAGGAATGATGTTGTATGGGTTGTCATTGATAGACTCACAAAGGTTTCTCAATTCTTTCCGATCAAGGATACCTTTAGTGTTGATGAGCTGGGACGGTTGTACATCCGTGAGATTGTATGTTTACATGGAGTTCCACACTCCATTGTTTCAGATAGGGACCTCCGTTTTACTTCTTGGGTCTAGCATGGGATACATAAGGATTTGGGTATATAGGTACTTTTGAGTACAGCTTACCACCCTCATATAGATGTCCAATCCGAGCGTACGATTCAGGTGCTTGAGGACATGCTTCGTGCATGCATCCTTGATTTTGGAGGTTCTTGGGAGAAGTACATACCTCTTATGGAGTTTGCCTAAAAAATAGTTTTCAAGCAATTATTCAGATGGAACCTTATGAGGCTTTGTACGGTAGGCCATTCCGATCACCCCTATGTTGGATGGAGGTAGGAGAGACAACTATGTTGGGACCTCATCTTGTCCAAGAGACCACAGAGCAGATAGAGTTGATTTGGAAGAAGATGGCTACTGCACAGTCTCAGCAGAAGTCTTATACTGATCAGTGGAGATGACCTCTAAAGTCCGAGGTTAGGGATAAGGTTTCCCTGTGTGTCACACTGAGGTTGGGGCATAAGAGGATTAGGATATAGGTTAAGCTTTCTCCGAGGTACGTTGGGCCGTTTGAGGTTTTGCAGAGAGTCGGGCCGGTTTCCTATCAGCTGTAGTTACCTCAGAGGTACCAGGATATGCATGACGACTTTCATGTTTCTCAGCTTCGATGTTACTTCTCAGACCCATCTCATGTTCTTCAACCTAAATAGGTTGAGTTGGAGGTGGATGCCTCGTTGAGGAGCATTCTATCCGGATTGTTGATCGCAGTTACAAGGTTCTCCATGGACGGTCTGTTCATATGGTACGAGTGCTACGGCAGCACGGAAGAGTACATGACAAGACTTGGGAGAGGGAGACTGATGTACGATCGCAGTGGCCGAAGTTGTTTGAGGATTATTCTTCTACGCCATCTTTCTAGGGAAATTTGGGGATGAATTTATTTAAGGGGGGAAGTTTGTAAGAACCTGAATCTTATTTTCAAGTATGTGTTCCTTTTTCTGGTGTTTTTGAGGAAAAAGAGGAGTTTTTGGGAAATTTCTTAAGTACACGCCGTGTACTTTATAAGTACACACTGTGTACTCAGTTACCGTAGGTAGATAGGTGTTGGACATGTCAAGACCATGCACACAGCCGTGTGTGGTGACCTGGAGACCACCTAATATGGGGGCAAGTAAAGGCAAGTATACGCCTTGTACTTTCTTTTATTTCATTAAACATACCGGGGTCACGTCTGACAGACAGAACCATCTCTTTCTAGGTCTGTTTCATCCGAGAGAGACCGTATGACCATGATTCTTCTCCAATCCCCTGATCAAGCACCCATTCTCTGAATCGACTGCCGTCTATTGCATTGGGATCGCCATGGTATGCTCTTCCTTCTACTAGATCTTCGTTTCTTGATTCTTCCTCTTTCTCAAGTTATCCCCAGTTGATCATTTTGAGCGTTTCTATAGATATATGGTGTTCTTGGGTGATTCAAATCTTGAGGTTCACGTATAACGATCCTACAACACCGAGGTAGGTGGTTTGTGCCTTTCCGCTAAAAGTATTTGAGTTACATGTGCAAAATTTCTCAATACCCTTGAACGGGGTATTGTGTGTTACGATTTTAGCTCTGTTAATTGCCTGTTATGCTTGTATTCTTGTGTAGAGGTTAATTGAATGTGAATAGCGTTAATTGATATTCTTTGGAAGTGTTTTACCATTCATGTTTTGTTTATGACCATTTGGTCATACTTGCCTATTAGGTTGCTGTTTGTTTCCCATGCCTAGTATTTTTAAGATGGAGTGATTGTTTATCTGACATAATTTTATGCTGTAGACTGGTTAGCCAAGTATTTCTTGAGGTTTACTTTGGCCGATTTTCTTTTCTATGCTTTTTTGACTTACACAGGGCTATGAGAACTTGGTGTAGCAGACCATAGGAAGAATGAATGTAAGGGATTCTCCAGAGTGTCTATTTATTTTGTTACAATGTGAGACCATAGGGGGAATTTACGTAAGTACTTCCTCAGAGTGTTTGTAGTTCCTCGACGCGGGCCACAGGGGGAATGAGACGTAAGTGCTTCCCAGAGTGCCTTTTAGTTACTGCTATGAGACTATATGGGGAATTGACGGTGAGTGATTCCTCAGAGAGTCTATACTAAAGCTGAACCAGAGGGGTTAAACTGTGAGTACTGCCCAGAGGGTTGTTTGTGTTGTTTTGATAGAACCAGAGGGGTTAGGCTGTGTGTGCTTCCCAGAGGGTTACCTGTTTGTCTTTATCTGCTTACTTGATATGTGGTGTTTGGATGATTTGAAACTGTAGGAATGGTTACTGTTGAGTACTTCCTTGTTTACTAATTTTTACTTTCTTATTGCCTTCCATATATATTCACTGACTATTAGGCACAGATCTCTTGGTGGTTTCCTACTGGGATTTGTCTCACACCTTGTTTGGGATATGATTTTGGGCCCAAACAGATTATATTATTGCAGGTATAGATAATGGTAAGAACCCTTCTACTTTAGGTGCTTGACTACTTTGGATTTGGAGAGCATGGGACCAAGATGAGGCTTGCGATGCTGAGAATTTTTTTACTACTTCCTTTTACTTTGGTTTAGTGCTGTATCTAAGCATTGTGACATTTTTGGCTACTTTCCTAGACATATGTATCATGCATCATTATATATGTGCTCAAACTGTTTATTTCCTTCAGTCTTCTGCTGTTACTATTGTATGACATTATTACTGCTTCTGCTATTGCTATTTGTTTTTTACTTCTACTATGTTAATCTACCAATGAGGGAATAGTTTCCACACTATCACACCGAAGACCCTCGCTTCTAGTCGGCAACCTCTGGCATTCGGGTAAATGCGCTTGAGGGCATGTGACCAATTGGGTACAGGGCGTCTCTGGGCAGCTTTTGGAACCGGTATGTTACAAAGTTTCATCAACAACAAAGCAATATAATCGAATCACAACACATCAATTTAAACAAAAAAAGATAATAACAACACCTTAATTTTTTAAATTCCAACCATTCCATTTTCATTACCGGATATAAGTGATTAGCCTTTTATGATAGGGAAAAAATTACCGATAATTACAACAAAAAAGTTAGTCACAATAACCACATATCAAATAACATTGAAGGAGGGCATGATTCTAAGAATGGAAGGAATCACAATATTTTTACTTAGGAAAATTATCCTAGAAGATGAATGATAAGTTTAGAAATCCCCTACCTCAACTGGTACTTCACGACTACCATGAATCCGATGAGATGAAGGAGAAAGGGGATTCCCACCTAATCTAATTCATTGAAGAGAAACCCCTAACAAGACTAATCATATAGATATACCATCAAAACTGAAATTAACCATAATGCATCCCCTTCCAGAAGGAAGAAGAAAAAGAGGGAGAAAACTCACCTTGAGTCTCAAGAAATTGACCTTTCCAAGCCAAGTACAAAATCCATTAAGGTGGGGTTGGAAGGCATCCTAAAATCACCATGATTCCACCCAAAGTTTGAGAGATAATGGGAAATAATCAATGAAAATTAGAGGGAACTGCATATTTATAGACAAGTTGCAGTAGACATAATTCATAGTGTGAATATTCACTTCACATCGTGAATTGAATCAGTCAAACATCTATTGAAAAACCAGGCACATGGATATTAGAAGCCTTGAAATCATTTACATTATGAATATATCCTTCACATAATGAATATTAAAAACCCATAATTTCACTTAATCTTCCCATGTCATGTTCACAGCATTTAACATCTTTCACGCTGTGAATTTCTCTTGCAAATGGAATTTTATCTCCAGCTTGATCTCTTCCTCCTCAAAATTCCTTTGAATACCTCAAACACCCAAAACTCACAAAGTAACGAATCCAGAAGTTCCATACCATTACATTAGATAACTCTCAAATGATTCTTATCCTTGAGATTCAAAATCAACCTCAAAAGGAAAATGAATATCACCAAAAGAAACTCTCAGAAGATACCTCTCAAATGGGATGCCACCACCGAGTGAAGCCAAAGTGGAATTATCCTCCTCACTCACAACCAAATCTCTTTAACTAATCCTTCCACCTTAACTGGGTTTCAAGATATCCAAACCTTGGTAAAAAATTTCCTCAACTTATTTAAAACAGTTCATTCCATTTGAGAAGAGATGTTTCAAAATTTTCATAAAAACATAGATACTTAAATTTCTAAATCATTCAACACAATTTCAAAATAAATTTAAAAATACACTAAAATGTTTTAGTGGAAGGAGTAGAATTCAACCAATAAATTCTCTCCCCTACTAAATCTTTATCTAATACTAGGCAATATGTTTAATCTTGGGGCAATCATACTGATGATTCCCTACAACATTACATCGAAAACAAATTAGCTCCATATACTAGGACACATCGATCTACTCAACCCTAGAGCTTGAAACCATGCTCTAACTCTATAAGACCACCTCAATCTCATCCTTTATGAACTTAAAGCCTCACGACTCATTGCATTCATCTCATCCTCCTTAACTACACAGTAAGGAACCTTGCTATAACTCTTAACCACAAACAATCCTTTCTCCATGATCTATGCTAGGTCTCTCACCTCTTCCTAGGACTCCAATTGAAAAGACATGATAGATTGCTAAATCTATGGCATCAACGTAGACTTAAAAAATTATGGTTGATCTAATTCATCAGGTATGATGTGTGGGAACCAACTGATCAATACTAAGAAATAGGTCTTAAAGCTATGCACACTATCAACACCCTACTGAACCTTCTAAAGCTTTCTCTTTTGACCATACATCTATGTCTAAGAAATGAAACCCTTATTGGATAATTGAAGGAACTCTTCCCAAGACACCTCTTATGTGTTGCCAAACTTTATTAACCCCCACCACCGAGAAGATTTCTAAAACAAACCAACAACTAATGAAACCTGAGATCGACCCTCATATTCACCAACGAAAAAGAAACCTCAACCTTTTCCATCCAATCCTCATCATCGTAGCTAGGGGATCCACTAAAGAACTTTGGTACTTCATACCACTGGAACATTATCAAGGATCTATCCCAAGGTTCCTCCTTATACTTCTCATGAATAAAATCATGTGGGTATTTTTATAGAATAAATTCAGATTAAAAAAAGGTTATATTAAACCAAAAAAATCATGTCAATAATCACAAAATACAATAGCATTAACATGAAGTCCATAAGAATACAATTTGGGGAAACCCTTCCACCGTACCGGGATATTATAAACTTTGGGAGACCCTAACTCACCCGCACGATTTTGAAATGTGTCCAAAATAACACATCCTATTGGATGAGGTGTTCCCCCTATTCATACATTTATAGTAGTAACATATATTACCAACATAAGAAAAACACATCAACCCAACAATAACTATAGAACCATATCCTTCCCACATAACTATCCATCCACCACTATCATAATAAATGATAACAACATCCCAAGTTCACCAAAATAATCTACCTCAACCCTGATACCCAAAAAATACAACACCATCAGCCAAACCATTAATTCTTCAAGCACAAAAATCAGGGGGACCCATCAACCGCATCAAGATATTATCATCTTGGGGCGGCCCTGACCCACCCACATAGTTTTAAAATGTGTTGTAAATACAATTCATCTTGATGGGGGAAAGGGTTTCCATATATTTATATACATAAATCTATAACACACACCACTGGTATAAGATCAATCACAAAAAACCCAACCAACATGATAACAATCAATCACTTTCATCACTTATTTCATAATAATTCAGGTGTAGAAATAAAGATCATTTTCATCAATTCCAAGTTGTTCTAAACAATATTTTCTATTACCATATTTAATTGATTAACCTTTCATGGAAGGTGGGTGATTCCATTAATACATCCATAACCCAAAAAACAATCATAGTAGGGATACATGTTCACAATAGTAAGAGACATCATCTCAATGATCACACAATTTCCATGTTAGGAAGCATAAAGATTCATGAATTAGGCTTAATTATGGGACATATTATTCATAAAAAACCTTCAAAACATCATTTTATAATTCATAAAATAGGTTCTCACTAAGGAATATCATCACTTCAATGAAACAATCAATAAAAAATGCAACCACAAACAACACATGACATTTTCTAGTTATTTCAAGGGAATCATGCCTTGTATTTAAATAACTCTAACACACAACCAAGTTAAAGAAAAAAATTACACATGCTATGATACTATAAATCAGGCATGACATACTTAAACTAAACATTTGATTAGTAAGGAAACATGCTTACAATATAACAAAAGTTATACATGCTATGTTATCTTACATCATGCTATCCACACCCAAATCAAACATTTCTTAAACATTTTATCATGTAGGAAACATGCTTTCATATTTCAAATATAACATTTATTTTAATTTCAAAATAAAACTTCACATGTTGTATCACTACGTGTCATGCTTGACATGATCGGACTAAACAATATTTAAACATTTAATCACATAGGGAAACATGCTTATACACCACAACAAGGATAACAAGATTTTACTTCCATATGTAAATACAACATGATCAATACATAACATGATTTTATAATATAAACACATTATATTAAATACAATACATGCTCAATATTTACATTCTAGTAATTTCATATAAATCCACACAAATGTTTTCAACTTCATACACGCTTCCCACAATAAACTCCTCATTGAATAATATATGAGTAAAAATTATTTCAGCACTATAATTTTTTTATAGTCTTGAAAATAATAGGTTAAATCATGTAAACAGTTTCAAATCATAATAGGTTACCACAAATAATTCTTATCATTTTATGAGAACTTAAAACAAATAATCAAAATTCATACTTACAATAAGTTCCTAACACATGTAAGCTACACATCACGAGTAGAAAGGTAACACATGGAATGATATTCACATTTTGAGGTTCAATATATGTATATATTTACAAATAATCTAGAAAAATAATTATCTTAACCATGCTTGGAAGATGAGACTGATTTATTGATTTGGAAAACATTCAAATTGTTAATGGTTATCACAGATCATGTTTATCATTTTGAAAATTTTAGAAACTAAGCACATGAGATTTACATCTTTGTAATAAATATCCAAAACATGCATACAACATATAAATGGATTAATACTAAAAAACCACAGTCATGGAAAAAGGAAGGGGAAAGTTATCCATGTCAAAGTTTTCAAATTAAAATGAATTATTAACAATCATGATGGTCATTTTTCAGGAATTATAGATTTAAAATAACCAAAATAAAATTTACAATAAATATATAACATATGGTCATGATATATCATGAATGAAAAACAAAACATAGCATATCAACTTTCATGGGAACATGAATACTCTTAAAAATGGTTTAAAAACAATTCATTTCACCATGCTAATAAGAAATATACTTAAGGTAGCATATTTTACCAAGGTTCTCAAAATCCAGCAACTATTTACAGAAAAATACACTTAGAATGATTCGGTAATAATTATGAACATTCAAAAAAATAGGTTAACAGGTTATTAACTTTAACATTGGAAACAAAATTAAATTTATGAAGGAGAATGTTTTAATAATAAAGGGAATATCACATTTAAGCCTCAACAAGGTTCAATAAAATAATTCATTCCAGTTAATTACTAGTTTTAATCCATTAATTCATGTTCTATGACCAATTTAACAAATAATAATGGCTAATTGATAACTAAATCACATGAATAATTAGATAGACACATATAAAATTCAAAATATACATGCTAATGAAACTAATGACCATGATTCATATACCTCCCTATAATTTTACCCCACAATGATTATACTTCCACCGAAACATATTCAATAGGTTGTTAAAGTCATTGAATCAAATCATAGTTCCCCCTAAATATCTATTTCATAGTCAACCTCCTTGATCCACATTAGATGTTAGGCTTGAGTTTCATCGCTTCCCTATTAATCCAATGCAGTCCTCACCTGTGCCTAACTCCAATCTCCACCCTATCTCTTAAAATACACATTTGATACTAATTTTTCATGACCCCCTCTGATGGTACCCCTTCTGGAACGATTGTGAAGGGAATAAGTGACCCATGAGTCCCACCTCCAGTTGGCCCTAGGTTTATGACTAACATTGAGGGTATAAAAGCACTTAAATGGGAGGTATTACCCTATTAATTCCCAATAAATAAGAAATAAAAAACTGCCAAGACAACTCCATATAAGTAAAAATAAACTAGAAATCACTCATATTAAATCTCATAACCCAAAATTTATGTTCATGTAATAAAATCAACTTAACATACATGCAGTAAAACTAAGAAAAATTCACAAATACTCCAATGATCACTAAGATACTTGGACAGAAACTCCAATCCCCATCGGACTATCCTAAAAACACTAGCAAACTATGCTGGGGTGAGAACTTGGGAGAAATCAATAGGATCATATCCCTAAATAGATCAACATAAATGTGTAATCAATATATAGGAATAAACATGATCAATAATCAACCAAGAAAAGCAATCACACCTAGAAATAAGCAAGGTAAAACAGGTAGGAATAACACAACATAAAAATAATATCAAACATCACCAAACCCTTCCTTTCCCGCAACATCCCCAATAACACCCCCACATCATGGGCATAACATATGAGTCACCATTAAGAACAATAGTAAAAACAAAGGTCACAAAAACCCTAAATTCCTACAATATCCTCTTACCTTGGGCCTAGATATTTTCATCATCAATATTACTTATCAGAAGAGCCATTTACCCTCTAAGTGGTAGCTAATCAGCAGGATGACCTCTCTCCAAAACTAATTAGGAAGCAATAACAGAACAAAATCATCTAATTAACCACAAAATTATAATTTTACAACCAAATATGTATCCATCTAAATCTAATGTCCAATAAAGACACAAATCATATATCATATATCATGATACCAACCAAATTTCACAATTCTACCATCCACACCATATGAAAATAGGGTAATGTAAAAATAAAAGTCATTAACCTCATTCCCTACTCCTTCTATATATATTCTACACCAATAAACATTGTAACCACTTCATCATCATCACAATAGGGTATTATGAAAATATATACAATCAACCTTGTTCCCTACCCCTACCATGAATTACCCCCACCATACATCATCATCCAAATGTTATATCCACCACTGATTAAACTAAATTCCACTTCCAAAATCATTCACCAAATCCAGGATAACAACCAGTAAGGAATTATAGAGTAATAATGATTAAAACAACATAAACATATTTTGAAATGGGAAAGTTACACAAGAAATACTTTTTGGATCAATTCAAATAATTAATCAATGGTTTACATTTACCATCCTCATTATATTCATTATGTATTTTATTAACCCATATAATAACATCCCTATCATCATACTGCTAAGTATCATACAATGGACATAATAAGATTCCCCCTTTTCATTCCACCCACCAATGTTTAAGAGTTTATCCATTTACATAATCATTATTTTAAATTCACACCAATGAATTATTTATATATTTCCAAATTATAGTTTGTAAATACAATTTCAACCCACATTATTTTAGTTATTCCCATAATTAGTTCATAACCATACCCATTTAATTATTACACTTATTAAAATTCAATGAATAAACTCACTTCAGGTTAAAGAAGTGTATTCATCATTAAACACATCATTACACCTTTGATTTTTTTTTCTCGTTTACCCTATTAACAATTCCGGACAACACATTACCCCTTTCCCTTTTATTATCACATTCCAAACCTGATATCATTAACTTATTACCACAAGAACTAAGTTCATCAATAACAAATGGGAATATTCAAATCACAAAACATAAACATAAACAGAAAAATTTAATAACAACACCTTAATTTTCCATATTCTAACCATTCCACTTTCATTACCAGATATAAGTGATTAGAATTTTATGATGGTGAAAAATTATCAGTAACCACAACACTAAGGTAATTTAAAAAACCACATATCAAATAAAATTAAAGGATAGAATGACTATAATAATGGAAGGAATCACAATAGGTTTATTTAGGCATATTATCTCAGAAGATGAATAATAGGTTTAGAAATCCCCTACCTCAACCAACACTTCACAACTACCATGAATCCATTGAGATGAAGGAGAAAATGCGTGTAAACTAGATCTAATTCAAAAAATAGAAATCCTTGATGAGATTAATCACATATACCTCCCATAAAAACTAAAATATAATATAACATATCCCCTTATAGTAGGAAGAATGGAAAGAGGTGGGAGGATAACAAGAAAAGTCACCTCAAGTCTAAAGAAATCGACCTTTCTAAGCCAAGGACCAAAGAAAAAAAGGAAAGGCAGGAGAACCACCTAAAATTTTCTTGACTCCACCCATAGTTCAAGAGAGAATGAAAAATAATGAAGGATAATTAGAGGTTTATTGATGTTTATAGAAACGTTACAATAGACACAATCCATGGTGTGCATATGCACTTCACATCATGAACTGAATTGTAAAAACATATATTAAAAAACAAGGTGCCTGGATCTTAGAAACCTTGAAATCATTCATGTCATAAATATATCCTTCATGCCATGAACATTCTCAACCCATAATTTCATTGGATCTTCCTAGGTCATGTTCACAACATGTAACATCACTCACGCTATGAATTACTCTTATACTAGGAATTTTAGCTCCATATCAATATCTTCCTCCTTAAACTTCCTTGGAATACTTCCAACACCCAAAACTCACAATGTAATAGAACTAGAAGGTCTGTAATGTTATATAACTCATCAAATAAAAATACATAATATATATAACTCACACATTAAAAAATTATAATACAACCACACTTATGTACTAAAGCCTTTTTAGGGAATACTTGAACGCAATTACTCAACCTATGTCTCCACCAAAACCTTGGTTACCCAGATAAGGGGAATAGGTCAAAACACCGTATCCATTTAGAGACAACACTAAGAATATATCCATCAATACATACTGGAAATCACTCGACCATGTATGGAGATGGTATTTTCATAATACAACTTGTCTAAAATGATATACCTATGAAAATATCCATGGAAATAAAAGAAACACCATGATGTTATAAATATCATATATAATAATACACTCCCTATATTTTACAAATATTCTAGATAAACCTAAAAATGAAATCACTGGTCCCATTCCAGAGAAAAACCTATATAACTGGTTTACCCTAAAACTAGATAAGTGGATGAGAAATAAGACTATGAACTCAAATCTAGTATCAACAATAGGGTCATATTACATTAATTGAGATATATAAGTATCAATTCTCTAGATCATCGGAGAAAATGAAAGAAAAAATATCCATCATCATGAATGTATTGATAGATAGACAATATTTAGGACAATCCTTTATAGTCAATCAAGCTAACAAAAAAATATGTCAAACTTGTGTCGTTCATAAGTCATATATCTTGTCACAATTACACAATAAACCGTAATATAATACACTATCTATCATGGAACCAAACTTAAACTATCTCATTATATTAAAGAATGAGAGAGATGCAAGTATTTTAGTTTCAAATTCCATGTCAAATCACACTATCCAATTTAGTTCTCTATAACAATCATTTCATAGACCATAATGCTAATTAAATGTTCATATATTGATGAAACCATTGAAAGTTTTTCCCTTATTTTCATTGTAAATAACACCATTAAAATCTATGTTATGTAAAATAATCCATCTCAAAGGGTAATCATGGTCTTATATAAAACCAAGGATCCCATTAGAATTTTCTTATGTTCTATCATTACAACAATTTTCATTGGATTATGTTTTCACATGTCTGTCTCCAAAATATTTTTTTAGATAAAACACTATTTTAGGAGCTCTAAATATCACAAAAAAATAATCTCAGAATTTTCCAAGGCCTGATCAGATAGAGACATGACCTAAATTCTATATGCATATGATGTATTTAGGATATATCATATAGGACGATATATATATGTCATATGGTATAATATATTAGAATATAAGTCATATTATACGACTTGGTGAAAGGTATATCATAAGGAATGATATAGGGTATCATGTTACTACCTCGACTAGTTGTACTATATGACTTAAGAATACTGTAATGCAATGATTTATATTGTACGATGATAATGAAATCCTATGATTGAAAAGGAAATTAATGATAAGTGTTAGAATTTGGTCTCTCATCCATATAACCTATCATTTATCATGAACATATCATTTGATGAAATGTTTGAGAGAAATAATGGAGTGTTTAAATGTTCAATACATTTACCAAATGTTATAAATGTTATAATCAACATGAAATTCACTCATATGTTATATAATGTATGATTAAATGCATAAAAGTATCAAGATTTTCCTAGAGGCCTATATAAAGAGGTTAAAGCCATTGAGATTGTGGTATAATCCATTTCTTTCAATTCTACATGAAAACTCTCTTTTCTATTATTCATTTTCTTCAAGAGGTACTAGAATAACATAGAACAAGGAGGATACAAACCAAGAATTGGGTGATTCTAGTTATACCATGGATTTATCATAGAAGAAGTATCCCATTGATTATTCTCAATGATATTTATTAAACTCAAGTTTGAAGATAAGATATTTATAGAACTATGGTGTAAAGTACACAAGTTTAATATTATTCATGGTTTTGGTTTCATAACATGGATATCTTAGTTGGATTTTGGTTTCTTTAAGTCTTTCACTGTTTGAATAAGTATTATTCAATCCTAAGAAAACCATCATAGGTATCAAAGATGTGTTGCGTTTTTTTATTTTTGAAATTATGTTTAAAATGAAGAAATTTTGTAAATTATATTTCAATCATTGAATATGATATAGTTTTTATTTTGAAAATAGATATCATATTACTTATCATAAAAAATGATATATATTTTGAACTATGAATCATTTTATAATATGTTACATTATAAGTAGGAATAC
Organism: Viscum album; assembly: GCA_963277665.1. Classification (NCBI taxonomy): domain Eukaryota; kingdom Viridiplantae; phylum Streptophyta; class Magnoliopsida; order Santalales; family Viscaceae; genus Viscum; species Viscum album. The sequence goes on from OY728119.1 coordinate 782,011,113, forward strand.
AATCACACCATACGACATGAGATATTATAGCTAACATCATAGTGAATTCCGGTATTGGGATGGGCCTATAAGGGGCGATGACTCAGGAGCTAGGGTTTCTCGTCGTCTTCCCACTCCCTCCCTTCTCTTCCTCTGCGGAACACGATCAAGGTTTGGGCCACACGGTGAGGGTGTCTGGTTATTGATCAATCCATGGCCTCAAAGATATGGAGCTTTGTTTTCAACCTCCTCCGATGAACTGGTGCAGGTCTCCACTCCCACTCCCCTGACAACTTCGACCGATTTCTCCATGGTCGCCCTACTCTCTTATGCTCTAGACCAGGTTCACCATCTTCCTCCCGAGTCACTATAAGGTCGTAGAGGGTGACCTCAGGAATAGTTGCGGCATGTGAAGGTTACTTGAACTACTGTAATTTTACCATTTACCAACAGTTCTGAACTGTTGGTAAAGTCTTGGAAACCGTTGGTATATTATATACCAACAGTTTCCAAAACCGTGGCCAAGTAAGACGTTTGTATAGGCTTATACCAATGATTCTGTGTAAACCATTGGTATATATTTTGAAGGAAGAGATATACCAATGGTTTGTAAAAGCATTGGTATATGTTACCCTTATACCAATGGTTTATAACCATTTGTATATAGTGTACAATATACCTGAAAAGGATATACCAACAGTTTTGAAAACTGTTGGTAAAAGTTTATACCAACGGTTATAACAAACCGTTGGTACAATATATATAAAAATGATATACCAATGGTTTTGAAAACTATTGGTATACATATGTTGCCGCTCCATAGCAGCAATAACCAGTAGCCACCTCCAACCTACACTCCACGACCTGCAAGAACACATACACCCAGAATCCAAAAGGCTACATGGGATGTTGAAAATTCATCCAGAATTCAGAAATTTAGAAATTTAAATTTCATTCCTCACTCAAACCACAACACAAGAGAAAAATCCAAAATCAAATACATCCACAATCCAATACATCCAGAATTGAAATGAAATAACACCCATAACACCAATACAAAATTAAAATCCAATACATCTAGAATCTAATACACATAACAGTATTCAAAATTTAGAATTCATTACCAATACAGCCAGAATCTAATACATCTAGAATTCAGAAATTTAGAATTGAAAATAAATAATACCCATAACAGTATTCAAAATTTAAACCACAACACCAATAAACACAATAGAAAAAACCTACATGTTATAAGAAAAACATGGGATGTTTACTCATGGTCATAGGTTGACTATCTTAAAACCAACAGAAAAACTCGGGTAGAGTGGACATGGATCATGATACCCATAAGATAGACAATGTTAGTGGTCATGTTATTAGACATAAGATGATTTTTAGGAAGCATATGGGATGTTTATATTCCTCTAATGACTATTTATCCATGTATAAATGGTTCCTGATGTGTTAGTGGAAAACATTGGCCAATCTCGACATATAAGATGAGTTACCAGAATACCATACATGTTTTTCATAGACTTTTCAATTGGAATAAGGGGGAATTTGGATAATTGTAATTTGTTCTCCTGGGTGTGATGTGAGATGAATCCCCATTTTGGGTAGTGGGTATGAATATTCAATTATGTCTTTGGTATTGGGTTCCTAAAGGGACTTTAGTTTGGTCCTAGAACCCACTATTTGAGGATGGGATTGGAATATTAAATGTCATGTGTTTTAGAATAGGGGCAGGAGTTCCTCACATGAGAAGTAGATTGTGTGAGTCTGGACCATGGATCCTTGTGCTAAAGTATCAACACAATCCGAATACGTTTGGTCCGTTTTCCGTATGCAAGTTGTTGTTTTCACTTAAAATCCTGTATATTTCAAATTAAAGTGAAATAGTTTGAGTAGTACTGGCCACACTATGGCTCATATTGGGGTAGGTTTGACTTATACATGTCACAAATGACCAATGGATCGTTTTCATAAAGTATCAATAGAATCTGAATGCATTTGGTTGGTTTTCTATATGTCAGTTGTTGTTTTCACTTAAAATGTTGTCCATTTCAAATAAAAGTGAGACACTTTGAGTGGTATCGGCCACACCGTGCCTCATATTGAGATAGGGTTGACTCATACACATAAAAAATGACCCATGGATCCTTGTGATAAAGTATCAACACAATCAGAATACGTTTGGTTGGTTTTACAAATGTCTGTTATTTTTACTTAAAACAGTGTCCATTTTAAACAAAAGAGAGACACTTTGAGTGATACCGGCCACATCGTGCCTCATATTAAGGCAGGGTTGACTCATACATGTCAAAAATGAACCATGGATCAATTTATTAAAGTATAAACATAATCCGAATGCGTTTGGTCAGTTTACCGTATGCCAGTTGTTGTTTTCACTTAAAATGTTGTCCATTTCCAATAAAGGTGAGACACTTTGAGTGGTACCGGCCACACTGTGCCTCAGATTGAGTCGCGATTGACTCATACATGTCACAAATGACCCATGGATACCTTTGATAAAGTATCAACAAAATCAGAATACGTTTGGTCAGTTTTTCGTATGTCTATTGTTTTTACTTAAAACAATGTCCATTTTAAACAAAAGAGAGACACTTTGAGTGATATCGGCCACACCGTGCCTCGGATTGAGGCGGTGTTGACTTGTACACGTCACAAATTACCCATGGATCGTTTACCTGAAGTATCAATACAATCATAAAGTTTTTGGTTGGTTTTCCGTATGCAAGTTGTTGTTTTCACTTAAAATCCTATCCATTTCAAATAAAAGTGAGACAATTTGAGTGGTACCGGCCACACCGTGCCTTGTATTGAGGCGGGGTTGATTTTTACACATTAAAAATGACCCATGGATCATTTTCCTAAAGTATTAACAGAATCCGAATGCATTTGGTCAGTTTTCCGTATGCCAGTTGTTGTTTTCACTTAAAATGTTTTCCAATTCAAATAAAAGTGAGACACTTTGAGTGGTACCGACCACACCATGCCTCGGATTGAGGCGGAGTTGACTTGTACATGTCAAAAATGAACCATGGATCATTTTTCTAAAGTATCAACGCAATAAGAATGCGATTGGTTGGTTTTCCGTATGCCATTTGTTTTTACTTAAAAGGGTGTCCATTTTAAACAAAAGAAAGACACTTCGAGTGATACCAGCCACACCGTGCCTCGGATTGAGGTGGGGTTGACTTTTACATGTCACATATGACCCATGGATCAATTTAATAAAGTATCTACACAATAAGAATGAGTTTGGCTAGTTTTCCATATGACAGTTGTTGTTTTCACTTAAAATGTTGTCCATTTCAAATAAAGGTTAGACACTTTGAGTGGTACCGGCCGTACCGTGCCTCAGATTGAGTCAGGGTTGACTTCTACATGTAAAAAATGACCCATGTATCCTTGTTCTAAAGTATCAACACAATCAGAATATGTTTGGTTGATTTTCCGTATGTCTGTTGTTTTTACTTAAAACAGTGTCCATTTTAAACAAAAGAGAGACACTTTGAGTGATACCGGCCACACCGTGCCTCGGATTGAGGCGAGGTTGACTCATAAACGTCAAAAATGACCCATGGATCCTTTTTCTAAAGTATCAACACAATAAGAATGTGTTTTTTCAGTTTTCTGTATGCAAGTTGTTCTTTTCACTTAAAATCCCGTCCATTTCAAATAAAAGTGAGAAAGTTTGAGTGGTATCGGCCACACCATGCCTCGGATTGAGGCGGGGTTGACTCATACATGTCAAAAATGACCCATGGATTGTTGTACTAAAGTATTAATAGAATAAAAATGCGTTTGTTCAGTTTTTCATATGCAAGTTGTTGTTTTCACTTAAAATATTATTCATTTCAAATAAAAGTGAGACAATTTGAGTGGTACTGGCCACACCGTGCCTCAGATTGAGGCGGGGTTGACTCATACATGTCAAAAATAACCCATGGATCGTTTTCCTAAAGTAAAAATAGAATCAGAAGTCATTTGGTCAGTTTTTCGTATGCCAGTTGTTGTGTTCACTTAAAATGTTGTCCAATTAAAATAAAAGTGACACTTTGAGTGGTACTGGACACACCATGCCTCGGATTGAGGTGGGGTTGACTCATACACGTCAAAAATGACCCATGGATCATTGTGATAAAGCATCAACACAATCCAAATACGTTTGGTCGGTTTTCCGTATGCGAGTTGTTTTTACTTAAAAGGGTTTCCATTTTAAAGAGAGCTTAGATTGGGATTCAAGACGCCGAATAAAGAGTGCGATTGTCTTCAGAATCAAGGTAGGTAGTCCTTAGCCTTTTGTGAATTGTTATGATGTTTTATATATGCTGAATCGCCACTCGCCCAATGTTGGGATGTCGAGTCGGGGGGCTGTCCGGGGTCCAAGGAGGAGGGTGGGGGGGGGGGGGGGGGCTGTCCGGGGTCCAGGGAGGAGGGTGGGGGGCTGTCCCGGGTCTAGGGAGGAGGGTGGGGGGATATCAGGGGGGCTATCAGGGAGGCTGTCCAGGGGGCTATCCAGGGGCTGTTCGGGGGCTGTCTGGGATCTAGTGAGGAGGGTGGGGGGGGGGGGGATGTCCAGGGTCCAGGGAGGAGGGGGGCTATCTGGGGTCCAAGGAGGAGGGTGGGTGGGGAACTGTTCGGGGGGTTTTCCGGGGGATTTTTGGGGTCCAGGGAGGAGGGTGGGGGGGGGGGGGGGGTTGTCCGAGGTCTAGGGAGGAGGGGGGGGGGGGGGGGGGGGCTGTCCGGGGTCTAAGGAGGAGGGTGGGGGGGGGCTATCAGGGGGGGATATCCGGGGGCTGTTCAGGGGGTAGTTCGAGGGGCTGTCTGGGGTCCAGGGATGAGGGTGGGGGGGCTATCAGGGGGGTTGTCTGGGGGGCTGTCCAGGGGGCTGTTCGGGGGGCTGTCTGGGGACTCTCCGGGGTCCAGGGAGGAGGGTGGGGGGGGATGTCCAGGGTCCAAGGAGGGGGGGGGGTTGTTTGGGGTCCAGGGAGGAAGGTGGGGGGCTTCCTGGGGTCTAGGGAGGAGGGTGGGGGGCTGTCCGGGGTCCAGAGAGGAGGGCGGGGGGGCTGTCCGGGGGGTTGTCTGGGGGCTGTCCAGGGTCCAGGGAGGAGGGTGGGTGGGTGGGTGGGTGGGGGGGGGGGTGTCCCGGACACATGGGATGGTATTTACTTATTTTCTAAGAAAATTCTTTCAAGTTTAAAAAAACAATTTCAATATATCAACTTCTAATCAGACTATCAATTTTATAAATTCCACTAAAAAATTACAATTTCATTAAAATAGATAAAAAATAAAGATAATGTGACCTACATAACCACACATATATTCAGGCACAATAAGTCAATAAACATCAAAGGTCAGTAATATCAGTCAAAAATGTAATGGATCAATCTATCCCTCATCACCATCATCTTCACCCTCACCCTTATCCTCATCGTTGCCCCCATCATCATCCCCACCCTCCTCATTTCCCTCGTACTCAGCCTCGGCCTCCTCATCGCCCTCCTCCTTCACCTCGGCCTCCTCCTCCACCTCGGCCTCCTCCGCCTCAGCCTACTCCTCGCCCTCCTCCTCTCCCTCCTCCTCCTTCGTCTCGGCCTCCTCCTCGCCATCATCTCAACCACCACTAGAACTACCACCTGGTGCACCATATATAGAACGTATCAATGGAATATATTCATCACAATTAGTGCTGGCCTCTGGTGGAAGTGTTGGACGTAAAACTTCCATCAGTTTCATAAATGCAGTGCTTGCCCTAGCAGACTGTTCTACCGTCTCTATGGCCCTTTTTTCAGTCTTTTCTTCCTGTAAATTAACCTACTACAACTCGGTGGCACTACAAATCATACCTGAGGAGGGAAAATACCTCATCGGAACTATACTCTTCCCAGGTCGGCAGTGTACTCTACCAGGGTGCTCATCTCCCAACACCTGGTGTAAGTGATCGTTTGGCCCAAAATTGTCAGGTTCCTGGGCATCAAGGGCCTCTAAAGAAACCTATTACAAATATAAATAGATTATTAAGTTAAAAAATAGATATTAAAATTTTAAATCTACAAAGTAAAACTTACAATCTGCTGCTAAGTCAGTTCATTAACTGCCCTTCCATCTTTCTTCTTTCTACTCGAGCAAAACAGTTTTGCTTGAGGCACTCGTCCTTATATATTCAATTTATGCCTCTACAATGACATTGAATGTAGAAAACCATAATTAAAATTAATATACCAAAAAAAACATAGTAATTTCATAACTAAAATTATATAAAAACTTTAGCAATCGAATAAATTATGGAGGAAGCAATAGAAAGTTCAAGTCGTAAAGAAAGATTATAAACTGCCATACCTGCTGTCTCTCATGATCTGGCATCGTAGTATATCCCAATGTGTGGATGTATTTCTTAGCATCAATGTTTTTTTATTTCTTTTAGATGCATCCTAAATAAATTTCAATAATTAGTATTAACGAAAAACATGAAAATTTTCATTTAAATACTTCTAATTTGATTAATACCGTAAATTGGATAGTCTCCCAATGAGTAACCATCTGTCGGTACTATTCTAATGGAAAATAATCCATGATAGGGACCACCTCTAACCTTGTGCCCACTCTAGCACACCATCCAATGTACAACTCATGCTTATAAGCTCTCCAAAATCTCACCTAAATCCTTTAGACGTGCTGGCCGTGCACACTCACCATCGGGGAAATTAAACCACAACTGAAACCAAAATATTAATTCATATAAATACAAAAATTAATATATTGCATTAAATAAAACAGATTTTTTACCCATATCTCTGTCCAAGCTTTATCCTTGACTTCATTTGGCAGCTGTCTCCATGAGAGCGGGCTGACGGGAATGATGTCGGAGTATTTGGCAAGCGTCGCCAAAAAACTTTGACATTGCTGCCTTGATTTTTCAATCATATAAGCATCTTCATTGTATTCCACCATCAACAGCGTGCGGAAGTTCCACACCAAACACATGCATGTATTCCCCCACCCTCAGCTCCTATCAGTATATGTATCTGTTATGAAAGAAAAACAAATATTTTATCAATACATGTTATAATGAAAATAAATAATGGTGTAACAATTTTTTAGGGTTGTATAAGTATACTTGCGGTAGTCTGATCAATGGGCGCCGCTGGATCCGCAGAAACTAAAGGAACACCCTGTACAGATGGAGTGGGTCCCAATGTATGCTCCGCAGGGATAGACTCTGGCAGAGCAGTAGTCGAAGAAGATAGAATATAAAAGCACAGAGAGATCAAAGCAGTAGTAAAAGAAGATGACAGGGATGGTTGGCCAAATGCTGGATAGGGAGTGAGAATCATCATCAGATATGATATGGATGGGTGAGGAGGTTCAGATGTAAATGGTGGTGAAAACATGGGAGGCTTAAATATCCCGTGTGTCCCTAACGACACACCGAGATCTGAATTTGGGGTGGATGGTATGTCAGTGGAAGGGGCAGAGTCTAATCGGGTACGACAACCAGATCGTATAGCTCCCGTACCACCCCCTCTCATACGAACACCCCCAGTACTGGGACCACTACTCGACTGCTCCTCAAATAAATATCTCTTTATATATGGATCCTGAAATTTTTTTTAAAAAAAATTAATCACATGACATTATATATAATTTAAATAAATATATTTGAAAAAAAATAATCTTCACAGGCACTAGTGGTGGAATGCCCAGCTCGGTCATGCGACGATTGTTGTCCATAATCTGTTTCTATCGCCTCTCTTCAATTGGTTTCATTTCCTACATTTGAAAACAAATATGGAAGTAAATAGAAAAGGATAACTAATGTGTAACCTAAAAAACAAAATAAATGAGTGGGAATAGGGGGATTCATGGATAATTTAACTAACCATTGTTTTAGGTGAGCTTGAACAAATATATAATGAAGTCAATAAATCATACAAGATGTAATAAATAAATTTATTTTTTAGTAGGATGATTATTTACAAAGTGTTATCAGTCTATTAAAATCATGGAACATTGATTCTACTAGATTCATAAGCGGAAAAGAAATTGTCAAAATTAAGGAAAAATTTAATTTCTTTAGCTCAGGTAGATGATGCAGGTTTCAATATTAAATCAATTTGAATAGAACCAACCTTAACAACCCAAATCGAGGTAAACCAATAGAATTGAGAACATGAATGAATGATTTTATATATTTCCCAGCACAACTTCAGGTTTACATTCAACTCTGACAATTGATCTATTAGAGTCATCAAAAGAAATAAATGGATTGGTTCCAATGGCAGTAGGGATGGTTTCAATTCCATCATCACCATCATCAAAAATATTTCTTGGAATTAATTCAACTATGACACCAAATTCAGGTCGAATTTGGTCTTTGACATAAAAAAATTGTTTATCCATTGATTCCAATACATATGGTTCTTTGGTAGAAAGAGTGCAAGTCATATTAATTTGTTGAAATCTATAATCATTAATAAATGTGCCATGTATCATCATCAAATAAAACCAATGTAATTTCATTATCGTGACTCATCCATGAGAGTAATAATCCAACATTATTATTTTTTCAACGACTCCATAATAATCCACATTTTCAAATCGCAGTCTACTATTTGATGCACTAGCATAACAATCTGTTGTGGAAGTAACCATAACACCATCATGTTGTGTTATCATGTTCTTTTCTCATTCAGTGAAAATAAATTTTTACCCATTGATAACAATTTATTTACAGTCACAAACCACGGTATTAGGACCAAAATCCAAAGCTCTTATTTCCTCAGAGACAAAGTCAGCGGGAAAACTCAATACCTGCAATATAAATGAATATTAAACTTAATTAAATATTGATTTAATTATTTTAAACAGTAATATTTTTACCTTCAATTTTAACCAAGCAAAAAACTCTTTGCTATGAAAAGTCTCCCTCCTTCTCAAAGATAAAGAATGATGCTTTATATTTATCATTGTTTTATGTTCCCTGTAGATAAAAAACATGACTAGTTTAATAGATATATATAATATATACATATTCAATTTAGTTACCTGATGTAGTCATCGAACAAATCACAATTAAACAAAACTATACGATGTGCCATCTCCCGCTCTTCAAGGCTTAATGTCTTCAATGTATATGATCCAGGAATTCCTCCTGTTTGAGGAAGTGATGGAAAACTTGGTTCAATTTTCTCATACTGTTCTTCTTCATTTCTCATTGGTCTGTTCATTCTTGTAGTAAGATAAAACAAATACAGTGAGCAGAAATCCATACATTCTTGGGCCAAGTAACCGTTCACGATAGAACCTTCGGGATGATTCCTGTTTCAGACATAAGACTTTAATGTGTACATATTTATTTCAGTTGGATACATCCAACGAAAAGAAATAGGTCCTCTAAGAAGTATTTCAGTGGGAATATGGATAGTCAGATGCAACATGCATGTGAAAAATGATGGAGGAAATATTTTCTCCAACTCACACAAAATTAATGGGGGAACCTGTCAACATTTTTTGCAAGAAAGACTTGGACAAATTCTTAGCATAAATATCTCTAAACAAATGGCACAACCGAATAATAGTCACCCTTACATTATTGGAAAAAATATGGAGGATTGCTATTGGAATAAACTCATGCATAAGAATGTGATAATCATGAGTCTTCAAAGATTTTAGCTTCAACTCTCTTCTATTAACCTATTTAGATATGTTACTTGAATAGCCATCCGGAACTCTAATAGTCTTTAATAATTCTAGAAATTGTTTTTTTTTCATAGGTTTCATCACATAAGAAACAGATGGAACTTTCCATTTATTTTCACTAATACACACAAGATGTAATTCTGGTCTGATACCCCAATCCACCAAGTCATGCCGAGACCGTAAATCATCTTTTGTCTTTCCCTTAACATTTAGAAGTATCGAAAGCAACATTTCACATATATTCTTTTCAATGTTCATTACATCTAAGAAATGACGTAACAAATTGGTTGACCAATAAGGAAAATAAAAAAAGATACTCCTCTTCCTCCAATTGTAACATGTTTCAGTGGAAACATTCTTTCTCTTTCCATATTTCATTTGACCCTTCCCGAATAAAAAAAATAAAATCTTTCAATTCATTAAGAACATCAGTTCCAGATATACGCTGAGGTGGATCATCGGTCTCTATGGTATTATCAAATCTTCGACGATTATTTCTATATGGATGGTCCATTGGAAATAATCGTCGATGTCCCATAAAACTGAAACTACAATGATGTTTCAGTCTTCTGGATCGTGTATTCTTCATATAAATAGGACATGACAGTTTTCCCTTCGTTCTCCATACAGACATCATTGCATAAGACGGAAAATAATTGATCGTACATATAAGCACAACACGCATCTGAAATATGTATTTCGAATATCCATCGTATGTGCGCACACCCACATCCCAAAGAAGTTTAAACTCTTTTATTAAAGGTTGCATGTATATGTCAATATCAATGTCAGGATCAGAAGGTCCAAATATGAGTATACTCATGAAAGTGAAAGGTTTTTTCATACACAACCATGGGGGAAGATTATAAATGTGTATAAAAACTGGCCATGTGCTGTGTAAAGTAAGCATCTGCCCAAACAGATTAAAACCGTCGCATGAAAGACCCAGCCTCACATTACACACATCAGCTGCAAAATAAGGATATCGAGCATCAAATCTCTACCATGAAAATCCATCTGCAGGGTGAACCAACTCATCAACAGTCTTCTTTCTCTCAGTATCATGCCATATCATTTTTATTGATATTTCATCAGACATAAAAAGATTCTGGAGTCTGGGGATCAATGGAAAGTGCCACATTACTTTCTGTGGAACACAGGATGATGTTCCATTAGACTTTGAATTCCAGCAGGATGTGACACATTTTATACAATCATTACGTTCAGCGGTTTCCTCCCAGAATAAACTGCAATCTTTCAGGAAAGCATGAATTTTTTTTCTTGAAAATCCAAATTCATCAACTAACTTCTATGCCAAATAGTGGTTTGAGGGAATATCTGCATCATCTGGAAGTAAATATTTTAATAAGGTAAGAATGTATTACTGTATAAGAAATCCCATACGTAGTTTTCCCATAAAACAATCGGATTAAAAATTCTATCTTTTTCATTTTATTGCATTGTCGATATACTGGAGTCATGGCAACATCAGTCAATTTTTTCACCCTGGCAATATCATAATTTTCATTAGATGCATCATCTTTCCTCATATTGAAGTCTTCTTGAATCAAAATCCTTTATTTTTTATGATTAAGAATAAATGGAAACTGATCATCTAAAAAATTCTCCAGTCCAGTACTTTCATTTCGATCATCAACAATTTGAGCTTTCATTTTCTCCCCATTGTGATATCACACATAGTAGTTTGGTTGAAAAACATATTTGGTTATGTGGTAGATGACTTCTTCACGAATCAACCAAGGTCTACCAACACAATTGGAACATGGTCAGTGTATACGACCACTATCTGAAGCATTGTGAAATGAAAAATCTAAAAAGATCTTCAAATTGTTTTGAAAATCGCTTGAGATCCGATCAGTTTTATACATCCAAATTCTATCCATTTTGTAAAAATAATTGTTATAAGTCATTTCGTCATAAGCAATTCAATATGATTGAAGTTTAATCGAAAATATATTTAATTAAACGACAAAGGAAATAGTTTCTAGTTGATGTAATGAACTATTAAAACAGTGTAAAGATATAGTAATTAATTCAGTTATGTGTGCCTAAATTTGAGGTGAGATGTGTTTTGTAAATTTTCATTTATCACATACCAAGAAGACACCATAGACCCGATAAAACATTATTCAAGATATTACAAAGTGAAGGATTTTCATGAAAGACACATAATGTGTAAAGAGAGTTTTTTAAATAAGTTATTGATGCTAAAAAATGGGAATATTGTGAAAAGTTAGTACATTTCATAACACCCAAACTAAAGTCCACATAAAGTAACATATCACCCCACTAAAAAAAGGAAAACCACATAAAAGGAGTGGATATGAAGACTTCAAATCAAGTTGATTCATATAATCATGACACTTGAATTGTAAAATGAAAATAGAAAACAAATCAAACTACACTTATTGGGAGGGCTGTCAATGGGGTGGGAGGGATGTCCAGGGGGTGGGGTGGTGTCCAAGGGGGCTGTCCAAGGGGTGGGACGACTATCTAGGGGGTGGGGGTTGTCCAAGAGGGTGGGAGGGCTATCCAGGGGGTGGGGTGTCTAGGGGGTGGGGTGGTGTCTAGGGGGGGGGGGTGTCCAAGGGGGTGGGGTTGTCCGGGGGGGGGGGGGGTGTCCAGGGGGGTGGGGGGACTGTCCAGGGGGTGGGGTGGTGCCCGGGGGGGTTGTCTGGGTGGTGGGGGATGTCTAGTGGGTGGGGTGGTGTGGTGTCCAGGGGGGCTATCTAGGGGGGGTGGGGGGCTGTCCAAGGGGGTGGGGTGGTGTCCAGGGGGGTTTCCAAGGGGGTGGGGGTTTCTAGGGGGTGGGTGTTGTCTAGGGGTGGGGGTGGACAAATCCCCTCCCTCCCGGGATAGCCCACACCCCCTCCTAAGTGAAATTTGTATAAGCCAATCATCATCAATTTTCTTATCCCATATGACCATATACCATACCACCCAAGGAATACCCTATAACTCAGAAATATCCTAATGTTATACACAATACCATAGTAAATAATCGATATATGGCTAATATCATCAACCAAAATCATCCACATCTCAGCATAACACCCCTCTAGTTTGTAACCATACCCCATAGGCCACAAAGAACTCACATAACAATTTCCAACTTACCCAAATCACTCAATAATATAACCCCAAAGAGTCACTCAGACCATTATCCATTTCAAATATATTCCATGTACTACATGAATAAAAAAACTAAGGATGTCACCATATATCTTCTTATGAAGAGGTGTCACTACAAAATGTCTACAAAAACAAAACCACACTAAGAAAACATCTTACATTTATCAATAGAGACAACAAGATAAATAATACAAATCAACGAAACAGGTTATCACATTATACATGAAATCGATGAATCTTATTTCTACTAAAATATACATGAAATCCCCCATAAAACTAGATTCATTATACAACCAATAACTCTCAGAATTGAGATAAAACAACCAAAAAAATAGATTCACAATTATTCAACACCTTAAATGGGTTTTCACTATCCACATGGCACACTAGAATACCTTACTGTACAAATGGAAAGGATTCCACTAGAAGGAAATTCTACCCAAGCCCCCCATCCCATTAAATAATATAAAACCACACCCTCATGATTAGATCTTGCAGAAGGGTCTTGTGGCAAGGTAACATGATAGGAGAAATAGAAATAGTAGCAGACCACGCAGATGTCGTTTAGGAAAAATCAAAATAAATAACAAAAAAAAAGACGCACGACATTCCACTTATAGATTAGAAGTGTATAATTAAAGAATTACCTGATTGTAGAGAGAGCTTCGAGAGATACCTTGGGGTGAAGAGAGAGCGTCAACATGGATTAAGTTTCTGGATGCAATTGGGTGGATGGAGGGATTCTGGAAGTGATACTATTTTGGGGAAATATTGTATTTACCAATGGGTTTTAAAAACCTTTGGTATATATATATATATTCCAAACTTTTCCCAATGGTTTAAGTAAACCGTTGGGAAAATCTAATTCTCACCCCATTATCCCAACAGTTTGAAGAAACCATTGGGAAAAATTAAGTATACCAATGGTTTATTCAAACCATTGGTATACAAGTGTTGGGAAAACACAATTTTCCAGTAGTTTTGTCCATTTTACTCTTTTTTTGGAGGTTCTTTATTTCAATTTTATGGTGGTTTTTTCTGGTTCAGACTCGGGTGCAGTAACAGATCACCAGTCTAGCCTGGTGGTCTTCTGGTTTCTTCCTGTTTCTGGTACCACAATACTCCAAATATCCTCTGCTCTTTCTTCTATTCCCCTTTGCACACGACTCCATGATGGTCAGTTTTGAAGGATGATCAAGCGATTTGGGATGGTTTTGGTGATTCTAACGATGGAGGTACTGAACCGTGTGGATGTGGGGTGTGGTTTGCGGCTGGTCTGGTGCGATGTGTTCAGTGACTGGTCCTAACAGAAGTTTGTGATGTTGTTAAAGGTTTAGGTTCCTCCCTCTGGTTCTCATCCATTGGCCGTCATTGTTCTAAGTTCTTTTCTATCTCCGATGTGGTGTGTGGTTTGGATAGGAGGTTTCATATGCAGCAGTGGTGCTGCATCCTGGGAATGCGTGACGTGTGCGATGGCTTGATGAAGTGCAGGGTGGAGAGAGATGTCGTGACATGATGCATTTTGATAGTATTTTTGGATGGGTTAATCCTGGGAATCATTGCTTGTCTATTCTTCCTTTTGTGGTTTATGTTGTTGGTTTCTCCTTTTGGGAAGGTCTGTTCTTGGGCATGGTTCCAAGTCCATCCTGCTTATAGTTCCTTTTATGTGCATTATGGTTCTCACTTAGCCTCAAAGTGTTTTTATAAAATCAAAAAAGTATGGTGGGTTAAAAACAACATATTTAATTCCTTCACTTGTTGATATATTGTAAAGTACACTATGTTGTTTTATGATAACATCGATATACACTATTTGTGAGATAAAAAACTGAGTATCAAATCATAGGAGAAATATAGGGCTAGTCGTAAAATACAATATCTAGTAAATTTGATCGGGATTTATGATATAGTGATATCATAAAATATGATTGAAAACACAAGGATTATCTACTTTAGGTCATTGGACATCTACCATTAACCACTATTCCAGTTTAGAACTATGCCACAAGTTACGTATGGTTTATATCGTTAAATACAATAGGAAATAAATTTTTTATTTTTATATTTTTCAATTATGTATTGAATTAGATAATTTATAAATTGTTTATAAATTAAGGAAAATGGAATCTTTGTATATTTATTTAATTTATAAAGTTTTTGTAGATTAATTAAATCTAAAATATTTATAATTAATTATTTAATGTTTATGAAAATTTAATAAATAAATATCCATACTATTAATTATTAATATTAAATTACCATTTGAATTTCATGGAATGAATTATAATTTTAGTATAAAATGTTTATATAGAAGTTATAAATTAATTTATAAAGTGTTTATAAATTATAAATAAGAGAAAATATAATAGAGTTTTTATTAAATTATAAAATTTTCAATATTACTAATTGGAAATGTTCAAATTAAAAATCCTTATGAAAAATTATTTTAACCATATCAAAAGGATTTTTGATAAATTGATATGATCTAGGTTTAAATAATATTAAATGTGTGCTATTTTGATTGTGTAAATTGTTTACATAGTAAATTGGGAATATAAAGTGTTTAAAATTCATTTAATATCATGTATTTAAGTAAAATACATATAAAGGATAATAAAAAGTGTTCATATTATAAATAAATATAATGTTTTTTTATTTATTTAATTATGTAATGTCCATAACACATGACTAAATTATAGTGTTTATAATTTCTTGATTTATGATTTTTTCATAAATGTATATTCCATGTCTAAATTTATGAATTGTTATTTTATTTAGTTTTATTACCTACTTTATTCATCAATATAAATTGTTTATATTATGAATGGATGTATGATTTAGTTTAAAATATCAATTTGTTTCTATATTATCATAGATTCATATCAAGAGTTACATATTAGGTATGATAATTGATTTAGTTTTATTCTACCTTGAATTTGGATTAAAATAGGTTATGGGTTAAATTAAGAAGTTAATTATAATTTATACATATTAGGTGTTATAATTTCAATGGAACTGAGGTCCCACTTGAGTAAATAATTAAGGACAGAGGGACTTTGGGTCAAACTGCTCACTGGCCTGGGTGCTTAGGTTATTTCTAGAATAGTGGGGGTTAACTTCCTATCGCTCCATGTTACTCATATGGGGATTATTAATTTTCTATAATTCTAATACTTTAATTAAAAGTGTTTCATAAAACTTATTCATAGGATATGTTTGGATATGTATTCTTATAGTAGGATTTTAATTTGGGTTAGTAATGAAGTGCTTAAAAGATCATGCAGTCACTTTGGGGGGGGGGGTGAATAAGTGATATCCTTTTTACCAAATTCTTATCTCTATTGATTAACCATTTTAATATTAAAAACTAAATATATATTAATATGTATGGATCTACTTATGATTTCCCACCACAAACCACCATAACAATGTAGTAGATAATTAACAACACCAATAAACAATATTTTTATAATGTTTGACCCCAATGTGGGAATATACTCCTTTCTATGTTAGGGCCAAGCCTATCACACACAAATATTCACTATATTACTTAATTGAATATAATATAAGGGAATAATAAATGATTAAATCTTCAAATTTCAACAAGATAAGGGTATAATACACCCTTTACACTTGTGAAATTGTCCAAGTGATTATAAGAGAAGTGAAAAATCCATCCTTGAATCTTATGAAAAATGTCACGACCCGTCATCGGGGCCCGTGCCGTGACTACCCCAAGCCCGCCTTCCATAGGCCAGGGGCTGGCGACTAGCACCAAAGGCGTAAATCCCGATAACTGGGAAGGCATTGCCTTTATAAAAGTAACAAAACACCACAGAGTACAAGCAGAAGTAAAACACTAAGTACAAAAGGAAGTGCTGAAAAGTAAATGGGCCAGAATACAAACCCAAAAGAAAGTACAACTACAACTTAACAAAGTGCAACAGAAAAAGACAACAGTTGGAGGGACGGAAGCGGCTCCTGGGTCATCCTCCTCGGATCCTACCTGAAGGGTAGGTACAGATGGCGCAGCTCCTGGATCGTCCACCATGAATCCTACCTGAAGGGTAGGTACAGATAGCCTCCACAGTGCTCTTGTCCGTCAACCTCCTCCGAGTGTCGTCTCGCCGTGAAGTCCACCTCCGGACACTGACTTGTCGTGTAGTCCACCTTCGGGTACCGTCCAGTCCTCGAACACTCGTCCTCCGTCAGCACTGCCTGTCGTCTGCAACCAACACAACGAGGTGCGGGCATAGCCCTTGCAGGGGTGAGTATAACGATACTCAGTAGGGACCCCGAGACCCTCAAGGTATCACTAAATCCAACAAGGATAACCACAAAGAAGATCTCAACAGATAACCTCTACTTAGGTATATGCCCATACATATACCTAAGTTATCAAGTAACCCATCTCAATCATGAGGAAACACAAGGATCATGAGATCAGCGGATAACCACTACCCAGGTATATGCCCATACATATACCTAAGTTATCAAGTAACCCATCTCAATCATGAGGAAACACAAAGGTCAAAAGTCTCAGCTCAAACCAGGATTTTCATTTTCGAAACCGTAACTACTGAAGAGCTCCGTCTCTAGAGTGTACAGTGGTCCTGTCACGACTCCGAGGTACTGCTCACTAACCTAAGACTGCTGAGGTACTCCTCCTGTCGAGTACCGCGGGCTAGCCACCCAAACACAGTAGTGCTTCCCGCCGAGGTATGTCACCCAAACACAGTAGTGCACACCCCCTAGTAGCCTGCAGAGGTACTCTCTGGACGAGTACCGCGGGTCTGCACTATCACACAGGTAGTTCTCCATCCGCCATGGGTCTGCACCCAAACAAAGTAGTGCTCCGTCCACTGGGCTAGTCGACTCACTCCAAGTCGAGTCGGTTAAGCAGTCGTCAGGTCTCAGTCGACTATACGGTCTCCGTACTCCGCACGCTCGTCTCTGGGAGGGTCCGCTCCATGAGCTGCAAGTCGATACTCCAAGTATCTCAAGGTCACACGAAGAAGTATCTCAAAGGACCACCTCGTCACATGGGTCTCAACGCAACAGACGGCGCGTCGATCGGAAGCCCGGTCTGTGAGTTATTAGCCTTTTCGTCCCAGGGGCCCGGTTGGTTTCGTGAGCGAACCAAACCCAGCCGTATCTCAACTGTACCCCGAGCTCTCATAGGGTATACTCATAGGGACCGTTTCTCAACGTGATCGTCAACGTCGCTGACGGTTCGTCAAACGGACGTCCCGTCTGAGAGTTATCAGCTTTTCCGTTCCAGGGGCCCGGTTGGATTTCGGGTGCGATCCAACCCGGCCACTACCAACTGTATCCAAAACTCGGGCGAAGGATGCCAAAAGTTCCGTATCGTCAACAGGAACTCAACGCAACAGACGGCGCGTCAATCAGACGCCCGGTCTGAGAGTTATTGGCTTTTTCGTCCCAGTGGCCCGGTTGGTTTTTAAGACAAAACCAACCCGAACGTACTCCACCTGCGCCCAAACCCCGGGCGGAGTGAGCCAAAAGATCCGTCTCACTAAGAGGAAACTAACAAAGCTGACGGTACGTCAATCGGACGTCCGTAGCTCAAGATATGAGCGTTTCCGCTCCGAGGGCCCGGTTGGTTTCGCGTACGAACCAACCCGGCCAAACCCAAAGTATTTCGAAACTTTGAGTGCGATAAACCGAAACGTCCGACTCGCTCCAAGGATTGCGTTGCCGCTGACGGCGAGTCGTTTGGAGGCCCGTAGCTCAAGTTACGGGCGTTTGAACGAAAGTCATCCGAAGACGGGGGGTCCGGGCTCGGGCCGACCCGGCTCGACCCCCCCTGGTTGGCCCGAACCGGGTCGGGTCCGACCCGGTTGGCCCGGCCCGGCCCGGCCAGGGCCGGTTCTGCTCGGCTCGGCCGAGCGGCCGAGCGGCCGACGCGGGGGAAAGCCGCCGCCACGCGTGACACCCCCCCGCGGCACCCGCGGGGTGTCGGCCAGACAGCCGGACGTGCCGCGTGACAACCCCGCGACACCCACAGGGTGCCGCCCTGGACACCCGCGGGGTGCCGCGTGACAACCCCGCGGCACCCGCGGGGTGTCGCGCTGGACACCCGCGGCACCCGCGGGGTGCCGCGCTGGACACCCGCGGGGTGCCGCGTGACAACCCCGCGGCACCCGTGGGGTGCCGCGTGACAACCCCGCGGCACCCGTGGGGTGTCGCGCTGGACACCCGCGGCACCCGCGGGGTGTCGCGCTGGACACCCGCGGGGTGCCGCCGCCTCCGGCCGCCGGCGCCGCCACCGGCTTCCGCGGGCCGCCGGAGTCGCTCCGGTGGCCCGTTTTCCTTCCCGTCTGCGCCGTTGTTCCTCCCGGGTTCCGTTATTTACTGCGGGATCATCAAACATCCGTTGCGGCACGTTCCGTCGTTGCCCGTCAAATCCGCACAAGAACGAAGAACGGCGGAGGGTTGTCGGGCCGTGTTCGTTTGGCCCGCACCCTCCGCGTTAGATATAAACAACGGGAGAAATTAAAGTTCAACACATGAACGCATATCCGAAACAATTTTTAATGAAATAAAATTGTTTCATAAAAACGGGTTCCTTATTTGAACGGAAACAACAATTTTAATAATTTTAAAATTGTTCACAAATCCAGTTCTTTAACTTTTTAAAGAAACAATTACGGGAATATAAAAAGAAAAAGGGGGGTAATTTCCAAAATAAATCCCTACCTCGCCGTCGCTGTCGGATGCGAGGTCGTCGCAGAATTGACCATCGCGGAAGGAGGTGATCGTCACACCGCGGAAGGGCGTCGCGTCGACGATCTCCGAGGACCAAGAAAATATGGATTTAATTAATAATAATTAAATCCATGTTGTTTTTGAAATCCAAAAAGAAAATAAAAAGAAGCGCAACCCCCTACCTTGGTTGTTGTCGATCGAAGGCTGTCGCGGGGTTGGATCGTCGCGGAAGAAGCGTCGTGAAGGGAGATTCGTTGGCGTCGCGGTACAAGGCTTCGCGTCGTTGATCTCCGCAGGTTTGGCGTTCTTCGCGTTCTTCGCGTTCTTCGCGTTCTTCGCCGAAGAAGAACGCTTTCCTCCAAATCCTCTCCACGCCACAAGTTTCAACCCAAAATAAAATAAGCTTAAGCCTTATTTTATTTACACAACTAAACATTTGAATTTCAAAAGATAAGAAACGAACCATTAATTCGTAGAATTAATTCAACGAAAGAAACAGCTCATTTAATTTACGAAATAAACCGCCCAATTAAATGGTCTGTTAAGAAATTAAGAAAATGCGTCAGTTGACTTTCATAAAGACGGGTTTTCACGGGTGCGTTACTTAGCGGAAAGAAACGGCGGGGCTCGTGCGGGCCCCACCTCACAAATATCCTACAAAGGGGGTAGGATATTTCTGGATAGAATCCTATCCGGTTCCACTCAGTTCAAGCCGCCTTTAAGTGGCTTCCAGTGGTTTCCAAGTGGCTTAAGTGAAATAAAATAAAGTTGTCGCAAAATTATTTTATTTCTTAACTTTAAGCCCGAAAATCAAAAACCACACCCGAGCAAACGCAACTCCGGAAGAGGCGTTTCTAAGCGAATACCGGCGCTGCGATTTCATCGGAGCCCTCAGAATTCGATTCCGGGCACCGGTTCAAAAGTTAGAAAAACCCGCACGTTCGTTCACTGAACGTACCCGAGCCAAACATCAGAAAATGATTCCGGGCACACCGGGCCTCGGAATCAGGTGCCGTCAGAAGCTACGCTCTTTTAAAATTCCAAAGAAAATTAAGAAAAAAATTTCCTTGAAATTTACGGGTCTTTACAAAAAAAACTATCTCTTGATAGACATTTGGTTAAGATATTACTGGATCTATACACTCTTCAAATATCCTACTTATAATCTTATATAAAAAATATCTTTAGTGTGCTCCTCGATGTATTCACATCATAGTATAATATTTTCCCTCCTCAATACCAAGTTTGTAACTAACAGAATATAATCAATGGCACTACATGCATTTTTTACCTTCTTATCAAGATTTTAGAATGATCAATTTATGCATGAGATCATGTAAACATATGTTGTATTATTTATCCTCAAATTCAATTGTCTCAAAACACAAAACATGAAAAATTATAAATTCCATCCTTGCTCAACTCTTTCCTTATTATTTCTTCTTATTAGGATTCTATGATCTAGAGATATCATAGGGAATGGATTCACTCCTCCTCCTCCTCCTCATCATCTTTTTATTATTCTACAATTCCAATGATCCACTCTCTCTTTAATATCATTTTAATCTCTCTATTTGATACATAGAGTCATCTATAAGAATACAATATCAATTTGTTCTAAGTTCTATATCTTTGAAACTCAAGATATTCAACAGTATCTTGTATTAAGTTTCTCCTACTTATTTTACTCTCCTTCCATTACTTTTTATCTTTATCAAAATCACATAAATATTATTTCCATATTTTAATATTGAAAATAAAACCTTAATTATAATAGTGTGATATTCTTTATAATTCTTGATCTTTAAATATTCAATAATAAAGACCAGATATTCATCTCCAACTTTCAATATCTATCATGATTCTCATAATCTCTATGACCACTTCTTCAAGACATCCAAAAAGTTCGATTTCTAATTACTTAATATATTCATATTGAATCACATATCTTCAAAGAATCATGATATTTTTGACTTGAAGATCACTGAGGAATCATTTGAATCTGTGTCACTAGAAATATCACATTCTAATAATCAGTTAACCTTAAGTATTATCTTGATGAATCTTACATATTCGTTGAAAACTTTAGGCGACTCTTACATATCACCTTATTACTCTTACATTACTTCAGGGAAGTCCTGTTTACTCTGACATACCAGCTTGAAATCATTTAAACATCCTTTGATGTCTTCATATGACTCTTATGTATAGTCTATTTAACATTTGTGTATTCACTAAAAATTTATATTTACTCTTACATACTACAATACAACTCAGTACTTTTCAATATTTTCAATCCGACATTTGGGTACTCTTACACATCACCTTTGAAAACTATGATGATGCTTACATATAAAGAAATAAACATTTACATAACGCAATGTGCCTTTATTAATCTTACAAATATCCAATTATAAATGGGTTGATAAACCCTTACATATTTAGTGTAATTTTAGATGTAATATTATATATGGAGTATAATCTTGGAGTGACTCTTATGTATCATCCTGAGTACTCTTACATATCACAATGAGATTATGGGATTTTCATATTTCCTATCTATACAGTCTGGGAAAACCTTATATATTATTTATAGTTTTAGATCTACCCTTACACATTTCTTATGATAACATTTATATATCTGGTAGAATAACCCTTATGTAAGTTTTTTCCTTTTCTAATTTCTCAAAAATTTACAACTTCTATAACTTCTTCAAATCAGCTCATAATACCTTTAAAAATTCTTAAGGAATTTCTAATTACTAAAATTCATCTCAAAACAAATTAAATGAATTTAGGATTTCATTAAACCATCTCAAACCCCTTACACACAATTTATAATGCATCTTGAAGCATATGTGTACTCCATTAGAGTATTTCCATATAGAGATCCATTTCCACAAAAATTTATCATATTCAAATTTATATTTTTTCAATACATCATCCAATTTTTCTAATCATTATACACAACAAAATTTATGCTAGATAACACAAGGATGGTTCCTAAATCTTCCAACCATATTTTTTATTCAACCCAGATGCTCTATTAACTATCAATTATAGCTATATTCTTAAACTTATCAAGAACATGTTATAGAATATTCTCTATTAATCCAATAATACTTGTCATTGATTCATTATAATATATTATCTCTATAATCATAAGGTGTGTATATTCCACTTTTAAATAACCAAGAAACATATCAACTAAACTCATTTGCAAACATATGGATAAATCCTCAACAACATGTACAATGGAATATATATTCTTCCAAGCTGTATCTCATACCTTTCAAATTCTTTATTCATTGTTATCTTCCACTATCATCCATCGCATACTGGAAACCAACTTACTATTTAAAAAACTAATATCACAATCCATTGGGATTTTTAATTTCCCCCTTTGGTTTTTTTGTCAATATAATTAGCCTACTCACATAAATAACTTGTCAATACATCTTTAGAAGCACTCATTTTCTCTCCCCCCCACTAAAACTAAATACATGGTTGATCAATAATAAGGGGAATCCATACTCATCTCAGGCTTCAATCTTGATTGAAATATCATCATCTCATC
This sequence comes from Viscum album, assembly GCA_963277665.1. Lineage (NCBI taxonomy): Eukaryota > Viridiplantae > Streptophyta > Magnoliopsida > Santalales > Viscaceae > Viscum > Viscum album. Next base: position 782,034,280 of record OY728119.1, read on the forward strand.
TTTATATAAACCAAATCCACTTGATAGAAGGAAAAAATTACCTATATATTAATAATTAATAAACTCTAAGTCTACATGATCTAGCTTAGTGTAAAAAATAAGAGTGATTAACCTAGAAATAAAATTTGTCCCTAAAACAGTACAACATGTTATACCAACTCAGATTTCTTTTTCAAGGGGCTGTTAAAGTAGATTTTTTCATTAAATTTATTACCTACACTCAACTCAAAAAACACATCAAAATATTAATGTGAAATAAATTTTATACCCCTTAAAACCATATTCCAACTTGACATAAACCCCCCTTAATAATTGTATTCGATACAATCAATGGAAAAGTTTGATTACCTTAACCTTATATTCTTTTAAGTACTATCTATATTTACAGAATTGAATGAAAATAATATCATCTAGAAGATTATATTTTTTTTTAAAATCCACCTGAAGGGATACACTCTATCATTATTCATCATGGTTGGTCTTGTTTGGAATTTACTTTATACATATCCTTTGTGGCACAACTTTTAAATGTTATAAGGAAGAAATAGTTAAATAACTCCATGATGAAAAACACCATGCTGTAACATTTTCATAACATTATAATTATCCTTTCATGTATAACCATGAATTCCTTAAATGAAAACAAAAAAACAATAGGTATGAGAATAATGTGGATCCTCCTTTTATTCTTAATGAGAAAAAAGGGTGGGATTTTTTTCTTAACCTAGATACCATTTTATCTAAAATTACAAAAATACAGGAACTATTCATGCTTTCTCCTTTTATTTTCCAAATTTTTACCTCCTTGGGTATTATATACTTCTTACTTTATTTAAATTTCTTCTTATGTGGAAGTTTCATTTTCACCTTAACTAGAAAGGAAAATTCACTATTTTGTGCTTTCTTTATCTTCTTATCCATTTTCAACCATACTGGCCATATGGTCATGCATTTATTTGGAACATGATCAACTTTATTCTTGTGTGAGGACTCTTTACTCATAGAATAATTCTTAGCACATGAAGTCAGTTGTGATTTATCTTTCTTTCTTATCATCTTCTTTTGTCTAGGTTTCCATGTCATGAATTCATTAAGAGTGTGCCTGGTCCGTTTTCACCTTCCATAACACTTCTCAACAGTATTTAGGTTACCCTATTTAGGTAACCTCTCAAGTTATTATTTTGGTATGTATTCCACAAAACCAATCCTTTTATTTCTTTTTTATATTGATTAATTATTTGATTATGTATTACTTACTTAAATTATGATATTCATGGATAGTTTTCAAAGGTCCATGATGTGGAATTTTCTCCCACAATAGAAGGATCTCCTTTTTCTTAGTGTGACATAATTCTCATCAATATTCTTCAGTTTAATTTGATTAACATTATTCTTTTTTTTATCTCTGAATTAATTTTTATATTACCTTAGATCTTCTTATAATAGGTAAACACTACATCCCCATGCTATTATCTAATGAACATTATATTATTTTATCATTATAATAGATTTAGTTCATGGTTATATTTAAAAGTAAAATATCTAAAATATTTAATTTGAATTTTATAAAATGAATACCATTTTTGAGTTAATAAGGCCGAATTAATCTTAGGGTGAATTTTAGAATTTTTTAGAAATAGTTTATTTTTGGTTGAATGGTGAAAAATATTTTTTTACAAAACAATCATTTATTTTCTTTAAATAAATTAATTTAAAATACCCATTAAATTTTGGATTTGGGTTGATATTAACATAATATCCCGTTTATTAAACATAATATAATTAATTCCATAGGAATCAAAATTATATTTTTTTTGGTATAAGTTCATTTTTATGCTTAAAAATATATTTTTCTAAAAAACCATTTTTCATTGTATTTTAAGAACTTATATTAAAATTAATTTCTAAAAATTATAGAAATTGAATATTAAAAAATATATTTCATATTTTTAGTTTAGAGTTTGAAATTTATTAATTAGGTCAATTTCATTTTTGGTCATTACTAATAGTAACCTTAGTAAAAATGTTATCACCACAGTAAAAGGAAAAACAGATTAATTAAGGTTAAAAATTTGTGATAAGGTCAAAAAATATCATCTTAATTCTTATTGGATGAAGTTATTTTGAACCTGATCACCTCATCTTCTAAATTTAACTGTTTTATTTCCACTTGACCATGATTAAGACACTTATAATATTTAAAAGTTAAGAATAATTACATGTGTGACACTCCCCTCACTTATAAAAGAGAACCAAATATATTCACTTATTCATAAACATTTAGAACTCTAAATTGGAAAATACCTAGAAAAATAACTTTCTAACTTCTGTATCGACATCCTCTAATTCTTGGTATTACCAAAAGACTAACCTATGAACTTTTAAGGTTTAAGACAAAGGAGGCTTCCCACAGAACATGTATAACTCTTAACTAAGTTTTTTCAAATTTATTTATTATTTTACCTCCTTCAAAACTATCATAACCATGATGATATAATAACATCATTATCTACTACATAATTAAATTTTCTTATTTTTATGATACAACCATTTTTCATCTCCATTTACATCCTATGATAAATGAAAACATTGCTCATATGTATGCATGAACTACCACTATCACAAAGATATGTATTTTTTTTTCAACACCAAATCACATGGATAGTAATGAATATATAATTTTTTTAAATTATTATCATCATTTAAATATAATATATTATCCACCTTCTTACCCTTCCATCCATTGAAAAATGATAACATTACTCATGCGTACACATGGACTGCCAACTCCATGAAGCGATGTGATTTTTTTTTCATTTCCACCATAAATGGATGGTCATATAAATAGATTTAATGAATAAATATGTTTTTTATCATGATTATTATTATTTAAAATTATAACTTTATATAATTTACTTTCTTTCTAATCCATTATAAAAATGAAAACGTCGCTTATGCGTACGTACGAACTACCGTCACCATGAAACAATTTATTTCATTTCTCATGAATATTTTTAATGGATGGTTATAAAAGTATATTGAATGTATGAAAATGATAATAATAAAATGTTTAAGATTATAGAGATTATGAAACCATGACTGAGGTGTAAGTAACAGAACCTTCAAACCAAAACATGTATGGAAAATGGAACAGTTGACACATAAATATTGATTTTATCAACACATTATTAATAAATAGTTAATAAGAAATTATTAATGAATAATATACAGTAATATAAATAAAAATATGGTTCCAATATATACGTGTAATAATTATAACTTTATTATAAATGATATTTAGTGTGTCTAACTAAGCATAAGTTTGAGGTAATAGTTTATTTCACAATCTCATTCTTATTTAGGATTGTTTATATTTAAGTTTCCATTGGGGGAATTATATCATAGTTCTCTAATAAAACCCATCCATTTTTTTATTATCTGGTAATTTATATTATTTTGAAGTATTATTTCCATTTCATTTTTTTGGTACTTAAAACCACCAAAATAATATTTATAAGAAACGTTGACCTTATTCCTCCTTTTTGGTTGGGAATATTTCTCTTCCATATCCATATTATTTATTTTAGATAAATTATGTTATTTTATATACTCTAATGATTTATTAAGGTCAATTTTATTTAAATTAGACTTTATATTCAATTTTTTAAAAGGAAGATGTTTTACATGTGTTGCACAAGTCATTTTTTACTTTTTATGAATGTGGTTAAAGAGTATTTTTTAATGCTTATCACATGAACACATTTTCCCACCGTTATATCCATTATTCAATATCAATATTATTCTACAAGTTTCCATGGGTTTTCAAAGAAAATATAATTCCAATTATTCTAGGGTTTTTTAGTTTTAACATAATTTTAAAAAAGAAATTTCTTTTTTTTCAAAGAGACTTTCTAATGCCTTTATGATGGGTTTTTCCACCTATGTTAAAAACATTTAAAGATTATTTTTCTTCAAAAGGTGTATAATATAATGATTCTATAAATATTATTTCTTTATAAGTCTTAATATCATTTTATTCAATTTTTTGATTGTTTAAAATATTTTCATTTTGTATGCTATATTTTCAATATGAATGTTTATATTTATTATGTATTACATTGTTATTCATTTATTTCATATGATGAATGCATTTGAATTATTAAGTGATAGGTGGAGACCGATATTAGATAATACCTTGATGCATCGAAATGTCTCATTAAACAAATTAAATTGGGTGTTTGGTGAATGACTTACCTATTTAAATATGATATCTTTTCATGAGTCCCTGATGGTAAGATTATGATGTCTAGCATTATATATTCTATCATTATGAAACTAGTTATTGTTATCCATTTGATTATTTATTTTTATATGTTATCCATGTATATATTATAATAACCCAGCCTTAAAAACTTACATAATCTTGAATCAAATGAATAATTCACATTGAGGATGTTTTCAGGTTTAGAGTTTTAGATAATTAGGCCATAAATATTACATATCAACTTGAAAATTACATGTAGACACTACTACTTAGTATCCATTTTTTTATAAAATAAAAACTCTTAAAAAGAAACATGTATTGTTCCATGTTTTAGACAACATGAATTTTCCTTGACCCCATCCATGACCCTATTACACTTTATGTCCTGTGAAAAACATTTCAAAAACTTGGAATGAGAAAAAGGCTCAGTAAGAGTTATAAAATAAAGTAAGAAAACATTATCCCATCAATAAATACAAATCAATGAAACCATACTTTTCAATCATAACATACCTCATGAACTCATAAGATTTATGAATAACACACAGAAATCATAAATCATAAAGGTAACTTGTGGCATTCATAACATACTTACATTGTAGCTTTCACAGCTACATAGGGAGTTACATTTGGAATAACCATCACAGTATATTCTCTAAATATCTTAGGAGAAACATTAATAATTACCTCCGTTGCGTTACCCAATTCATTGAAGAGCTATCTCAGGATCACCCGCCCTAAGTTTATCACAGAACCACCCATATACGTAAACAATTCCCAACAACCATAACATAATCAGAACAAATAATACAAACATGAAGGAAAGATAAAATTTCCACATTCTAATCACAATATATTATATCATGATATTGAAATAAATAATGCTTTATCAAACCATTTTCAAAACCATTTAAAACATTTAATAAAGATATTTTTGAATCAAAGTGTCCCATACCACATTGAATCTTTTGAAAGAAATTTTAATTTCAAAACATTAATGTTCATATAAATAAATCCTTAAAACCATTTTTAAAACATGTACATTAATGAGAAATATTTATAAGAATAAATCTTTAAAACATTTAAAAAGATATTTCAGTTAAAGAGTTCCTAACCAAATGAGAGACGCATGGATACAAATAATCGAGGAATAACATTAATCAAAGCTTATAATACCATGAGAATAAATATATTCATGATATAATATGTCAAATGTCAGTATATACACCATATAAAAATGAATTGGTGTATAACAAAAAATAAGTCTCATTGGAATGTAAATTGAGACAAAGTCCCTTGCAAAGATCATATCCTTAGATTAAGGATAAATCGATGACATAATTATGTCTAGAAAATAAGAATTCACCTAATATAAGTGGATATTAAGTATAAAAAAATCATAGGTTATTCACACATATTCATAGCTTGACATAATCAAGAAGTAAAAGTTTAACCCAAAGAATTGAAATTGGGTTAAGAAGTTCTCTTATAGAAATTTGACAGCCTAACGACGTCACTTTAAAATTCAGAAAATTAGTTGATGAGAGAGAAAAGGGTATATCATCACATGGAGATAAAATTTACAGAAATAAGGATATATAAAAACATATCCCAATATAATAAAAATGAAATTAAAAGACATGACATAAAATAAGTCTTTGACTAAAAGAGTACGGTGAAAGGTTCCCTTACTGATTTTGTAACTTACGAAACATACACACCATGAAGGAATAATCATACACTGAAGATTTAAATAACCATAAATTAAATTATATTACAAAAATAATACAATCATGGGCAGTACATACACCACACAAAATGAAATAGTGGAAAATATATCATGAATCTCACGGGAATAAAAAGTGAGATGAAAACCTCTTACCACATTGTAATCAATCGAGTAATATGAAAAAAAGTTAATAACCACCAAATAAATCACATAATACCATGAATATAAAGATAATAATTATAATATATATCAAATTTAAGTACACAATACACCACATGCAATAAATAAGTGGTGAACAATGAAAATCTCATAGAATTAAAAGTGAGATAAGAAACCCCTTACCATGTTGTAATCAATCAAGTCGTATGAAAAAAAGTTAATAAACACCAAATGAATAATATAATACCATGAATATAAAGATAATAATGATAATATATACCAAATGGAAGTACAAAATACACCACATGCAAGAAATAAGTGGCGAATAATAGAAACCTCACAGAATTAAAAGTGAGATAAGAAACCCCTTACCAAGTTGTAATCAATTGATTCATATGAAAAAAAGTTAATAACCACCAAATTAATCATATAATAATATCAATATAAATATAATAATGATAATATATATCAAATGTCAGTACACAATACACCACATGCAAGAAATAAGTGGCGAACAATGAAAATCTCAATGAATTAAAAGTGAGACAAGAAACCCCTTACCTCATGTATGACTTGACTCGTTTGTTCCTTATTATTACTGAATAATAAAATTAAGTTAATTTATAATTTATTAAGAAAATTTTTAAAGTTTATTATTCCTTTTATATCACTTATTACCTTGCTATAACAATTAGTTAATTATTTCAGTTCATATTGGACATTTTTTCAATGTTCGGAACCTTTGTCAAAAATGAACTTGTTATAATTACAAATTGTCCATGTGGTAAAAATTACATCATCTACAGAATGATATTCATGATTTAGATATCTTATATATCATATATATCCATTTTATATGCATTTATAATATTCCATATCATTTGGAGTTAAGAAATGAAACGCACCGTTCATGGAGACGGTAAGCCGTACGTACACATGGACGCTACTTTCATTTCTATTTCATATTTAAAGGAATGGAAACTTAATAATAAAAAGGTATATTATAATTCTAGTATAATATCTATTTTATGTAATTTAATTAACTCCATCCTTTATACGTTCCAAATATGGCATGAACGAGTCATATCACTTTGAGGGGGCAGTAGTCCTCACTTCGTCAATTAAAATTATCACGTTTACCCATTATGGAAACCATAAAGGTATGATATAAATGAAAAATAAATAAGCATAGAAACAATATAAATATAATATATATCACATATGAATACAGTTCTATCATAATGTCCACCATGAGAGGCAGTAGGAGATAATTGAACAATTATCGTTTTATGAGGCACTAGTTCACCATCCACAGAATTACTATGTTCTTTAACCATTAGATGGTGGTGTGTGTAAGTGTAGTTTGAATAATTCTCATAAAAAAAACCTAGTATATTGGGTATACTGGTGTTTTTATAAAATAAATTAATAAAAATAGTTTATTGGGTTTGAGAAGTAAAATAAAAGAAAATAACTTAAGAGAAGACGTTACCTTTAAATCGGGTAACTCCCTTTGGTTTGAACCAAAAGGTTTACTTGAAGTGCCATATGCATAAGGTAAGGCTTCTAGGAGGAAGATAGGGATTTATGGAGACTAATTGGGTAGAGGTTGGATGGTCCAAGGGGCTTGAGTGGTGTGAGTAATGGGTTAGAGGTGAGGGCTTTTTATAAGGGGGAGGAGAGGCTCTTTAGAAAAGTTTGAAAATATTATTATATTATAAACTTATCTTCAGTTTAAAAAGGTCAAAAACTTATTAAAGTAAAATATAAGATGACTCATGTTCAAAATAAAATCATCCAATAATAATTGGATAGGTTTTTAATATTTTTTTAATTTTTATAATCTTATTTATTAAAATCCTTCATTAATGAGGTAAACAATGCATCATTCTTGTGTCATAAATAATTTTATTTATTTGATGTCTAAAATTTATAAAAAAATACCATGATGTAGAAAATATTTTTTTATTTCTAATTAATATTTATAGTCAAAGAGATAACTTATATAACCCCATGTAAAAGTTTTTTTACTAAAAGATATTTGTTTATGTCATTTTGCCTTTACTTTAAATTAATTAATATAAAGTGTCATTATCCTTCTTAAGTGGATCCATAGGGTCCCAAAATCGACCCAAGGATACCCATGGTTAGAAATGTATCAACCAATAGGATTATGAAACATGTAAGGGTAATTTAAATTTATTATAATATTGTTTTTTACCCTTATTTACCAGATTTACCCTTTAACCATGGTAAATAAAATATTTACCGAAGTAAATATTCATAATGTCTAAAAATAAAAGTTACCTATTTAAAAAATTTGTACCTCATGATTAAAAATATGGAATCAATTTTTACAAAATCAAAACACATAAGTGTCATAAATTAATTTAAAATTAATTCCAGTTGTCAAAACAAAATGCGTGTTTTTAAGAAATAATAACTCTCAAAAGATTGACTCTTGTTTATGTCCAATTTCAAAGTGAAATTACTTCCAATGACCAAAATTGTATTAAATGGTAAAAATATAATCTAATTAAACTTTAAAACCATTTAAAAATATAATCTAAATATTTAAATAAATTAGATTAAAAGTCAATTTTGAATTAAAATACAGTATTTTTCACTATTCATTAAAAAATGAAATTGATCAGAAAAATACCAAAAATTTACCCAAAGTAAATTTTGATGTTATGATTCTAAATAAGAATTTTATTTTTTCAAATAGAACATATAAAAGTGAAAAAAATATATTTAAAAAGGGTTCTTCATTAAAAGGCGGTAAATCGACCTTTTAAAGAATATTAGAGTATTTATGCTTAAAATTGGATTCATTCACATTTTAAGCCCCTAAAATTTATTATATAAATGTAAAAACATTTAACAAACATATATAATCATATTTTAGTTAGTTCTTTTCATTATTTCCAATACAACGATTAGGCGTTAACTGCTACTTAGATAAATAATAATATTATATTATTTTTCGGTATAACTCAACATTGTGTGCAACGTAAGTTTTCAAAGAAACCCATTATTGCATATCAGGTACGCCATTGAACAAATCATCCAATTTAATATAAATTTAATATTTAATTTATAAATATTAAAATATATGAAAAATGTCATATTCTTTATTTATCTGGGATGTTACATCCTCCCCCCCTTTTGGAAATTGCGTCCTCACAATTTTAAAATTGGGATTGGAAACTTCATTGAATATCCCAGATTGGAAAAAGAGTAAATAAAACTATCTATTTAAAATAAATAATGATATGTAAAAAGGTCACTTGAGATAACCCATACTAGGATTCCATGAAAACATGGATATGGAGGAGAAAGTAAGTGTCAAGTTCTGATGGAGAGTGATAGAAAACACGATTAGGAGAAAGTTAACCACCAGAAAATCACAAAATTATGATGGGTTAAACAGTATTTGATTCTCCATTAGGAAAAGTTAAGAGACAACGTTTTTGTTTTAAGTTACTTTTCATAAAGTTGAGGAATTTATTTATGAGCTTAACTAAAAACATAAGGAAACATACTTACATGTCATGTAGACTTTGATCCTTTACTAAATTCCTACCACAAACTCATTTTTTCTTCAAACTATGAGTATTAATGACGAAATGGTCACACTTGAAGCGCTAGAATCAAATTCTATAGAATCAAATAATCCACAAAATAAGAACTATATATTTTCCATGTCTTTAGACATTAACCAAAACCAAAATGGTTAGTACAAGATCCAATAATCCCCAAAAAAGGATAATATTTTACAAAAAGAAAAACTACTCTTAATCTCCAAAATTTGTCAAAAAATACCCAAAGTTAAACAAAGAACATTCAATAAACAAATGTCCATAAAATTTCACAAAGTAATCCAAACTAATATATAAACCCAAATCTCAGAAGGATTTAATCACATAGTCTTCCACAATAAATCTTAACATTTTTCTCCAAATAACATTGACTATTCTTAAAATCTCACACTAAAGTGTAATTAACCTAATCACATATTCTCTATGATAGGTTAATAATTTCCAGAAATAACCCAAATCACCATATGTCCATAATAAAAACACAGATTCTTCCAAAATAAAATTCCACCATTACCCCTCAATTGAAATCCCAAAGTATTCTATTTTCCATAGGCATATAGTGTTTTCCCAAAATATATAACATCTTCCAAAATAGCCTTTATCACTTAATCACCAAATCATTTTCCTATATTAAGGATATCCATTTGACATAACATAAGTTTGCACAATAAACTTATTCTTGATCTATAAAATCATTTAACTAAAAAGAATAAGTAATACTAACCAGGGAATTCATATAGGATAGTGGTAGGTGATGCACCCTTGTTGACCTTCGGTTCTGGGTTCAATTTCCTACGTCCTTTCCAGACGTGATGGGTTGTCACCAATCTTATGGGTTGTCCTTTTTATAAAAATAAAAAATAACCCAAACATGTTTTAACCAAAAAGATTTTCTTATAACTTTAATTTTCGTCCCAAAACATTAAAACCTCAACATCTTATATATTTTCATTTTTTTCAACTCCATATGATAAAACAAAACTACTCCCAAAAGAAATAACATCACACCTTGATCAGGGTGTCCATATGGTTTTATCACCATCTTTTTCACGTAGGTAGAAGGTCCACGCATTGAAACAATGATTTAGATATCCTTCAAAATCATTTCTTCCTTTATCCAAATAAACCTTGTAAAAATTGGATCATATGGGTGTTCTTAGAAAAATAGTTTCAGAAAATAATCATGTATGACATATAATTTCAAAACATCTGATAAAACATGATTTTTATAAAACAGTCGAACCGAGTTTGAGTTGAAACTTTCAATCAATGGTCCTTTTAAAATACTACAGGTATGTTCCAAGAGACTATATTTTAAAAGAAAATATAAATAGGTTGTGTAAGGGTCTCCCTCTTCACTACTTTTTTCAAAATCATAATATGCTTCAAAATCTTGTGATAAGGTAAAATATTTGAAAATGACTTAATAATATTTACCTTTCTTGAAAATATGAGAATATTGAGAAAATAGGATTTGATTAAATACAACCCATAATCCACGATGATATCAAGGTATAGTGGAGGTGTTTGATATATTTAACAGCTACATGCAAGTGAGTTGTATGTTATAAAAAGTTTCACAATCATCCAAACATGACTTTGAAATAATTATTGCGAGAATTTCATTAGTAAGAGATAGGAATTTTATTTGAGATCCTACTCCTTCCATTTGTAATCGACTTTCCTTGATCTAAAAAAGTTAGAGAACAATGATTTAACTGAAATAATAGACAATGGGACTAACCATCTGTTTAACGAAAACTCATAATCCTTAAAGTTGTCTAAACCTCCCTTTGATACCAACTATAAGGAACCGACCATAAAACATTACACAATCTTGAATCAAATGAATAATTAACATTGAGTATATTTTTAGGTTTAGAGTTTTAGAGAATTAGGCCATAACTATTACATATCAACGTGAAAATTACATGCAGACACTACTACTCAGTTTCCATTTTTTTATAAAATAAAAACTCTTAAGAAGAAACATGTCTATTTCAATGTTTTAAACATCATGACTTTTCCTTGAGCCCATCTATGACCCTATTCCACTTTATGTCCTGTAAAAAACATTTCAAAAACATGGGTTGAGAAAAAAGGCTTAGTAAGGGTTATAAAATAAGGAAAGAAAACATTATCCCATCAATAAATAAAAAATCAATAAAACCATACTTTTCAATCATAACATACCTCAAAGACTCATAAGATTTATGAATAACACACAGAAATCATAAATTATAAATGTAACTTGTGGAAAACATAACATACTTACATTGTAGCTTTCACTACTACGTAGGGAGTTACATTTGGAATACCCATCATAGTATATTCCCTAAATCTCTTATGAGAAACATTAAATTTTACCTCTGTTACGTTTCCTAATGCATTGGAGAGCTATCTCGGGCTCACCCACCCTAGGTTTACCAAAGAACCTATCATATACGTGAACAATGCCTAATAACCATAAAATAATCATAAAACATAACACAAGCATAAAGTAATGATAACATTTACACATTACAATCACAATATATCTTACCATGATATTGAAATAAACAATGCTTTATCAAACCATTTTCAAAACCATTTAAAACGTTTAATAAAGATATTATTGAATCAATGTGTCCTATAGCACTTTTAATCTTTTGAAAGAAATTTTAATTTCAAAAAATCATGTCCATATAAAAAAATCCTTAAAACCATTTTTAAAACATGGACATTAATGAGAAATATTTAGAAGAATAAATCTTTAAAACATTTAAAACAATTTTTTAGTTAAAGAGTTCCTAACCAAATGAGAGATGCTTGAATACAAATAATTGATGAATAATATTAATCAAAGCTTATAATACCATGAGAATAAATATATTCAAGATATAATATGTGAAAGGGAATTATATACACCATATAAAAGTTATTTTTTGTATAACAATAAATAATTCTCAATGGAATGTAAATTGAGACAAAGTCCCTTGCGAAGATCATATCCTTAGATTAAGGATAAATCAATGACATAATTATGTGTGGAAAATAAAAATACACCCAATACAAGTGGATATTAATTGTAAAACAATCATATTTAATTCACACATATTCACATCATGACATAATCATGAAGTATAAGTTTAACCCAAAGAATTGAAATTGGGTTAAGAAGTTCTCTTATAGAAATTCGACAGCCTAATGACGTCACTTTAAAATTCAGAAAATGAGTTGATGAGAGAGAAAAAGGTCTCTCATCAAATGGGAATAAAATTTACAGCAATAAGGATATATAAGAACATATCCCAACATAATAAAAAGGAAATTAAAATACATGTCATAAAAAAAGTCTTTGACTAAAAGAGTACGGTTAAAGGTTCCCTTACCGATTTGGTAACTTACGAAACATACCCCCCATGAAGGAAGGAACATATGATGAAGTTGTAAATACCCATAAATTAAAGTATATTACACAAATAATACAATAATTGGAAGTACATACACCACACAAAAGGAAATAGTGACAAATATAGCATGAATCTCACGAGAATAAAAAGTGAGATGAAAACCTATTACCACAATGTAATCAATCGAGTTGTTTGAACAAAAGTTAATAACCACCAAATGAATAACATAATACCATGAATACAAATATAATCATAATAATATATATAAAATGGTAGTACACAATACACCACATGCAATAAATAAGTGGTGAACAATGGAAATCTCACGGAATTAAAAGTTAGATAAGAAACCCCTTACCACGTTGTAATCAATAGAATCATATGAAAAAAATTTAATAAACACCAAATTAATCACAGAATACCATTAATATAAAGATAATCATGATAATATAAATCAAATTTCAGTAAACAATACACCATATGCAAGAAATAAGTGGCAAACAATGGAGATCTCACAGAATTAAAAGTGAGATAAGAAACCCCTTACCACGTTGTAATCAATCGAGTCGTATGACCAAAAGTTAATAACCACCAAATGAATCACAAAAAACATGAATATAAAGAGAATAATGATAATATATATAAAATTCCCATACAAAATACACCACATTCAAGAAATAAGTGGCGGATAATGGAAATCTCACGGAATTAAAAGTGAGATAAGAAACCCCTTACCTCGTGTCGGACTTGACTCGTTTGTTCCTTGTTCTTCATGAATAATAAACTTAAATTAATTTATACTTGATTAAGAACATTTTTTAAGTTTATTATTCCTTTTATATAACTTATTACCTTGTAATAACAATTAGTTAATTATTTCAGTTCATATTGGACATTTTGTCAATATTTGAAACTTTTGTCAAAAATGAACTTGTTATAATTACAAATTGTCTATGTGGTCAAAATTATATTATATCCAGAATTATATTCATGATTTAGATATCATATATATCATATATATCTAGTGTATATGTATTTATAATATTCCATATCATTTGGAGTTAAGAAATGTATCGCACTATTCATGGAGACAGTAAGCCGTACGTACGCATGAACGCTACTTTCATTTCTATTTCATATTTAAAGGAATGAAAACTTAATAATACATAGGTATATAATAATTAAATTATAATATCTATTTTATTTAATTTAATTAACTCCATCATTTATACGTTCCACGTATGGCATGAACGAGTCATACCATTTTGAGGGGGCGGTAGTCCGCACTTCCTCAAATGAAATTATCATGTTTACCCATTAGGGAAACCATAAAGGTATGATATAAATGTAAAATACAAAAGAATAGAAACAATATAAATATAATATATATCACATATAAATATATTTCCATCATAATGGCCACCAATAGGTGGTAGGAGATAATTGAACAATTATCATTTCGTGAGGTAGTAGTTCACCGTCCACAGAAACAATATGTTTTTAACCATTAGATGGTGGTGTGTGTAAGTGTAGTTAAAATAATTATCATCACAAAAACCTAGTATATTGAGGATACTTTTTTTGTTATAAAAGAAAGTGATAAAAATATTTTAGGGGGTTGGATAAGTAAAATAAAAGAAAAGAACTTAAGAGAAGACGTTACCTTTAAATCGGGTGACTCCCTTTTGTTTGAACCAAAAGGTTTACTTGAAGTGCCTTATGCCTAAGGTAAGGATTCTAGGAGGAAGATATGGATATAGGGAGCTTAATTGGGAAAAGTTTATATGATACAAGGGGCTTGAGAGGTGTGAGTAATGGGTTAGAGGTGAGGGTTTTTTATAAGGGGGAGGAGGGGCTCTTTAGGGATGTTTGAAAATATTATTTTATTATAAATTTATCTTCATTTTCAAAAGGTCTAAAACTCATTAAAGTAAAATATAAGATGAATAATGTTCAAAATAAAATCATCCAATAATAATTTTATAGGTTTTGGATATTTTTTTAATTTTTATAATCTTATTTATTAAAATCATTCATTAATGAGGTAAACACTGCATCATTATTGTGTCATAAACGATTTTATTTATTTGATGTCTAAAATTTTTAAAAAAATACCACGATTTAGGAAATATTTTTATCTTTATAATGAATATTTATACTTTAATATATAACTTATATAACCCCATGCAATTTTTTTTACTAAAATATATTTGTTTATGTCATTTTTGCCTTTACTTTAAATTAATTAATATAAAGTGTCATTATCAATCTTAAGTGGATCTATGGGGTCCCAAAATCGACCCAAAGATTCACATGGTCAGAAATGTATCAAATAATAGAATTAAGAAACATGTTTGGGTAATTTAAATTTATTATAATATTATTTTTTTATCCTTATTTACCAGATTTACCCTTTAACCATGGTAAATAAAATATTTACCGAAGTAAATATTCATAATGTCTAAAAATAAAATTTCCCTATTTACACAATTTAGACCTTCTGATTTAAAATATTGAATCCATTTTTCCAAATTCAAAACACATAATTTTCATAAATTAATTTAAAATTAATTCCCGTTGTCGAAACAAAATGCACGTTTTTAAGAAATAATAACTGTCAAAAGATTGACTATTGTTTATGTCCAATTTTAAAGTGAAATTACTAAAAATGACCAAAATTGGATTAAATGGTAAAAATATAATCTAATTAAACTTTAAAACCATTTAAAAGGATAATCTAACCATATAAATAAATTATATTAAAAGGCATTTTTGAATTAAAATACAGTATTTTTTACTATTCATTAAAAAATGAACTTTATCAGAAAAATACCAAAAATTTACCCGAAGTAAATTTTTATGTTCCAATTCTAAATAATTTTTTTTATTTTTTTTAAATAGAACATATAAAAGTGACAAAAAAACTAGATTTAAAAAGGGTTCACTGTTAAAAGGCGGTAAATCGACCCTTTAAAGAATATTAGAGTGTTTATGCTTAAAATTGGATTCATTCACATTTTAGGACTCTAAAATTTATTGGATAAATGTAAAAACATTTATAAAACATATATAATCATATTTTAGTTAGTTATTTTCATTCCCACCAATACAAAGACTTGGCATTATCTACCATTTAAATTAATAATAATATTATATTATTTTTTGGTATAACTCAATGTTGCGTGCAATGAAAGTTTTAAAAGAAACCCATTGTTTCATATCAGGTATACCATCTAACATAGCATCCCCTTTAATGTAAAATTAATATTTAATTTATAAATATTAACAAATATGAGAAATTTCATATTCTTTATTTATCTGGGATGTTACATCCTTCCCCTCTTTTGGAAATTGCGTCCTCGGAATTTTAAAATTGGGATTGGAAACTTCATTGAATGTACCAAATTGGAAAAAGAGTAAATAAAACTACTTCTTTAAAAGAAATAAAGATATGTAAAAAGGTCACTTGAGATAACCTATACTTGGATTTCATGAAAACATGGATATGGAGGAGAAAGTAAGTGTCAAGTTTTGATGGAGAGTGATAGAAAACAGGATTAGGAGAAATTTAACCACCAGAAAATCACAAACTTATGATGGGTTAAACAGTCTTTGATTCCCTAGTAGGAAAAGTTAACATAAAATGTTTTTGTTTTAAGTTAATTTTCATAAAGTTTAGGAGTTTATTTATGATCTTAACTATAAACATAAGGAAACATACTTACTTGTCATATAGACTTTCATCCTTTACTAAATTCATACCACAAACTCATTTTTTCTTCTAACTATGAGTATTCATGATGACATGGTCACACTTGAAGTGCTAGAATCAACTTCTATAGAGTCACATAATCCATAAAATAAGAACTATACATTTCCCCTTTATTTAGACATTAACCAAAACCAAAATGGTTAGTACAAGATCAGATAATCCCCCAAAAGGATAATCTTTTACAAAAAGAAAAACTACTCTTAATCTACAAAATTTTTCAAACAATACCCAAAGTTCAACAAAGACCATTCAATAAACAACTTTCCATAAAATTCTTAAAGTAATCCAAACTAAGATTGAAACCCAAATGTCAGAAGGATTTAATCACATAGTCTTCCATGATAAATCTTTACATTTGTCTCCAAATAACATAGACTATTCTTAAAATCTCATACTAAAGTGTAATTAACCTAATCACATATTCTCTATGATAGGTTAATCATTTCCAGAAATAACCCAAATCACCATATGTCCACAATAAAAACATAGAATTTTCCAAAATAAAATTCCACTATTACTACTCAATTGAAATCCCAAATTATTCTATTTTCCATAGTCATATAGTGTTTCCCCAAAATAGAGAACATCTTCCAAAATAACCTTTATCACTTAATCACCGAATCATTTTCCTATATTAAGTATATCCATTTGAAAAAACAAAAGTTCCCACAATCAACTTATTCTTGATCCATAAAATCATTTAACTAAAAAGAATAAGTCATACTAACCAGGGAATTCACGTATGATAGTGGTAGGCAATGCGCTCTTACCGCCCTTTGGTTATGGGTTCAATTTCCTATGGCCTTTCCAGACACAATGGGTTGTCACCCGTATTACAGTTTTTCCTTTTTATAAAACTCAAAAATTACCCTAACATGTTTTAACCTCAAAGGTTTTCTTATACATTTCATTTTCATACCAATACATTAAGACCTCAACATCGTATATATCTTCATTTTTTTCACTTCCATATGATAAAATAAAACTTCTCCAAAAAGAAAGAACATCATACCTTGATCAGGGTGTCCATATGGTTTCATCATCATCTTGTTCACGTAGGTAGAAGGTCCATGAATTGCAACAATTATTTATAGATCCTTCAAAATCATTTTCTTCCTTTATCCAAATACACATTTTACAACTTGGGTCATATGGGTGTTCGTAGAAAAATAGTTTTGAAAAATAATCACGTATGACATATAATTTCAAAACATCTGATAAAAAATTATTTTTATAAAATAGTCGGACTGAGTTTGAGTTGAAACTTTCAATCAATGGTCCTTTTAAAATACCATAAGTATGTGCTGAGAGACTATTTTGTAAAAGAAAACATAAATAGGTTTTGCAAGGGTCTTCTTATTCAGCACCTTTTTCATAATCATAATATTCTTGAAAATCTTGTGATAAGGTAAAATATTTGAAAATTCCTTGATAATATTTACCTTTATTGAAAATATGAGAATATTGCGAAAATAGGATTTGATTAAATACAACCCATGATCCACAATGATATCGAGGTATAGTGGAGGTGTTTGATATCTTTAATAACTGCTTGCAAGTGAGTTGTATGTTAGAAAATGTTTCACAATCATCCAAACATGACTTTGTAATAATTATTACAAGAATGTCATTAGGAAGAGATAGGAATGTTGTTCAAGATCCTCATCCTACCATTTTTAACTGACTTTCCTTGATCTGAAAAATTTACAGAACAAGGATTTAACTGAAATAATAGACATTGGGACTAACCATGTGTTTAACAAAAACTCCCAATCCCCAAAGTTGTCTAAACCTCCCTTTAATATCAATTATAAGGACCTGGCCTTAAAATATTACAGAATCTTGAATCAAATGAATAATTCACATTGAGGATCTTTTCAGGTTTAAATTTTTAGAGAATTAGGCCATAACTTTTACATATCAACTTGAAAATTACATGTAGACACTACTACTTAGTATCCATTTTTTATAAAATAAAAACTTTTAAAAAGAAACATGTCTATTTCTTTGTTTTAGACATCATGACTTTCCTTGATCCCATACATGAACCTATTCCACTTTATGTTCTATGAAAAACATTTCAAAAACATGGGATGAGAAAAAAGGCTCAGTAAGGGTTATAAAATAAGGAATGAAAACATTATCCCATCAATAAATTCAAATAAATGAAACCATAATTTTCAATCATAACATACCCCATGAACTCATAAGATTTATGAATAACCCATAGAAATAATAAATAATAAAGGTAACTTGTGGAATACATAACATACTTCCATTGTAGCTTTCACAGCTACGTAGGGAGTTATGTTTGGAATACCCATCATAGTATATTCCATAAATCTATTAGGAGAAATATTAATGTTTACCTACTTCACGTTACCCAACGCATTGGAGAGCAATCTCAGGCTCACCCGCCCTAGGTTTATCACGGAACCACCCGTATACGTAAACAATTCCCAATAACCATAAAATAATCATAACACATAACACAATCATAAAGTAAAGATAACATTTCCACATTCTAATGACAATATAACATATCATGATATTTAAATAAACAATGCTTTATCAAACCATTTTAAAAACCATTTAAATCATTTAATAAAAAGATTTTTGAATCAAAGTGTTCCATACCACTTTGAATCTTTTGAAAGAAATTTTAATTTCAAAACATTCACGTCCATATAAATAAATCCTTAAAAACATTTTTAAAACATGGACATTAATGAGAAATATTTATAAGAATAAATATTTAAAATATTTAAAATGATATTTCAGTTAAAGAGTTCCTAACCAAATGGGAGACACTTGAATACAAATAATTGAGGAATAACATTAATCAAAGATTATAATACCACGAGAATAAAGAAAATCATGATATAATTTTTCAAAGGACAGTATATACAGCATATAAAATTTAATTGGTGTATAACAATAAATAAGTCTCAATGGAATGTAAATTGAGACAAAGTCCCTTGCAAAGATCATATCCTTAGATTAAGGATAAATCAATGAAATAATTATGTGTGAGAAATAATAATACACCCAATATAAGTGGATATTAAGTGTAAAAAAATCATAGGTCATTCACACATATTCATAGCATGACATAATCAAGAAGTAGAAGTTTAACCCAAAGAATTGAAATTGGGTTAAGAAGTTATCTTATAGAAATTCGAAAGCCTAACAACATCACTTTAAAATTCAAAAAACGAGTTGATGAGAGAGAAAAGGGTATCTAATTACATGGACATAAAATTTAAAGCAATAAGGATATAGAATAACATATCCCAACATAAGAAAAAGGAAATTAAAAGACATGCCATAAAATAAGTCTTTGACTAAAAGAGTACGATGAAAGGCTCCCTTACTGATTTGGTAACTTACAAAACATACACCCCATGAAGGAAGGATCATAAAATGAAGATGTAAATACCCATAAATTAAAGTATATTACATAAATAATACAATCATGGGCAGTACATACACCACACAAAATGAAATAGTGGAAAATATATCATGAATCTCACGGGAATAAAAAGTGAGATGAAAACCTCTTACCACATTGTAATCAATCGATTCGTATGAACAAAAGTTAATAACCACAAAATTAATCACATAATAAAATTAATATAAATAGAATCTTGATAATGTATATCAAATGGCGGTACACAATACACCACATTCAATAAATAAGTGGTGAACAATGGAAATCTCATGGAATTAAAAGTGAGATAAGAAACCCCTTACCACATTGTAATCAATCGATTCGTATGAAAAAAAGTTAATAAAAACCAAATTAATCATAGTATACCATGAATATAAAGAGAATCATGATAATATATATCAAATGGAAGTTCACAATACACCAAATGTAAGAAATAAGTGGCAAAAAATGGAAGTCTCACGGAATTAAAAGTGAGATAAGAAACCCCTTACCACGTTGTAATCAATCGAGTCGTATGACCAAAATTTAATAAACACCAAATGAATCATAGAATACCATAAATATAAATAGAATCATGATAATATATATCAAATAGAAGTACACAATACACCACATGTAAGAAATAAGTGGTGAACAATGGAAATATCACGAAATTAAAAGTGAGATAAGAAACCCCTTACCTCATGTCTCACTTGACTCGTTTGTTCCTTGATCTTCCTGAATAATAAAATTTAGTTAATTTTTACTTTCTTCAGAACCTTTTTCAAGTGTATTATTCCTTTTATATCAGTTATTACTTTGATATAACAATTAGTTAATTATTTCAGTTCATATTGGACATTTTGTCGATGTTTAGAACTTTTGTCAAAAATAAACTTTTTATAATTACAAATTGTCCATGCGGTTAGAATTACATTATCTCATGAATGATATTCAAGATTTAGATATCATATATATAATATATATCCACTGTATATGTATTTATAATATTCCATATCATTTTGAGTTAAGAAATGAAACACACCGTTCATGGAGACGGTAAGCCGTATGTACACATGAACACTAGTTTCATTTCTATTTCATATTTAAAGGAATGAAAAATTTATAATACATAGATATATTATAATTCCATTATAATATATATTTTATTTAATTTAATTAAATCCATCCGTTATAAGTTCCACGTATGGCATGAAGGAGTCATATCACTTTGAGGGGGCGGTAGTCCGCACTTCCTCAAATGAAATTGTCGCGTTTACCCATCATGTAAACCATAAAGGTAAGCTATAAATGAAAAATACAGAAGCATAGAAACAATATAAATATAATATATATCACATATAAATATATTTCCATCATAATTTTCACCATGAGAGGCGGTAGGAGATAATTTAACAATCATCATTTTGTGAAGTTGTAGTTCGCCATCCACAGAAATAGTATGTTCTTTAACCATTAGACGGAGGTGTGTGTAAGTGTAGTTAGAATAATTATCATAGAAACAACCTATTATATGGATTATACTGGTTTTTTAATAAAATAAAGGAATAAAAAGAGTTTAGGGGGTTGGAGAATTAAAATAAAAGAAAAGAACTTAAGAGAAGACGTTACCTTTAAATTGGGTAACTCCCTTTGGTTTGAACCAAAAGGGTTACTTGAAGTGTCTTCTGCATATGGTAAGGCATCTAGGAGGAATAGAGAGATTTAAGAAGCTTAATTGGGCAGAGGTTGGAGGATCCAAGGGGTTTGAGAGGTGTGAGTAATGGGTTAGAGGTGAGGGCTTTTTATAAGGGGCGGAGGGGCTCTTTAGGGAAGTTTGAAAATATTATTTTATTATAAACTTATCTTCGGTTTAAAAAGGTCCAAAACTCATTAAAGTAAAAGATAATATGACTCATGTTTGAAACAAAATCATCCAATAATAATTGGACCGGTTTTGGATATTGTTTTTTTAGGATCAAAATAATGATGTAGATGCTCAATATACAAGAGGGGGGGGGGGGGTGAATTGTACACTTCAAAAATTTCCTTAAACAAGGAAAGATCTAAGTTTAAAAAATTTAATCTAAGAAAATTCACAACACCTCTAACACCAATTAAAATATTGGTACAATGTATGAAGTTACAAACTTCTAGTTCTATACACATACTTAAATCTGGAAAGTGATTCTGAGAAACCAGTTCCGAAAATATGGATCCGGAAATTGAAACTTAACCAAAGTTTACAATATGAGATTATACCTTAAAGCATATAGAATCTAAATGAATCAGAGTACAATTTTAAGGAAATATAATAAGGTTATACTTTCTTTACAATACAAAATTCAGCGAAAAAACTTGTAACAAAAACAAGTAACAAGATATAAATCTTTTAACCCAAAGAGAAGGGTATCCAACAACCTTGGATAAAGGTCCCTTGATTTATACTTTCAAGAAAGTATATCTTACCCACACCCTTGTAAGCTCTAGATATGAAGATCAGAGTCTCTGTCTTTCTATCCCCGCAAGCCCTCAACTTCAAGGCAGTTGGAACCTCTTCCTTCCTCAACAAGGAATCCCTAAACTTCAAGGTGTTGGAACCTCTGTCTTCCTATCCTCGGAAGCCCTCGATTGTAATCAGCAACAATCGGAGTCGCACTAAGAAAGTCTTCATAAGGAAAAGTTTTAACAAGTTGTTCAAACTTTCTGCATGAAGCTTTGAGAGTTAATAAGAGCCTCTCTCTCTAGAAATTACTTCAACAAAACTTAGTCCAAGATCAGTGTCAATGTTTTTTTGCTTCTTTTCAAATGAGCTCCTATTTATAGGTGAAGCTCCAACGGTTGGCTCACTCCTCTAATGGTAATATTTTTCCTTGAATTTTAGAGGGACCTATACACGTGTCACTCAAACAACGGTTAGTTAATAACTAAAAGCACAACATCGTTTTTTAATGAAACAAGTATAAGTATAAGAAAAACTGAATTTCGGAATATAAGAAAATAATAGTTAGGAGTCTAAACAAAATGAAATTTGGAGTCTATAATAAAGAGATATTTGGATTTTGTTTTATAGGAATTCGGAACCTGAATTATGTAGAAATCTAGAATCTGGTTTCATCAGAATTCAGAACTAGAACGTACAAAGTTCAGAGTCAGAGTTCATGGGAATTCCGAGTCAGAACACATAAGAGTTTGGAGTCTGAATTCAGATAACATGGAGTCCAAACTTAGATAACTTCGTAATCAGAATTCAGAGTCGAACTATATGAGATTTTGTATCCATAATTTGGAATGGAAATTCATTAGAGTTCGTATCCAGAATTCGGAGTGTAACTTCATTACTGTTCAAATCCAGAATTCGGAGTGGAACTTCATTACAGTTCATATCCAGAATTCAGAGTGGAACTTCATTACAGTTCATATCTAGAATTCAGAGTGGAACTTCATTACAGTTCATATCCAGAATTCGGAGTGGAAATTCATTACAGTTCATATCCAGAATTCAGAGTGGAACTTCATTACAGTTCATATCCAGAATTCGGAGTGGAACTTCATTACAGTTCATATCCAGAATTCAGATCCTAGAACAGAATGCTTCATATCTAAGTATTATATGATTCTGAGGTTTTTTATATGAATCCAATTTTTATACTTAAGAAAAATATTGATATGAATAATGAAAACATGGTAGGGTTAAATTCCTATGAGAAGGAAATATTCCTTATATAAGTAAAATGTAGATTTTCCTAATTATAGGGTGTTTGCGATTTTAAAAACAAGAAGAAATGGAAAAAGTCAAAAGGAAAACCTTACTTACTTAACAATCTCCCCCTTTTGGAAATCACAAAAAACCTTACGAAAAATAATATAAAGTCTTAGAATAAATTTCTAGACTTTGAAATTAAAGATTATCTCCCTTTGTTTATGGATGATAGTGAATACAACTAACCCCCCTTATGCTTAGGAACTCTAAGGATTGTATTATGAATTTCCATAATGGAGTTTTCATTATCATTTGAAATGAAAAACTTCGTAATGAGGAAATCCCCCTTACTTAGGGATAGTTCTTGACTTAGAAATTTTTCCTTCTCTCTCTTTTGAATAATTATTTTTTCCTTCTCCCCCTTTGTGATTTTCAAAAATAATTTAAGGGAATGGAAAATAAATAAAGTACCTGAAACATTAGTACACAATAACACAAGATACAACCAACCAAAAATTTCATTAGGGTTGAAATAATTTTTACAAGTAAAGACAAATGCAACAAAAGATCAGATTGAATCTATTTGTTTTCCTTTTCCTTTGGGATTAGCTTCTTCAACAAGGTTTTCAGCTTCTTCAAATCTTTTTGATCCTCCTTAGCTTGCCTCTCCAAAGATTTTATCCTTTCATCTTGAGCTTTCAAGACTTCTGCCTGAGCCTTCATGGACTCTTCTTGCATCTTCAGTAACTCATATTGCTTTACAAGATTTTCTTCGAGTTCAATCCAGAGATCTCTATCCCTTTTAAAATTTTGATCAAGAGAATTAACCTTCCCGTTCAAGTCCTTTACTTGTTGATTCCGAGAACTTTGATAAATGATTAGATAATCCTGAAGATTCTTATTCTTGGAATCCTCAGTGTCAAAGGAATATTTAACATCATTCTGAAAACTATCAAACTCATCCATGTATTCTTCAACTTTCTTAGACCACAAAGTGATTTTGCTGAATGATTTTCTGTGAACATCATAATTGATAAGGAAATTTCTATGATCAGCCTCAATATTCACACACTTATACATCACCATGGATAAGGATTCTGACTTCTGATTCAGACTGTGTTGCAACATCAGGCATCTGGAGTCTATAGTGGGAAATATCGGAATGGTGTCCACCAATTTTTTCAAAGATTCAACAACAAAGTTATGACCCTATGCTGATGACTCCGAATCCGATAACTTGCTTGGGGATTGTTCTTCTTGAGTTTCAACCAGCTTCCTTCTAGAGGAACCACCAACCTCCTTCTTTCTTATAACATCTTTTGTTGGTGTATCCATGAGCACTTGCTTACCTTTATCAGTTTTCGGAATGGGTTGATCATCTGGAGATTATTCCTCACTCTCTGATAGTTGAAAAATATTGTCTTCATCTATTTTCTCCTTTTCTACTCATTTTTCAAGAAAATCCCTCTCATAGGATTCTTCATCAGATAAAACATTTTCCTTCTCTTCCTCTTCCTTATCATCATCCTTCCTACCTTCTTTCTCAACTCCCTTTCCCAGAGTGACAGGTTTTGCAAATTCATCATTTTCTTGATAATCTTCTACTTGTTTGATCAAGTCATCCATATCATCACTTCCTTCTTCTACTTCTTCTTATTCTTCTTCAACAACTTCTTCTTCTACTTCTTCACCAGCTATTTTATATACTTCTTTAACAACCTATTTCCCTTTGGACTTTTCCAGAGTGAAGTACTTATTCTCCGGGGTCTCCGGTAATGATTGAACATCAAAAGATTCCAGAACTAGAATTTTCTCAGATGCTACTTCTGTATCTCTCAACAGAGATTGTACAACTTTGGCTTCAGAAAACTTCTTCTTCATCTTTTTCTCTTTGGAATGTTTTTCTAACTCATCCGCAACTTTTTCTCTTAAGGCCTTAGCCTCAGCAGGGTCTAATCCGAACTGTGGATCCCCTTCTTTCCTTTTCTCCTTATCTTCTCTTAATTTATCAGCCACCTCATCTGGATAATATTTTTGTTTTTTAGGCTTGGAAGGTGCATATTAGGTTTCCTTAGCTTTGGGGTTCTTGTCATCAGCCACCACTTATTTCATTTTTCTCTTTTTAGAAACCTTCTTCACTGGCTCAGCCTTCTCTACGATTTCCGGATTGGCTTCAACCTCTTCCTCTGGAAAAATATAGAACTATCCTATTTCATTAGAATAGGACATATTCATCCTCTTCAAGGTATCATCACTAACAAGCATAACCTTGCAATTCCGAGCCTTAGACTTGCATGAAATCTTGAAAGAATCTAGACACTGAACTATCATCTTTGATAGTAAGGAAGGAAACATAATGATTTGAGCTCTCAGATTTCCTTCCATGATGTTCTTGATTTTCACAAGAACATGCCTCATCAGATTTATTTTTCTTAGATTCACCAAGAAGTCTAAGAAATATATATCACTTTTCTTCAAGATATCTTTGTCAACCTTTCTCGGAACCAAGAAACCTTGTACCCATAACTGAAGGATCTGATTATTAGAGGAAAGGTGAGAAATATTGGCAATCTTTACATCATCAAGCCCAAGACACTCCAAGGCCTTCACCTTAACAAAACTGCCCTGAACATCCGGATGTTTATGTGAGTAGAATTCAGCCTCTCCATCATATGCCAACCCCACCAAGCTTGATTCCTTGGTGTAAGTAAGTTTCTAAGTCTTCCCATAAGACTTGAAAGAAAACTTTTCTCTTCCCTCTTCTTCATAGAATCTTGCTGATTCATAGAATTCTACAAGTAACTCTGGATAGACCACATATTTATCACCAGGCTTAGATAAACATACATCTTCCCAACCATTCAGCTTGATATTCTAAGAAATGATGGAATCATACTTGTAAAATTTTGAATGGACCAACCTTTCTCTATAAACTTTCCATTTTGAAATTGGCTTCATGGTAGACATATCTTGGGAAGTTGCTTCTACAGACATTCGGAATAGATGAGCTCTGAGAGATTCGAAACAGACTTTAAGAACTGAGGCAAGGCTTCGGCACGTGAGAGTTTTGAAATTGATGTGGGACACAAATAGGGGTCCCCTTTATATAGGTGATATAGGTGAACTTTGAACTTCCAAAAACCATATAATGGTTGAAAAACCCTTTGATATGATCTGACGGTTGAAAACATACCCATAGGGAACTCTTGAATCCGATCTTTTGAGGTTTTAATAAAAATTTTAAAATTTATGGAAACTTGAGTATGAAAATTTTAAAAGAAAAGGAAACTACCAGCAAGTAAAAATGGTTATGAAGACTTAATTAAGAAATTCATGCCTTTCGAATTGTCTAGGAAGTTTATTCGTAATAGGTGATATTCTTCTTGAAGAAAATTTAACTATGAAAAAATTACTATGAAAAACTCAGAGTTGAAAAGACTTTGAGTACCAAAACTCTAGTACGAAAAGTATGAGTACGAAAAAATTTTATTAGAAAAAATCTGAGTATGAAAATTCTCATTATGAAAAGTATAAGTACGAAAAATTTTCATTATGAAAATTCCGAGTACCGAAAATTCTCATTACGAAAGTTTTAGTTCCGAAAATTTCATTACAAAAGTCCCAGTACGAAAATTTCATTACGAAAGTTCCAGTATGAAAATTTCATTACGAAAGTTTCAGTTCCAAAAATTTCATTATGAAAGTCCCTGTACAAAAATTTCATTAAGAAAGTTCTAGTACGAAAATTTCATTACGAAAGTTCTAGTACGAAAATTTCATTACAAAAGTTCCAGTAAGAAAATTTCATTACGAAAGTTCCAGTATGAAAATTTCATTACGAAATTTTCAGTACGAAAATTTCATTACGAAAAATTTTAGTTACAAAAGTTTGAAAAATTGATTACGAAAATTTTGATTACAAAATCTTGAAAAAAAACTGACTATGAAAAAATTTGATTATGATAACAAGCAAATGTACTCCCCCTATGAAAAGGAGTTTATTACTGTAAGGATAATTGTTCAACAAGAAGTTAATGAAGAAGGATTAACTTATGGTTATCATTCCTAACTTCTGTTTAATGTATTCAAATCTATCGGAGGGTAAAGATTTTGTGAAAATTTCAACAAGTTGATCTTGCGTTCCGATAAATTGAAGAATAATATCTCCTTTTAGTGTGTGATCCCTAAGAAAGTGATGCCTAATATCTATGTGCTTTTCACGAGAGTGATGTGCAGGGTTTTTACTAAGGGAAATGGCACTTATGTTATCACACAAAATTTGAGTCTTAGTAAAACTCAATACATAGTCTGTGAGTGTGTGTTGCATCCACAAAACTTGAGCACAACAACTTCCAGCTGCTACATATTCAGCTTCAGCAGTGGAGAGTGATACCGAGTGTTTCTTCTTGTAGGATCAAGAAACTAATGAATATCCTAAGAAATGAAAAGTCCCGGATGTACTCTTTCTATCCATTCTACATCCACCAAAGTCAGCATCCGAAAAACTCTTTAAAACAAAATCATTTCCATAAGTATAGAATAATCCTAGATTCATGGTTCCCTTTAAGTAGCGAAAAATTCTTTTCACTACCTTTAAATGAGATTCCTTATGATTGGATTGATATCTAGCACATAAGCATACTGAAAACATCAAGTATGGTCGACTAGCTATTAAGTAAAGTAGACTTCCTATAATACCTCTAAAAGATGTTTGATCTACTGGTTTCCCAGCTTCATCAAGATCAAGTGTGTTTGAGGAACCGATAGGAGTACTTATACTCTTAGTGTTGTCATACCCATACTTTTTAAGAAGATATTTAATATACTTATGTTTAGATATATAAGTTCCTTCTGGTTTTTGAGAAATTTGAAAACCAAGGAAAAAAGTTAACTCACCCATTATAATCATTTCAAACTCAGATTTCATTAGATCCATAAAGGAATTAGTTAAAGATTTCTGGGTTGAACCAAATATAATGTCATCAACATAAATTTGAACAATCAAAACATTTTTCTTATCTTTATTTATAAAAAGGGTTGGATCTGCATTTTCCTTAACATAGTTATTTTGAAGTAAAAATCTTGTAAGTCTATCATACCAAGTTCGTGGGGCTTGTTTAAGGCCATACAAAGCTTTGGTAAGTCTAAAAATATGACCAGGATACTTTATGTCTTCAAATCCACGAGGTTGTTCAACAAAAAATTCCTCTTGAACATAACTGTTAAGAAAAGAACATTTCACATCCATTTGAAAAAGTTTAAAATTAAAGAATACTGCAAAGGAAATTAAAATACAAAAAGATTCAAGTCTAACTACTGGATCATAGGTTTCTTCATAGTCTATTCCCTCTTGCTGATTATAGCCTTTAGCAACTAGTCTAGCTTTATTTCTAACAATGAATCCATTTTCATCACACTTATTTCTAAAGACCCATTTTACTCTGATAACAGATGTTTCCTTAGGTCTTTCAACCAAGGTCTAGACTTTATTCCTTTCAAATTTATTTAGTTCATCTTGCATGGCTTTTATCCAATCATCATCACCTAAAGCTTCATCAGTGTTTTTTGGTTCCAATTGGGAAAGGAATTCTAGATTTTCTACTTCATTTCTTAAAGAACTTCTAGTCCTTACAGGTTGATTGACATCACCAATGATACTATCACTAGGATGATTCTTTAGAAACACCCGACTTGGGTTTTGTAAAACCTGTTCATCAACATAGGATAGAAAGTCTTCTGGGGTAAATATTTCGAAAATATTTTCTTGAACATTTTCCTTATCAGAAGGATCTTCTAACAAAGTTTGATAATCAGTTTTTGAAAACACATCCGAGGATGTAGGTTGGGATGATTTAAAAACAAAAGGACCAGATTCATCAAATTTTACATGCACTGTTTCTTCAACAGTACAAGTGTTTTTGTTGAAAACTCTATAATCCTTAGAAGTTGTGGAGTAGCCTAAGAAAATTCCTTCATCATATTTTGGTGTGAATTTGTGTAAGTTATCTTTGGTATTCAGAATGAATACTTTTCATCCAAAAACCTTGAAGTAGGAAAGTCTAGGTTTTCTACCATTCCATAAATCATAATGAGTTTTATTAAGAAAAGGTCTAATCAAAACTTGATTTATAGTATAACAAGCAGTAATTACAACTTCTTCCCAAAAATGTCTAGCTATAGAATATTCACTCAACATGGTTCTAGTTATCTCTTGAAGAATTCTATTTATTCTTTCAACTACACCATTTTGTTGAGGAGTTCTAGGTGCTGAAAAGTTGTGAGTAATACCTTTTCTTCTACAAAAAGTTTCAAAATCCGAATTTTGAAATTCTCCTCCATGATCACTATGAATGGTTTTCAATGGAAGGTTTTTCTCATTTTTAACTTGGGCTCTAAAACTTTTGAAATAAGAAAAAGCTTTAGACTTCTTTTCTAGAAAATAGAACAATGTAAATCTAGTGTAATCATCAACTAAGATAAATACATAATACTTGCCCCCAATGCTTCCAGTTTGTGTTGGACCAAAAAGATCCATGTGCACCAACTGTAATGCATCAGTTGTTGAGACTTCATTGATTGATTTAAAACTAGATTTATGTTTCTTTCCATATTGACAAGGATTAAAAATTTTATAAGAATCAAATCTAATCTCTAGTAGATCCTTAACTAAACCTTTCTTAGAGAGTTTTCATAAGTTCCTAAGGTTACAGTGTCCTAACCTTCTATGCCAAAACCAATAATGATCTTTCATTGCACTAAGGAAAGGTAAGTCTTGGCTCCTAAGGTCTTCTAAGTTTAAAGTGTATACATTCTCTTGCCTATGGGAAGAGAGAATAAAATCTTCCTTGAAATTGTGAACTAAGCATTTATCATTCCTAAAATTCACAAGGTATCCTTCATCACATAACTGACTTATGCTAATGAGGTTGTGCTTAAGACCCTTAACAAACAAAACATTTGAAATCAAAGTTTTTCCAAGAAGAACTATGTTATCTATACTAATAATTTCTCCCTGAGAATTATCTCCGAAAGTTACTTTTCCTCCTTTCGTCTTGATAATATTTTCAAAATAGTTTTGTTACCATTCATATGCCGGGAAAATCCACTATCCATGTACCATGTATTGTTGTTGGTACTTACTTTATCTTCCTGAAAATAAGAAAATAATTAGACTTTCGAAATCCAAACTTGTTTGGATCCGAGATTTTTAGATAAAAAATTTTTGGGTATCCACATTTGTTTAGAGAAATATGCTTTATGAAACCCAATAGATTGAACTCTATTCAAAGAACAGTTTTTCTTCCAATGCCCACCACTTTGACACTTAGTGAAAAAAGAGGCTTTAGAAAGAACAAAATAATTGTTTTTGAAAACTGTTTTTTCGTGAGTATAACCTACTCCAGTAGTGCTTCCTTTAGGTGTAATTTGAGAATACATCTTGTCAAAATTTTCCTTCCCAGAATTAAATTTTGAAAGAAGTTTCTTTAGAGAAAATATTTCAGATTTTAGTCTAATGACTAAAATATTATCCTCAGGAATCATTTCCTTAGAGTTAGATTTTTCTTTAAAAATTTTTATTTTTGAAACAATATTCTTAAGATATTTAGAAAGTTCTTCCTTATCAGAATTTGCTTTCTCAAGGTCTTTAGAAAGTTTTTCTAAAATATCTTCTTTATCTTTAAGATTTGAAGAAAGATCTGAAATATCTTTTGTAAGAATTTCTTCCCTAGTATTTTCCTTGTCTAATTTCTTAGAAATTTTACAATTTTTTGCTTCAAGTAACATGGAAAATCTAGATACTTCTTCATATGAAGGTTCTTCATTTTCAAAGGATGAAGTATCTTCATTAGAAGTACTATTTTCAGAAAAGTAATTCTTATCAAGAGATAAATTTGTTAAATCCTCAGCAGAGCGTACCTTGGCCATAAGACATGTATGTGGAAAAGAAGCATTAGAAATGAATCCCATATTCTTATGAGCTGATGAATTATATTCCGAGGATTCACTTTCTGAAGAGTCTCCACAGCTAGCGCTCCAAGTAGTATTAGCTTTCAGTCTTTTCTTAGCTTTGGCTTTGTAAAACTTCTTCCTGTTCCTTTCAGAATGCCTATATTTTCTTTCTTTATTTTTAAGCATAGGGAAATCAGGTCGTATGTGTCCACTTATCTTGCATTCATAGCATGTGACCTCTGAATCTTTCTTATCTTTCCTTTCCTTCTTCTTATAATTGGATTGGAAATTTCTTTATCCAACTATCTTGTTCATCCTTCGAGCAAGATTTGCTAACTCATTTTCTGAGACTTCACTCTCACTAGATTCAGATTGGATAACAACCTTATTAGATTTGGATCTAGTTACTCTCTCAGGAGTCTTAGCTTTCATGTGATTTGAAGTTGTAGTAAAATCAACAGTACCATTACCATTATTCTTTTTGATGTTGTCAGCATCTCCCTTCATCCTTGTTTCATGTTGGAGAAGAGTTCCAAATAGTTCATCTAAGGAAATTTGAGTAACCTTCCTGTTCTCATCAATTTCTATTCTCTTTGACTCCCACTCATTGGGCATAATATCAATGATCTTGTCAACAAGAGCTTCATCATCCATACCTTTCTCTCCCATAGATTGTAATCTATTCACGATAGTCATAAACTTTTGTTGCACCTTACAAATGTGTTCTCCATAAGGAAAGTTAAAACCATGATACTCAGCTCTAAGCATAGCTCTTCTAGTCTCAATCACTTTAGATGTACCAAAATGTGTAACTTCGAGTTTCTTCCATATACAGTTAGCTGCTTCACAAGATGAAATTTGGCTATATATGTTCATAGTCATTGAACATAGTAAAGTATTGCGTACCTTATAGTTTAATTGATAATCATGCTTCTCTTTGTTTGTGAAAGTACTAACTTCCTTATCAGGAATTTGATAGCCTCCAATAAGCATAACAAAATTTTCTACTCCAGTATTGATAACGAATGTCTTCATTTGATATCTCCAATACTCATAATAATTACCATAAAAAATTGGTGGTCTTGTAGGATTTAGGTTTTTGATGGAACCAACATTCATTACTACCATCTTAAAAATATTTCTACACAAAAACTTGTTAAAAACAGAAGTTCGGATTCAAGGAGAATATTACTAAGCAAGGAAAATATAGAACAATGAAAAACTGAGCAAGAAAAACTTATATTTGAATATAAGTATTTTAGAGACCTCCTCTGATACCAATTGTAGGATCAAAATAATGATGTAGATGCTCAATATACAAGAGGGGGGGTGAATTGTATACTTTAAAAATTTCCTTAAAAAAGGAAAGATCTAAGTTTAACAAAGTTAAACTAAGAAAATTCACAACACCTATAACACCAATTGAAAGATTGGGACAAAGTATGAAGTTAAAAACTTCTAGTTCTATACACTTGCTTAAATCTGGAAAGTGATTCCAAAAAACCAGTTCCAGAAATATGGATCCGGAAATTGAAAATTAACCGAAGTTTACAATATGAGATTCTAACTTAAAGCGTATAGAATCTAAATGAATCAGAGTACAAGTGTAAGGAAATATAAGAAGGTTATACTTTCCTTAAAATACAAAATGCAGCAGAAAAACTTGTACCAAAAACAAGTAACAAGATATAAATCTTTTAACATAAAGATAAGGGTATCCAACAACCTTGGATAAAGGTCTGTTGATTTATACTTTCAAGAAAGTCTGTCTTACCCACACCCGGGTAAGCCCTTGATACGAAGATCAGAGTCTCTGTCTTGCTATCCCCGCAAGCCCTAAACTTCAAGGTAGTTGGAACCTATGTCTTCCTTAGCAAGGAAGACCTCAACTTTAAGGTGTTGGAACCTCTGTCTTCCTATCCCCGGAAGTCCTCGATTGTAATCAGCAACAATCAGAGTTGCACTAAGAAAGTCTGGACAAGGAAAAGTTTGAAAAAGCTGTTCAAACTTTCTGCATGAAGATTTGAGAGTTAATAAGAGCCTCTCTTTCTAGAAATCACTTCAACAGAACTTATTCCAAGATCAGTGTCAAAGTTTTTTTTTGATTCTTTTCAAATGAGCTTCTATTTATAGGTGAAGCTCCAACGGTTGACTCCCTCCTCCAACGGTCATATTTTTCCTTGAATTTCGGAGGGACCTATACACATGTCACTCAAACAACGGTTAGTTAATAACTGAAAGCACGACATCATTTTGTAATGAAACAAGTATTAGTATAAGAAAAAATAAAGTTCGGAATGTAAGCAAATAATAGTTCGGAGTCTAACCAAAATGAAATTCGGAGTCTATAATAAAGAGATATTCAGATTCTGTTTTATAGGAATTCGGAACCTGAATTCTGTAGAAATCCAGAATCTGGTTTCATCAGAATTAAGAACTAGAACTTACAAAGTTTAGAGTCAGAGTTCATGGGAATTCAGAGTCAGAACTCATAAGAGTTTGGAGTTTGAATTCAGAGAACCTGGAGTCAGAACTTAGATAAGTTCGTAATCAGAATTCGGAGTCGAACTATATGAGAGTTCGTATCCATAATTCAGAATGGAACTTCATTAGAGTTCATATCCAGAATTCGGAGTGGAACATCATTACAGTTCAAATCCAGAATTCGGAGTGGAACTTCATTACAGTTCATATCCATAATTCGGAGTGGAACTTCATTACAGTTCATATCCAGAATTCGGAGTGGAACTTTATTAGAGTTCATATCCAAAATTCGGATTGGAACTTCATTACAGTTCATATCCAGAATTCGGAGTGGAACTTCATTAAAATTCATATCCATAATTCGGAGTGGAACTTCATTACAGTTCATATCCAGAATTCGGATCCACAAACAGAATGCTTCATATTTAAGTATTATATGATTCCGAGGTTTTTTATATGAATCTGATTTTTATACTTAAGAAAAATATTGATATGAACAATGAAAACATGGTAGGGTTAAATTCCTTTGAGAAAGAAATTTTCCTTATATAAGTAAAATATAGATTTGCTTAATTATAGGGTTTTCGTGATTTTCAAAACAAGAAGAAATGAAAAAAGTCATAAGGAAAACCTTATTGACTTAACAGTTTTAGTTTTTATAATCTTATTTATTAAAATCATTCATTAATCTGGTAAACACTGCATCATTATTATGTCATTAAAGATTTTATGTATTTGATGTCTAAAAACTATAAAAAACACCATTATGTAGGACATATTTTTAGCTTTATAATGAATCTTTATAGTCTAAGAGATAAATTATATAACCCCGTGTAAAAATTGTTTTACTAAAAGATATTTGTTTATGTCATTTTTGCCTTTACTTTAAATTAATTAATATAAAGTGTCATTATCACTCTTAAGTGGCTCTATGAGGTCCCAAAATAGACCCAAGGATGCCTATGGCCCGAAATGTATCAACCAATAGGATTAGGACACATGTTAGGGTAATTTAAATTTATTATAATATTATTCTTTTACCCTTATTTATCAGATTTACCTTTTAACCATGGTAAATAAAATATTTACCGAAGTAAATATTCATAATGTCTAAAAATAAAAGTTATCTATTTACAGAATTTGGACCTCCTGATTCGAAATATGGAATCCATTTTTCCAAATTCAAAACACAGAAGTGGAAAAAATTAATTTAAAATTAATTCCCGTTGTCAAACCAAAATGCTTGTTTTTAAGAAATAATAACTATCAAAAGATTGACTTTTGTTTATGTCCAATTTCAAAGTGAAATTACTTCAAATGACCAAAATTGAATTAAATGGTAAAAGTATAATCTAATTACACTTTAAAAAATTTAAAAATATAATCTAACCATATAAATAAATTAGATTAAAAGGCAGTTTTGAATTAAAATACAGTATTTTTCAATATTCATTAAAAAATAAACTTGATCAGAAAAATACCAAAAATTTACCCAAAGTAATTTTTGATGTTCCGATTCTAAAGAAGAATTTTATTTTGTCAAATAAAACATATAAAAGTGTCAAAAACTATATTTAAAAAGGGTTTTTCATTAAAAGGTGGTAAATCGACCTTTTAAAAAATATTAGAGTATTTATGCTTAAAATTGGATTCATTCACATTTTAAGCCTCTAAAATTTATTTGATAAATGTAAAAACATTTAACAAATATATATAATATAATAATATTTTTGTTAGTTATTTTCATTCCCTTCAATACAATGACTAGGCGTTAACTACCATTTAAATAAATAATATTATTATATTATTCTTCAGTATAACTCAATGTTGTGTGCAATGTAAGTTTTTAAAGAAACCCATTGTTACGTATCTGGTATGACATCAAACATAGCACCCCCTTTAATGTAAAATTAATATTTAATTTATAAACATTAATAAATATGAAAAATGTCATATTCTTTATTTATCTGGGATGTTACACACACACACATATATATATATCCCTCTTTCATGATATTAGTTGTATGAAATATTTGAATATTTTTTATCTTGACCATATTGTTTATATTTTATTTATTATATGATAGCTTTAGTTGCACACTTTCTCATAATGAGCATCTGAGCTCACCCTTTAATATGTTTTCCTTTCCCTAGGGTTCTAATAAGTAAACTTTTAATGATTTTAGGGATATAATAAAAGAAATAATTAAGTTATCACCAGATTTATAATTTTTATTTCATGTTTTTGAATATAATGTGAGAATTAGGTATGTATCTAGTCTAACAAGAATATAAAACTATTATATCCCATGAGATACAATCTGTTATATTTTATGATAATGTAGTAAAGTAACCACTGAATCTAGGTTACTGGAGTTAGGGCGTTACATTTGGTATCAAAGCAAGTTTAGTAGGAGCCTTAGGAACTAGATCTAGAAGAACATAGTAGAAAATAATGAGAACATTATGATAATCCCTTAAGATATTCAATAGAATCTTTTAGAATATTTTAATCACATAAGAATCATATTTTATGATTAAATATTCATGATTTTATGAGCTAATATAGTATATTCCATTGTTTATAAATGACTCTTAGTAGAAGGAATATGAATTATAACAACACCCGCAACCTATATAAGGATTTTACTCATGATCAAGTCAATGGATATAATGAGTTTGGTGTTGCAGATGAGAAAATTATAACTATATTGGGTCAATTGACTTAGGTCATGATCAATAATATTTCATATATGGAAAAACCTACCAATCCCCAGCATGGTGTAACAATGTTGGACCACTTCATGTGATAGAAACATATATCATTCAATGGGACTACTAATACATTAGTAGATGATAAATGAAGCAATTACCTAGAGAATATATTTCTAACTTTGATAAGTAGTGAAAGAGAGAAAGTTATCATAACAATTCATCATCAGAAGGGAGATGTTGATCACTAGTTGTTATTAGTCCAGAACACTAAGGATTAATAGGACATAGAGAGTATAGAATGGAATAATTTTAAAGATATATCATTCATAAAATAATTCCCTGATGATAAATGAGATTACATGAAAAGGCAATTCCTCAATCTAAGGCAAAAGGAGGAGGAAAATATTTCTAAATAATAATTTAACTTCAAAATTTTAGTAACTCATGTTCTAAATTATATATATAATCTAATAAGTCAGATAAATCTTTTCTTTAATAGGATAAAACAAATCATTTAAAGAGAATTAGCCTCTAAAACTTTTTTAGTGTATGAGGATATAGTATTAAGTTCCATCAATATATAAAAATAATTCTTTATTAACTAGTAAAAAATTAAATTCTACCGACACATTTTTTAAATATGTTATATATAACCAACATGGTAAATAAAATTATATATTTTTCATGTCAGTTATTAAATAACTGATGTGAAAAGAGGGTTTTTACTTTATTTATTGAAGAACCAACATGAAAAATAAAATATAGTAATTTTCCTCATTATTTTTTCAATAACCAACATGAAAAGAGTGATATTTCACATTTTTTATTTAATAACTGACATATAAAATGAAAGACCCTAAATTTTCACACAAGTTCTTCAACAACTGATGTGAAAAATCATATTTTCACATCAGTTACTAAATAAATTATGTGAAAATAATGGGTTTTCACATCATTTATTCAATAACTGATGTGAAAAAATCATCTTTTCTGTATCAGTTATCAAATAACTAATGTAGAAAAGCTTCATAATTTTAATCAGTTGTCAGGGCCTTTAATTTTTTATTCATTCCATCATGTGACTGACTTCAGTTTTCTCTCACATGATAAACCCTAACCCTTCCAATTTTTGATTTGTGGCCTTGAATTTCTCCACTATTCTATCCTTTTCCTCAAATATCTTATTTCTTCAATTATTGTACTTGAATATCTTTCATTTGGAATCCACAATCATGAACCATCCGCTATCACCCATCTTTGGTAAATACTTTCATGTTATTCTATTTCATGTCACTTTCTCAATCATTTTAGTTCCTATTTCCATTTATGGTTTGTGTTTATTATATCAATTTTCCATGCATTCAATTTATTTTTATTTGTATTTGTGGTACCAATTTTCTATTGATATTTCTTATATATTTGAGTTGGAATCCACCATCATAAAACATCCACCATCACTCATTATCATCCATCGCTTGCACGTTATTCACATCAGTGTCACCTTCTCAATCATTCCAATTCTGATTTCAATTTAAAATTTGTGTTTGTTATTTCAATTTTCCATGCGTCCAAGATATTTTCATTTATATTTGAAGTTATAATATTCAATAGATGTCACTTTTTCTTTTAGTTAGAATCCACCACCGCCTTCCACCATCACACATCATTGGCTACTTATTGCATGTTAATCCCCTTAGTGTCACCTTCTTAATCGTTCTAATTCTGATATTAATTTATGGTTTGTGTTTATTATTTTGATTTTATATACATAAAAGTTATTTTAATTTTCATTTTATGTTCTAATTTTCCATTGATGTCACTTTATTATAATTATTTTTATTTTATGTTTTGATTATTCTCACATATTAGGTATTTTTTAATTGATAAAATGATTATTCTTAGTTTAAGGTTTGTTAATTTTTATTAAAGAATGATAATTTAATTTGATCAGAGTTATATTTTTTTATAAAATATGTTGTATTGACTTTTTTTTTCTAAAATATTTTATTAATATTTTATTTTTATTTATTAAATTAAATTTTAAATTAAATTTGAAAATATAATAACCAATATTCAATTTTCGATATTTTTTATAGATAATAATGAGTCAAAGTTGGATTTCTACACTATGAACAAGTGATGAATATAGGACGGGTATCATTGTTTTTTTATAATTTTCTAAACAAAATGTTCTAAACAACAACACATTTTTCTAACCATTCCTGAAATGTTTAAATATAAATAAGTTGAAAATCAGTGATATCAAATATCATTTAACTTTTCATGGTTTTAATCCAAGTTACAACCATTGGATTTGGCATGGTAAAACTGGGAAGCATTACAAATCTATTAATGATGATAATCTGCAAGATGATAAGTCTAATCAAATTGAATATATGATTCATGATATTGAAATAGAGGAAATTGAGAATAAACTGATTATTGAGCATTTATATAGTGATATTGAAAAACCATTATATCTATATTGTATAGAATTTATGTTTTTATTGACGGTGTTAAGATTGATTAACTTGAAGGTGAAAAATAGATGGAGTAAAAATATTTTTATAGATTTCCTACAGCTGTTTAAAGAAATACTTCCTAAAGAAAATGATCTTCAAGATTCACATTATAAAGCAAATAAAATGCTATGCTTGATGGGTTTAGGGTCTATGAAAATACATGCCTACCCGAATGACTGTGTTTTATATAGAAAGGAATATGAATGCCTATCAAAGTTTCCTAAATGTGAGACTTCATGATATAAGTTGAATGAAAACTAGCAGTTAGATTTATTAGTTATAGATAATAATACCAAGGAAATTTGGTATCTTATTAAAATTACTCATTTAAAACATTTACTTTCAAATTAAAATGATGAAAAAATGTTAAGATGACATGAATATGAGAGGATTTTTGATGGAAAATTACATCATCCAGCTGATTGTCTATAGTAGAAAAACATTGATCAATAGTTTCTTACATTCATAAATGAAGTTATAAATTTTAGACTTGGACTGTGCATAGATGGAATGAATCTATATTGAAGCCTTAGTAACACACATAGTTCATGATCAATTTTATTTATAATTCACAACTTACCTCCAAAATTTTGTATGAATAAAAATGTGTCATGTTGAGTTTAATTATCTCTGAAATAGAGCAACTTGAGTATGATATTGATGTTTTCTTATCACCATTAATTGATTACTTTAAACATTTATGGGAAGAAGGTATTAGGGTGTATGATTCTTATAAAATGGATCATTTTCAACTGCATGAAATGATCATGTTAACTATAAATGACTTCCCAACATGTGGAATGTTTTCTGGATACATTGTTAAGAGGAATAAAGTTAGTCTAATTTTTGAACAACAAACTTCATATTATCAATTGAAATATGGGAGAAAAATAGTATATATGGGTCATCAGAGTTTTTTATATGAATTAATCTAATTTAAGATTAAGAAAGGTATTGAATGGCTCAAAATAATTTGATATTTCTCTAAAACCTTTTTCTATTGATCAATATTTTGAGAGGGTGAAAAATAGTGATGTCACATTCAGAAAGACACAAAAATCTGGTGATGATAGAAATATTTGGAACAAATGATCAATATTTTTTTGAGCTACCATATTGAATATATCATGAGATCAAACATAACATTGATTTCATGCATATAGAGAATAATATCATTGATAGTTTGATTAGAAAACTATTATATACTGAATGAAAGACTAAAGATGAGTTGAATGATAGATTAGATTTACTCTCAATAAGAATATGTTTAGAGTTAGATCCCACTTCTAATAGAATGTGAACATACCTACCTATGGATTATCATAAATTATCTAAGATGGGGAAAATTAGTTTTTGTTACTATCTCCATGGTATCAAAGTTTCATAGGGTTATTCTTCAAATGTAAAAAATTTTGTGTCACTAAAATATTTGATGTTGATAGGAATGAAATATCATGATTTTCACATCATGATGCAACAACTCTTACCAGTTTCATTGTGTTTTATATTACCTATCTATTTCATAATGAATATCATGAAGTTGCATTATTTTTTCAATTCAATTTGTATCAAAGTGATTGATTTTAATTCGGTGAAAAATTATAGAACGATGTGGTTTTTATACTTTTTCAACTGGAAATATATTCCCTATTTCAATTTTTGATTTCACAGTATATCTAATGGTTCATTTGGTTCAAGAAATAAATCATTGCAGACCTTTATATCTATGTTGGATATATCCTTTTTAAATATATATGAAGATATTTAAGGTTTATGTTAAGAATCCATATATAATTGAAGCCTCCATTATTGAGAAATATATTTATGGGATTGTTGCAGAGTTTTTTACAAGATTTTTTTATAGTGAAGCACATCAATTTGCGTACAACTCACCATGAATGAGTCAATTATAGGGGAAAGGGGATTTGTGGTTTGAAAGTAAAATACTTGATAAATGAATATATAAAGAAGGTATATTTATAAATATTGAATAATATAAACGATTCTATACCACATATAACATTACATATTAATGTGTTAAAATAATGTTATCCAAAGAATAATGATATGAGGATTTTGAATGAGTATAAGTAAACTTTTTTTCCATGGTTTAAAGAGGCTGTTCATTGTAAATCAGATTAATCATAAACATTGAGATGGTTAGTGGGTGATTTAAGTTTAAATTTGATAACATGTTTAGGGTATGAACTTAATGTCTATATATTCCATACAAAAGATCAGGTTAATAGAATTGAATCTTAGAATAGTAGTTTATTTGTGTTAATATAAGCAATTCATTTTTCGAGTGCCAAAGAAAAAAAACCTAATATCCATGTAAAGTTCATATTATAGTCATTGAATAAATATGATAGGTATATTGCATTATATTTAAAGTTCTAGTGTTTAAATGAAAATAGGTTATTAGTAACAATAGTGTTAGAAATAATGAATTTGGTATGAAACTAGTTAATCCGAATAGATTGGAATACAAAGTTGATCCTTTTATCATGGAAACACATGATTTTTTTCTATGTTCTTGATCAATCCAATATGTAGTGGTCTATCATTTTATAAGGAAACAAACAATATGTTGGTGATGAGAAACTTAATGAAGATGCTAATTTATGTGAGACCTCTACTTCCATGGAAATATATATAGATAATATTGATGAGCACATCGTAGACATGGTTTTTTCCATATGGAATGATCATGAGGAAGGAATTTTGAAAACAATCCTTTAGTAATTTTCTAATATTGTAGGTAACATATATTGATTTCTTGTTTACATTTGTAAATTTCATAAAATGTTAGATATATTAGTTTTATTTTATTTATTAAAACACATATTATAATTAACAAGTTAAATTGTTTTTTTAAATTAGTTTAGTTTTTTTATTTAACATGTTTAACCTTACTTAAATTTTTTTTTATTTTATGTAAAAAAAATTAATTTTAATATAATATTTTAATGAAAAATAAAAAAATTATAAAATAGTATATTAAAAAAATAATCATTTTTGGTGTAAAAATGGTGCTATATGTTGGAGCCTTTTTACTATTCACATATCATTTTTAGATATGTTTTCATTTGTTTATGGCATTTAATATCTCATTAATGTTGATATAATTTTAGATAACTATTTTAACAAATATGAATAAAAATTTGTTAATTTTAGTTTGCTTTTTGTTGCATAATTTTTCAATTTTCATTTACCTTTATATGTAATTGTTAGATTTGTATATTTGTGTACTAATTTTTTTTTCAAACACCATTTTTGGATTTGTTTTCATTATTTTATATCATTTCATCTCTCATTAATGTTGAAATAATTTTAGTTAATTATTTTAACAAATATTAATACAAATGTGTTTAGTTTAATCTATGTTTTGTTTAATTATTTTTCATTTTAATTACTTTTATATGTAATAGTAGGATTTGTATATTTGTGTACTAATTTTTTTATTAATTTTATTTGTAGGATAATGGTAGATCAAATAATAAATCTACCGCATAATTCTAGGGAGGACCATACACATAATTCTAGGGAGGACCATACACATAATACTATTGAGGTGCCTCCTCCTCCTTTTGCACATGTGCTATCTACTTATATAAGGGAAAAAGAGTTTGAGGGTTGTTAAACATGGATGAACATGTTTACCAAAATTAGAAGTTTCATGCATCTGGGACCATAGGATAAAAGTTTATTTTGATGATAATGATATCCCCAAGGGTCTAAATAGAAAAAAATTAATACTTTAATTATAGTGGAATCTCAAGGAAAAGTAATTTTTTTAATTTCTAATTAGATAAGTATTGAAAAGATAACTATATCTCATTTATAGGAGAAAATTTTGGTAATATAGTTTACTGTTATTTTAATTATCATGATTTTTTTACTAATATAGGTTTTACCCTTTTTATTAGATGGAATATGATATACCTAATACTAGAGGAATTAGGAAGAAATTTTTAGATTTGGATGATAAGATATAGAAGAATTTTAAATCAACCATCACTATATAATTCATTTTTAGGTATAGAAAATATCAAAATCTCTGTGATAAATATCCATTTCTTGATGAAGATACATAGAAATAGTTTTTTGAAAGTAGACAATAAGAAGTGATTTTGGTAAGTGAAGTGTTAGTTTTTATAGATTTTTTTAAATTAATGACCACATTAATGATTTATTTATTATTAATTTTTAGAAAATAAAGAGATCACATTAGGAGATCCAATCAAAAAATTATTCCCTCATACTTTATCTCTTTGTGGGTATATGTTATTGGAAGAACAAATTATGGCTGAAAAATTTCAGAAACTGAGAGTTGAGTATTATGGATCTATAGAGGTTGACCCTCATTCCCCTTAGTTAGACATGAAAAATAGAAGAGGACCTAAAAGATAAAAAAGGTACAATATCTTATGGAAGAGTTAGAGGTTATAGCTGAGAGGATTATAAGAAGTTATTTAATTTATTTATGAAATTTATGTCAAATAAAATATTTATATATTATGATTCACTACTGAATTTTTCAAATATTCAATATAGGATTCCCTTGAGAAGTAGAGAACATAGGGGACCTTCATGGATGAGTCATATGGATATTTTAGCTATAATATTGGGAAATCCTAAACACACAAGTCATGTATGTGGATACCTGGTAGGTGTATTGGTAAAAAATGTGTTTGGTCATTTTGAAGCTTCTTGAAAGGAGAATTTATATAAAAAATAGAAACTTTGGGATCTAAAGTTAAAAATATGAGTGAGATGATAGAGGATATGATAAGAGATTTGGTAAAATCGATGTATGCAGACATTCAAATATAGTTTTAGGATACTGATACCACTCCCCAACCTCTGCCTACAGATACCACTCCATGTTCTCCTATAGATCCCACTCTTCTACATTCTTCTACTTATATAACCGCTAAGCCTCCTCCTATAAATCTCCCCATTTATTATGAGTTATATATTGAAGATCTCCAGCATTATACTGTTGCATATGTGATTATATATTAT
Source organism: Viscum album (assembly GCA_963277665.1). Taxonomy (NCBI): domain Eukaryota; kingdom Viridiplantae; phylum Streptophyta; class Magnoliopsida; order Santalales; family Viscaceae; genus Viscum; species Viscum album. The sequence goes on from OY728119.1 coordinate 782,079,030, forward strand.
ATTGGGGATACCATTCATAACCAATAGATAGAGATAAAAAATATTAGAATCACTGTATAGGATATTATAGATATATTAGTAAGAATACCATTTCTTATAAATGAGGTTAGTGCAGTAGGACAAAGTATCGACCATTTTTAGTTTGGTCATCTAGACTTGTTTGACAAATTACCATTGAGGTATGTATATATTTTAGCCTTTATTTCATATTGGTGTTTAAATTTTTATATTTTAAAGTTTATATATTTATATATTTTTTATAGGAATACTTAAAGGTAAAGTGATAATATATAGACAAAAAAAATACAGGATGTTATGACTTTATATACAACTTCACCCAGTCTCGATAGATTATCAATATATTCAAATTTGTTGTTGGATGTTTATGAAATTCCAATGGAATCCTAACTTCTTGGGAATGCAATGATTGTGATGATTTAAAAAAAAATATCATGGAGATTGTAACTGGAGATGAGTTAGAAATCAACACGATGCAAGTTTTTTCCTTGTATATAGATTATCATATATCTTTTAGTTATTTCAATTTATTGAAACATTGCACTTATGTTTGTTTTGTATTATATATCTATAAAAGATTTTTATATATCATGATACAACATCATTATATGTATTTATGGAATGAAAATTTATCTCACCTATATAGATGATGATGAATGATCCAGAAAGAACAATTTATATTGCTGAAAGACTTCAAAAGAATGAAATTATTCAGTGTTAGATGCTACCTTATCTTCAAGAGTATGAAACATATATATATCATAAAGTGTTATATCTCTTAATAGAATAACCAATCACATTATTAGTTTTTGTATATTAGTCTCTATAAAATTTTGGGTGTTTTTTTTCCAATAGAGAAGATGCTTTAATAGCTATGCTCTATCTATGGTGAAGTATGAGATAAATTTAAGAGTGTATTGAACACATAAGTTTGAATATTTTAATACTTTTTTATATTATAATTACATTTAAATTTATTTCATACATATTATTTTCAAACTGGGTATGATATTACTTTATAGAGATAATAATAATGTAGAGTGAAAAGATCAAATATGTAAAAGAAAAGGTAACTTTTCATTTATAATTACTACATTTTGGCTTGAAGTACTTAAGATGTTATTTTTAATTGAAAAAATATTTTCTAATATGTATTTCATAAACAAGAATGAGTAAAGAAATGTAGATACTATATTTTAAGAACCATGTTTGAAATAATTTTAACTGGGATAGTTACAATGTTCTAGAAGGTTAGATTTTGTTTTAAAAATTTCCTAAATTTTTCATTAATTTTAATTATAATACATGTTAAAGAATTTATCCTTAATTTGTATCTTTATTATGACCCTTGAACTTATAATGGATAATATGTAAGACACTTAAAAATTTAATGGATGAATTATTTCATAGGTATGATTGGGTTTTAGTTTATTTTCAAAATATATTGTAAAGTTTAATGTTTAAAATGTAAATGTTTATACTGCTTCTGCTACTATTTTTCTAGTTATGGTATGCTGTTGCACTGCTAGGGGATTGTGTTTATTGAATTTTATTAAAACAAATTAATTTTTCAGGATTTTTATTTTATAAACAACATCAATAATATAAAAATAAGATTTATCATGTCGGGTTTTATATAACCAATGTGAAAACCACATAAAAATTTAAAATTTTAATCTGATATTTCATGTTGGTTATAAAAAAACTAACATAAAAACATAAAAATAATATTTATCACATTATTTTTAATAAAAAAATGACATGATAAATGGTTTTCCATAAAATAATGTTGAAAAACATATCAAAATTTGAATTTTTAGTATGTTTTTCATGTTTTCTATTAAATAATTGATGTGCAAAACCATTTATGATGTTAGTTTTTTTATAAAATATGACATGATAAGTTGTTTTACACATCAGTTATTTGATATTTGAGGTGAAAACTCATCCCAAAAATATGTTTTTTAGTATGCTATTTAATGTTGGGTTTTACAAAAATCTATGTTAAAATGCATCTATAATATAGTTTATGATGTCTATTTTTAAAAATAGAATGTGATAAAGTATTCATAACATTGGTTTCCTCAAATAAATAACATTATAAATACTTTATAACATTTTTTTATTAATTTATGTGATAAACAACCTAATTATTTTTATTTATAATGTTGGTTATTATTAACCTATTTGAAAAAAATATTTACAATATAATGCGTAATAACATCGTAGGGTAATCGATGTTAAAAAAATCAAAGTGAAAACCATTTTTTCACTAGTTATGTTTTATGTTTTATAGGTAAATCAAGAAAAGAATATAGTGGCTAAGCACTCTATAAAAATAAATATGAAAAAATGGAAGAAGTTAAAGGTGTAATTTTCAACATGTAATAGTTGTGGAATGAAAAACAGTGGAACATTCTTGAAGGGAATGAGAGTTTTCTTTAAGTGTGGAGAGAAATTTCTTAAGATTCATGATTGAAAGGGAAATAAGGAATCCTCCAATGTATAATGATTCAATTTTAAGGATACAAGGAACTATTCAAATGAATTCCCTAATAGTCAATAAAATTTACATAAAAAAAGGCTAAGAGGGAAAGGCTAGTCTTATAAAATCACTACAGCTGAGGTTGAAGTCCCAAATGACATGATAAAAGGTAATTTAATCATAAACTCAAAGTTAACAAATTCTTTATTTGATTCTATATATACACACACAGTCTTTTATATATTTCATGTCCATTGAGAGAATTAAATCATTCCATGACACTTTGAGTAAAGGGTTGTCAATCATGACACCTAATGTGAATCTTATTTCAATAAGGATATATAAAGCCATCTTTATTTAGATGCATAGATGTTCCATACTTGTATATTTGATTGGAGTACATATGATTGAATTTGATATAATCTTTGGTATGGATTGGATTTCAAAGTATAATGTAAGAACCTATTTCATGAAAGGGGGATATTATTATTTATAAAGGGTGTATAGAATCTATTTTTTTAAGGGATAAACTTCATTATATAAATATTTTATGGATTTATCTCTTATAGATCACCTTAAATAAATTCTAGGAGAAGAAAAAGAGAAAAATCTATCTTTGGATGGGGAATATTTCCTAGGTAAATAGGACATGCATGTTGTAAAGAATACATTGATGTATTTCCTTAAGACTTATCAATACATCCAACTGAGCATGGAGTTGAGTATTATATTGAAACCATCCCCAATGAAGTACCAGTATCCAAGAATCCCTATAAAATAAAACCAATGGAATTAGTAGAGTTAAAGAAACAATTGTAATAGTTTTTTGATAAGGGATTTATATAATCTAGTGTTTCACCTTGGGGAGAACTTTTACTATTTGTGAAAAAGAAGGATGAGTATATGAGGTTTTGAATTGATTAAAAGTATATCGATACCATTACTATAAAGAATAAGTTTCATTTTATACATATTGATGACTTATTTTATTATATTTAATGAGCTCAATATTTTTCAAAGATTTATCTTTTCTATGGTTGTCATAAATTAAGGGTGGAGAATAATGATATACTAAAGACAACATTTAATTCAAGGTATGAAAATTATGAGTTTATGGTAATGGAATTTGGATTTACTAATGTACATTCTGTTTTATGGATCTGATGAATATAATATTCAAGAATTATCTTGATATTTTTATGGTGGTATTCATTGATTATATCTTGATATAATCTAAAATCCATGAAGAATATGGGAATTAATTTTTAACAATTCTTGAGAATCTTATATAAAATGAATTACATAGGAAATTCAATAATTGTGAATTTTGGATCCAAGAAATTTCATTTATTGGGAATTGTTTCTCTAAGGATGGAATATTTTTTGATCCTTCAATGATAAAGGTAGTAAAATAATGGAATATAACGATGAATATAACCAATATATGTCTTTTCCTTAGTTTAAAAGGTTAATATTAGTGGTTTTCTAAAAAAATTTCCTGATTGGATAACACTTCAACCAATTTGAAACATAAAGGGGTTAAATTCACAGGGTCAAGGGAACACAAATAAATTTTTGAAGTGATAAAGAGTATATTAGTTAATGAACTGATATTGAATTTACCACCAATAAAGGAAGTGTTTTTAATATATAGTGATGCATCAAAGAAGGGACTGGGTTGTGTACTTATATAGAATGATAGAGTGGTTTCTCATGCATTAAATCAATTAATGATATATAAATATAACTATCAAAATCATGATCTTGAGTTGGAAGCTATAATATTTTCCTTTAAGATATGGAGGAACTATGTCTATGGTGAATGATGTGACATATATACTCAGTATATAAGTTTGAATTACATATTCTATTAGAAATAGACCAACATATGGTAAAGAAGATGGTTAGAACTGCTTAAGGACTATGATTTATCTTACACTACCACCCTAAGAAGGAAAATAAGGTGGTTGATGCATTGATTAGGAGGGACCATAGAGCACGAACTATGATGTGAATTAAAAAGATGATATATTTAGGGATTTAGTAAAGTTGTATATAGTGATTGTTAGGTAATGGGAAACATCATTATTTTTCTAATCAATTGCAAAAACATCTTTACTATAAAATATAGATAAGTCCCAGAAAGATAATAAGGATTTACAAGGGAAGATTAAAGAATTGAATAATGGGAAATTTTCATACTACATCTATAAAGATGGAATGTTGAAGTTTTGGAAGAGGTTATATCTTTCATCCATACCAAAGTTAAAAAGGGAGCTATCAGATGAAGAAAATAGCTCAAATTTCTCTATACACCCTGGTAGTACAAATATGTACATGGATTTAAGAGAAAATTTCTTGTAGGATGATATGAAGTGATAAATTGTGGAATATGTGTCCAAATTCTTGGTGTTCCAGTAGTTAAAAGGATAAAATAAAACATCTTAAGGGAATCATGCAACCTCTACCTATACCAATATGAAAGTGGAAAATGTTATAATTGAATTTTCCACTAAAATTTTAAAGAATAATAGGAATAATGATGCAATATGGGTCATTATAGATCAATTTAACAAGTATACACATTTCCTATATACAAGGGAAGATATACCCCTAATCACCTTGATTGGATCTATATTAATGATGTCTTGAGACATCATGATGTGACTTTATCAATTGTATCTGATTGTGGCCCTTAGTTCACATTGATATTTTTGAGGAGTCTTCAGGAGGCTCTCAATACTAAGATAAATTTGAGCACCACCTATAATCATAAAATTAATGGGAAGTAAGAAATGCCTATTTTGACATTATAAGAAATACTGTGATCTTTTTCACTTGATATTAAAGGTATGTGGGATCAGTATCTACCTCTGATAGAATTTTCATACAATAATAGATTTCATTCAACCATCCATATGGAACCATATGAAGCATTATAGAATAGGATATTTAGTGATCCAAATTATTGGGAATAAGTTATGGAAATAAATTTAATAGGATTAGAACTTATTGAATTGACAAGTATGAAATTATAGGCTATTCAAAATCATATAATGGTATCTAAAAGTAGGAAAAAGATCTATGGTGATTACCAAAGGAAAGATATAGAATCTATAGTGGGTATCATGTTTTATTAAAGTAATATACATGGAAAAGAGTTATAAATTTTAGTAAAAAGGGTAATTTAATCCCTACGTACATTGTACCTTTTGAAATTTTAGATATAATTGGAGTTTCAGATTACCGATTAGCTATGCCACCCAACCTCTCTAAAGTACACGATGTCTTCCATGTTACTTTACTGAGGGAATACATGATGTATCCTACACTTTTACTCACCTATTATGGGATAGGGATGGAACCTAACTTATCTTATAATAAATACCCTACCCAAATTGTTGACATTATAGATTAAGTTTTACAGAATCAAAAAACTCATCTTGTGAATGTTCTCTAGATAAGTCACAAACTAGAAGAGGACACATGGGAGAATGAAAAAAAGTTGAGGAAGGATTAACCACATTTTTTTAAGAACTAAAAATTATCAAAATTTATCGGATTAAATTATTTATGGGGGGGGGGATAATTTAATACCCATGATCATCCTATTGTCAGTAAATACTACATCCTTAAGTTATTTCCCAATGCACATCCTATTATTTTATCATTATAATAGAAATAGTAAATGGTTATATTTATATGTAAAATTTAAAAATTTCATAATTTTTATTTTATAAAATGAATATAATTTTTGAGTTTAGAATCTTAGGATGATTTTTTTGGGTTTTTCAGAAATAATTGGATTTTAGGTGAATAATGAAAAATACTGACTTCTTTTTACAAAACTATAATTCATTTTCTTTAAATAAAGTAATTTTAAATCCCCATTATATATTTTTTAGTTTTAAAGTAAATTTATTTCCATTTTATTAACCATAATAAAATTAATTCCATATGGATTAGTAATATATTTGATTTTGGTATAAGTTCATTTTTATGCTTAAAAACACATTTTTCTAATTTTTTTAGTTGCAGTTTTCTCACATAAATTAAAATTAATTTTTTATAATTATAAAAATTGAATCTTGAAAAATTTATTTCATTTTTGGAATTAGGTGGTTCAAATTTATTAATGTGTTCAATCTCATTTTTTATTAGTATGAATAGTAACTTTGGTAAAAATGTTGTCACTATGACAAAGGGATAAACAAGTTAATTAGGATTAGAACATTTTGATATGGTGAAATAATTTTATCTTAATTATTATTAGATAAGGTGATTTAAACTCTTATCAACTTACCTTTTAAATTTAATTATTTTAGTGCCACTTTATTATGAGTAATATTCTTATAATATTTAAAAGTGGAGAATAATTATATGCATGCCACTCCCCTCACTTATAAGAGGGAACCTATTCTCCTCACCCATTAATAAAATTTTAGCACTATATATCATCTAATACCTATCCAAATTCATTAGTAAATTCTTTCCCTATATCATAGAGGTCCTGGTCTCCCCAAAATACCAACCTAAGAAAGATTAAGGAGTAAGCCAAAGGAGGTTTTCTAAAGAAGTGGCATAACTCTTAACCGAGTTCTTTCATGTTTATTTATTCTTCCACCTCATTTAAACCTATCATAACCATGATGATATAATAACATCAATATATTAAATATTATTAAATATTATTATGTTTATGATACAACCCTTTTTCATATCCTTTTCGATCCTATGGGAAATGAAAACATTACTTGTGTGTATGAGTAGACTACTATAAGGCCCCCGCCTTAAACCTTACTTAATCTTGAGTTATCACAAGATTACACATTGAGGATCTTTTCAGGTTTAGAGTTTTATAGAATTAGAACAAAACTATTACATCTCAAAATATTACAAAGTAGTCACTTCTACTAAGTTTCCATAAATAAATAAAAAAATCTTAAAAGAAACATGTCTAGTTCCATGTTTTATATAGCATGAAATTCCCTTGATCCCATCCTTGACCTTATTCCACATTAAGTCCTGTGAAAAACATTTCAAAAAAAAAACTTGGGGTGAGCATAAAAAGCTCAGTAAGGGATACAGAAAGAATGAAAACTGTTAGTTTTTTTAAACATCAAATAAACAATATATACTCTATCAAAGTAATACCTTCACCTTCATGAAGTAGTAAAAACTCTTCACTTAATAAAGTATCGTTACTTACATTTTTGTAACCAAAGGATTACCATAAAATCCATAAAAAGAACAGATAACATATATAAAGGTAACTTGGGACATAAACATACTTAAGTGGAATAACCATACGGTCGACTTCCACACATATCACTTAATGGAATAGCCATACGGCCAATTTCCATATATACTTAATGGAATAGCCATACAGCCGACTTCCATACCCAATGCATTGGAGGTTATAACGTAACCACCCGTCCTGGTATTCACGGCACCACCCGTCATATGGTTTATAACATAACCACCCGTTAAAATGTCCAAGTACCAATATAAAATCATAAAACATAAAACCAATATAAAGGAATGATAACATTTCCACATTTCAATCACAATATATCATAAATATATTGACATAATAGAATCCTTTTTCAAAACCATTTTCAATACCAAAATACATAAAAGAGTATATGGTATTTATTTTATTCTAAAAACATTACGGCTTGTTGAGGAAGACAAAGACCAAATAATACTCGCGGCGGCGGAAAAGGTCGTCGTCACCGCGTACGTTAAAAAAAACATTCCTTTTTGTCGTTTAGTAAAACGCTTCGTAGAAAAAGATTCCTTTTGTATAAAAGTAAAAGTCAAAGGATTTTATACACTGTATAAAAGAAAGTTGTGTATAAAACGAAATATGCCTCAATGAAAGGAGATTGAGACGAAGTCCCTTACCTCGGGTCCGACTTGACTCGATCGTTCTTTAACGTCCTGAATAATAAACTTGAGTTAATTTATAATTGATTAAGAACCTTTTTAAAGTTTATTATTCCTTTTATATCACTTACTGCCATTTTATAAACATTATGTAACCATTTAAGTTAATAATGTTTGTTTTGTCAATATTTGGTTCTTAAGTCGAAAGTGGACTTCTTACAATTACATGTTGTTCGTGTGGTCAAAGGTTCTTTATATCCAGAATGAAATTACCGATTTGGATATAATATGTATCATATATATCCAGCATATACATGTATTTATAATATTACATAATCATTTATAGGTAAGAAATTAAATGCACCGGTCATGGAGACGGTAAGCCGTACGTATGCATGAACGCTACTTTCATTTCTTTGTCATATTAATGGAATTAAAACTAAATGAGAGGTATGTATATTTTAATTCCAGAATTATATTCATCATTTAGATATATCATTAATTATATATATACATTATATACATGTAATTTTAATAGTACATTACATTTGGGGATAAGAAATGAAATGCACCGTTCATGGAGACGGTAAGCCGTACGTACGCATGAACGCTACTTTCATTTCTATCTCATACTTTAATGGAAAGAAATAATAATGATATAGAGGTATATTATAATTCCAGTATAACATCATATATAATAACTTTAAATCCATCATTTACACGTCCCACATATGGCATTAACGGATCACAGCACTTTTAGGGGGCGGTAGTCCGCACTTCCTTAAATGAAGATATCGTGTTTACCCATAATGGAAACCATAAAGGTATGACAAAAATGAAAAATACAGAAGCTTAAAGAAAACATAAACATATTATATATCATATATAAAAATAGTGACATCATAATGGCCACCCTTGAAGGTGTTAAATGAGTATTGAACAATCATCGTTTCGGGAGGCAGAATTTCGCCATCCACGGAAACCGTATGTTCTTTAACCATTTGATGTAGTTGTGTGAGAGTGTAGCTCAAATAAATCTTATAACAACATCATAGTATATTGAAGATACTGTTTTTGTTACAAAAGAGGTAAATAAAAAGAGTTTAGGGGGTTGGAGAAGCAAAATAAAACAAATGAACATGAGAGAATGAATTACCTTTAAAAGTGTAACTCCTTTTGATTTGAGCCTAAAGGCTTCCTTTGAAAGGATTATTCCCAAAGGGAATCCTCTATTATTAGGAGAGGGATGTGGAGAGAGTAATTGGGCAGGGGTTGGCCGAGCCAAAGTCTTGAGGAGTGTGTGAAATGAGGTAGAGGTGGGGGCCTTTTATAATAGGAGAGGAGGGGCACTTTTGGAAAGTAAAGAAATATTACTTTATTTGAAAATGTGTTTCGGTTTTAAAAGGTCCCACATTGATATAATTCTTGGATAAGGTGATAAGGGTTAGAAATACACTCATCCAATTGGTTTTGGACATGTGTAGGTTTTAGATTTTTCATTATCTTTCCATTTTATTTAAATCGTCAAATAATGATGTCATCGCTGCATCATTATTATGTCATATATAATTTAATTTATTTAATGTCTAAAAATTATAAAAAAATACTATGATGTAGGAATTCTTTTTATATTTCCAATTACTATTTATAATCAAAATTTGGACTTGTATAACCCCACTCAAAAATTATTTTAGTAAAACAATTTATGTTAGTGTCATTTTCACTTTAACATTAAATAAAAATATATTAATGTCATTTTCCAACTAAAGTGGCTCCATGTGGTCCCCAAGTTGGCCCATGGCTTGTATTGATCGGCCATGACTCACCCAATAGGTTTAGGACAAGTGTCATGGTGTTTTCACATTCTTATAATATCATTTTTACCTTAAACTACACTAATTACCTCTAATCACGATTAAAAACTTAATAAGTTACTATTCACCAAAAAATTATTTTAATCTCATTGAACCGCATTTTACTTCTTAATGAAAACCATGTATGTCGGATTTTCAAAATTCAATACACATTAGTGGTAAACTTTCATTTAACTGAAAAATCAGTTTGCTTGATTACCACTTAGTGGTTTCACTATTCATCAAAAATTGAAGTTTTTCAGAAAATTACCAAAAATTCACCCTAAGCTATATTTGATATTCCGAATTCAAAAATGAAGTCTATTTTACAAAATTCAAATCATATAAGTCACATTAATTAATTTAATAATTAATTCCCGCTGTCAGAGCAAATAGCGTGTTTTTATGAAATAATAAGTATCAAAAGATTGACACTAGTTTAAGTCCGATTTCAAAGTGAAATTGATTACAATGACCACCATTGGATTAACTGGTAAAAATATTTTCTAATTTCACTTTAAAACCAATTAAAATAATAATCTAATCATATAAATAATTTAGATTAAAAAGAGGTTTTGAATTAAAATACAACATTTTACACTATTCATAAAAAAATGAACTTTATCAGAAAGGTACCAAAAATTTACACAAAGTAAATTTTGATGTCCCGATTCTAAAGAAGAGTTATATTTGGTCCAATAGAATTTATAAGATCGATCAAAACTATATTTAATGACGGTTCTCTATCAAAAGGTGATAAGTGGACCTTCCGTGAAAATTAGGGTATAAATGCCTAAAATTGAACTCTTTCCGTATTTTAAGCCTTTATCTTTTATTGGGTAAATGTAAAAAAATTTAAAAACATATATAATCATATTTTTTTTATTTCTATCCATTCCCGCCAGTACAACGGCTACTTGTTAACTAACATTTAAAATAATATTATTTTATTACTTGTGTGCAACGTAAGTTTTCAAAGAAACTCATTGTTGCGTACCGAGTACGCTATCGAACGTAGAAACCCCTTTTAATTAAAATTAATATTTAATTCATAAATATTAATAAATATGAAAATTCTTTATTCTTTATTTACCTGGGATGTTACATCCTTCCCCCCTTTTGGGAATTTCATCCTCGGATTTTTATTCACTTATCAAAATAAGTGGGGGTATTTATCTCTCATAGCATTTTCAGATTCCCACGTTGCCTCTTCAATCACATGGTTTTTCCACAAAACCTTTACCTGATGAATCACCTTATTCCGTAACACTTGCTCCCTGTGGTCAAGAATCCGGACCGGTTGTTACTCATAATATAGGTTCTCTTCCAGCTAAACTACCTCTGGACTCAAAACATGAGATGGATCTGGCATATACTTTCTCAACATCGAAACGTGAAAAACATTGTGTACCTGAGATAAACTCGGAGGTAAAGCCACTCGGTATGCAACTGATCCAACTCTTTCCAGAATTTCGTATGGTCCAACCAACCATGGACTCAACTTTCCTTTCTTACCAAATCTCATCACACTTTTCCAAGGAGAAACCTTGAGAAAAGCATGATCGCCTACCTCAAAAGATAGATCCTTCCTCCGGTTATCCGCATAACTCTTCTGCCTGCTCTGAGCTGTTCTCATGTGTTTCTGAATCAGCTGAACTTTTTCTGCCATCTCTTCTACTAATTCTGGTCCCATCAACTTTCTTTCACCCACTTCATCCCAGAAAGCTGGAGTTCGACACCGCTTCCCATATAATTCCTGAAATGGTGCCATCTGTATACTGGAATGGAAACTGTTATTATATGAAAATTCAACCAAAGAAAGATGTTGGTCCCAACTTCCCTAATAATCCATCGAACAAGCTCGTAGCATATCCTACAACGTCTGAATTGTTCGTTCTGACTGCCCATATGATTGAGGATGAAAAGATGTACTAAAATTTAATTCAGTACCCAACAACTTCTGAAGGCCTTTCCAAAAGTTAGAAGTAAACCTGGGATCACGATCCGATACAATGGAGAGAGGAACTCCATGTAACCTGACTATCTCTTTAAGATACAAACGGGAAAGTTGATCAAGATAGAAAGTATCTCGTATAGAAAAGAAATGAGCAGATTTGGTCAAGCGATCAACAATAACCCAGATTTCATTATTACCTCGAGGTGTCTTCAGTAATCCAACAACAAAGTCCATGGATATATTCTCCCATTTCCACTCTGGCACTGTTAAAGGCTGAAGCATCCCTTTCGGTAACTGCTGCTCTGCTTTAACCTGTTGACATGTCAAACACTTCACAGTAAAATCAACAATGTCTCTTTTCATTCCATCCCACCAGTAATACTCGCGCAGATCTCTATATATCTTAGTACTGCCAGGATGAACTGAAAACGGGAAACTATGAGACTCACATAACAACTCATTCTTCAACTATGAATCACAAGGCACACATAACCTCTTCCCAAACTTCAAAACACAAACACAAACTTATCCAAGAACTCATGGAAAATTTTATTCATAAGGTCCATGAATACAGCAGGTGCATTGGTTAACCCAAAAGGCATAACTACAAATTCATAATGGCCATATCTAGTACGGAACGCAGTCTTCGGAACGTCTGCTTCTTTTACTTTCAACTGATGGTACCCCGACCTCAAGTCAATCTTTGAAAAAAAACTGAGCTCCCTGGAGCTGATACCACTTCATTCGATGGCCCAACATCTGCTGAAGTTGTTGCAAAGGATTTCACCAACCCTTTCTGCTTGTAGTCTGGCTGCATTCCCCCAGTTGAGTTCTTCGTTGGACACTCGTTTGCATAATGACCCATTTCATTACACTTAAAACATCTTACCGTTGGCTTTTCATTTCCTGCTTGATCATCTTCCTTACAGTTACGAGCAATATGACCAGACTTACCACACCGAAAGCACTTACCATACTTGGATAAACATTCTCCAGGATGCATTTTACCACACTTCTCACAGGATGGATATTTGGTTTTCTTACCTCCTTACTTCTTTGATGAATTCTTCCCCTTTGCCTGCCAACTAGATCTCTTATTCTGTTGTTTGTCATAGAACACCTGATCATCGGCAATCTCCATTTCCACCTTCTCCGTACATCGAACAATTTTTTCATAACTTTTTAACTCACGAGAAGCTAAAGCCCTTTGATACTTTGGCTTTAACCCTGAGTAAAAACGGTTTATTTTACTATCAAGATCTCGTATGAAGTTTGGAGCATACCTTGCCAATCGAGTGAACTTTTCTTCATAAGTAGCCACTGAATCATCCTCCTGCCTCAATTCTAGGAACTATTTTTCCATCCTAAGACGAACCACCTTAGGAAAATATTTCTCAAGAAACATACCTTTGAATTCTTCCCAGTGAAGATCCTCAATCTCATCACTATCCCTTATATTTTTCACCATCGACCACCACTGATCAGCTTCACCTTCAAAACGGTAAATAGCAAGACTAACCTTTTGATGTTCTGAACACCCCATGACATCAAAAATCTTCTCCAGTGCTTTAATCCACCCTTCAGCTTGCACAGGGTCAGATGATCCTCTGAATGATGGGGGATGTTGCCTCATGAAATGTTCCACCACTGACATGTTCCTCTGCGGTTGATCTGGATGATCTCATGCATGGATACCGCCACCATTTATAGCCTGAGTCAACTATGCCATCACTGCAACAAACTGTTCAGTTCCGATTCCGACCATCTCAGGTTGCTGATTTGGAAGGTTGTCTTCCTCCTGATGTCGTCCCAATATAGCTGCTTTGTTTCCTCTGTGGAAAACCATTCTGAACACAGAAATATCTTAGGCGAAGCAACATGGTAATCCGTAAATGCTATATCATTTCAATCATATTATAATTTAACACTTTTCTAACTCCTAAAGTTGTCTAAACCGACCTCTGATACCAAATATAAGGCCCCCACCTTAAACCTTACTTAATCTTGAGTTATCACAAGATTACACGTTGAGGATCTTTTCAGGTTTAGAGTTTTAGAGAATTAGAACAAAACTATTACATCTCAAAAGATTACAAAGTAGTCACTTCTACTAAGTTTCCATAAATAAATAAAAAACTCTTAAAAGAAACATGTCTAGTTCCATGTTTTATATAGCATGAAATTCCCTTGATCCCATCCTTGAACTTATTCCACATTAAGTCCTGTGAAAAACATTTCAAAAAAAAACTTGGGGTGAGCATAAAAAGCCCAGTAAGGGATACAGAAAGAATGAAAACTGTTAGTTTTTTTAAACATCAAATAAACCATATATACTCTATCAAAGTAATACCTTCACCTTCATGAAGTAGTAAAAACTCTTCACTGAATAAAGTATCATTACTTACCTTTTTGTAACCAAAGGATTACCATAAAATCCATAAAAAGAACAGATAACATAAATAAAGGTAACTTGGGACATAAACATACTTAAGTGGAATAACCATACGGTCGACTTCCACACATATCACTTAATGGAATAGCCATACGGCCAATTTCTATATATACTTAATGGAATAGCCATACGGCCGACTTCCATACCCAATGCATTGGAGGTTATAACGTAACCACCCGTCCTGGTATTCACGGCACCACCCGTCATATGGTTTATAACATAACCACCCGTTAAAATGTCCAAGTACCAATATAAAATCATAAAACATAAAACCAATATAAAGGAATGATAACATTTCCACATTTCAATCACAATATATCATAAATATATTGACATAATAGAATCCTTTTTAAAAACCATTTTCAATACCAAAATACATAAAAGAGTATATGGTATTTATTTTATTCTAAAAACATTACGGCTTGTTGAGGAAGCCAAAGACCAAATAATACTCGCGGCGGCGGAAAAGGTCGTTGTCACCGCGTACGTTAAAAAAAAACATTCCTTTTTGTCGTTTAGTAAAACGATTCATAGAAAAAGATTCCTTTTGTATAAAAGTAAAAGTCAAAGGAGTTTATACACCGTATAAAAGAAAGTTGTGTATAAAACGAAATATGCCTCAATGAAAGGAGATTGAGACGAAGTCCCTTACCTCGGGTCCGACTTGACTCGATCGTTATTTAACGTCCTGAATAATAAACTTGAGTTAATTTATAATTGATTAAGAACCTTTTTAAAGTTTATTATTCCTTTTATATCACTTACTGCCATGTTATAAACATTATGTAACCATTTAAGTTAATAATGTTTGTTTTGTCAATATTTGGTTCTTAAGTCGAAAGTGGACTTCTTACAATTACATGTTGTTCGTGTGGTCAAAGGTTCTTTATATCCAGAATGAAATTACCGATTTGGATATAATATGTATCATATATATCCAGAATATACATGTATTTATAATATTACATAATCATTTATAGGTAAGAAATGAAATGCACCGTTCATGGAGACGGTAAGCCGTACGTACGCATGAACGCTACTTTCATTTCTTTGTCATATTAATGGAATTAAAACTAAATGAGAGGTATGTATATTTTAATTCCAGAATTATATTCATCATTTATATATATCATTAATTATATATATACATTATATACATGTAATTTTAATAGTACATTACATTTGGGGATAAGAAATGAAATGCACCGTTCATGGAGACGGTAAGCCGTACGTGCGCATGAACGCTACTTTCATTTCTATCTCATACTTTAATGGAAATAAATAATAATGATATAGAGGTATATTATAATTCCAGTATAACATCATATATAATAACTTTAAATCCATCCTTTACACATCCCACATATGGCATTAACGGATCACATCACTTTTAGGGGGCGGTAGTCCGCACTTCCTTAAATGAAGATATCATGTTTACCCATAATGGAAACCATAAAGGTATGCCACAAATGAAAAATACAGAAGCTTAAAGAAAACATAAACATATTATATATCATATATAAAAATAGTGACATCATAATGGCCACCCTTGAAGGTGTTAAATGAGTATTGAACAATCATCGTTTCGGGAGGCAGAATTTCGCCATCCACGGAAACCGTATGTTCTTTAACCATTTTATGTAGTTGTGTGAGAGTGTAGCTCAAATAAATCTTATAAAAACATCCTAGTATATTGAAGATACTGTTTTTGTTACAAAAGAGGTAAATAAAAAGAGTTTAGGGGGTTGGAGAAGCAAAATAAAACAAATGAACATGAGAGAATGAATTACCTTTAAAAGTGTAACTCCTTTTGATTTGAGCCTAAAGGATTCCTTTGAAAGGATTATGCCCAAAGGGAATCCTCTAGGATGAGGAGAGGGATGTGGAGAGAGTAATTGGGAAGGGGTTGGCCGAGCCAAATGCTTGAGGAGTGTGTGAAATGAGGTAGAGGTGGGGGCCTTTTATAAGAGGAGAGGAGGGGCACTTTTGGAAAGTAAAGAAATATTACTTTATTTGAAAATGTGTTTCGATTTTAAAAGGTCCCACATTGATATAATTCGTGGATAAGGTGATAAGGGTTCTAAATACACTCATCCAATTGGTTTTGGACATGTGTAGGTTTTATATTTTTCATTATCTTTCCATTTTATTTAAATCGTCAAATAATGATGTCATCGCTGCATCATTATTATGTCATATATAATTTAATTTATTTAATGTCTAAAAATTATAAAAAAAATACTATGATGTAGGAAATCTTTTTATATTTCCAATGACTATTTATAATCAAAATTTGGACTTGTATAACCCCACTCAAAAATTATTTTAGTAAAACAATTTATGTTAGTGTCATTTTCACTTTAACATTAAATAAAAATATATTAATGTCATTTTCCAACTAAAGTGGCTCCATGGGGTCCCCAAGTTGGCCCATGGCTTGTCTTGGTCGGCCATGACTCACCCAATAGGTGTAGGACAAGTTTAATGGTGTTTTCACATTCTTATAATACCATTTTTACCTTAAACTACACTAATTACCTCTAATCGCGATTAAAAACTTAATAAGTTACTATTCACCAAAAAATTATTTTAATCTCATTGAACCACATTTTACTTCTTAATGACAACCATGTATGTCGGATTTTTAAAATTCAATACACATTAGTGGTAAACTTTCATTTAACTGAAAAATCAGTTTGCTTGATTACCACTTAGTGGTTTCACTATTCATCAAAAATTGAAGTTTTTCAGAAAATTACCAAAAATTCACCCTAAGCTATATTTGATATTCCAAATTCAAAAATGAAGTCTATTTTACAAAATTCAAATCATATAAGTCACATTAATGAATTTAATAATTAATTCCCGCTGTCAGAGCAAATAGCGTGTTTTTATGAAACAATAAGTATCAAAAGATTGACACTAGTTTAAGTCCGATTTTAAAGTGAAATTGATTCCAATGACCACCATTGGATTAAATGGTAAAAATATTTTCTAATTTCACTTTAAAACCAATTAAAATAATAATCTAATCATATAAATAATTTAGATTAAAAGGTGGTTTTGAATTAAAATACAACATTTTACACTATTCATAAAAAAATGAACTTTATCAGAAATGTACCAAAAATTTACACAAAGTAAATTTTGATGTCCCGATTCTAAGGAAGAGTTATATTTGGTCCAATAGAATTTATAATATCGATCAAAACTATATTTAATGATGGTTCTCTGTCAAAAGGTGATAAGTGGACCTTCCGTGAAAATTAGGGTATAAATGCCTAAAATTGAACTCTTTCCGTATTTTAAGCCTTTATCTTTTATTGGGTAAATGTAAAAACATTTAAAAACATATATAATCATATTTTTGTTATTTCTATCCATTCCCACCAGTACAACGGCTACTTGTTATCTAACATTTAAAATAATATTATTTTATTACTTGTGTGCAACGTAAGTTTTCAAAGAAACTCATTGTTGCGTACCGAGTACGCTATCGAACGTAGAAACCCATTTTAATTAAAATTAATATTTAATTCGTAAATATTAATAAATATGAAAATTCTTTATTCTTTATTTACCTGGGATGTTACAACTACCACCTCCACGAAGTCATGTATTTCATTTTCATCAACAACCCACATGATTGATTATAAATATGAAATTAATTAATATATAATATGTTTATTAAATTATTATGATTCTGGAAATATAATATATTATCTACCATCTTACCATTCTTTCCATTGAAAAATGATAATCTCGATCATGCGTACGTGTGGACTACCACCTCAATGAAGCGATGTAATTCATTTTTCATTTACGCCCTACATGGATAGTCATAGTAGAAATTTAATGAATAAAAATGATATTAAAAATATTATTATGATACTATAAAATTAAAACTTTATCGACTTTATTTCCTATTAATCCATTAAAAAAATGAAAATGTCTCTTATTCGTGCGTACTAACTATCTTTTCCATGAACCAATGTATTTAATTTTTTCATGAATATTTTTATTGGATGGTTATAAAAGTATATTTAATGAATAAAAATTATAATTATAACATGTTGAATATTTTGGTGATAATGAAACCATGTCCAAGGTGGAAGAACCATAATCATTGAACAAAAACATGTATGGAAAATAGAACGGTTAATAATAAAAAAATTATTTTAACAATAAATTATTAAAGAATGGATTAAAATAAATTATTAATGAATTTTATTTAGCTATATAAATCAAAATATGGTTATAATATAGATTTTTAGTAAGTATAAATTTATTATACATAATATTAGAGCCGCATGACCAAGAATAAGTCAAAGGTAAGGGTTTATTTTACAGTCACATTCTTATTCGAGATTATTTATATTTAAGTTTATATTGGGGGAATATATTATCTTTATAGAGACCCTACTTTTTCTTACATTAATATTACACAATTTTAAATAAAAATAACATAATTGTTATACATTTGAGGATCAAGATGTTTAGTATCTTAAGAAAATAAGGACCATACATAACTTATACAAAATAAAACATATATATTAATTTAAATCCTTATTCTTTATACTTATAAAAGATCACATTATCCTTAGTACATATAGTCACCTAAAGATACACATAAAAGAAATAGGGTGAGCTAAAATCACAGTAAGATGAGGAATAAATCACATGAATCAATATAACACGAGTGATCATAATAATCATCATTATCATATCATAAGCATAGGATAATTATCATAATCATGAGGGAAGCATTTGATAAAGGCATTGAATGTGGAAATGCATGAAAATGAAACATCATTTCATAGTGGTCAAATACCACACATAGTTTTGAACAAAATGACATCATGTTCATGCATAACATATGTTCATAATCATAACATCATCATTATGAAAAAATATAGCATCATATTCACACATAATACACATTATCTCATGAGATAACCAATGAATTAGAGGGATATATAATTCCAATCCCACCCATCACATCATAACATTCACATAATCACGCACGCCACATAGAACATATAAAAATTTTAGTCATAAAATAACCCATGTAAAGGGATGGGTTTTTTAAGGATTTTATCAAGAATAATTTTATGAATAAACCTGGGGTTTCCAAATGAAATAGGGAAAACATATTTGGAATAAAAATCATTATTATTGAGTAAAAAATAAACAACTCAAGAGGAGTAAAAGTTGTGTTTTGAAAGAAAAATTATTTTTTAAAATCATTGTATTTGGTTTATAAATCAAGGTGTAAACATGTATATCCCCAAAAATAAAAGGTAAGAATATTGAAATGTTATTTAAGGAATATTAGAGGAATATCTATATGAAAAATGATGTAAAATAGGGGTAACCCAAAGAAAATGAGTTGTGTTTGAGAATCCACTTACCTTAAATCCCACTTTATTTCATTTCTTGTGCCTCATAAATAATAAACATAGATTTATTAAAAAATTTATCAAGAAGTTAATTATTTTTATTTTTAAAAATATTTATCAATTATAATCATTTCATTATATTTCTTAATTTCCTTGGTTACAATTCACTCATTTTGATATCATGTTTTCCTTAAAAATTTCTTGTTTTTCTTTGATTTCAATATTTTGTTCAAATTAATTTATACGTAAGTATAATTAATTAAATTATATTAAAATAAATATATTTATAACTTTATATATTATAAATAATTTATTATAACTATTCATTGGTTTTGTGATAAGAAAATGATTGGTAATGTCCTTGTTGGTGATTATCATCCCGTTGATGGGATATTGTCAAAATAGAAGGAAAGAGAAGTTTGAAATTTATATATCTCATAATTATGATAATTATAGTAGGTTAACATCATTAATATAACATTAAAATACTAACTAATTAATTTTTTGAGATTTTTTTTTGAAATAAATTAGGGAAACTTACTCTTTCCTTAGTGTAGGTTCTCTTGTACAACACTAAAACTCCTTTGATATTTGGAGTTGGATTACTAAATAGCATCCATAAGTATTTTAAGGGGATTGATAGGGAGGATTTGGGAAAAAATTTGGATTTTGAACGTGATGTAGGAGTGGTTTTCCAAGGGGAGGGAGATGAGAAACTTATTGCAACGCCCTGACCCCAGAAGGCCAGATCCAGTGCATTATTTTAATACATTGGCATGATTACAAGGAATCCTATCCTGAAGTAATGATCAGTTTAGATGTATTGGAAAATATATTACATAAATAAAATTTTCATTATAATTTAAAACATAATATTCAACATAGATAATTATTTGGGAATTCCATTATTCTCCCAGCTTAACCCTGCATATCAATTATAATACAGATCTTGGCATCCTGTAAAAATAAAACATAAGAAAGGGGTGAGCTCAGATGCTTAGTATGGGTAAGCGTACAACAAAATATATTATGAATAAAAAATAATAAACCTTAAGGCAATATGTATAAATAAAACACAAGACATCTAAACATAATCTTGATTATAACATAGAAAGAATAAATAATTACATATAAAATAAGCATAACCATGGATATTGTACTAGTCGAATAATCACATGGAATATCAATAACTAATATCATAATGAGGTAATGTATTATTCCAGACATCAAAATCATACTGTTAAGGCCTCGTGCCAAACCATACATAAATGGGTAAAAACTAAACTAGTTTGTCTCATGAGACTTATCGATGCATCGAGGGGTTATAGAATGCCCCACCCATCACTAACTAATTCCAATTCATTCCTTATATGAAAAGGGTGAATCATAACTAACATAAAAATTCATATTAAAACTTGCATATGAAATGTTAATACATTAGCCATAAACCATGAATGATATCTAAATAGAACATCCAAAATCAAACATATCATATACCCTTAAATTCAATATGGTAGATTGTATTATAATAAATCAACTTCAAATGAGCATAAAATCCAATAAAGGATCTCTGCATAGATGAAAATAAACTACTAAAACAATTAAAAATTTCTTGAAAAAATACCCATTTTACTTTGAAATCATTTATTCAAAAGTCACACATTTATAAAAGAATAAATTTAAACAAAATATTTTTGAATCAAAGTATCCCATACCACTTTGAAAAATTTGAGAGAAATTCAAAAATCAACATTTTAAAATATTCATGTCCTTATAAATAAATCCATAAAACCCATTTTGTTGTAGGTACTGTTCGGTACTATAACAGATGAAACTATTCACCTTTGGGCTGCTGGTTTGGGCATGGATTCCTTAAGTCCTTTAGGACACCTAAGGCCATTGGTCCAATTTAGGCTTTTGGGCCACCTCAAGGCTTTAGGGCCACCTCAAAGGCCTTTGGGCCACCTTATTCAGATCATGAAATGTAGATGAAACTAGTCAGACCAAAGTAACTAGATCTAGATGAGGACTCGGAGCAGGAGGTTTCACCAGAAAAAAGATATTCAGATTTGGAATAATGAGAGCGTATGAAAATTGCCATCGAGACCAGGCCTATGCACCCATGCACAGGTATTTCTAGCCGAACACGCAATATAAAGGTGGGAAGCTGACTTCATAATCTAGATGATGGGGAGGGGAATTTCCAAGCATTATTATCTGGGATGAATTCCTCTAATACCTTCAGGTCATGTAATCCACTTAGTCTATGAGACTTGTAAGGATCTCCCCTCAGCCCTTAAAAAGGGGATTATCAAAAAACAAAATAAAAAGGTGGCCTTCAGGACATTATAGAAAAACATAGACATGAATGAGAAATATTTAGAAGAATAAATCTTAGAAACCTTTAAATTGATGTTTTAGTTAAATATTACCTTACATAAAACCTTAAAAATATTCCCTTTTAAAATATTTTTACGAAACATGGACATAGATGATAAATATTTCCCAGTAAATACTTACGTATAAACAATCTTGGATAATAATGAGATTGTGAAATTAACCCTTACCTCGTAATTTAATTTAGTTGAGGGTGTGTTAATATCCTATATAATGGTTAAATCATTTTTTTAAATTTATACTAGAACCATATCCATATTTATGATATCATATAAATTCATTTATGACTTTATATTACTTTTTTTATTAACAATTCCACGTTAAAGCAACATTTCGGGTAATAACCTCTTTGTTTATCATACGTGTTTCGACTTTTTTATTCTTGATATCATTACTTAGATCATGATTTAATTACTTAAAGAATTTAAAAAATGATTTATATATCATATATATTGAGTATATAAATATATATAGTATATATATATATGAAATGAAATACACCGTTCATGGAGATGATAGGCCGTACGTACACATGAACGCTGTTTCTGTTTTCCTATCATATTGAATAGAAGTAAGTTAATGATATATATATATATATATTAGTATATTATAATTATTATTTCATATATTTATAACATATTCATTATATATATTTTTACAATCATTCTTGTATGGTTAACGTGGAGAATGAATCTCATTACGTCATGGAGATGGTAGGTCGTACGTATGCACGAACGACGATATCATTCCCTTAATGATTAATTGATATGGAATTGGATGGAATATGAATTATAAAGAAACAATATCATGTCATATTTATTATTAACATCCTTTATATTCATCTTTATACCCATCAAAACAAATTATAGATGAAAAACATTTTACACCATAGCGTGGAGACGATAAGCCGTATATACGCACGCATGGTGATATTGTTTTTTATAGGATGGGTAAAAGGAGGAATATGGTTGTAAAATAATCATAAAAAATACCAGAATATATTATATTCTAAATTTATTACTTTAGTATGGAAAAAATTTAAGAAAATTAAGTATAAGAAGAAAAGAACTTTAAAATAGTTGGTAAAACAATTACCTCTTCTTCGAGTGTCTCCTTTTGAGTTGCACAAAAAACTCCTTAGGTTGATTTTCTGCCCAAAGTATGGAATCTAGGATGAAGTGAGGGAAGTTGGGAGGAGAAATGGGTAGGGTTTGTCTGAAATAAATGGATTTATAGGTGTGAATAAAAGAGAAGGAGAGACGCCCTTTTATAAGAGAGGGGAGGGGCACTTTAGGAAACTCCAAAACTATTAATTTAATATAAATTGATTTTGGATTTTAAATAGCCCAAAAGTGATTTATTTATAATATAATATGAGTATGAGTCTAAATAAAATAAAAAAAGTAATTTTAGACTTGTTTAGGTCACAAAATTAACCTTACCTTTGGATTTAACCCTTAGTTAAACAATTTAACTCTTACCGTGACTACTTGTCTTTTTAAACTACAGGGTAAATATAGTTACTATAAAATGAAAAACGAACCCCAATTGGATAATTTATGAAATATTTAACATTATAATAGTTTTTTACTGAATTATATATTTTTATTAATTTTATATCATTTAATACAATATTATTTATTTTAATGTATAATTTATGTTAATTTTGATACTATTAATTGTTTTCATTTTTAAAAACATCATAGAAACATGATAAATTTGAACCAATACTTTAAATATATATCTAACATGTCAAAGTTATATATAAAAGTTGTGTATGTCATTAATTATTTCAAATTATATTTATTTTAATATTTTTAATATCATTTATTTAATGTTTCCATTAATTAAACAATTACTACATCATTATTTTAAAATCCTTTAATTAACTTATTTATTCTAAAAAATTAAAAATAAAATATCATGATGAATATAAAATTATTATATTTCAAATTAATATTTATATTTGAACTTATATTATGTATAAACCTATATTAAAAATGAATTAGTTATTAAAATTATGAGTATGACATTTTAAACTTATCTTTAAATAAAATATAATAAATGTCTTATTCTTACCCAAGTGGCTTAAAAAGATAATAATTTAGGAATAAGGTTGATTTTGGTCGAAACCTACTTATACAATTAAATTAGGACAAGTGTTAGGGTAAATTTTATATATTATAATATTATTTTTACCCTTAATTACCCGATTTACCCTTAACCGTGGTAAATGAATAAAAATTTCTTAATGTTACTATACACCAAAAAATTAATTTGATCCTATTATACCAAAAAATTAACAATAATTATAACCATTTATATACATTTTTATAAATTCAATTCACAGAAACAAGAAAATTAAGTTTAATGCTAATCCCGTAGATGTGGTGAGAAGACGGGTAAAAGAGACATTCAAAAGTTCAATAAACTTTTATATCTAATTATGTTATAAAAATGTTTCCAATGAACTAAATTGTATTAATATATGTATTATTTATCTATTGTGACTTTATAATAATTTTAAATTAAAATAATTTTTAAATGAAAAAGTTGGGTTTTTAATAACAATGAAGTATTTTTCACTATTCATCAAAAATTGAAACGTTTCATAAAAATAACCAAAATTCACCATAAGCTAATTTTGATATTCTGAATTAAAAAATGAAGTCTATTTTGAATAATAAAATATATTAATTTCATAATGTGGTTAATGATATTCATAACCGTTTTTTTAAATGGATAGTTTTATAGATTATGGTGCGCTCGAATTTGGTGTTGCGTGCAATGTAAGCTATCGAAGATATTAAATTTAAAAAGAGACATAATTTAAAATATTGGGGTGTTACATTTATACTTGAAGAGATGGGTATTTTTAGAATAAAATATTAAATAAAATATTATATCAAAGATAAAACTTATAATAGTGAATTATTGAAAATATAAATCATAAATCAATATAATATAATGGTTTTAAGAATTTAAACCCCTTTATAATTATAATTTACTTATTTCATTAGAAAATAAAGTTTAAAAAAGGAAAAATTATTATTTTATGGGAATACTTTTGACTTTAGATTTTAGAAAATGATTTTTTAGGTTTTGAAATTGAATTTATTGTATTTCAATGACTTATTTATGAAATTAAATATATTTTGGCTGAACCTATAGTTCTATAAATGATTAAGTAATTATTACATACTGAATGATGTAATTTAAGATACACCATTTATGAGAAAAAAATGTATTTTTACTATTCACTTGAATATTGAATTATTTCAAAAAATTCCAAAAAAATCACCCATGGAAAACTTTGATGTGATGATTTAAAAAATGATATTCATATTATGAAAATAAATTTCTAACATAGGTAGTTTTATTTTTTAATATAAAAAATATCTTTTTTAGAAATAATTTATGATATTGTTTATTAAAAATATGCATATATATTCTTTGAGTTTTTGAATCATGATATATATTTTTTGGGTTTATAATATTTATATTTACCTCAATTAGTCATGATAAATATTATTTATATCATGATTTATTATTTTTAGGTTAAATTACTATTCCAATGGTCTGGTTACTATTTCCAATGGCTAGGTTAATATTCCCAATGGTCATGTTATTATTCCCCCAGTCATATTACTATTCCAATGATCACATTATATCCTATAAATACCACTTCATTCTTTCACTCAATATTAAAGTCACTTCCTTTCATGGTTCTAGTTTTTCATTTTAAATAATGTTGATTGGTTTACTAATATTTTGTTTTTTTTCTATAGTGTTTTTCATGAGAGGGATGATTCTAGTAGATTAGGGTGATCCATATTTTCCCATTATTTTTTTCTATTTTTTGTCCCCTTATAATAATTATAATTTTAATGGATTTATTCATTGACTAATGTAATGATTTTCATTAATGAAATAATGTGTTGTTCATTTCTCTATGTGTTGTATATGTATAATATTGTATAATATAATATAATGCACATTCATTTTAAGAAACAAATATAATTTATAAACCCATGGTTGTTACATTATTTCCCCCTTTATAAATATCATCCCCTATATTTCAAATCATATTATCAGTTGAGAATATGTGATGATAATTTTGTTTCATTGTTTTTTATAGTTCCCATGTAACCTCTTCGTACTTATGGTTCCTCCATGACACTTTGACAAGGAGAGTTTTCTTTTTGGGAAGAAATTTGTCTCTCTGGTTTGAGTTCTTCACTCTATACTCTTCATATGAGAGGTCATTCTCTAATTGTACCACCTACAGATTTAATACATATGAGGGATTAGTTATGTACTTACTAAAGAGAGATATGTGGAACACATCATGAAATTGAACCATATTTGTTGGAAGTGCAAGACGATAGGCCACTTCTCCCATGTGATCAAGGATCTCAAAGGGGATAATGTACCCAGGGTTATGCTTCCATTTATTTACAAACCACAGAACTCTATTCCATAGTGATATTCAATGGATTTTTTTTTATCCAACTTCAAAATCCAAGTCCCTTCAAAAGTTATCAACATAGATATTTTTATAACTCTAAGAAGCTATTATATATTGTTGGGTGATTTGAACCTTCTCTATCATCTATTTCACAAGACCGGGTCTAAGTATATTTTGTTCCCCAACTTCATCCCAACAAGTAGGAGTTCTACATCGTTTCCCATACAAATCTTCATATAGAGCCATATGAATACTTGAGTGGAAGATATTATTATATGATAACTCAACCAATGGTATATGTTGATCCAATCCTCCTTTAAATTCCATTGAGAAATTTTCCAGCATATCCTCGAGAGCTTGAATAGTTCTTTTAGATTGGACATTAGTTTGGGGGTGATATGCCATACTAAAATTCAATTTATTACTCAAATCATGTTGAATAATTATCTATAATATAGGTGTGAACACTGGATCATGATCAGAGATGATAAAACTTGGAACCCCATGCATCCTCACCACTTCATTTATATATATCTTGTTAAGTTATTCCAGTGAGAAATATTTATGAATGGCGATGAAGTGGACGATCTTGGAGATTCAATCCACTAAAAAACATATTGAATTATTTCCTTTGGATGGATTCAGGAGACTAGTGACAAAGTCCATAGTGACATTCTATCATTTCCACATGGGTATAAGCAATGGTTGCATCATACTTTTTTTACTTCTATCACTCTAATTTAACTTGTTGACATACAAAGAACCTTGAGATATAGTCAAAAATATACTTCTTCATATTGTCCCACCAGAAGTTATCTCAAAGATCATGGTACATCTTGGTACTTACATGATGGATAGAGAAAGGTGAGATATATGAATTATCCAATAAATCCTTTATCACAGGTGATGAAGGAACATGAAGCCTATTTCCAAACCGAATCACACCATTATTATCAATGTGGAACTCATGCAAATTCCCTTCCTTTATAACTTTAACCTTCTTTTGTAGCTCCAAATTATACCTTTTTACCTCCTTGATCTTCTCTTGGATAGATGGTTAAGAAATAATTTGGTAAAGTTAGGATTTATTCCATTCTGTTATTATTTCCTGATATATCCTTTGCATGTCCATGAAGGTAGGGTCTTTCTCAATCTGTATTATGGATAAAGCAGTGAGTTATTTTCTACTAAAATCATCATCTACCCTTTTCACCTTTCCTAGATAGAATTGAATAGATAAATCATAGTCCTTTATTAGCTCTAACTGTCTTCTTTGAACCATGTTGAGATCATTTCATGTGAATATATACTTTAGACACTTGTGATCAGTATATATGCCACAATTCTCACCATAAAGGTAGTTCCACAAAATCTTTAAGGAAAGGATTATAGTTTCTAACTATAGATCATGTTTTGGGTAGTTTTTCTCATATATCTTTAAATATTTCGAGGCATAGGATATAAATTTTTCATTTTTCATGAGTAAAAAACCCAATCCTTTCTTTGAAGTATCACCCTATATCGAAAAACCTTCTCCACTTAATGGTAGAGTGATTAACCTATTCTTGATATCCTTATAGATTTCATCACATTATTTTGGTTATATATGCTTTACCCATTTCCATGTTAACTTACTTATAAGTCTATAAAATCATGAAAAATTCCTCAAAAAATGTCAGTAGTACCTAACTAAGCCAAGAAAACTATGGATTTCCATGACATTAATGGGTCTGGTCCATTCTCCAATTTCCTTTGTCTTTGAAGGGTCCATATAAATTCCATCACTTGTGATCACATTCCCTAATAATGTGTCTTTATATATCCAAAATTCACACTTTATGAACTTATCATACATTTTCTCCTTCCTTAATACCATCGACACAGTCCTTATATTCTATTCATGTTCCTATTTTCTCTTGGAATAAATGATAATATCATCAATAAAAACTACCAAAATTTTTCAAGGTAGTCTCTAAAGACTATATTTATAAAATCCATGTTTATTTCAGGGGAATTAGTATGTCCAAATAGAATCAATATGAACTCATAGTGTCTATAGCTTGTATAGAAGGCTGTCTTCAAAATATATTATTTCTTCAACTTCATCTGATGATATCTAGAATGAAGATCCACTTTTGAGAAGTATTGTGCTCCTCGTAGTTGATCAAACAAGTCATCAATCCTTGGAGGGAGATACTTGTTCTTTATGGTGATCTTTTTAAGATCTCTATAATCAATGCACAATCACATTGATCCATCCTTTTTATTTAAAAATATTTTAGGAAACCCTAAGGTGATGCACTTGGGAATATGAACCCTTTGTTCAAATTATCTAGTAACTGCTTCTTTAACTCCTCAAGATTGATCAGGTCCATCCTATAGGGGCATTTAGAGATATGAGTGGATCTAGGTATAAAATCTATTGAGAACTCTACCTCATGATCTGGGGGAATTTTTGGGTAACTATTTGGAAAATACAACAATTTCTTCACTCATAATGGTAATTACCTCCAGATTGATACATTCCTTTTACTCAACCATTTAGTCAAGGTATGCTTATTCATAGAGTATCAACACCCACACCATTGAGGGATTTTATAAATGATATTCATGGTATTAATTGAATTTTTTAGATTAGAATGGGATGGTTTAAAATATTAAAAGTTATTTTCTTTTCCCTACAATTGATATGTGCTCTATATAATGAGAGCCAATCTATGACCTTTATAGAGTTGAAATTCCACCTAGGAAAGTATTATGATATTTGATGGAAGAATCTTACCAGATTCACTTATGGGATAAGAGTCGAACACTTGAGTTGAAATGACCTCACCACGAAGTTATATATATAGACATCTTTACATCAATGTATTAGAGATTTGATTCTAAAGTTCTATAAAAAATACATGACATAAAGGAATGTGTAAAACCCGAATCAAATAAAAATTTTACATTATTGAGTAAATAAGAAGGGTAAATTATACCACTTCATTTTAACACTCTAATTTAGTAATATTTACGGGATAATATTTCACTTTATTATTTGGATTTGGTGGATGCTCACACTGATTACCCTTATAGACCCGTGTTTTAGTGAACTAGCTTGTATAGTTATATTTCTCCCTATAGTTGAAGCAATGAACCATGGGAGGGGGGTGTATTGAGAGGTGCCTTCCATTCCTACATCATACTGTCTGGATTATTCACGTCTCTTAGATATTAATGTGATTGGTAGACTTCTCTTCCATACTTTAATAATTTCCTTATTCCTTTAATGAAAATTACCATGATGCTTCTTCCAACATTTTTGACATCTGGGTGGTTGGATCCTCTTTCCTCATTTTTCATTTTCCCCACCATATTGAAACTCCATTCCTATCTTCTTATCCCCATATAAAAATGACCAATATTGGAACTCCATATCTACTTTGATATCACATTGAACCACTTATCCATAACACCCAAAGTATCAAATAGCTAGTTCATTTTGAAGGTGTGGTTTTAAAACACTAAAGAATCTATCTATTTTTCTATCATTATTAAAAAAAATACCAAGGTGTATCTTGAAATCCTTTGGAAGTTTTCCTCATAAGCTTGGAATGAATCACATTCCTTCTGATTTATCTCTATGAATTATCTTTCTATCTTTGTTTAAATATTTCAAATGGAAATACTTTTTAAGAAATATTTTCTTAAATTCCTCCCACTTAATATCTTACATTTCATACTTCATCTTGGTGTTATTTATCAATGGACACCATTTATCATCTTCTCCATCTAAAAAGTAGACATCCAGATTCAACTTCTCCTTCTCAAAATAGTGAAGCATAGAAAATATCTTCTCTATTGAGTTAAACCACTATTACATGAAATCTGGATCGGAAGATCCACTAAATGTTGGTGGTCATTACTACATAGAAGACTCAATAGACACTTTCTACTTATTTATTGAAGTTGGATGTTCTATAGGGTTCAAGTTATTATTCATAGTCTAAGAAAATTGGTTACTAATAACCATGATATTTTTGAACTCCTCCTCCCATGGAATTGGGGATGTTGTTCAGGAAGTCATTACAATATTCCTCAGATGGGTTGTTGGCCCGGTTTCTCCTGGTTCCCCCCATTTTCTAAAATAGAAAATATTTGAACAAAACATAAGTCAACAAAGTATGAATAAATAATTTATTCTTTTACGAAATTAACTCTAATTAATATCTTACGGGATCCCTATGTTTATCTTTTTTCTAAAACAAATCTTCTTGGATGTTTATATATACTTAGAATTATTCTAAGAGTTTTCATTAATTTTTTTCTAATTCTCAAATTAACTAAACCATACCTTTGATACCAACTATAGTGACCCTAATTTTCCCTACATGAATATTACATCATTTTAAATAAAAACAACATAATAGTTATACATTCAAGGATAAAACATTTTAGTATCTTGGGAAAATCATGATCATACATCACTTGTACATAATAAAACATATACATTTATTTAAATACTTCTTATTTATCCTTATAAAATCTCACATTATCTTTTGTACTTGTAGTCACCAGAGGATAAAAATCAAAGAAACAGGGTGAGCTAAAATCCTAATAAGAGAATAAGGGACTTGAATCAATATAAGATGGGTGATAATAATCATAATCATCATATCATAAACATAGTATTATCATCATAATCATGAGGTAAACATTTGATAAATTCATGGAATGTGGCACTACATAAAAATGAAATATCATTTCATAGTGGTCAAATACCATACATAACTATGAAAAAAGATAACATCATGTTTATACAAAATTTTGTGCATAATCATAACATCATCATTATGAACAAATATAGCATCATATTTATTCATAATACACATTATCTCATGAGATACATCACATTAATCAATGAATTGGAGGGCTATATAATTCTGGGCCCACCCATCAAATAATAACATTCACATAATCATGCATGCTACATAGAACATATAACAATCATATTCATGAGATAACCCATGTAAAGTGATGGGTTTCATAAGGATTTTGAAGTGACCGATTTTTGTATACATTTTCCAACATTTTATTGAGTATAAAAACATGTTTTCATCAAATATAAGTTGTTTTGTGGATAAAATACATTATTTTGGTGTTCTTGTTAACATTTCAGGAGATTCTAGTCAAATTCAAAAATCAGAAGTGACCCGAACAAAAGTTCATATATACATGGCATGTACTTTATAAAACACACATCCTATAACCTTGCCCCGACACGGTTCATCAAGACTGAGTGAAATCCCATGTATCCATCCAGATATTAAATGCCATGTACTACATGTTTACACACCATGTATGACCTTCTAGATGTATTTGGTGGCTAAATTTTAAACTACACATCATGTGGGGAATTGTTACACACCATGTACCCACCAATTGACCATCAACGAGTTGAAATTCAAAGAGGAAGCTCAATGGATCACCTACCAGTGGAGAAACCAAAGAAAAACTGATTGAACCTAGTACATGGAATATAATTTAGGGTACACATAGTGTAGTTTAATTTTCTATAAATAAGAATCCAACCCTCCATGCTCGATGTTGGACATCCAGGGGGAGGTGCTTCTGATCTATCATTCGACCTCTCTCGAATTCAAATTTGAGTTTTTCTTTCTCGTTTATAATTATATTTAGTAGAATTATCCTATTCCCCATATTTATCTCATATCTATAGTAGGGATTGAGTTTCTACTCAATCCTCACAACATGAATATGGTCATAAGTGGTTAGTTCCCTCATGTTGGGGATGTAATAATGATTATGAGTGATTTATAATAGAAATACCAAAGTGTTGTTTTTATTACGATTCTTGTTTACAACTTATTCAATGAATCTAATGCCTTATTCACTAATGGTGTCATATCAGACCAAGAATGACACCAGTGGAGAAACCTAAAGGAGTTGTAATGAGCGAATCCATGAACATTGGGTGATCCCATCGTCGCTTGCTTTAGGGGTAAAGAACCTAAATATTTTTTAAGTAATTAATCACCGGACCAAGGGGTTTTTCTTTTAGTAATGTAATTGTTTGTTTTCAGACCAAGAAACAATAAGTTGATTAAATCCATGTGGTAATTTTTTTATTAATAAATCCAATATTAAAGAAATAATATTTCAATAATCCAAGATCAGAATTTCAACCCCAATATGCTTGTCTTCTGTTTGATATGTCCTTCTTCTATTTTAAATTAGATTTTCCCAAATTGTTTCACTTTTTCATGATCATTCCATTTTTTATTTTTTTCAATTAGATAATCAACTGATGTTCACCTATTTTCAATTATTATTGATTTTATGTTTTCCCTATGGGATCGACCCTCACCTCCACTAGATACCTAGTTATTTTGATCAGAAGAGAAAAATAATTTCAAAAGTGGACTGCACCTTGTTATGGGAGCGATACCAAATTATGGTTCCATTGATGGGGAGGTGGAAAGCCAAAATGCGAGTCTGATTTAAGGTTGGTTTACCTATAGTTTTTCCTTTTTCTTTTATTTTCTTATGTCTTTTCTTAGGATCCTCAACCCCACTTTCTCATGGATTTCTATTCAATTGGAAATTAGTATGATCTACCTGGAGATAATTTTTATCCGTATGATCCAACACTGTCTTACCAGTATCCAAAAGAATATTATATATACATGGATGATGGGTTTCAATATGAGGAATAATCATGTACATTATTCACCCCACATATTCCTTCATATCATCTAGATATATCTTTAGGTAATACCGAATTATTAACATCGATTATAAAAGACTTTACCACATGAAAGTTAGACCAAACTGAAAGGTTGGGATTACATGGTAATCTGGTTGAGAAAATTCCAGAGATAGTTATTTATATGGATACTCCAATTGAGTCCAAGGATGGGCTTTCTAATTCTTTTTCAATTTAGGAATCATGTTATGATGCGAGCCCCACCTATCAATCACTAGAAATTTTTGAACCTTAATTTCAAAACTCAAACTTATAATACGGGGACACATCACTACATGTTAATACTGAATTTGATCAATTTTTTATTTCTAACCCCTTAGTTGATTATGAACTTTCTTAGAAGAACTCATATGATTGTTTTAAAGTATTTAAGATTTAAAATAAGGAACCTCAGAAGGTGGAGCTAGACCAAGAAATACACCCACTTTTGGTATCTACTGGACATAAATTAAAGCTACTTCAAGTCACTTCCTATACCAACTGAAGGTCAAGAATCATGAATAAAAGATAAAGGTGCCAGACATATTTGGTGGTTCGTGTAGTAAAAGCCACATCCACCTTTGGATTATGGGTAAGTACCCATAACCCAGGTCGAGAAAATGACCTAAAACAAAGGTGCTTACTGGTAGGCAACCCATCCAATCTATTCTCTCTCCTTTTCTATTTTTAATAAACACACAATGAATACTTATTCTCCACACACTGTGTGCCTCATCTTTCTTCTATACATTATTTCAATTAGAGTAAAATAAGGTTACACACCATGTGTATCATCCTACATGAAATTTAATTTTCTGATTAGTGTATATTATTATCAAAATTTTTTATAAATACATATTAATTAAGTTAATAAATAGGGATGATGCCTATACTGATGGAAAGGTCACCATAGTGTATTCAAACCGTCTTTGGTTCGAATCGATCTTTACCTACCTTTGGTATAGGGTTCATTCTTTCTGACCCTATTTTTTCCTTAAATAATGTGTTAAATGTTTTTAAAACTACATAAAACCATTTAAAAACAAAAGAAAACAAATGAAGGGGATGAATTGGCTGGCAGTTTTGTAACCCACAGGTCCAAAAGACCTCGATTCGAATCCTGCCAACTGGTTCAATTTCATCCTTTTTCAATTAAATAAAACTACACGATGTGTATTTCAATAAACATCGTGTGGGTCATGTTTTCACAATAATTTTAAAATGTTTTAAAAAATATGAAATCACTTGGGGGTGATGTGTGATGATTAGTATAGGTGTAGCCCAGGGCCCAAAATATATAGGTTTGAATCTGATTAATCTTCCTATTTCATCAAAATCTTTCAAAAAATAAAACCACATGCCATGAATTATTTATTTCATCATGTAGTGCTATAAAAATTTAAATAATAAAAGTTAACAAAATCATGTAGTACTACAACATTCACTCTAGTGGTTGAGGGATTTTATTCGGATCAGCCGTTCACCAGTTCAAATCATGACCTAAGAACTGGACCGAAGGTTGTAGTTCTCCTTTTCATATTTTAGAAAACACGATGAGTATTTATCTGGTACACAATGCCTATAGGTTTATTTTTGTATGTAAAAATATATTTATTTTTAATTTTTTTATAAATAATTTTTTTATATAGTTTATTATCAAAACTACACTTTAAATAATAATAATAATAATAAAAATAATACATAGCGTGTATTAAAACTAACACACCATGTATCCTGGCTATAAAATATAGAATCCCTAACTAGGCCACACCTGTTTCAACCGCCCCTCTCCCCATCTTCTCCCCCGCTTCCTTCTATCGTACGCCGTTCCACCTCCCCCATCTCAAATATCTGATTTTCTTCAATTCAAGATTGGAAATATTCATCCCTTTAATCCTATCTCGAGGTAAGTTATTCTTCACTCTTCATTTCAATGATTTTGATGCGTATTAGGGGTTAGGAGAATCAGGTATATAAGGCCCCGGCCTTAAACCTTACTTAATATTGAATTAAATGAATAATTCACGTCGAGGATCTTTTCAGGTTTAGAGTTTTAGAGAATTAGAACATAACTATTACATCTCAAAAGATTACAAAGTAGTCACTTCTACTAAGTTTCCATAATAATAAAAAAAACTCTTAAAAAGAAACGTGTCTAGTTCCATGTTTTATATAGGATGAAATTCCCTTGATCCCATCCTTGACCTTATTCCACATTAAGTCCTTTGAAAACATTTCAAAAAAAACATGGGGTGAGCATAAAAAGCTCAGTAAGGGATACAGAAAGAATGAAAACTGTTAGTTTTTCAAACATCAAATAAACCATATATACTCTATCAAAGTAATACCTTCACCTTCATGAAGTAGTAAAAACTCTTCACTGAATAAAGTATCATTACTTACCTTTTTGTAATAAAAGGATTACCATAAAATCCATAAAAAGAACACATAACATATATAAAGGTAAC
Organism: Viscum album; assembly: GCA_963277665.1. Lineage (NCBI taxonomy): Eukaryota > Viridiplantae > Streptophyta > Magnoliopsida > Santalales > Viscaceae > Viscum > Viscum album. The sequence goes on from OY728119.1 coordinate 782,115,167, forward strand.
TTGGGACATAAACATACTTAAGTGGAATAACCATACGGTCGAATTCCACACATATCACTTAATGGAATAGCCATACGGCCAATTTCCATACATACTTAATGGAATAGCCATACGACCGACTTCCATACCCAATGCATTGGAGGTTATAACGTAACCACCCGTCCTGGTATTCACGGCACCACCCGTCATATGGTTTATAATGTAACCACCCGTTAAAATGTCCAAGTACCAGTATAAAATCATAGAACATAAAACCAATATAAAGGAATGATAACATTTCCACATTTCAATCACAATATATCATAAATATATTGACATAATAGAATCCTTTTTCAAAACCATTTTAAATACCAAAATACATAAAAGAGCATATGATATTTATTTTATTCTAAAAACATTATAGCTTGTTGAGAAAGCCAAAGACCAAATAATACTCGCGGTGGCAGAAAAGGTCGTTGTCGCCGCGTACGTTAAAAGAAACATTCCTTTTTGTCATTTTGTAAAACGCTTCGTAGAAAAAGATTACTTTTGTATAAAAGTAAAAGTAAAAGGGGTTTATACACCGTATAAAAGAAAGTTTTGTATAAAATGAAATATGCCTCAATGAAAGGAGATTGAGACGAAGTCCCTTACCTCGGGTCCGACTTGACTCGATCGTTCTTTAACGTCCTGAATAATAAACTTGAGTTAATTTATACTTGATTAAGAACCTTTTTAAAGTTCATTCATCCTTTTATATCACTTATTTCCATGTTATAAACATTATGTAACCATTTAAGTTAATAATGTTTATTTTCTCAATATTTGGTTCTTAAGTCGAAAGTGGACTTCTTACAATTACATGTTGTTCATGTGGTCAAAGGTTCTTTATATCCAGAATGAAATTCCTGATTTGGATATAATATGTATCATATATATCCAGAATATACATGTATTTATAATATTACATAATCATTTAGAGGTAAGAAATGAAATGCACCGTTCATGGAGACGGTAAGCCGTACGTACGCATGAACGCTACTTTCATTTCTTTGTCATATTAATGGAATTAAAACTAAATGAGAGGTATGTATATTTTAATTACAGAATTATATTCATCATTTAGATATATCATTAATTATATATATCCATTATATACATGTACTTTTAATAGTACATTACATTTGGGGATAAGAAATGAAATGCACCGTTCATGGAGACGGTAAGCCGTACGTACGCATGAACGCTACTTTCATTTCTTTGTCATACTAATGGAATTAAAACTAAATGAGAGGTATGTATATTTTAATTCCAGAATTATATTCATCATTTAGATATATCATTAATTATATATATCCATTATATACATGTACTTTTAATAGTACATTACATTTGGGGATAAGAAATGAAATGCACCGTTCATGGAGACGGTAAGCCGTACGCACGCATGAACACTACTTTCATTTCTATCTCATACTTTAATGGAAAGAAATAATAATGATATATAGGTATATTATAATTCCAGTATAACATCATATATAATAACTTTAAATCCATCCTTTACACGTCCCACATATGGTATTAACGAATCACATCACTTTGAGGGGGCGGTAGTCCGCACTTCCTTAAATGAAGATATCGTGTTTACCCATAATGGAAACCATAAAGGTATGCCCAAAATGAAAAATACATAAGATTAAAGAAAAAATAAACATATTATATATCATATATAAAAATATTGACATCATAATGTCCACCTTTGAAGGTGTTAAATGAGTATTGAACAATCATCGTTTCGGGAGGCAGAATTTCGCCATCCACGGAAACCGTATGTTATTTAACCATTTGATGTAGTTGTGTGAGAGTGTAGCTCGAATAAATCTTATAAAAACATCCTAGTATATTTAAGATACTGGTGTTGTTACAAAAGAATTAAATAAAAAGAGTTTAGAGGGTTGGAGAAGCAAAATAAAACAAGTGAACAAGAGAGAATGAATTACCTTTAAAAGTGTAACTCCTTTTGATTTGAGCCTAAAGGCTTTATTTGAAAGGATTATTCCCAAAGGGAATACTCTAGGATGAGGACAGGGATGTGGAGAGAGTAAATGGGCAGGGGTTGGCCGAGCCAAAGGTTTGATGAGTGTGTGAAATGAGGTAGAGGTGGGGGCCTTTTATAAGAGGAGAGGAGGGGCACTTTTGGAAAGTAAAGAAATATTACTTTATTTGAAAATGTGTTTCGGTTTTAAAAGGTCCCAAATTGATATAATTTGTGGATAAGGTGATAAGGGTTCTAAATCTACCCATCCAATAAGTTTTGGACATGTTTAGTTCATAGATTTTACATTATCTTTCCATTTTATTTAAATCGTCAAATAATGATGTCATCGCTGCATCATTATTATGTCATAAATAATTTAATTTATTTAATGTCTAAAAATTATAATAAAATTTCTATGATGTAGGAAATCTTTTTATCTTTCAAATTACTATTTATAATCAAAAATATTATCTTTATAACCCCATGTAAAAATTGTTTTTATAAAACATATTATGTTTGTGTCATTTTTACTTTTACATTAAATAAAAAGTTATTTATATCATTTCCCAACCAAAGTGTCTCCATGGGGTCCCCAAGTTGACCCATGGCTTGTCTTGGTCGGCCATGACACAACCAATGAGGGTAGGACATGTGTCAAGCTCATCTTATTTTATTAAAGAATTATTTTTAACTTAAACTACATTAATTACCACTAATCGCGATTAAGAACTTAATAAGTTACTATTCACCAAAAAATTATTATAATCTCATTGAACCACATTTTACTTCTTAATGACAACCATGTATGTCGGATTTTTGAAATTCAAAACACAATGATGGAAAAATTTCATTTAAACGGAAAATCAGTCTTTATAAGTACCACTTAGTGGTTTCACTATTCATAAAAAATTGAAGTTTTTCAGAAAATTACCAAAAATTCACCCTAAGCTATATTTGATATTAAGAATTCAAAAATGAAGTCTATTTTACAAAATTCAAAAAATATAAGTCACATTAATTAATTTAATAATTAATTCCCGCTGTCAGAGCAAATAACGTGTTTTTATGAAACAATAAGTATCAAAAGATTGACACTAGTTTAAGTCCGATTTCAAAGTGAAATTAATTCCAACGACCACTATTGGATTTAATGGTAAATATATTTTCTAATTTAACTTTAAAAACAATTCAAAAGATAATCTAATCATATAAATAAATTAGATTAAAAAGAGGTTTTGAATTAAAATACAACATTTTACACTATTCATTAAAAAAAATGAACTTTATCATAAAGGTACCAAAAATTTACACAAAGTAAATTTTGATGTCCCGATTCTAAATAAGAGTTATATTTGTTCCAATAGAATTTATAAGATCGATCAAAACTATATTTAATGACGGTTCTCCGTCAAAAGGTGATAGGTAGACCTTTTGTGAAAATTAGGGTATATATGCCTAAAATTGAACTCTTTCCGTATTTTAAGACTTTATCTTTTATTGGGTAAATGTAAAATCATTTAAAAACATATATAATCATATTTTAGTTATTTCTATCCATTCTCGCCAGTACAACGACTACTCGTTAACTAACATTTAAAATAATATTATTTTATTACTTGTGTGCAACGTAAGTTTTCAAAGAAACTCATCGTTGCGTACCGAGTACGCTATCGAAAGTAGAAGCCCCTTTTAATTAAAATTAATATTTAATTCGTAAATATTAATAAATATGAAAATTCTTTATTCTTTTTTTACCTGGGATGTTACATCCTTCCCCCCTTTTGGGAATTACGTCCTCGCAATTTTATTCACTTATCAAAATAAGTGGGGGTATTTATCCCTCATAGCATTTTCAGATTCCCACGTTGCCTCTTCAATCACATGGGTTTTTCCACAAAACCTTTACCTGATGAATCACCTTATTCCGTAACACCTGCTCCCTGTGGTCAAGAATCTGGACCGGTTGTTCCTCATAAGATAGGTTCTCTTCCAGTTGAACTACCTCTGGACTCAAAACATGAGATGGATCTAGCATATACTTTCTCAACATTGAAACATGAAAAACATTGTGTACCTGAGATAAACTCGGAGGTAAAGCCACTCAGTATGCAACTGATCCAACTCTCTCTAGAATTTTGTATGGTCCAACGAACCTTTGACTCAACTTTCCTTTCTTACCAAATCTCATCACACTTTTCCAAGGAGAAACCTTGAGAAAAACATGATCACCTACCTCGAAAGATAGATCCTTCCTCCAGTTATCCGCATAACTCTTCTGCCTGCTCTGAGCTGTTCTCATGTGTTTCTAAATCATCTGAACTTTTTCTGTCATCTCTTCTTCTAATTCTGGTCCCATCAACTTCCTTTCACCCACTTCATCCCAGAAAGATGGAGTTCGACACCGCTTCCCATATAATGCCTCAAATGGTGCCATCTGTATACTGGAATAAAAACTATTATTATAAGAAAACTCAACCAAAGAAATTTGTTGGTCCCAACTTCCCTGATAATCCATAGAACAAGCTCGTAGCATATCCTCCAATGTCTGGATTGTTCGTTCTGACTGCCCATCTGATTGAGGATGAAAAGCTGTACTAAAATTTAATTCCGTACCCAACAACTTCTGGAGGACTTTCCAAAAGTTAGATGTGAACCTGGGATCACGATCAGATACAATGGAGAGGGGAACTCCATGTAACCTGACCATCTCTTTAAGATACATACGAGAAAGTTGATCTAGAGAGAAAGTATCTCGTTTAGAAAGGAAATGAGCAGATTTGGTCAAGCGATCAACAATAACCCAGATTGCATTATTACCTCGAGATGTCCTCGGTAATCCCACAACAAAGTCCATGGATATGTTTTCCCATTTCCACTCTGGCACTGGTAAAGGCTGAAGCATCCCTTTCGGTAACTTCCGCTCTGCTTTAACCTGTTGACATGTCAAACACTTCACAGTAAAATCAGCAATGTCTCTTTTCATTCCATCCCACCAGTAATACTCTCGCAGACCTCTGTACATATTAGTACTGCCAGGATGAACTGAAAACGGGGAACTATGAGCCTCACATAACAACTCATTCTTCAACTGTGAATCACAAGGCACACATAACCTCTTCCCAAACCTCAAAACACAAACTTATCCAAGAACTCATGGAAAATTTTATTCATAAGGTCCATGAATACAGCAGGTGCATTGGTTAACCCAAAAGGTATAACTACAAATTCATAATGGCCATATATAGTACGGAACACAGTCTTCGGAACGTCTGCTTCTTTTACTTTCAACTGATGGTACCCAGACCTCAAGTCAATCTTCGAAAAATACTGAGCTACCTAGAGCTGATACCACTTCATTTGATGGCCCAACATCTGCTGAAGTTGTTGCAAAGGATTTCACCACCCCTTTCTTCTTGTAGTCTGGCTGAATTCCCCTAGTTGAGTTCTTCATTGGACACTCGTTTTCATAATGACCCATTTGATTACACTTAAAACATCTTATCGTTGGCTTTTCATTTCCTGCTTGATCATCTTCCTTACAGTTACGAGCAATATGACCAGACTTGCCACACCGAAAGCACTTACCAGACTTGGATAAAAATTCTCCAGGATGCATTTTACCACACTTCTCACAGGATGGATATTTGGTTTTCTTACCTCCTTGCTTCTTTGATGAATTCTTCCCCTTTGCCTACCAACTAGACCTCTTATTCTGTTGTTTGTCATAGAACACCTGATCATCGGCAAACTCCATTTACACCTTCTCCACACATCGAACAAGTTTTTCATAACTTTTGAACTCATGAGAAGCTAAAGCCCTTCGATACTTTGGCTTTAACCCTGAGTAAAAACGGTTTATTTTACTATCAAGATCTCGTATGAAGTTTGGAGCATACCTTGACAATCGAGTGAACTTTTCTTCATAAGCAGCCACTGAATCATCCTCCTGCCTCAATTCTAGGAAATGTTTTTCCATCCTAAGACGAACCACCTTAGGAAAATATTTCTCAAGAAACATACCTTTGAATTCTTCCCAGTGAAGATCCTCAATCTCATCACTATCCCTTATATTTTTCGCCATCGACCACCACTGATCAGCTTCACCTTCAAAACGGTAAACAGCAAGACTAACCTTTTGATGTTCTGAACACCCCATGACATCAAAAATCTTCTCCAGTGCTTTAATCCACCCTTCAGCTTGCACAGGGTCAGATGATCCTTTGAATGATGGGGGATGTTGCCTCATGAAATGTTCCACCACCGACATGTTCCTCTGCGGTTGATCTGGCTGATCTCGTGCATGGATACCACCACCATTTATAGCCTGAGTCAACTGTGCCATCACTGCAACAAACTGTTCAGTTCCAATTCCAACCATCTCAGGTTGCTGATTTGGAAGGTTATCTTCCTCTTGATGTCGTCCCAACATAGATGCTTTGTTTCCTCTACGGAAAACCATTCTGAACACAGAAATATCTTAGGTGAAGCAACTTGGTAATCCATAAATGCTATATCATTTCAATCATATTATAATTTAACACTTTTCTAACTTTTAAAGTTGTCTAAACCTCCCTCTGATACCAACTATAAGGCCCCGACCTTAAAACTTACTTAATATTGAATTAAATGAATAATTCACATCGAGGATCTTTTCAGGTTTAGAGTTTTAGAGAATTAGAACATAACTATTACATCTCAAAAGATTACAAAGTAGTCACTTCTACTAAGTTTCCATAATAAAAAAAAAACTCTTAAAAAGAAACGTGTCTAGTTCCATGTTTTATATAGGATGAAATTCCCTTGATCCCATCCTTGACCTTATTCCACATTAAGTCCTGTGAAAACATTTCAAAAAAAAAAACTTGGGGTGAGCATAAAAAGCTCAGTAAGGGATACAGAAAGAATGAAAACTGTTAGTTTTTCAAACATCAAATAAACCATATATACTCTATCAAAGTAATACCTTCACCTTCATGAAGTAGTAAAAACTCTTCACTGAATAAAGTATCATTACTTACCTTTTTGTAACCAAAGGATTACCATAAAATCTATAAAAAGAACACATAACATATATAAAGGTAACTTGGGACATAAACATACTTAAGTGGAATAACCATACGGTCGACTTCCACACATATCACTTAATGGAATAGCCATACAGCCAATTTCCATACATACTTAATGGAATAGCCATACGACCGACTTCCATACCCAATGCATTGGAGGTTATAATGTAACCACCCGTCCTGGTATTCACGACACCACCCGTCATATGGTTTATAACATAACCACCCGTTAAAATGTCCAAGTACCAGTATAAAATCATAAAACATAAAACCAATATAAAGGAATGATAACATTTCCACATTTCAATCACAATATATCATAAATATATTGACATAATAGAATCCTTTTTCAAAACCATTTTCAATACCAAAATACATAAAAGAGGATATGGTATTTATTTTATTCTAAAAACATTACGTCTTATTGAGAAAGCCAAAGACCAAATAATACTCGCGGCGGCAGAAAAGGTCGTTGTCGCCGCGTACGTTAAAAGAAACATTCCTTTTTGTCGTTTTGTAAAACGCTTGGTAGAAAAAGATTCCTTTTGTATAAAAGTAAAAGTCAAAGGGGTTTATACACCGTATAAAAGAAAGTTGTGTATAAAACGAAATATGCCTCAATGAAAGGAGATTGAGACGAAGTCCCTTACCTCGGGTCCGACTTGACTCGATCGTGCTTTAACGTCCTGAATAATAAACTTGAGTTAATTTATACTTGATTAAGAACCTTTTTAAAGTTAATTATTCCTTTTATATCACTTATTTCCATGTTATAAACATTATGTAACAATTTAAGTTAATAATGTTTGTTTTCTCAATATTTGGTTCTTAAGTCGAAAGTGGACTTCTTACAATTACATGTTGTTCGTGTGGTCAAAGGTTCTTTATATCCAGAATGAAATTCCTGATTTGGATATAATATGTATCATATATATCCAATATATACATGTATTTATAATATTACATAATCATTTAGAGGTAAGAAATGAAATGCACCGTTCATAGAGATGGTAAGCCGTACGTACGCATGAATGCTACTTTCATTTCTTTGTCATATTAATGGAATTAAAACTAAATGAGAGGTATGCATATTTTAATTCCCGAATTATATTCATCATTTAGATATATCATTAATTATATATATCCATTATATACAAGTACTTTTAATAGTACATTACATTTGGGGATAAGAAATGAAATGCACCGTTCATGGAGACGGTAAGCCGTACGCACGCATGAACGCTACTTTCATTTCTTTGTCATATTAATGGAATTAAAACTAAATGAGAGGTATGTATATTTTAATTCCAGAATTATATTCATCATTTAGATATATCATTAATTAGATATATCCATTATATACATGTACTTTTAATAGTACATTACATTTGGGGATAAGAAATGAAATGCACCATTCATGGAGACGGTAAGCCGTACGTACGCATGAACACTACTTTTATTTCTATCTCATACTTTAATGGAAAGAAATAATAATGATATGGAGGTATATTATAATTCCATTATAACATCATATATAATAACTTTAAATCCATCCTTTACACGTCCCACATATGGCATTAATGAATCACATCACTTTGAGGGGGCGGTAGTCCGCACTTCCTTAAATGAAGATATCGTGTTTACCCATAATGGAAACCATAAAGGTATGCCCAAAATGAAAAATACAGAAGCTTAAAGAAAAAATAAACATATTATATATCATATATAAAAATAGTGACATCATGTTTCGCACGGAATCCGGGGATGACCTCCTCGACGGGAGATTCAAACGTTCCGATCGGTTTCTAACGGGTTTGTTCGTAGAACCGGAAACATCCAATGATTCCACATCCGTTTGGACCTACTTTCCAAAGGCAGGCGCTCATTAGCTTGTGGACTAATGAGGCTTAGGAATTTGCATTGGTCGAGAGGATGGGAGGTTGGACTCATCACACCTTTTTGAGGGGAATTATTGTCTACTCTGGGACTCTCTTTATAGATTTAAGTTATGTTCGTGAATCCATATTACATTACCAAGTATAAAATGTGCTTTCCTTTAGTTTTAACAATCAATGATTAAATATGCAAGAAATTTAGAGAATCTTTTATATGTATTCGAGGTTCTTCATCAATAGAGAATCATCTATATCTGTTTAGAGATTCTTGGTCAATGGTATCCTTCAAAACATTTATATAAAAGTCTCTTGGTCATTATGATGACCAGGCTGGTTTCAAAGCCACTCAGTGGGGCACTTGAAGTTTATCGTCATTCAGAAGGACAGAGATTATTTCAAAGTTGGGATCGAACCCATAAATGGGCTACCTACGTATCCTTTGTTTTGGAAAAGGAATCAGAACCCACGTAGTTCGAGAAATGGAGTATGATGTTTATGATTGATGGATCAAAGATGAATGTCATAATTACTTTTACACTCTAAGCTCACGTGAGTCATGATCGGTGTGAGAAACAAGAGGTATTGGTAAAATTTATACTATTGTGCCATGAAAGATGCAATCATAAGAATTTGTTTGGGGCTTATGTATGGATGTCTGCCCAGATAGATGAAGGTTTAGGATTTACTTTTAGGGAGAAAATCCATGAACAGGGTCCATAAAGTTATATGTGCTTCATGGAGATTTGAATACTCTAATCTTGGGGCTTACTCCTAATGAGGATGCCTAATTTAGGAGGGGACTTATGATTGGGTTTTACTCCTGAAAAGGAAACCCAAATCAAAGGTAAATTATGACTGGTTAAGAGAAATTTAAGGGGACTTGGGGCTTTATTCCTGAAAAGGAGACCCAAGGTTATGACTGAGTCTTTATTCCTGAAAAAGGAGACTCAGGTTAGGAGACTTGGGGCTTATTCTTTAAAAGGAAGCCCAAGGTTATGACTGAGTCTTATTCCTGAAAAAGGAGACCCAGGTTAGGGATTAAGGTTTGGGGCTTACTCTTGAGGAGGATGCCCATATTTGAGGTTGGGGATTATTCTTAAGAAAGATGCCCAAGATTAAAGGACTTGATTGGGGCTTACTCCTGAGGAGGATGCCCAAGATTGGGAACTTTAAGAATTTGGGGCTTACTCCTGAGGAAGATGCCCAAATTAAAGGTTTTATAACTAGGGATTATTCCTGAAAAGGAGACCCAGGTTAAGATTCTCTCATCTTAAAGGATGAGGTTGAATGAATGAACTCTCCATATTTTAGTGACATAAGGATATTTAAATCACTAGACTTTGAGAGAGATTCCACAGAATTCCTTTCAGATAAGAAAGTCAAATCAAGAAATCATGCCATAAATGGCTTTGAAGAATGTATTGAAGACTGAATCTTGAAAAGGAAAGGTGAAATGGCTTAAGAGGGGTAAAAATGGGCAAGATGGGCACCCAAAAAGATAGGGGCGCGCAAGTCTTGAAAGGCGCACAAGTCTTCCGTGGGCGCGCAAGTATTGGTCGCGCAGGTATACCTGCGCGACACATAGTGTACTTGCGCGATTTTCAACCAACATTGAAATACTTGAGCGACTCTTTTTTAAACCCTTTAGAATGTTCTTGAGGTTCTTCCAGAAAAGGGACACGCAAGTTATATTGAAGGAAATAAGTCGGCGCGCAAGTGTTTGATAAGTTTCAACACTTAGGCCTTCCTCATTCTCTTTAAATCTTCCGTTCTAGGTAAGAAATTACCTTAGAAGTGTTCCGGAAGCTTTGAGAAGAGACTTGGGCGTCGGTAGCTTCAATCCGAGTTTCTGGAAAAAGATCTTTTTGAATGGGGGGCCCACATGGTCTATTTATAGGCAAAAGAAGACCCAGGGTGGTTACCGGGCGGTTACCAATTAGGTTGCGCAAGTCACCTGCGCGACCAAGGTAGCTGCGCAAGTATACTTGCGCGGCAGTGGTATAACTTGCGCGGTGGATTTGCTATAGATCCTTTGTTCATGCCTTTGTCGATTTTTGATGTTTTCTTCAAAGGATGAATCACTTTCAGCTAAGATATTCCCTTTTCTGATCTTTAGATTCTGTGACGAAAGGAGCGTCAACAAAAGTCCCCCCTCAGAGTTGGATCCGGAGAGAAATGAGGATTTGACTCTGAGGAAATCGAATCCCTCCAAAGGAAAAGGGAGGGCGCGCAAGTCTTTCAGTGCGCAGAGGGCGGCGCGCAAGTCTGCATCGCGCAGGCCTTAAGAGCTCTGGGTGTGGCACACAGGTAGGCTTCCTGGCCTATAAATACACGGCCTCACCTCCATACAAGTATCTGGATTTCCGGATTTCATACCATCTTGAGCTCTCGCCGCGCAGGTCACCTAAGCCGCACAAGTCTCTTTTCCACTGTTCCCTCGTTGTCGCGCTCCTGTAAAGGTATTCGTACTTGCACGGTTTATACTTGCGCGTCAAAAACTAGGGCAACACACGAAATACTTGCGTGCCATTGTTTAGATTTGCGCGACTTAATGCCTTGGCCATTTTTCCCGAATTCTTTCACAAATTTTTATGAAAAATAAACCCATTTAAGAGTTAAATTTGTTCAACTTTTGTGCAGATTCAATGGTTTCTAAGGGAATTGGAACGGATGATGAACTGGCTAGCAAGCAGATTGATGACATGATGAACATTATTGGCCATGATTACTATGATATCTGTGACAACACTTTCCCAGATTTGGATAAGTACTTGAAGAAATATCATCTTAATTTCCCACAGAGCATCTACCTGTCTCTGTGTGTTCATGGTCATCTGCAAGGAGTCAATGTTCCAAATGCAGACAATTATACACCTGAGATGCAGCTGCACTGCTATTTCTCTATTTCGGTTATGCTGTGCATTAAGAGCAACAACAATGGTGTGAAATTTCAAATTCTTCCTCCATGTCATTTCCTTGCAGATATGAAAATGGAAAACCCATGGGCTGAAATGTTTTCCACTGCCGATTGGTGGAGAGAAGACAAACATGGTATTAGAGAAATATCTGAAAAGAGTACTCTCTCCAAATGGCTCTTTACTTCCAATGCTCCATTCTCAAATACATGTATCCATCTTCCAAGTCTCTTGGACAGAAACAGAGTCACTGTTTGATCAGCAGAAAATTTTCTCAAACCGCACTCAAGAACATCCTTTTACAATTGTTCCAAGAAGAGCTGGTATCACTGCATATCTTATTGTATCTAGTTGAATGAATGAATTCTAGGTGGTTTCTAATGAAGATCGGGATGCCGTAAATCAAATGAAGTGTTATGTTGAAAGCCTCTTGTAATTCTTGAAAGAAAAGAAGAGACTCCAGTCTGTGGATGTCCTTCTAACTCTTGTGTATCAATGAAAAACACTTTTTTCTTCAATCATTTGTACCTGCATTCTTTGATTACCTGCTTCAAATTTACTTAAGCCAATGGGCCTAGTAAGCATAGTTTGATTTTTACTAGGATTATTACAAATAATCCTACAAACTTTGAATCTTTTAACTGCTCAATATTACCTAAATCATACAAAAATGTATATTTAGTGAGCTGGAACTTGACTTTTATTCAGAGTTCCTTTGTCTTTTGTGTGGGCAGTTTAAAGTCATGCATACTGGACATAAAGGGGGCTAATGTTTAAGGTCGAAATACCTTTGACTGAAAATGGATTAAAAATGGATTCAATTCCTTGACAATTTATCTGAAAACATATTACCATACTCAAGTATGAGGGAAAAAAATGTAAACTATGGCTTAAGAATATTTGAATCTGAGGAATGATATGAAAAAGAGCTAAAAGGCATTAGAAGAAGTAGTTTCCAAGAATGAAGTTACTATTATTTAACAAAACCCGTTAGGGGGTTGAAATATGCAGGGCCACCTATGGGCATTGGCTGCATGGTCAAATAAATAGCATCTTTTGGCTGACAAGTCTGTTATGTGGACTGTTTATGCAAGGCCACCTATGGGCACGTGCTGCATAGTCAGGAAAAAGAACTCCCAGAAATTTACTTTCCTAGTGCTAAAAGCCAGTGAAAGTTTATGGAGATTCAAATTTTCTAAAGCATAGAGTTTGTTGTATGGAAAGAGGTACCTGAATATGAAGAAGATATTTTCAAACAAGAACATCGAAGAACTGGATGAATATCACTCCTACGAAGGTCTGACCCAAACGTAGGGAAGAAGAATAAACCATAGACTTGAATACTTTCAGATCATGAAAAAGGATATGGGACAAATATGTTAAGGATAGCTATTTTTTGCGGATCCCTACATATTGTCGTTAAAGACAAATAAGGACAAAAGAGGCATTCTTCCCAAGAATGAAGTTACTATTATTTAACAAAAAACCCGTTAGGGGGTTGAAATATGCAGGGCCACCTATGGGCATTGGCTGCATGGTCAAATGAATAGCATCTTTTGGCTGACAAGTCTGTTATGTGGACTGTTTATGCAAGGCCACCTATGGGCACGTGCTGCATAGTCAGGCAAAAGAATTCTCAGAAGTTTGACATTTTTGTGACTAGAAGTCATGAAAAGGGTTATGAAGATCTGAAAATATTTAAGGTTAGGATTATAACACATAAAGATGGGTATTGTCCAATGTATATAGAGATACATAGGTAAAAAAAAACCATAATCATGTTGTGGCTGGGTCCTGAATTGAAACTTGGACTTCACTACGTATCTCATAAGAGTGAGAATCAAGCCATACGTAGTTCTTGAAATGCAGTTTAACGTCGTGCAGGACGAAAGTATGAGTGATCTTAGTTTAGGGTCATAGAATTTGGACCATAATAATGAATACACAGTGTGTGTTTTCATGAGGACTTTTCAGCCAAGGGACTAAAAGTGAAATTTGGGGTTAGGCCCAAAAGACTTGGGACTGGATTCGAGGGACACTCGAATTTTCCTACGTATCCCATAAGGATGGGAATCAAGTCCACGTAGTTCTAGAACTACCCTTTGTACAAATTTGGTTCGTACATGTGAAGGGTGAAAGGGGACTTTAGTGCAATGATGGTTTAACCTGAGATAAAAAGTTTAGGCATTACCATGTATGCACGTAGTCTTTTGAAAATGAAACATGATTTAAAAAATCAATGTCAATAATGGTTCCTTCTCAAATGAGGGAATCAAAGAATATTGTAGTTTATTGTCGTACCGGACAAATGTTTTGTATAGTTTAACGTCATATAACAAGGACGAAAGTGAATCAATGTAAAGATATTGATTCTAGGGGCGGTTTCACAAATCAAAATCATATGAGGTTGTGGTGAACCGATGTGAAGAGATTGTTTTTGGGCTTGAACCTTGGGAGGTTGCCTACATACCCAGCCTGGAGGGCAAGGATCAAAGTCCGTGTAGTTCAATTAAAGAATTAATTAATGATCAAATTGTTTTTGGGGACAATGATCTAATAAAAAATGTTGTTGGGACTTACACATGGTTAGTGGCCCAAAGGGAGTGTTATGGTTGATGTTCGCTCTAAGCTCACGTGAGTCATACTCGGTGTGAGAAACAAGAGGTAATAACAACCTTAACGATGCACAGTTTAATGTCATGTAGGACATAAAAAAGGGACTATGCAGTTTAAAGTCTTACAGTTAGGACTATTGGTGCTGCACAGTTTAGTGTCATGTAGCAGGGACAAAATAACAGTTTAATGTCATGTAGGACATATCAAGGACTTTCTGTACAGTTTAGCGTCATGTAGTTAGGACGATGGGGAAAATACAGTTTAACGTCATATTGGACGAAAGGGGGACTGTGCAGTTTAATATCATGCAGTAAGGACAAAAGAGTGTACCATTTTAACGTCATGTCAGACGAAAGTGCGAATAGTTTAAGGTCATATGCATGGACCGTGAATGGTGCAGTTTAATGTCATACTGGACCTTTGAGATTATATAGTTTAACGTATTTTCGGACGTGAGGGACTTTTATACAGTTTAGCATCATGTAGTTAGGATGTCACAGTTTAACGTCTTGCTGGACATAAAGGATTTGCAAATAGTTTATGGTCATATACATGGACCAGGGATGATGCAGTTTAAGGTCATGCTGGACGGTTTAGGGAACTTTTTCACAGTTTAATGTCGTGTGGGACGAAGTTGCAGTTTAAAGTCATACTGGACCATTGCTGTACAGTTTAAAGTCATGTAGCTAGGACTAAGGTGAACCAATATGAGGATATCAGTTCTGGGGACTTTTTTACAATTTAACGTCATGCTGGACGTTGGAAGTGCCACACAGTTTAATGTCATGTTGCTAGGACACAATATAGTTTAATGTCATCTCGGACATTGAAGGTGACACAGTTTAACGTCATGTTGGACGAAGTTGCAGTTTAAGGTCATACTGGACCATTTAGGGAACTTTTTCACAGTTTAATGTCGTGTGGGACAAAGTTGCAGTTTAAAGTCATACTGGACCATTGCTGTACAGTTTAAAGTCATGTAGCTAGGACTAAGGTGAACCAATATGAGGATATCAGTTCTGGGGACTTTTTTTTACATTTTAACGTCATGATGGATGTTGGAAGTGCCACACAGTTTAATGTCATGTTGCTAGGACACGATATAGTTTAATGTCATCTCGGACATTGAAGGTGACACAGTTTAACGTCATGTTGGACGAAGTTGCAGTTTAAGGTCATACTGGACCATTGCTGTATGAACCAATTGTAAGAGTCTTGGTTCTGGGAACAATATTTTGTGTTTATACAAAATACTTCTTCAGAAATATGGCATTAGTTGGAGTCGTGATGTGTTCTCCATCCATTGAGATCAGAGAATACGCTCCATTGGAGTAGACCTTATGTATTGAATAAGGTCCTTCCCATTTTGGTTCAAGCTTGGGAGGCTTCTTTCCTGGTATCATTGGTGCTCTGAGAACCAACACCAATTCTCCCTGAATGAATGAACGAAGACGAACTTTTTTGTTAAAAGCTCGTGCTATCCGATTCTGATAGATTTCCAAGTGGTGCAAAGTGCACAATCTTTTCTCATCTAACTGTTCCAATTCATTCAAACGCTTTTGGGATTGATCATCTGTTGATAACTGATCACAAATGGCTATTCCGAGTGAGGGAAATTGAACTTCAATTGGCAAGACTGCTTCTGTTCCATATACCAATGAATATGGAGTAGACCGCGTTGCATTGCGAGTGGTAGTCCGATAAGCCCATAAAGCATGAAAGAGTTTATCAGGCCATGACCTCTTATCTTTATCCACCATCTTTTGCAGTATATTTGAAAGAGTCTTGTTGAAGGCCTCTATCTAGCCATTAGCCGCTGCATGATATCGAGATGAATGGTTGGACTTAATGTTGTATTCTTGATACAATTTATTTACCTTATAAGAACAGAAGTTGGTGCCGTTGTCCGTCAATATGGTATGAGGGACACCAAATCTAGTAATGATGTTAGACTTGATGAAGCTAACAATGCATTTAGAACTGACTTCTTTGAGAGGTACTGCCTCTGCCCATTTGGAAAAGAAATCAGTAGCAGTAAGAATGTACTTAAACTGCTTGGCCGTAGCTGAAGGGTAAGATCCCACCACATCCATTCCCCATGTGGAAAATGGCCATGAGTATTTAGCTGTATGAAGAAACTCTGGAGGTTGATGAATGAAGTTGGCATATACTTGGCATGAATGACACTTCTTTGTGAAATTAACACAATCTTGTATCATTGAAGGCCAGAAGTATCCAAGCCTTCGAATTTGATCAGACAGTCTATGTCCAGACTGGTGGGCACCACAGACTCCTACATGCACTTCTTTTATGACAGCCATTGTCTCTTCACCATCAATACATCTGAAGAGAACTCCATCAAAACCACGTTTGTAGAGAATTTTCTTGAGGTGGTTTAGACCATCATAAAGAGTAAAATTGACCACACGTCGCCGAATTTGTTCTTTCTCGGCTCTATCAGGTGGAAGTGTTCCATTTTGAAGGTATTCCCTGATAGGTGACATCCATCCTGTAGTATGACCATACGGTTCAGGAATGGGACTAATTTCATTAATTTCCTCTATTCTGACTTGAACATAAGGTAAAATTGCACGACGGTGGGCAATACAGATGGTTGTCTCGTCCCGATTGGGATCTGCTAAAGCTGTGGCTATATTAGCCAGTGCATCAGCTTGAGCATTTTGTGATCTTGGGACATAAGAAAATGTCGGTTCTGAAGAGAATTCCGACATTAACTCTCTGACGTAATCATACAAAGGGATTAATTATTCTTTTCTGATGGCATAATCCCCATTGACTTGTTTGATTACCAGGTCTGAATCACCTTTCACCTTTAAGTGATTCACTTGTTCTTGAAGCGCTAACTCCAAGCCTGTAATGAGAGCTTGGTATTCAGCTTCATTATTGGTACCACCTTCCCACAACAAAAAGGAATAAGGTAACACTGCCTTATCTGGAGAAATGAGCACAATTCCTAAACCAACTTTGTTGAATTTAGGATTTTCCATTTTCTTCCCTGTTGGACTTCTAGAAGCACCATCAAAATACATTTCCCATGTTTGAGGACTCTCTTGAATAGAGAAAACTTCCTCATCAGGGAGTTCGATATCTGAATACGTGTCTTCCACTAAAGGATGTTCATCCAGAAAATCAGCCAGAGCTTGGCCCCTAATTGCCTTTTGAGACACATACTGGATGTCGAACTGCTGTAGAATAACCGCCCACCTTGCCAGACGTCCTGTAAGCATTGGACGACTCAGGATGAATTTGAGTGGATTATTACGAGATACCAATTGGACCTCGTGATGTTGCAGGTAGTGTCTCAGTTTCTGAACTGCAAAGATTAATGCTAGGAAGCACTTTTCAATACTCGAATACCGGGTTTCTGCTTCAAGCATAGTTCTACTAAGATAGTAGAGACTATTTTCATTCCCAGCATCATTCTTTTGAGCGAGAAAGGCACCCAATGATCGCTCTAAAGCTGTCACATAGAGGATAAGAGGCCTACCCTCAACAGGTGGCATGAGTACTGGTGGAATCAAGAGGTATTTCTTGAGAACATCAAATGCTTCTTGACATTCTTCAGTCCACTGGTAAGTGACTCCTTTCTTCAATAATTTGGTAAAGGGTAAACTTTTTCCTGCCAAATTGGCGATGAAACACCGAATATAGGCTAAGTGTCCTTGAAGTCCTCTTAATTCTTTCAAATTCTGAGGAGGTGACATACCAAGGATTGATTTGGTCTTCTCAGGATCGACTTCAATACCACGATGGCGTACAACAAAGCCGAGGAATTTTCCTGAGGTTACCCCAAAAGCACATTTTAAGGGGTTCATCTTCAAATTATGTTGTCGAAGCTTGTGGAATACGACTTCCAAATCAGCCAAGTGATCAAAACGTTGTTTGGATTTAACCACCAAATCATCTACATAGCATTCAACAAATTTCCCTAGAAAAGGTTTGAAGATACGATGCATGGCGCGTTGATATGTTGCACCTGCATTCTTTAAACCAAAGGGCATCACCCGGAAACAAAACACGCCTTGAGGAGCTCTGAAGGCTGTATATTCCTCATCTTCTGGGGCCATTCGAATCTGATTATATCCAGAATATCTATCCATGAAAGAAAGTACTTCATAGCCAGCCGTCGCATCAATTAAGAGTTCTGTAATCGGAACTGGGAAATCATCTTTAGGACAATACTGATTAAGATCTCTGAAATCGATGCAAACCCTAATTTGTCCGTTCTTCTTCTTTACAGGGACAATATTAGCCAACCACTTGGGATATTGAACTTCTCTGACAAAGTTAGCTTTGATAAGCTTATCCACTTCAGCCTCGATTTTGGAAGCGTAGGTTGGGTGTGTTCTTCTCGCGGCTTGCTTGAATCCTCGATGTTCTTTTGGCAAACCCAAATGATGGGTGGAAACATCAGGATCAAGGCCAGGCATCTATGTATAATTCCAAGCAAAAATATCTTTATTTTGCTTTAGAAAAGAAATATACATCTCTTGTTCTTCAAGGGTCATGGCCGCACTAATTAAAGTGGGGCGTGGATCTTTCTCTGTACCCAGATTTACTTCTCTGAGTTCATCGACAGTGGTAGAGATACCCTCTTCAAATGCTGGAGGAGCATCTCTAATATCTTCCTCTTCCTCTTCATCATGTGTTATTTCTTCCATTTCTACTTGCAAAGTAGATGAAAAAACGAAATTCTCATGATCATAAGAGATGTCAAAATTTTCACATTTTGAAGAAGAAGCTTCCATTTCCGACCCTATTGATGATAAAGGGTCTTCTTTGGGAAATGAAGAGGAGATGATGGATTGAGAATCGACATCAACATTCACCTCTGGTGTTGCTATAACTTCTTCTGGCCTGATTAGCGAAGTATAGACTTGTTGGATTTCAGCAGACGAAATGAAAACGTCACCACTTATGCTTTCATCACTGCTTGGTAAGTTACCAATTTCTCCCATGTTGTCTGGCTCGATTTCCGTAATTGACATTATGGATATTTCCATAAGAGTATTTTGATTTGGGCCTATTTTTTCAATTTGACTGATAGGTAACACATAATCTGTACTCACATGTGAAAATGGATTTATTGGAATTTTTTCCAAACCATATGGAGCATTAACTTTGGTAATTTCCTTCATTGTAGATTTTTCTCTTCCCTTCATGTGATAAAATTCCGCCTCAATGTATTGAGACTCACATGTATTGAACGGGGCCTTATCACCATACAATGTTCCAACTTGACCATCGAAACAGTATTTGAGACATTGATGGTATGATGACGGAATAGCTGCATGCTGATGTAGCCAGGGTCTTCCAAGCAAGATATTGAAAGCTGAGTCTTGATCAACAATCATGAAATCCGAATTGGAAACAAGATCTCCAAACTGAGTTCTGAGCGTAACTTCTCCCAGTGGTTCTTGTTCATTTTTATCATATCCTTGCAACATCATGGTAGAAGGAGACAAATCAGATTCTGTGAGGCCCAATCGACGAAGTGTGCGAATGGGCATGAGGTTGACTCCTGAACCATTGTCAATGAAAGCTCTTCGAACATCTATACCATTGACTTTGCCAGATAAGTAAAAAGGTTTTATGTGCCCATGAACAACATCATCTTCATCTTTATCAGTAAAAGATATCACTGCATGGCATTCTGCAGGATTATTCTCTATGTGATAGATTTCAGCTGCAGCAATTTCAGATTCAAACTCTTGAGGACTTGACAAAGCTTTTATGAGTGCTTCCCAAAGACCTCTTGACAGATTCAAAGCATCCAAAATTGATAACTTGTCTGGTACTTGGGCCAAGTGTTTCAATATATCATACTTTTGATCTAGAGGTCTGCGTTTCCCAATAGGAATATGCGGTTTAGCAGGTACCTTGGAAGCAGATGCTTTGGAAGCTGATGAATCTTGTATTGAAGCTGGCAACATCCTTGGTTTTGGAAGATTAGACTGATTAGATCCATTTACTTGCTGATATAAAGAAGATGGAACCTTTAATCGGTCTTCCAAAATAACTGTACCAAAACTGAGTTGGCCATTGGCAGAAGAACTTGCTTGTTCTTTTTGAGCTCGCTGAAGGGCTATACCACGAGTTTCTGCTGCATATACAGTGCTAGCAGGGGTAGAATTAGAGTAGTGGCTTCGGAAAGATCCACGTCTTCCCCTATATCCTGAACCTCTAGAACTTCCTCGGGTTCCCTTATTTGATATAGGGAATTCAGGCTCATCAAGACTGGAATATGAATCTGTTAATTGAATCATATTAACAGAACCAAAGATTAACTCTTTGTCTGATAAAGACTCTGCCTGGTTAGCCTGTTTAG
Organism: Viscum album; assembly: GCA_963277665.1. NCBI lineage: Eukaryota > Viridiplantae > Streptophyta > Magnoliopsida > Santalales > Viscaceae > Viscum > Viscum album. Next base: position 782,136,025 of record OY728119.1, read on the forward strand.
GCTGTGCCGTTTGGTGGGACGGTGCTCGTGTCTTTGAATTAGATGGCATGAAATCTTCCAGAGTCAAAGACAATTTAGGCTTTGATAAATACTCATCTTCTCCTGATTCCTCTTTCTTCTTTGAATTGCGCTTCCCTTTTGAGGATTTTTCTTTTGATGGAGGCTTTACTGCATCTTTTGTAGGAGACACAATTGGCTTCTTCAATTGTGTTCGCAAAATGGAATGGGTCTGATTGATTGTCTTTCTGACCATCCAATCATCATATTTTTTCGCAGTTTTTCTTTTGACTTCCTGCCACTCACCTCCTTCCTCTGGATCTGTAGCGGTAATACATGCTACATGAGCTGAAGAACCCTTCAATTTGACTTGTCCCAAGTCGAACATATTTTGCAGGAGGTATTTAAAGACAAAACACTCCTGGATGGGATGCCCCAACATTTGATGAAAGGGAAAATAATTGGGACGGTCTTCATCTCCTTCCTTGTTTGGCCTCTTCGGCACTAGTAATTGAACCAAATTATTTTCCAGAGCTGAAATGAAGTAACCAGGAACTTTCTCACTTCGGAAAGAGTATGTTTTACTCTTCATATCCTCAAATTGTTTTCGTCGTTGATCTTTTGGATCATTTGGACGAAACAGCCTTTGTTGTTGGCGTTCAGGAGGTGGAGCCCTTCGAGAAGATGAAGGTTTTGAAGTAGAAATAGGTACAGGTGCCTGTTTAAGCATAACTGTAGCAGTTTCTGCTTTACCCATTCTTCTTCCTGGAGCTGATGGAATTACACGAGATTTAACCTTAGCCTGTATAAGGGAATCTTCAATCTGTTGAGCGATTGAAGTAAGGTCTCAAAACCCTCCGGTGTATTTCACAGGGATCAATGGCGTGCGTAATTCGTCACGCAAATTTGCCACACAGATTGGCAACAATTCCTCTTGAGGGAGTGCTAAACTCAAGGAATACGTTAATCCCTTCCAACGAGCAATGAAATCAAAGACTCTTTCATTCTCCCTTTTCTTTCAGTTTGTAAGATCGAAAACTGTCGTTTTTGGCAGAGTTGAGCTAAACTGAAGAAATAATTTTTGACGAAGATCCTCCCATCCGATGAATGACCGGGATTGCAAGCTTGTATACCAGACAAAGGCTGGTCCTTGCAAGGTTCGCACGAAGCATCTGAGTTTCACTGCTTCTTGATGCTCTGGAGTTCCCATCATAGGATCACAACAAGACACGTAATGCGTCAAATGTTGTTCAGGGTCGCCTGATCCATTGAAAGTAGGGAAAATAGGGTTTCCAAAACTGGATGGAGGAGAAATTGAATCTACCCATTCAGGGTAAACTTTCTTTTCAGGTTGAACTTGCGCCCGTTTCCCTTCCATAGTTTCTAACCGAGCTGTTAATGACTCAATAGTAGTTATTAACTTTTGAGAAACGTCAGGTTGAACTTGGTTTTGGGTAGGTGCAATGAATGGAGCTTGGACAGACGTGGTGGTTGGTGCTACAACTGATGGTAGTGCTTCCAACCGTTGCTGCGTTTGACCCGTAGGATTAGACCTCTGTGGGTGTACTGATAAAGGAGGATATTCTTGATCCATCTCAGTAGTTACAACAAATTCCTTCAGCTATCGGACTTCAGAATTCTTAAGAATAAGACTACTCTGAAGTAGTTCTGCATTCAACCTTCTTAATTCTTTAATTTCTTCCTCCTGTTGTGCAAACCTTTGCTCTAATGAGAGCGATTGACCTCCTTCAGAGGAAGGGTGAGAAGTAACCTGATTCTTTCCTTTCCCCTTATTGGATCCTTTTTGGAGAGGGGGAAGTAGGTTACTTGAAGGAATACCCAGATTTTGGGTAAGCCTTTGATTACGTGTGCGCACACCTTCTTCATTTAGGTCTGTGTGCGCAACTTCTTGAGCAGGAACCTCTTCGTCTGATCCCTCTGATTGAGCCTCATCTGGTGAATCAGCAGCGAAAGCATTGATGACATTAATGGATGCATATTGCATGGAATCCTTTCTATCAGCATTTCTGTGATATTGTCTCCTTCCATGTCCATGATGAGACATGGCATTCCGTTGACTTGATCCCTCAGGAATTTCTTGGAGAACCGTCACTTGGAGAGAATCTCCTGACAGCTTGGCTCTTCGTTCCTCTTGAGGCTTATTCCCTAATCGAGAGAATACTGACTTTCTCTGAGGGAGGGATTGAGGATTTGAAAAATTCCCCAGTCCAGTGGACTGGGGATGTTCCTGCTGCTTCCGCTCAACTCCTCGAATCCCATTCGTTGATTCTGAGGGTTGGGTTAGAGAAGTCCCCAGTCTGGCAAGCTGGGGTGTCTCTTGACATGCTATGTCTGAGATCTTCTTAAAATCTCTCTTGATCTTGCGAATCTTAGTTCAGAAATTAGCTGGATGCATTAACCTGTATCCACTTTTATCACTTGGTTCAACAGACCGTTGGATGATTTCCGAAACTTCTGTCATTTGATGACATGTTTGCTCCAGACGAGAGGCTTGTGCAATATTCTCGCCTGCTTGATGTAGGAGAAATTCAACAACTTGTTCTCTATATACTTGATTTTGAGAGGAACTAGTTGAAGCCTGTTCTTGAGCAAGCTTTTGATTATGAACAAAGCCCATTGACTGTGGCCGGCCATGGGAAATAACATTGCATGAGAGCATTTTCGGCGGGCTTTGCTGACCGGAAAGCACTATGAAATGTAGTGCTCCGTGAACACCCCATCCTCTGATATGAAAATCAGATGGAGCATTGGCAATTAACTGACGCAATTTTCTTAGTGCGCCAAGGCATGAACGTTGAAGGGTTCTCTGTTGCTTTTCAGCCTTTGGATACCGAGAGACTGATAGAGATGCCAAATCAATCTGGCGTTGTAACCCTTCTATTATCTTAAGATGATTTTCATATTCATCGTAAGATAATACCTTCTTCTTTAATTGACAAATAGTTTTCCATATGTTGAGACGAATATCATGGATTCCATCATCCGTCAACATCTTTGGAATGTCGTACTGGGAGTCAGCCAAAGGCCAAAACATGACTGGTACTTCACCTTTTTCCAGTTTTTTCCTCATGTTCAGTATTTCCTCTTTATCATTAAATGAAGATTCTTCTACCTGTTTGGACCAGAGTTGGTATTTCCTTGTTGCTTCATCGGATTCAACAAGATTGGTAGAGAAATCACTATTCATGCTGGAAGATGAATGACCCAGGGAAGGTTCGGAGAATAACCTGAACCCCAGGCTATCTTCTGATGGAGAAAGAGTTTCACCTGCCGATAGTAAAGCATCAAACATGACTGATTTTACGTTTGCAAGTGCCTCGAGATAGGAGGGCTTTCTCGTCATTACATTGCCTTCTGAATAATTTTCGAGACAATGTGAATCACTACTGCGGAGAGGACTTTCGCAGTGAAGTTCATCACCATGAGGAGGACCGTCATGATGGGTTACAGCAAAAGATGAAATCTCTTGCTCCTTGGTCTTCTGACCACACAGAGGGTTCCTGTGGCTCTCATCTGAAGAAGAAACTTCAAGATTGACCGAATTTTCATGAATCAAGCCTTCATGAGGAAGTGTCTGTTGAAGACCTTCAGAATTAATGTTCCTGTTATTGAGAACTGAGGGAGTAGAATCTTGAATTCCGACAGATAAATGACTGAGGGCTTCAAGAACTCCAGCATCGAGCAAGGCCTTGTTGCAGATCAGCCTTTGATCTCCTGACTGTGCTGGGCGGATCTTTTTCTTAGATGCCTTCTTACTCGCTTTAGAAACCACTTGATGACAAAAGTGATTGCTATGAGCAGGTGTATGTGCCTGATCAGGAAAGATGGTCAGGTTAGGCTGACGATCTCCACTCAAATCAGGTGTATGTGCCTGACTTGGTTGTCCGTATGATATGGGGGAGTATGCCCCATAACCCTCTTGGACTGGAACAGATGTGTGTGTCTGTTCCGGAGTGAATCGTTGATGTGTCACTCCATTGCTAGGGATAGATTTATGTGTCTGTCCCTGAGATGATGCTGAAGCTGTTATGATATCCTGGCAAGCATCCAGAATATGAGTAGGAATTTGCTTCTGCTCTTTCACCATTGACAAAATATGTTTGGTGACTTCAGCCGCCGGAACGGGGATATACGTCCATTCCGGGCTTGGAGTAGGTGTATGTGCCTGCTCCTGTCCTCCTTTTCCTGTCAGTGAATCCTGACAGTACTCAAGTGTGGAGGCAGAGAGTTGAGTCTGCCTCCTGTTTGTCGTCGGGACTTTCCGACTGACTTCTCCGGGCGCTACCAAGTGAGACTGTTGGTAGGCCTGATTAGTATTAGCAGGTGTATGTGCCTGAGGATTACACTTCGCCAAACGTGGTTGACGAGATCCATCATATGTAGTCAGACGAGCCTGCTGACTAACTGGTGATGTATAAGCAGGTGTATGTTCCTGCCTATGGTACTCCGCCGGAATTTCCTGGCGGGATAGGCTTGATGCTGCCAGACGAGTCTGCTGGAGAGCGGAATTAAAACGAACAGGTGTGTATGCCTGCTCGTTGTTTTCTACCAAGTTAGGTTGGTGGACTTCTCCGGAGATGGCAGGGATGACAACCTGCTTATTATTAACCGGATTCCGTCTCTGGCGGTTCATCTTGCCTGCTCGGGTTTGAGGAACCTGAGCTGAATGCCTGGAGTCGGTACCCTCATCATGTTGAGGACGCACTACCGCACGAGTCTAGCGGCGATTGTTGATGGGAGCCCTTGATAATGACTCCTGTCTTTTTGAATTAAGGTCCTGCGGGACCTGCTCATTCACTTCCTCAGAGTAAGGGAGTGAATGGAAATTGCGTTCCGGGGATAACGACCCGAAACGGTTGGAGACGGTAGTCAGCACCGCCTGCTTCTTGATTGCTGGCCGCCGTTGTCCGGACGACCAGGTAGAGTTGTTAACTTAGAGGGCTTGACGAGCAGACTCCAGAGTTGGGATAGTACCGTTGCGACGGTACTCCTTAACCAGTGCATTAGAAACACAGCGTTGAAGACGCTGAGTTGGTGATGTCATCCTCAGAGCGGATGACGTTCCAGCAAGAGTAGCAGCATTGGTTTTCACAGCAGCAGACCTCACAGTAGAGGTGTTCACAACAGCAGTATTCACAAGGGTGAATTTAAGGAAAACCATTTTTGCAGAAGATCTTGAGAAAAGAGTGCCTGTTCCATGTAACAGACATAATCAAGATGAATCCGGCCACTGCATCTTTTGGATGAGCATATGTCAATGATTGCCTTTTTGGCCCAAGGGGCCTAACAAATAAGAAGAACATCACTTTCACTTGGTTAAGGATTCACGTCAGGTTCACCATTTTTGTTTCGCACGGAATCCGGGGATGACCTCCTCGACGGGAGATTCAAACGTTCTGATCGGTTTCTAACAGGTTTGTTCGTAGAACCGGAAACATCCAATGATTCCACATCCGTTTGGACCTACTTTCCAAAGGAAGGCGCTCATTAGCTTGTGGACTAATGAGGCTTAGAAATTTGCATTGGTCGAGAGGATGGGAGGTCGGACTCATCACACCTTTTTGAGGGGATTTATTGTCTACTCCGGGACTCTCTTTATAGATTTAAGTTATGTTCGTGAATCCTTATTACATTACCAAGTATAAAATGTGCTTTCCTTTAGTTTTAACAATCAATGATTAAATATGCAAAAAATTTAGAGAATCTTTTATATGTATTCGAGGTTCTTCATCAATAGAGAATCATCTATATCTGTTTAGAGATTCTTGGTCAATGGTATCCTTCAAAACATTTATATAAAAGTCTCTTGGTCATTATGATGACCAGGCTGGTTTCAAAGCCACTCAGTGGGGCACTTGATGTTTATCGTCATTCAGAAGGACATAGATTATTTCAAAGTTGGGATCGAACCCATAAATGGGCTACCTACGTATCCTTTGTTTTGGAAAAGGAATCAGAACACACGTAGTTCGAGAAATGGAGTATGATGTTTATGATTGATGGGTCAAAGATGAATGTCATAATTACTTTTACACTCTAAGCTCACGTGAGTCATGCTCGGTGTGAGAAACAAGAGGTATTGGTAAAATTTAGACTATTGCGCCATGAAAGATACAATCATAAGAATTTGTTTGGGGCTTATGTATGGATGACTGCCCAGATAGATGAAGGTTTAGGATTTACTTTTAGGGAGAAAATCCATGAACAGGGTCCATAAAGTTATATGTGCTTCATGGAGATTTGAATACTCTAATCTTGGGGCTTACTCCTAATGAGGATGCCTAAGTTAGGAGGGGACTTATGATTGGGTTTTACTCCTGAAAAGGAAACCCAAATCAAAGGTAAATTATGTCTGGTTAAGAGAAATTTAAGGGGACTTGGGGCTTTATTCCTGAAAAGGAGACCCAAGGTTATGACTGAGTCTTTATTCCTGAAAAAGGAGACTCCGGTTAGGATACTTGGGGCTTATACTTTAAAAGGAAGCCCAAGGTTATGACTGAGTCTTATTCCTGAAAAAGGAGACCCAGGTTAGGGATTAAGGTTTGGGGCTTACTCCTGAGGAGGATGCCCATATTTGAGGTTGGGGATTATTCTTAAGAAAGATGCCCAAGATTAAAGGACTTGATTGGGGCTTACTCCTGAGGAGGATGCCCAAGATTGGGAACTTTAAGAATTTGGGGCTTACTCCTGAGGAAGATGCCCATATTAAAGGTTTTATAACTGGGGATTATTCCTGAAAAGGAGACCCAGGTTAAGATTCTCTCATCTTAAAGGATGAGGTTGAATGAATGAACTCTCCGTATTTTAGTGACATAAGGATATTTAAATCACTAGACTTTGAGAGAGATTCCACAGAATTCCTTTCAGATAAGAAAGTCAAATCAAGAAATCATGCCATAAATGGCTTTGAAGAGTGTCTTGAAGACTGAATCTTGAAAAGGAAAGGTGAAATGGCTTAAGAGGGGTAAAAATGGGCAAGATGGGCACCCAAAAAGATAGGGGCGCACAAGTCTTGAAAGGCGCGCAAGTCTTCCGTGGGCGCGCAAGTATTGGTCGCGCAGGTATACCTGCGCGACACATAGTGTACTTGCGCGATTTTCAACCAACATTGAAATACTTGAGCAACTCTTTTTTAAACCCTTTAGAATGTTCTTGAGGTTCTTCCAGAAAAGGGACGCGCAAGTTATATTGAAGGAAATAAGTCGGCGCGCAAGTGTTTGATAAGTTTCAACACTTAGTCCTTCCTCCTTCTCTTTAAATCTTCCGTTCTAGGTAAGAAATTACCTTAGAAGTGTTCCGGAAGCTTTGAGAAGAGACTTGGGCGTCGGGAGCTTCAATACGAGTTTCTGGAAAAAGATCTTTTTGAATGGGGGGCCCACAGGGTCTATTTATAGGCAAAAGAAGACCCAGGGCGGTTACCAGGTGGTTACCAATTAGGTCGCGCAAGTCACCTGTGCGACCAAGGTAGCCGCGCAAGTATACTTGCGCGGCAGTGGTATAACTTGCGCGGTGGATTTGCTGTTGATCCTTTGTTCATGCCTTTGTCGATTTTTGATGTTTTCTTCAAAGGATGAATCACTTTCAGCTTAGATATTCCCTTTTCCGATCTTTAGATTCTGTGACGAAAGAAGCGTCAACACATCATAATGGCCACCTTTGAAGGTGTTAAATGAGTATTGAACAATCATCGTTTCGGGAGGCAGAATTTCGCCATCCACGGAAACCGTATGTTCTTTAACCATTTGATGTAGTTGTGTGAGAGTGTAGCTCGAATAAATATTATAACAACATCCTAGTATATTGACGATACTGGCGTTGTTACAAAAGAAGTAAATAAAAAGAGTTTAGAGGGTTGGAGAATCAAAATAAAACAAATGAACAAGAGAGAATGAATTACCTTTAAAAGTGTAACTCCTTTTGATTTGAGCCTAAAGGATTCCTTTGAAAGGATTATGCCCAAAGGTAATCCTCTAGGATGAGTAGAGGGATGTGGAGAGAGTAAATGGGCAGGGGTTGGCCGAGCCAAAGGCTTGAGGAGTGTGTGAAATGAGGTAGAGGTGGAGGCCTTTTATAAGAGGAGAGGAGGGGCACTTTTGGAAAGTAAAGAAATATTACTTTATTTGAAAATGTGTTTCGGTTTTAAAAGGTCCCACATTGATATAATTTGTGGATAAGGTGATAAGGGTTCTAAATCCACCCATCCAATAAGTTTTGGACATGTGTAATTCATAGATTTTACATTATATTTCCATTTTATTTAAATCGTCAAATAATGATGTCATCGCTGCATCATTATTATGTCATAAATAATTTAATTTATTTAATGTCTAAAAATTATAAAAAACTTACTATGATGTAGAAAATCTTTTTATCTTTCCAATGACTATTTATAATAAAAAATATGATCTTTATAACCCCATGTAAAAATTGTTTTCGTAAAACATATTATGTTTGTGTCATTTTTACTTTTACATTAAATAAAAAGTTATTTATGTCATTTCCCAACCAAAGTGTCTCCATGGGGTCCCCAAGTTGACCCATGTCTTTTATTTGTCGGCCATGACACAACCAATGAGGGTAGGACATGTTTCAAGCTCATCTTATTTTATTAAAGCATTATTTTTACCTTAAACTACACTAATTACCACTAATCGCGATTAAGAACTTAATAAGTTACTATTCACCAAAAAATTATTATAATCTCATTGAACCACATTTTACTTCTTAATGACAACCATGTATGTCGGATTTTTGAAATTCAAAACACAATGATGGCAAAATTTCATTTAAACGGAAAATCAGTCTTTATAAGTACCACTTAGTGGTTTCACTATTCATCAAAAATTGAAGTTTTCCAGAAAATTACCAAAAATTCACCCTAAGCTATATTTGATATTACGAATTCAAAAATGAAGTCTATTTTACAAAATTCAAAAAATATAAGTCACATTAATTAATTTAATAATTAATTCTCGATGTCAGTGCAAATAGCGTGTTTTTATGAAACCATAAGTATCAAAAGATTGACACTAGTTTAAGTCCGATTTCAAAGTGAAATTAATTCCAACGACCACTATTGGATTTAATGGTAAAGATATTTTCTAATTTCACTTTAAAACCAATTCAAAAGATAATCTAATCATATAAATAAATTAGATTAAAAAGAGGTTTTGAATTAAAATACAACATTTTACACTATTCATTAAAAAAATGAACTTTATCAGAAAGGTACCAAAAATTTACACAAAGTAAATTTTGATGTCCCGATTCTAAAGAAGAGTTATATTTGGTCCAATAGAATTTATAAGATCGATCAAAACTATATTTAATGACGGTTCTCCGTCAAAAGGTGATAAGTGGACCTTTCGTGAAAATTAGGGTATAAATGCCTAAAATTGAACTCTTTCCGTATTTTAAGCCTTTATTGTAACATCCCAAGTAAGTAATGAATAATAGATATTTTTTATCTATGTCTATTAATGATTAAGATAGTGTTATATAGGCTTAATATGAAAATAAATACAATCTTATGCATGGAATACACTAATATTCTTAAAAGATTGTTTTACTGCCTTTTGATGGCAAACCATTTTTGAATCTATCTTTTGACAATTTTATAAACCATGTTTTTCAAAATAAACTTATTCTTTATGATTGGTACATCAAAATTTACCTTGTGTGAATTTTTGGTATTTTTCTGACAATGTTCATTTTTTTAATGAATAGTGAAAAATACTGCATTTTACATCAAAATTGATTTTTAATCTAATTTATTTATATGATTAGATTATGTTTTGAATTGGTTTTGAAGTGAAATTAGAATATATTTTTACCATTTTATCCAATTGTGGTCATTGGAATCAATTTCACTTTGAAATTAGACTTAAACTGGTTTCAATCTTTTGATACTTATTGTTTTGTAAAAACACGCTATTTGCTCTGGCAGCGGGAATTTATTATTATATTAATTAATGTGACCTATATGTTTTGAATTTTTTAAAATAGACTTCATTTTTGAATTCGGAATATCAAATATAGCTTAGGGTGAATTTTTGGTAATTTTCTGCAAAACTTCAATTTTTGATGAATAGTGAAACCACTAAGTGGTAATCAAGCAAACTGATTTTTCAGTTAAATGAAAGTTTACCACTAATGTGTATTTAATTTTGAAAATCCGACATACATGGTTGTCATTAAGAAGTAAAATGTGGTTCAATGAGATTAAAATAATTTTTTGGTGAATAGTAACTTATTAAGTTCTTAATCACGATTAGTGGTAATTAGGGTAGTTTAAGGTATAAATAATACTTTAATAAAATGAAATGACCTAGACACATGTCCCAACATCATTGGTTGTGTCATGGCCGACCAAGACAAGCCATGGGTCAACTTGGGGACCCCATGGAGACACTTTGATTTGGAAATGACATAAATAACTTTTTATTAAATGTTAAAGTGAAAATGACACAAACATAATATGTTTTACGAAAACAATTTTTAAGTGGGGTTATACAAGTCCAAATTTTGATTATAAATAGTCATTGGAAATATAAAAAGATTTCCTATATAATAGTAGTTTTTTTTATAATTTTTAGACATTAAATAAATTTAATTATGTATGACATAATAATGATGCAGCGATGACATCATTATTTGACGATTTAAATAAAATGGAAAGATAATATAAAATATTTGAACTACAATGGCCAAAACCAATTGGATGAGTGGATTTCGAACCCGTATCACCTTAGCCACGAATTATATCAATGTGGGACCTTTTAAAACCGAAACACATTTTCAAATAAAGTAATGTTTCTTTACTTTCCAAAAGTGCCCCTCCTCTCCTCTTATAAAAGGCCCCCACCTCTACCTCATTTAACACACTTCTCAAGCCTTTGGCTCGGCCAAACCCTGCCCATTTACTCTCTCCACATACCTATCCTCATCCTAGAGGATTCCCTTTGGGCAGAATCCTTTCAAAGGAAGCCTTTAGGCTCAAATCAAAAGGAGTTACACTTTTAAAGGTAATTCATTCTCTCATGTTCATTTGTTTTATTTTGCTTCTCCAACCCCCTAAACTCTTTTTATTTACTTCCTTTGTAACAACACCAGTATCTTAAATATACTAGGATGTTGTTATAAGATTTATTTGAGATACACTCTCACACAACTACATCAAATGGTTAAAGAACATACGGTTTCCGTGGATGGCGAAATTCTGCCTCCCGAAACGATGATTGTTCAACACTCATTTAACACCTTCAAAGGTGGCCATTATGATGTCACTATTTTTATATATGATATATAATATGTTTATGTTTTCCTTAAGCTTCTGTTTTTTTCATTTTGGGCATACCTTTATGGTTTCCATTATGGTTAAAACACGATATCTTCATTTTAGGAAGTGCGGACTACCGCCCCCTAAAAGTGATTTGATTCGTTAATACCATATGTGGGATGTGTAAAGGATAAAGTTAATGATATTATATATGTTATTATACTGGAATTATAATATACTCTTATATCATTATGATTCCATTCCAGAAAATATGAAATAGAAATGGAAGTAGCGTTCATGCGTACGTACGGCTTACCGTCTCCATGAACGGTGCATTTCATTTCTTACCTCTAAATGCGATGTAATATTATAAATGTATGTATGTACTGGATATATATGAAATATATGATATCTACATAATGAATACCATTCTGGATATAATGAACCTTTGACCAAATTAACAACATGTAAGTGCAAGAAGTCTATTTTTGACTTAAGAACCAAATACCGACAAAATAAACATTATTAACTTAACTGATTACATGATGTTCATAACATGGTATAAAAGGAATAATGAACTTGAAAAAGATTCATAAGAAAGTAGAGATTAACTCAAGTTTATTATTCAGGAGATTAAAGAACGGTCGGGTCAAGTCGGATACGAGGTATGGGACTTCGTCTCAATATCCTTTCATTGAGGCATATTTTATTTTATACACAACTTTATTTTATACGGTGTATAAACCCCTTTGACATTTACGTTTATTCAAAATGAATCTTTTTTATACGAAGCGTTTACTAAACGACAAAAGGGAATGTTTTTGTCGTACGTATGCGGCGACAACGACTTCTCCGCCGCCGTGACCGTTATTTGAGTTTCGGCTTCCTCTACAAGCCATACCTTCTTTTTAAAAGAAAAATAAATACCATGTTTTACTTTTCTTTTATTTTGGTATTGAAAATGGTTTTCATAATGTTTTTATATCAATGGGTTGTATTGATATCTTGTGATTGAAATGTGGAAATTTTATGTTTCCTTTATGCATGTTTTATGTGATATGATTATGTTATGGTTCTTGGGCATTATTATGAAGACGGGTGATTCCGTGATAAACTAAGGGCGGGTGAGCCCGTTATAGCTTTCTAATGCATTGGGTAACGCGAAGGAGTGAAACGTTAAGGTTTCTCCGAAGAGATTTTAGGGAATATACTGTGATGGGTATTCCAAACGTAACCAAGAGGGTTACTCCCTACGTAAGAATGTTATGAATGCCTCAAGTTACCTTTATGTCTTATGATTTCTATGATTTATTCATGATTTTATGAGGTATGTTAAAGGGCCTATGTTTTATGGGTATAGTATGATTTCATTCTTATGTATATATGAACTCATGTTTCCTTCCCATGTTTTTATAACCCATACTGAGTTTTTATGCTCATCCCAAGTTTTTGAAATGTTTTTCACAGGTCAAGGGAAAGGTATATGATAAGACGATAGAGTCAAGGGTGTGTCAAGAAATAATCCATGTTTTATTTTAAATGTGTTTCCATTGATGGGAATGAAGAATACTATCTTTATGTAACCACTTTGTTTATATGTGGAATGTAATGCAAGTTTTATGATCTAATTCTCTAAAACTCTAAACCCGAAAAGATCCTCAATGTGAAATCTTGTAATAACTCAAGATTAAGTAAGGTTTAAGGCTGGGGCCTTATAGTTGGTATCAGAGGTCGGTTTAGATATCTTTAGGAGTTAGAATTCTATTAAATGATTATCCAAAAATATATATTTTTTTTCGAAATGATATTGCATTTAAAGATTACCATGTTGCTTCATCTAAGACATGTTTGTTCAGAATGGTTTTCCGCAGAGGAAACAGGGAAGCAGTGCTAGGAAGGCATACAGAAGGAAATAACCTTCCGAATCAGCATCCTGAGATGGTCGGAATTGGAACTGAACAGTTTGTTGCAGTAATGGCGCAGTTGACTCAAGCGATAAATGGCGGTGGTATCCATGCACGAGATCAGCCAGATCAACCGCAGAGGAACATGTCAGTGGTGGAACATTTCATGAGGCAACATCCACCATCATTCAGAGGATCATCTGACCCTGTTCTAGCTGAAGGGTTTATTAAAGCACTGGAGAAGATTTTTGATGTCATGGGGTGTTCAGACAATCAAAAGGTTAGTCTTGCTATTTACCATTTGGAGGGTGAAGCAGATCAGTGGTGGTCTATGGTTAAAAATATCAGGGACGCCGATGAGATTGATGCTCTTGACTGGGATGAATTCAAAGGTATGTTTCTTGAGAAGTATTTTCCTAAGGCTGTTCGACTTAGGATGGAAAAGCAATTCTTGGAATTGAGGCAAGAGGAAGACTCAGTGGCTGCCTATGAAGAAAGGTTCACTCGATTGGCAAGGTATGCTCCAAATTTTATTCGGGACCTTGATAGTAAAATCAATCATTTTTACTCAGGATTAAAGCCAAAATATCGAAGGGCATTAGCTTCTCGTGAGTTTAAAAGTTATGAAAAGCTTGTTCGATGTGCTGAGAAGGTGGAAATGGAGTTTGCCGATGACCAAGTGTTCTATAACAACCAGCAGAAGAAGAGACCGAGGTGGCAGGAGAAAGGTAAGAATTCTTCAAAAAAGTCTGATGGTAAGAGAACTAAGTTTCCAGTTTGTGATAAATGTGGAAAAAGGCATGCTGAGGAATGTCTTCTGAATTCTGGGAAGTGCTACCGATGTGGTAAGATGGGACATAAGGCTCGTGATTGCACTGAAAAGGATCAAGGTGAAGGTAAGAACAAATTTGATTTACAGTTAGTGAAATGTTATAAGTGCAATGAGATGGGTCACTATGCAAACGAGTGTCCGACAAGGAGCTTGAGTGATGGGAAGCAGTTAGACTACAAGCAGAAAGGGGTGGTGAAATCCTTTGCAACTACTTCAGCAGATGTCGGGCCATCAAATGAAGTTGTATCAGGTAGTTTGTTTGTTTTTTCAGATTATTCCAGTGTGTTTTTTGATTCGGGGTCTACACATTCTTTCATCTCTGAAACCTTTTCTAGTAAAATGGGAATACCATCTCAAGAAATGACTCCTGAACTTTTGGTAAAAACACCTGGGGGAAGTGTCGAGGCAAAAAGAATTTATAAGAATCTTCCTATCCTTATCTGTGGAAAGAACCTACTTGCAAACCTTATTGTTCTACCTCTAGTAGAGTTTGATGTTATCCTGGGTATGGATTGGCTCTCTATTTACCATGCTAAGATTGACTGTAGAGCTAAAGAATTTTCTTTTCAGAAATACTTTCAGTTTGTTTACAAGAATGAACCCTTACTTTTGATAACATATCAAGAGGTCGAGAAACTTGTAAAAGATGGAAATGAATGTTACCTTGCACACGTCGTTGAAAATAAAGGAACTATTCAGATTAATGATGTGCCAGTGGTAAATGAGTATCCTGATGTTTTTCCTGATGAGTTGCCTGGAATAATACTAGATCTGGAAGTTGAGTTTACTGTTGACTTAGTTCCTGATGCTAAGCCAATTTCAAAACCCCCTTATCGAATGGCACAAATTGAACTTTTAGAGTTGAAGGAGCAATTGCAAGATTTATTAGAGAAAGGTTTCATTAGACCTAGCACATCACCATGGGGTGCTCCTGTTTTATTTGTTAAAAAGAAAGATGGTTCTATGAGACTTTGCATTGATTATAGAGCCTTGAATAATATCACTGTTAAGAACAAATATCCTTTGCCTCATATCGATGATTTGTTTGATCAGCTCCAGGGGGCTCAGTTTTTTTCAAAGATTGACTTGAGATCGGGGTACCATCAGCTGAAGGTAAAGGAGGCAGATATTCCGAAGACCGCGTTCCGTACGAGATATGACCATTATGAATTTGTAGTAATGCCTTTTGGGCTAACCAATGCACCTGCTGTATTCATGGACTTAATGAATAGAATTTTCCATGAGTTCTTGGATAAGTTTGTGGTGGTTTTCATTGATGATATTTTGGTGTTTTCTAAAAGTAAATAGGAGCATGAAAAACATTTAAGGGTTATCTTGCAAACCTTAAAAGAAAAGAAACTGTATGGGAAATTCAGCAAGTGTGAGTTTTGGTTGCAACAAATTTCTTTCCTTGGTCACATTGTTTCTAAAGATGGAATAACTGTTGATCCTGCAAAAACAAAAGTTGTGGAAGAATAGCCAAGACCCACAAATGTAACCGAGATTCGTAGCTTCCTTGGTTTGGCGGGCTATTACCAAAGGTTTGTTAGAAATTTTTCACGGTTATCTAGTCCAATGACTAAGCTAACTCGGAAGGGTGTTAAGTTTATCTGGACAAAATAATGTGATGATTGTTTTCAGGAATTGAAAAGAAGATTGGTGAATGCTCCAGTTTTGGCACTACCTTCCAGGAATGGTGAGTTTGTTATATACAGTGATGCTTCATTGAAAGGACTTGGTTGCGTCCTAATGCAGAATGATCAGGTAATTGCTTATGCTTCACGACAGTTGAAAACTCATGAGGTAAATTACCCTACACATGATTTGGAACTAGCTGCTGTTGTTTTTGCTTTAAAAATTTGGAGGCATCATTTGTATGGAGTAAAGTGTGAAATATATACCGATCACAAAAGTTTAAAGTATATATTCACTCAGAAAGAGTTAAACATGAGACAAAGGAGATGGCTGGAATTAATCAAGGATTATGATTGTACAATTCATTACCATCTGGGAAAAGCAAATAAAGTGGCTGATGCTTTGAGTCGAAAAAGTAATGCTTCATTAGAAATGTTGCGTTTGGAACGTGATCCTTTGGTTAAGGATTTGATGAAATTTGGCATAGAAGTTGTTGGTGCAGGAAGTCCTTCTGTTTTGTTTCAGGTATCAGTGAGATCATCTCTATCAGATAGAATCAAGCAAGAACATAAGCAAGATAGTGAGTTGCAAAAAAAGGTAGAGCTGGTTCAGAAAGGTAAGTTTCCTAAATTCAACATTGATAGTGATTGCATTTTGAGATTTGGGAAGAGATTGTGTGTGCCTTATGATTCACAGTTGAAGAGAGAGTTGTTATGTGAAGCTCATAGTTCTCCGTTTTCAGTTCATCCGGGCAGTACTAAGATGTATAGAGATCTGCGGGAGTATTACTGGTGGGATGGAATGAAAAGAGATTTTGCTGATTTTACTGTGAAGTGTTTGACTTGTCAGCAGGTTAAAGCAGAGCGGCAGTTACCGAAAGGGATGCTTCAGCTTTTACCAGTGCCAGAGTGGAAATGAGAGAATATATCCATGGACTTTGTTGTTGGATTACCAAAGACATCTCGAGGTAATAATGCAATCTGGGTTATTGTTGATCGCTTGACCAAATCTGCTCATTTCCTTGCTATACGAGATACTTTCTCTCTTGATCAACTTTCCCGTTTGTATCTTAAAGAGATAGTCATGTTACATGGAGTTCCTCTCTCCATTGTATCGGATCGTGATCCCAGGTTTACTTCTAACTTTTGGAAAGGCCTTCAGAAGTCATTGGGTACTGAATTAAATTTTAGTACAGCTTTTCATCCTCAATCAGATGGGCAGTCAAAATGAACAATTCAGACATTGGAGGATATGCTACGAGCTTGTTCTATGGATTATCAGGGAAGTTGGGACCAACATCTTTCTTTGGTTGAATTTTCATATAATAACAGTTTCCATTCTAGTATACAGATGGCACCATTTCAGGCATTATATGGGAAGCGGTGTCGAACTCCAGCTTTCTGGGATGAAGTGGGTGAAATGAAGTTGATGGGACCAGAATTGGTAGAAGAGATGGCAGAAAAAGTTCAGCTGATTCAGAAACACATGAGAACAGCTCAGAGCAGGCAGAAGAGTTATGCGGATAACCGGAGGAAGGATCTATCTTTCGAGGTAGGTGATCATGTTTTTCTCAAGGTTTCTCCTTGGAAAAGTGTGATGAGATTTGGTATGAAAGGAAAGTTGAGTCCAAGGTTCATTGGACCATACGAAATTCTGGAGAGAGTTGGATCAGTTGCATACCGAGTGGCTTTACCTCCGAGTTTGTCTCAGGTACACAATGTTTTTCACGTTTCGATGTTGAGAAAGTATATGCCAGATCCATCTCATGTTTTGAGTCCAGAGGTAGTTCAGCTGGAAGAGAACCTATCTTATGAGGAACAACCGGTCCAGATTCTTGACCACAGGGAGCAAGTGTTACGGAATAAAGTAATTCACCAGGTAAAGGTTTTGTGGAAAAACCACATGATTGAAGAGGCAACATGGGAATCAGAAAATGCAATGAGGGATAAGTACCCCCATTTATTCGATAAGTAAATAAATTGCGGGGACACAATTTTCTAAAGGGGGGAAGGATGTAACATCCCAAGTAAGTAATGAATAATAGATATTTTTTATCTATGTCTATTAATTATTAAGATAGTGTTATAGAGGCTTAATATGAAAATAAATACAATCTTATGCATGGAATACACTAATATTCTTAAAAGATTGTTTTACTGCCTTTTGATGGCAAACCATTTTTGAATCTATCTTTTGAAAATTTTATAAACCATGTTTTTCAAAATAAACTTATTCTTTATGATTGGGACATCAAAATTTACCTTGTGTGAATTTTTGGTATTTTTCTGACAATGTTCATTTTTTTTAATGAATAGTGAAAAATTTTGCATTTTACATCAAAACTGCTTTTTAATCTAATTTATTTATATGATTAGATTATGTTTTGAATTTGTTTTTAAGTGAAATTAGAATATATTTTTACCATTTTATCCAATGGTGGTCATTGGAATCAATTTCACTTTGAAATTAGACTTAAACTGGTGTCAATCTTTTGATACTTATTGTTTTGTAAAAACACGCTATTTGCTCTGGCAGCGGGAATTAATTATTATATTAATTAATGTGACCTATATGTTTTGAATTTTTTAAAATAGACTTCATTTTTGATTTCGGAATATCAAATATAGCTTAGGGTAAATTTTTGGTAATTTTCTGCAAAACTTCAATTTTTGATGAATAGTGAAACCACTAAGTGGTAATCAAGCAAACTGATTTTTCAGTTAAATGAAAGTTTACCACTAATGTGTACTGAATTTTGAAAATCCGACATACATGGTTGTCATTAAGAAGTAAAATGTGGTTCAATGAGATTAAAATAATTTTTTGGTGAATAGTAACTTATTAAGTTCTTAATCACGATTAGTGGTAATTAGGGTAGTTTAAGGTATAAATAATACTTTAATAAAATGAAATGACCTAGACACATGTCCCAACCTCATTGGCTGTGTCATGGATGACCAAGACAAGCCATGGGTCAACTTGGGGACCCCATGGAGACACTTTGGTTTGGAAATGACATAAATAACTTTTTATTAAATGTTAAAGTGAAAATGACACAAACATAATATGTTTTACGAAAACAATTTTTAAATGGGGTTATACAAGTCCAAATTTTGATTATAAATAGTCATTGGAAATCTAAAAAGATTTACTATATCATAGTATTTTTTTTTATAATTTTTATACATTAAATAAATTTAATTATGTATGACATAATAATGATGCAGCGATGACATCATTATTTGACGATTTAAATAAAATGGAAAGATAATGTAAAATCTATGAACTAAACATGGACAAAACCAATTGGATGAGTGGATTTCGAACCCTTATCACCTTATCCACAAATTATATCAATGTGGGACCTTTTAAAACCGAAACACATTTTCAAATAAAGTAATGTTTCTTTACTTTCCAAAAGTGCCCCTCCTCTCCTCTTATAAAAGGCCCCCACCTCTACCTCATTTCACACACTTCTCAAGCCTTTGGATCGGCCAACCCCTGCCCATTTACTCTCTACACATCCCTCTCCTCATCCTAGAGGATTCCCTTTGGGCAGAATCCTTTCAAAGGAAGCCTTTAGGCTCAAATCAAAAGGAGTTACACTTTTAAAGGTAATTCATTCTCTCATGTTCATTTGTTTTATTTTGCTTCTCCAACCCCCTAAAATCTTTTTATTTACTTCATTTGTAACAACAACAGTATCTTAAATATACTAGGATGTTGTTATAAGATTTATTTGAGCTACACTCTCACACAACTACATCAAATGGTTAAAGAACATACGGTTTCCGTGGATGGCGAAATTCTGCCTCCCGAAACGATGATTGTTCAACACTCATTTAACACCTTCAAAGGTGGCCATTATGATGTCACTATTTTTATATATGATATATAATATGTTTATGTTTTCCTTAAGCTTCTGTTTTTTTCATTTTGGGCATACCTTTATGGTTTCCATTATGGGTAAAACACGATATCTTCATTTTAGGAAGTGCGGACTACCGCCCCCTAAAAGTGATTTGATTCGTTAATACCATATGTGGGATGTGTAAAGGATAAAGTTAATGATATTATATATGTTATTATACTGGAATTATAATATACTATTATATCATTATGATTCCATTCCAGAAAATATGAAATAGAAATGGAAGTAGCGTTCATGCGTACGTACGGCTTACCGTCTCCATGAACGGTGCATTTCATTTCTTACCTCTAAATGTGATGTAATATTATAAATGAATGTATGTACTGGATATATATGACATATATGATATCTACATCATGAATACCATTATGGATATAATGAACCTTTGACCAAATTAACAACATGTAAGTGTAAGAAGTCTATTTTTGACTTAAGAACCAAATACCGACAAAATAAACATTATTAACTTAACTGATTACATGATGTTCATAACATGGTATAAAAGGAATAATGAACTTGAAAAAGATTCATAAGAAAGTAGAGATTAACTCAAGTTTATTATTCAGGAGATTAAAGAACGGTCGGGTCAAGTCGGATACGAGGTATGGGACTTCGTCTCAATCTCCTTTCATTGAGGCATATTTTATTTTATACACAACTTTATTTTATACGGTTTATAAACCCCTTTGACATTTACGTTTATTCAAAATGAATCTTTTTTATACGAAGCGTTTACTAAACGACAAAAGAAAATGTTTTTGTCGTACGTATGCGGCGACAACGACTTCTCCGCCGTCGTGACCGTTATTTGAGTTTCGGCTTCCTCTACAAGCCATACCTTCTTTTTAAAAGAAAAATAAATACCATGTTTTACTTTTCTTTTATTTTGGTATTGAAAATGGTTTTCATAATGTTTTTATATCAATGGGTTGTATTGATATCTTGTGATTGAAATGTGGAAATTTTATGTTTCCTTTATGCATGTTTTATGTGATATGATTATGTTATGGTTCTTGGGCATTATTATGAAGACGGGTGGTTCCGTGATAAACTAAGGGCGGGTGAGCCCGTTATAGCTCTCCAATGAATTGGGTAACGCGAAGGAGTGAAACGTTAAGGTTTCTCCGAAGAGATTTTAGGGAATATACTGTGATGGGTATTCCAAACGTAACCAAGAGGGTTACTCCCTACGTAAGAATGTTATGAATGCCTCAAGTTACCTTTATGTCTTATGATTTCTATGATTTATTCATGATTTTATGAGGTATGTTAAAGGGCCTATGTTTTATGGGTATAGTATGATTTCATTCTTATGTATATATGAACTCATGTTTCCTTCCCATGTTTTTATAACCCATACTGAGTTTTTATGCTCATCCCAAGTTTTTGAAATGTTTTTCACAGGTCAAGGGAAAGGTATATGATAAGACGATAGAGTCAGGGATGTGTCAAGAAATAATCCATGTTTTATTTTAAATGTGTTTCCATTGATGGGAATGAAGAATACTATCTTTATGTAACCACTTTGTTTATATGTGGAATGTAATGCAATTTTTATGATCTAATTCTCTAAAACTCTAAACCCGAAAAGATCCTCAATGTGAAATCTTGTAATAACTCAAGATTAAGTAAGGTTTAAGGCTGGGGGCTTATATTTATCTTTTATTGGGTAAATGTAAAATCTTTTGAAAACATATATAATCATATTTTAGTTATTTCTATCCATTCCCGCCGGTACAATGACTACTCGTTAACTAACATTTAAAATAATATTATTTTATTACTTGTGTGCAACGTAAGTTTTCAAAGAAACTCATCGTTGCGTACCGAGTACGCTATCGAACATAGAAACCCCTTTTAATTAAAATTAATATTTAATTCGTAAATATTAATAAATATGAAAATTATTTATTCTTTATTTACCTGGGATGTTACAAGGTAGGTGTTCAGTCGAAACCCACTATACACAACTACAGATGAAGAACACATGTCGTGTACTTCATGTATACGGCCAAACATGAAACATTTCAAAATTTAAAAATACAAGGTGTGTACATTTAGTAAACACTATGTACAGACCCTATACCCTAATTCAAGGAAGGAGACTCTATGTCTAGGCACCTACACTACCATGATCCCATTTACATTTACATGGTGTGTATGTTTTCTATACACTGTATACACTTTCCCAATCCACCCAGGTCGAGTCTGTGTATGGGAACTTACATGAACAACACCTCACATTCCAACACACGACATGTATACCTTACTACATGCAGTGAATTGTCTATTTTCCCAAACACATGCCCAATCGACATGTATATACATAATACATGGGTTGGAAACATGATGATACTACATGCTGTGTACTTTAATTTTTAGGTTTTCTAACTTTTATTCTTTTCTTTTAGTTCTCATTTATTTTGTTTTTTATTATCTTTCCATTCCAGATCATGGAAGATACTGATTGAGTGATTGGGAAGTGCCCAACACCCACTACTGATGGAGAGCGACCTTTTTGGATCCGAATCTGGAGGCCAACAACACCAATGCTAGATATTTCAGTGCATTGGCTACCAAAATTTTATACACTACCTCCTCTCCCACCGACACCCACACCTTTAACATCCACCGATCCAACTAACACTAAAACACCCTCTATGGATGCCAATGATCCTCCCACTACTGTAACCACGCCATCCATAGCTATCAAGGGATCCATCACAATAGATCCTACCCCTAGTGTGACCCTTACAGTGCCATCCACGATAGTAACAACCCCTAATGTTCCTACACCACCATCCACAACTATCCCGACTATAGATCCATCTCTCAAATCAGCTGCTCCATCTACTTCCACCATTGTCAGTCCCTCCACATTAGCAGCTGAGGCCCTGCCTCATCCCACTCTGGTAGATACTCGACCTCAGCCACATCCCTACCTAATTTTTTCTTAGGGACATCCTGTGGCCTTAGACTGCAGTGTATTCAATGACCTATTATCCATCCATGCAGTCGATTCCTGGATACTACTATGCCACATCATCTAGGCATCTTGGAGGATATTGGGGAGCTACTTGTCCACACACATCTACTAGATATGCTACAAGATAGTACTCCTACATTACATGATTTATTTCGAGAGTTCCCTTTCGTATTTCAAGTTCACTGGGACCACTTAACACCATATTCCCAATGATACGGCTACTCCAATCAACTTTCGGCTGGGAAGACACCATTTTTACTAACCATGGCAGAGTTTGGATGAGGGTGTGGATTTTACCCCATCTTTCCACCCCACCTCATATTGTATCCCTTACCCGCCCTAAGAACTCTAACATTGTTGCTATGTGGCAGGAGATTTCTGGGCCCGACCGAAATTACACTCCCACTTCTAAGAAGATCACTCTCATTATTTCCCCTCACCTATATTTCATCCATAGTTGCTTCAATAAAATCCTCTTTCCACTCCATGAGGATATGAATGTCATGTCAGAATGTGATAAGGAGATTCTCACATGCATTGTCTGACACAATTACCCTGATCTACCTTGTCTCACCGCCACCTACTTTCACTCTATGATCAATGGAATTTAGAGAAAATTTAATGACAATTTCTATTCCACCAGCTTGACACACCATTTAGGGGTGTTTGAGACATCTCTCCCTCACAATCTCTTAGGCTATCCTCAGTGTGTGGAATTGTTCATTCTTATCCACAAGAAGATGGTCGAGCATCAGGGAGACAAATTTTTTCTTGTGCAAGACACCCCAACTTCTGTTGGGGTGAGAGATAACCCACATAACCCCACTGGTGATGCTAATTCGGTACCACCCCCTCTACCTGCAGACATCCCTTCTCCCCCAGCGGACCTCCCTTCTTCATCCATTCCCTCTTCTTCTTCAATCACTTATTCTTCTGGCCCATCAACATCCCCACCTCCACCCGCACCCTCAGTTGATCTCCCCATATCCCTCCTCCTAGACATGATAGAGCGACACTAGGATACCTTGGCTCAGACACAGAGACAAATGATGGGCATGCTGAGCCTCATTCTACATCACTTGGGCCTACCATTTCCACCAACACATGCTCCTCCATCCGATCCCTAACCTTTAGTAGTACTTCCACAGTTCACAGCTATGGCCATGAATTCCATTCTTCTTTCTAATACTGGGCTAGATTACACTACTACTACTTCCCCCATAGGTGTCCCAACTACACCCACCACACATAGTGAGGACCCAATACCTCCATCTTCCATTGCAGTTGCCCCTACTCCACCAGCCCCCCCTATTACAAATGATACATCTTCTATGGCCACACCAAGACTATTTTTTAACATATATTTAATTATATATATATATATATTGTGTTATTCTTGTGGTGTGATATTTTATGTGCATGGATACTTATTTTTCCCCTTTATCAACAATAACATGTACTATGGAGCATTATGGACCTCTCAATTCAACTTATTTTCATATTTTTGAGCTCTCCATGAGTGGAGTATTAATTTTAGTATTTATTTTCATTTATTTCCTTTATTATTACTTCTTTCACTGATCCCACTTTTCCTGGACCACTTGTATTCTTCCACATACTTTTCTCTTCCTTGGTGTTGCACTGGGGGGACTACATGTAATATTAAGTGTGGGGAAGAGTCTTTTACTAAGCTAGTATTTTCCCCTAAATTGATCTAGGATATTTCATTAATAGTTAAAATATTTTAAAATATGGTAT
This sequence comes from Viscum album, assembly GCA_963277665.1. NCBI lineage: Eukaryota > Viridiplantae > Streptophyta > Magnoliopsida > Santalales > Viscaceae > Viscum > Viscum album. Next base: position 782,160,367 of record OY728119.1, read on the forward strand.
TTTTTTGATTAATTATATTTATAAATAATAAATACATAAATGAAAAATTTAAAAGTTGCATGCTTATTTTACTTTTAAAGTATTTTAAAATGATTTTTGATATAGTTTGGTTATTGATTTAAATTCTTAGACATTTATATTTATTAGAATGCTCATTTTTTCTTCATTTCATGACCTAATTAACCCATTTTACTCTTTATTCCCGAGATGTATTCTAAACCCTTTGACATATTCTTTCTTATACCCTCTTTCTTGAGAGATTCTTGGGATATGCATAACTACCATAACTTGTGATTATTTCTCTTCAAAACATGAAGATTTTTGAATCACATTAAAATGATTGAGGCATTTGATTACTATTTTCAGTCCCTTTGACCTTGAGACCTACCCTACATTTTACATTCATGAAACCCTTAGAAACTATGAACTACCTTGATAGAAAGTAACATTACAAGCCTATTTATCCTTCCTACCCTAATTATTTTATAATGTTTCATGATTATTCATTTGATCTTTTAAGAGGGAATTTGGATATTCATGGAACATTTTTGTGAGTGACCATGAAATTAAGTGTGGGGGAGTGTGCATCTTTTTCATTTTGGGTAGAAGGGTTCCAAACCACTATTTATTGTATTCTTAGTGGTCCTTATTAAAAAAATGTTGTAAAAATTCAAGAGGGTCCCATTTATTTTATTATTTTTATTTATTATAAGTTTACGAACCCATTTTGGAAATGGAATATCATGGTGATGGTAACCTTTGAGAGTTATTGTTGGTGATGGATTTTCACTGATCTTTGTTATTGAATATATTGATTTTTTATTTAATAATTCAGCCTCCTTTTTCAGGACAATGAATTTATTTTTCACATTATTACCTACCTACCCGAAGCCTCTGAATCATTTAAACCTTATTGAAATACCACTTGATTTTTGTGATTCAATTTCTAAGTGGAGAATGATAATACTTGCAAGACTATATATAGAGTGCATATGACTGAGATTGAGCATAACTATAATTCAATGATCTTGAGTGATGATTGTGTTATTTTCTAGTGAGGTAAATCATCAAGTGGCATGTGTATTTATGAAAAGTAGAATAATGTGAATAAAAAAGGATAAAAATATTTAATTGAATTATAAAGGAGGCATGATTAGAATACATTTGAAATTGAAATATGTTTTGTGATTTTTAAAATCCTATTCCATGAATATAGTATTTATATGTATAATTAGTTTAATACTTCCCTTTTTAGAGTTTGGATTATATTATTTAAATGTTTATATTTTTCTTGAGAGGATGAAATTGACTATGTGTGGAAGAGTTTGACGTTCCCAATTTTTGTATACCTTTTCCAACATTTTATTGAGTATAAAAACATGTTTTCCCTAGATATACGTTGTTTTGTGGATGAAATGAATTATTTTGGTGTTATTGTTGATCTTTTAGGAGATTCTAGTAAAATTCACAAATTAGGAGTGACTAGAGAAAAAGTTCATGTATACACGGTGTGTACTTTATAAAACACATGCCCTATAACCTTACCCTAACACGGTTTGGCCAGACTGAGTGCACGTCCATGTAGCCAGCCAGATCTTACATGCTGTGTACTACATGTTTACATGATGTGTAATACATGTTTTCATGCACTGTACAACCTTCTAGATGTGGTTGGTGGATGAAATTGAAACTACACCCCATGTAGGGCAACACTACACGCTGTCTACCCACTAACTGATCGCTGATGCGTTGAAATTCAAAGGGGATTCTTGATGGATCACCTACCGACAGAGAAAGAAAATAATAACTGGTCAAACCTAGTACACAGAGTGTGATTTATGGTATACACCATTTAGTATAATTTTCTATAAATAAGAAGCTAGACCTATATGATCTAGGTTGGACATCTAGGGGGAGGTTCTGCCACTCTGTCGTTTGACCTCCCTCAGATCCATATTCAAGTTTTCCTTTCTCGTTTCTAATTCTGTTTAGTGTAATTATACCCTTACCCATATTCCTCTCATATCCATAGTAGGGATTGAGTTTCTTGTCAATCCTCACACCATGACCATGTTCATAATAGGCTAGTTCCTTCATATTAGGCTTGTAATAATGATTGTGAGTGTTTTTTAATTTAAACCATGAAGTGTTGTTTTTATTATGATTCTTGTTTATAACTTCAATGAATCTAATGCATTATTCACCAATGGTGTTGTATCGGACCAAGAACGACACCAATGGAAAAAATTAAGGAGTTTTAATGGATAATCCATGACCATTGAGTGATCCCTTCACCACTTGCTGTAGGGGTAAAGTACCTGAACACGTTTTAAGTAATTAATCACCAGACCAATTGGTTCTTCTTTTAGTCATGTAATTATTTTTTTTCGGATCAAGAAACAATAATTTGATTGAATACCCATGGTAAATATTTTTTATTAATAAATCCAATTCTAAAGAAAGAACATTTCAATAATACCTGATCAAAATTTCAACCCTAACATGCTTGTCTTCGATTTGTTTTATTCTTCTTATGTTTTAAATTTTATTTTTCTAAATTGTTTCACGTTTTCACAATCATTCACTTAATTTATTTTTTTAATTTGGATAATCAACCGATGCTTGCTGATTTTTACTTATCATTTATTTTTTGTTTTCCCTATGCGATTGACCTTGATTGCCGTTAGCTACCTATTTATTCATATTAAAAGGGAATAATAATTTTAAATATAGAGTGCACCTTGCAATGGGATTGATACCAAATTTTATAAAGAATAAATTCATGAATAAAATTGGGGTTCCCAAATGAAAGTGTTAAAACATATTTGGTATAGAGATAATTATTCTTGACTGAAGAATAAATAACTCAAGAGAAGTAAAATATGTGTTTTGAAAGAAAAAGTATTTTTCAAAAATCTTTTTATTTTGATTATAAATTGAGTTGGAAACATGTAAATCCATAAAAATAAAAGGTAAGAATAGATAAATGATATTTAAGGAATATTATAAGAATATAAATATGTAAAATTATTTCTAAGGGGTAACCCAAAGAAAATGAGTTGGGTTTGAGAATCTACTTACCTTAAATCCCGCTTTATTAAGTCTCTTTTTGCCCTCATGAATAATAAAATAAGATTTATTAAAAAATTGATCCAGAAGTGAATTATTGTAATTTTACACTATTTATCAATTATAATCATTTGATTATATTTATTAAATTTCTTGGTTATAGATCAGTCATTTTGATATCATATTTTCCTTAAAAATTTCCTATTTTTTTCGATTTTTCTATTTTGTTCAAAGTCATTTATACATAAGTATAATTCATTACATAAGCTTGATATATATATTTATGCATTTATATATCAAAAAATAATTTATTTTAACCAACTAAATGTTTGGTGATAAGAAAAGGATCGGTAATATCCTTGTTGAAAATTATCCAACTATTGATGGGACATTGTTGAAAGAGCAGGAAATGGAAGTTTAAAATTTATATATGTCACAATTATGATACTTATAGAAGGTTAAAATAATTAATATAATGTTAATATAATACCTAATTAATTTTATAATTTTTTTTAAAAGGAATTGGGAAAATAAATAAATATAATAATGAAGAGAGATAAGAGTTGATAAAAACTTACTCTCTCCTCGGTGTAGCTTCTCTTGTACGACACTTAAAATACCTTTATTTTTAGTGATGGTTTAATCCAAAAATTCACTAGGTATTATAAGGGTATTTATAGGGAGTTCTTGGATATAAATTTGGTTTCAACAAGTGAGGTAGGAGTGGTTTTCCAAGGGGAGGGAGAGGGGTTATTCATACTTGGGGGGAGAGGTATTTTTAGAATAAAATATTAAATAAAATAATATATCAAAGGTAAAACTTGTAATAGTGAATTTATTATAATATAAATAATATATCAATATAATATAATGGTTTTAAGACTTTAAAACCCTTTATAATTCTTATCAACTTAAGTTATTAAAAAGGAAAGTTGTAAAAGAAGAAATTATTGTTTTAAGGGAACACTATTTTACTTTAGGTTTTGAAAAATGATTTTTAGGTTCAGAAATTGAGTTTATTTTATTTAAATGAGTAATTTATAAAATTAAATATATTTTTTCTGAAACTAATGTTCTATAAATTATTAGGTCATTATTACATCATGAATGATGTAATTTAAGATACACCGTTTATGAGAAAAACTCTATTTTTACTATTCACTTGAAAATTGAAGTATTTGAGGAAATTACGAAGAAAATCACCCTTGTAAAATTTCAATCTGATACTTTAAAAAATGATATTCATTTTATCAAAATAAATTTCCAACATAGGTAATTTTAATTTTTAATATAAAAATTATGATTTTTACGAAATACTTCACAATACAGCTTATTAAAAATGTTTTTATATTTTCTTTGAGTTTTTAAACCATGATATTTATTTTCTTGAATTATAATATTTCTATTTACTTAAATTAATAATGATAAATATAATTTATATCATAATTTATTATTTTCATATTAAATTACTATTCCAACAGTCAGGTTACTTTTCCCAATGGTGAAGTTACTATTCCCAACGCTCAGGTTACAATTCCAACAGCCACATTACTATTCCAACAGTCACATTACCACATATAAATACCACATCATTATTTCAATCAATATTTAAATCAATTCCTTTCAAGGTTCTATTTTTCCATTTTTTATAATGTTTATTGGTTTACTAATATTTTGTTTCTTTTCTATAGTGTTGTTAGTGGGAGGGATGATTCTAGAAGATTCGGGTGATCCGTATTTTCCCATTATAGTTTTTATATTTTCTATTTTTTGTCCCCTTGTAATAATTGAAATTTTATTGGGTTTATTCATTGAATAATGCAACAATTTTCATTAATGAAATAATTTATTATTGGGTTATCTATGTGTTTAATCTTATATAATATAATATAATATAATATAATATAATATAATATAATATAATATAATATAATATAATATAATATAATATAATATAATATAATATAATATAATATAATATAATATAATATAATATAATATAATATAATATAATATAATATAATATAATACAATATACATTCATTTCAAAAAATAAATATCATTTATAAACTATGGATTGTTGCAATATTTCTCTCATAAAACCCATATATTTTATTGTACTCTGGATATCTATTTATTTTCAATTATTATTTCCATTTTATCTCTTTTTGGTACTCAAAACCACCGAAAGAATGTTTATAAGAAAATCCAAAATTATTCATTCTTTTTAGTCAGGAATCTTTCTCTTCTATATCTATATTATCTATTTTACTTTAAGTATGTTTTTATAAACTTAAATTATATATTATGGTCAATTTCATTCAAATTAAACTTTCTATTCGATTTTTTAAAATGTAATCACTTCAATGTGTTCCTTACAATTCATTTTTGACTTTTTTTGAAAGTGGTAAAATAATATTTTTAAATTTTTACTGAATGGATGCCTTTTCCCACCATCAAAGACATTATTCATTAACAAGATTCCTTTACAAGTTTCCATTATTTTTAAAAATAAAATTCTCTTCCCATTATTCTTGGAATTTTTATTTTTAAAATAAGTTTAAAAATAGATATTTCTTCATGTTTTGAAAGAGTCTTTCTAATATCATTATAATAGTGTTTTTCATCTATGTAAACATTATTTAAAGATTCTTATGTTTCCCTAGGGGTATACTCTAATGATACCATCAAATATATTTATATGTAATTCTTATAATCATGTTGTTCTATTTATTTAATGTGGAGAATATTTATATTTCATATTATAGTTTTTTAATATGTATATTTATATTGATTATATATTTCATTATTATTCATTTATTTCATTTGATTAATGCATTATACTTAATAATTGATGGGTGGTTCCTGATTTTACATATACTCTCAATACATTAGTATTTATATTGATATAAACTATCTTGGGTATTTGGAAAATGCCTTACCTATTTATGTATAATGTCTTGGAACGATCCCTTAATAGTAAGATTATGATATCCAACATTATACATTCTATCATTATGAAACAAATTATTATTTTCTTATTATTATTTGTATTTATATGTATTACATGGACATAATAACCTCTAATTATATTATTCATATGAAATATTTGATTATTGTTTAGCTTAAATAGATTATTCATGTTTTATTTATTCTATTATAACTTCCATTGTACGTTTTCCCTTATCCAGCATTTGAGATCACACATTATTACGTTTTCCTTTCCTCAGGGTACCAAAAGGTGAACATTTAATGATTTATAGGATATACTAGAAGAAATAATAAATTTATCACAAGATTTTAATGTTTTAACTCATGTTTTATAATGTAATTTTAGAATCACATATGTATATAGTTGTAAGATCCAAAACATGTCCATATATTTCTCTGTTTAAGTTTATATTGAACCATTTTATTTCTACCAATGATAATAGTTCCTAGTCTAAAAGGTACGTCATAGGTTCTTGAGATGATAATAGGGGTGGAATTTCTAAAGGATAGTAGTGGTAATTAGTAAGGGAAATAGTTCAATTCCATGGCTAGCCATTGGCCTACCAGATAGCCAGTGGGATCACAATAGAAATTCGGTGGGCCCCGTGAGAATTTCAAGTAGGGACAACTTTTTAATTTCATCCTTTGACCTATTTTAAGTTTCCTAATCCTATATTTCAATTCTAATTAAGTATTAGTTATCTTGAATGGTTCTTTAAGGCTTCCTAAACTTCTCAAACACAAGATTTTGATCCTTGATCCGTTGTTTGATTCGAAGATCCATTTTTGGTAATCCTTGGTCAGAATTGATGAACTCCTGAAATTTACATCCTAGATATTATTCTTACATCCCTAAAGAGATGTTTCTATCATAGTACTTATGGATTATTAGTTTTTATCATTGATCCAAACATTTATTCTTGGGTTTATTCTTAAAATTTTTTATAGTTAGGTGGTCTAAAGCATCTCCCTATACAAATATTTTGTTTTTTAGTATGTGTAACATATGAAAACATACTGGGATACTATATGTATGAACTATTATAATTATAATCCACGAATATTTATATAATCCTCTTACTTATACCACCCACAGTTCTCTTTAGGTCTATTGAAGATTGATACCCTGGACTTTCGGCCACCCGAGAGGTGTGCCTATCCATGAACCTAGGTTGGAACCTGGAATATGTGAACCTAGAGCCTTATAAATGAATTTAAAAAATGGTTGTGGAAATGGATTCACTTTTGAATTCACATTTTGTAATGATCACTTGGCATGTAATTGTAATTATTCAGAATAAAATATTGGCATGTAACTATAATTGACATGATAAATAGTATTTGGTAGGATAATTGGTATTTAAAATGAAATTGAATAATTTTCTTGTAATTGGATAAATGTTCATGTTGTTTGAATATTTTAATCCTTTGAATTATTGGTATTATATCATAACCTTGTCTGCTGATAATATATTATCATGGAAATTCACCTTAGGTCTGATGTGAACTTAATAAATGAAACTGGCCCTAGCATGGGAATTCACCATGGGTCAGTCTAGAACCAAATATGTAATTATCCTTAGGAATGGGAATCTACCTTGGGTCTATTATGATTTAATATTATGCTTGGATCTTCTGGATACTCATAATGGACCCATTTTTGGGTATATAAAGAGACATTTGACATCGTGCCGAGGAAGTTATGGCTAACCCCAAGTGTCAACCTAAAGCTCAAGGGTTAATGAGTTTAGTTAGATGTTCTACATTTAATTTATAATTAATTTATATGTTTATTAATCAATTGGATTCACTATTACTCATATTATATTTTTTAGACCATTGGTGATGAACTATTGTGTTTTACTCACACCCTGTTCAGGCCACCATTTGGTACTCGGGTTGACTTTATGGATATTGCTATGGAGAAGGGAAAGGGGGCCTATGCTTGATTGGTTGATTTGATATCTAGGATTGGGGCTTTGAAGATGGGATCTATCAAGGGGTTTGGGAATATTTTTGGAAGTCTTTATTTTGATCCTTTTTAGTTGGTTTCTTGTATGAATTTAACATGAAATTCATTATTACACTATATAGTTTTATTATATTGGACTGTTTTTAAAATTTCTGCTCATCTGATGGATTTGATTGTATTAATTTTTCTATAATTTTCCATTATATTTTTCATTTTTATCATATTTTATAGTTGTAACAACTTGATATTTTAAAAGAAAACTATGTTTGATAGTGTCTTCAACACACACCATTGAGTTTAAATGAACCATGATATAATATTATAACATTATAATATAAATGTGACTATTTTAATATATCCATTAAATTAGTGGGTATGAATTGTATTAATTAATTTATGAAAAATACATAAATTATTTATATATATATTTATTGATAAATTCTTAATAATAAATGGATGTTTGGTAAATATATTTTATTCTACAAAAAACAAGTTTCCTTAAAAAATGTTTTTATTTCTTTTTTTGAGAAAATATTATAATTAATTTAAGTAAATTTTAGAAATTTTATTTTATAAAATGATCATATTTTTTGAAATTGGTATATCAAAATCTCTTAGAGTGAAATTTTAGGATTTTTTGGAAAATATTGCTTTTTCAGTGAATAGTGAAGAATACTGATTTTTTGTAAAGCAATCATTTCTTTTTAATAAATTACTAATTTAAAATTTCCATTATTATCTTAATTTGATTTAAAATTATAGTAAGTATTATTTATTAATATTTAATTCAGTTAATTAAATTTAAATAATCTTTACATTAGATTTTAGTATAACTTTATTTGTAGGCTTTAAAACACATTTTGTTTGAAAACCATTTTAAAGTGCATAATGTTTCTACATTTTAAAAAATTAAAATAAACCCTAATTAATAATTATTTAAATTAAATGTATATATTATATATCAATAAATATTAATTTAAATTAATTTAATTATTATTAATTGACATATAGTTATCTTAAGATCATCTTATGCTTGAAAAATGCATTTCTTGAAAAATCGGTTTTCCGACATGTCAGTGGGTTTAATTTTAAATTGAATTATAATAATTATATGGTTTTAATTTTATAAAATGGATTAAATATTTTTAATAATAATAATTAATATTATATAATAAGGTCAATTTAATTTTTGGTCATAATGAATAGTAAAAATAGTAAAAATATGTCAACATAGTTGATGTTAAAACTAGTTTACTAGGGGAGGGGTTAAACTAAAGAGGTAAATGGAATAAAATGTTAAATAAATGTTTATTTTGAATTTTATAGGTTTTTATTTTCATTATATTTCCTCCAATACTTTATTTTTCAATTTCATAGGAACTTGTATTGAGTGTGGCTTCCCATTATTGAATCATTTTGCTTATTTATAAGAATACCATTCATCCTACATTATAAAAGGGAATCCACTATCCTCTCTTTTACAAACTTCCAAAACCAATTGGTTAATTCTATAACTACCCAAATAAATTCCTTAATTACCTCTACATGTCTTATAGGCTTTATTTTGATCATAAATCCAATCTAGAGAGGCTTTAGGTATAATCCTAAAGAGGTGGTCTTAAGAAGAGATATCGTTCTTAACCGAGCATCCTTGTTTTATTTATTCTTCCAAATTATTAAAATATTACCCAATAATTATGATATAATATCATAATAGTATAACCTATAATATTATTTTTATTATTTTAATTTCATAACCTAAATCCATCTCCACTTCCAAAAAATGGGAAATAAAACTATCATTCATGTGTACGACGGACTGCTGCCTCACAAACCAATATTTTTTTCCATAATCACCTCTTATGTATGTTTATTATATTGGATTTAATTATTATATATGATAATAATTAAATATTAATCATTATATAAAATTAATATATCATATACTTTCTTATCTTACCATACATAGAAAAATGATAAGGTCATTCGCATGTACAACGGACTACCCCATCACGAAGTGATGCGATAATTTTTTTTTATTTTATTACCACATCACATGTATGTTATATGTAAGTGTATTTAAAGAAATAATATTATATTTTTTATATTATTACCATTCTGAAAGGATAAAATAACTCTTACCTTCTTTCCATAATGATCTTTGAAAAATGGAAATGTTACACACACATACATACGACCTACCAACTCCATGATTGTATAGTAGTTCATTTTTTATAAAAAGGATTCATGTTTATTTTTAAAATTATAAATTTCATATAAAAATTATAATTATTTCCTGATTATTACTCTAGATATGATGAAATAATCATCCCTTTGATAATTGTCAACACACCGATGCCGTTTTGATATTATGAACCGAGCATCCTCAAAACACCCAATATAGACATAACTGATTAAGTAATTAAATAAATAATTAAAATAAATGAATTAAATGGTTTATATATAAGTTATAGGTGATAAAATACATACCTGAAAAGTTCTGGACTTGAGGTAAGGGTTTTCATCTCAAAACATCCTTCTTTGAGACACATGTCCTTTTACACACCTAGTTTCTTTCAAATAGTGTAGATACTAACCATTTATATATTATATCATAAATTAATCATATTTCATAATATTTTAAGTTAAAATTCATTTACTTAATTTATGGGAGTTATGATTCAAAAGTTACCAAAGCGATAAGGGTTTCGTCTCAAAACTTATTTCTTTGAGACACATGTTATTTTATTCACCTATTTTTTTTAAATGGTGTATATAACACCACTTTTCATATTATATCATGAATAATTAATATTTCATGATATTTTAAGTTATAATTATTTTACTTTATTCATGATATTTATGATTGAAAATTTACCAAAGTGGTAAGGGTTTCATCTCAAAACTTCCTTATTTGAGACACATGTTCTTTTATGCACCTAATTTCTTTTAAATGGTGTATATAATGACCATTTACATATTATTTCATTAATAATTCATATTTTATAATATTTTAAGTTAAAATTTATTTACTTCATTCGTGGAATTTATGATTCAAAAGTTAACAAAGTGGTAAGGGTTTCATCTCAAAACTTCCTTCTTTGAGACAAGTTTTATTTTATCCACCTAATTTCTTTAAAATGGTATATAAACCAACACTTTAAATATTATATCATTAATAATTTATAATACATGATATTTTAAGAATCAATTATTTTACTTAATTCATGGTATTTATGCTTCAAAATTTATCAAAGTGTTACGGGTTTATATTTCAATATCCTTTTAATTGGTATTGTTTATTCTTGAATTTCCATTGTAGGAAATTATTTTACCATTGTATAATAAAACCATTTAATTTTATTCTCCCCTAGTTTTTAATTAAAATTTAAAGTAATATGACCATTTTTATATCTTTTTCACTTAAAATGTTTGAGAAAATATTTTTAAGAAAACCTGAATTTATTTTTCTATTCAGTCAAAAATCCTTTTTCTTCTATGTACAAGTTTTCTAAAAATATTTTAAAGAATATCTTTAACATTATCCAAATAATTTATTAAATACATTATTGCCCATTTTTTATTTTTTACAAAATGGTTTGAAAAGAATATTATTGTTTTTTCCCAAATGAGGCACTTTTAATCTTTTTTATAATAGTATAAATGTAACGTTTTGTAACTTGTATGAAATGTAAAAAATTACCCACCATCATGACCAATCGACTCTTTGAATATTCCTTTATAAATTTCCATGGTTATTTTTAAATAAAGTTATATATATATATATTTTAAATTTTTAGTTTTTTAACAAGTAATTTCAAAGTTAAAAGGGCATTTTCCTCAAGAATTTTTACATGTAATCTTTTAAAGTCATTTGTATCAATGATGAAAACCTATGATGTCGTGGATTACTTATAAATTATGTATATATGTCTCTCACATATATATGTTTCTGAATATCCCTTACTTTAAAAGGGTAATACATGCCTTATTTTCATCTCTCAAATGATTTCATTATGAGATTTATTTTAATTATTATATGAGACAAGATTATGCAACCCATTTTATTTCCATGTAAATTCTTATATTATGCATTATGATATATTTCCTTTTGTGGAACATATAAATCATAAAAATGTTATGATGGGTGTTCTTAGATAACACTGGGTAAGTCCAATATAGCTTATAGGATGGGTTCACCCAAATAGTTCTCCAATGAATTGGGTAATGTTTTAGTATCTTGAGAGGCCATGTAAGAGATTAGGGAGTAAACCAAATCCATTATGGAAAATTTTCCACCATGTGATATTTTCTAGGAAGTTAGCCTCTACTCATGTTTATGTCATGTTATATATTACTTACAAATTCCATATGATGCCGTAATATTATGATACCATGTTAATTATGTTATGATACCATGTGATTACTCTCAAGAAATATCTTTTATGATATCATGTTATACTTTTGAGACACATGTTATGTTTTCTTATCATGTTATTCCCTTACTAGTCTTTTTAGCTCACCCCTTTCTTTTTTGTTTTTCCCCAGTTATCCCATTCATTTTAGGATCTAAAAAGTATTTTTTATCTCTTTATGGATACTATAATAAAAAGTTTTATTTTAGTCTCAATTTTATTTATTATGAACCTACTCTTACAAATACTCTAGGCCTCACAATCTTTGGGTTGTAATTAATGGATTTTTATGTTAAAAAAAATATAATAATATGTGTAAAAGGTTTGGTTTATATAGTTGGTATCGAAGAAAAGGTTTAGTTAAAATTTAGAAACTAGGATGATAAAAGTTTAATGATAACCCTAGGGATAAGCTTAAGGAAAAGTCTAAGGAAAAGTCTAAGTATAAGAAAATATCTTGGAATTTTAGAGAATGATAGAGAGAATCTTTTCCAAGAAATTACATCCCTGTATAGATTCTACATGTGGATGTGACTCTACCAAAATTATACCTAGGGGTAATAACTATGAAAAGGGAGAATTGATATGGAATCAATAATCACTTGATACATGACAATAGGTCTTTCTACACACCTGGTTTGACCCTCCTAATGGATATGCTTTGGAAATTCACAAAACTCTTTATGAACCATTATAAAGGACTTGAAAATATTTTTTTATTATAAATACTAATAGTAAACATTACTAAAGTAAACTTATATTGAAGCCTATATACTCATAAGTTAGGATATACTTATCCTTCCTGGTTTACACGTTTACTATTTGTATGTTAATTCATTATCATCTTTATCATTTTATTCTTTTTAGTTAATGGTGGTAAATAAGAGAAAGCCTTACAATAACCAATGTGACGATCAATGTAATTATTTCTATAATGATATGCCTAGCCTAATGTAAAAAAAGTTATAAATATTATGATCATTCCAAATGAGTTATCATGAATTATGATTAATAACTATAACATAGTTGAGTTTACAAACACATAAAAAAGAGAAGGATAATGAATCATAAGAGTTTAAGTGATAAATATGAAAATGAAATGAAGATTGAACTTGTTACATGTTAAGAATTTGGGAATAAGAACCTAGATGCATATCTCAAATGTAGGGGAAGATGTTTTCTTTGTGAAAATAAAGGGCATAAAGTAATGAATTTCTAAGGAATTTTATGTATTATATGTGGGGAACTTGGGTATTATCTAAGTCAATGACCTAAACTAAGGGTTATCTCCTAGAACAAGGAAGTATATATGTTATACCAATAATTTAGGTGAAATTATTTATATATGGGGATATTATATTCATGTTATTGAAGTATTTTTTATCATTGGTATGCTGGTTATAAGAATCATGAAACTTCTAAGGATTATTCTGTAGTATTTTTTCTTTAAGTATTTTTAGGAATATGTTAAATAGAATAAATGAACTAGAAAGGAGATGTAATGGTAAGGTGAAATTTTATGAAAAAATATACCAAGAAAAGGAAAATCATTGATATGTTCTTAATGTTTAGGTAATTAAATCCAATTAAGATTATTTGATTTTTTTGGAAAAAATAAGTTTTATAGAAGACTTTAGTGGTTAAAAAATTGATTTAATGATTAATGTTATTTTTTAGTTGTTCATAATATGTTTGGGAAATTTTTTATTAGGTAAAGATATATATATATATATATATAACCTTTAGGTTTAACTTTAAGTATTATTTAGTAAGAATACTTTTATGTTTTTTGAGATGTAAGTTAAAGGGTATGAGATAACCTTTGAGGTTAAAACGTTTTTTTTCATATTGAGGTTGTTAAGGTTATTTGGGATATAGGGTTTTTGATTTAAGGAATTATATATGTTAAACCTTTGGTTTTATTTTTTAATTTGGGATATTATTATATTCATATTCATTTTGGGTATTATCTTACTCCGTGTTAGCTATTTTAGTTTTGATAAAGATGAGGGGAATAGATTATTACTCTTTTATGGATATTATGATACATTAAAAGTTATATTGACTACTTCATCCATAAAAGAAATTGTATATTCATTCTTTAGATTAAGAGGTGAAGTAGAAATTGATTGAATCATAATTAAATCATGAAATTGTGTTTACGAAATGAAAATATATCATGTAAGAATATATTATGGTGTTCTATATCTTGATATTAAAATAATACAAAAACTATAGGAAGATTATTTTGAAAAAATGTTATCCTATTACCATTATATCCAATGAATCAATGGTCTTTTAATTCATGGAAAATTTATGGTTTTATGGTTATTAAATTTCTTTTGATCAATGATCTTTATCACTCACCATAATTATTTTTCACTTTTATTCCATGTATATATTTTCACTTCCCACCAATGTTCTTCTAGTTGAAAACCTAGTCACGTTTTAATCCATATGACCTTCGTATTTCACTTTTCCTCCTTTAAGAGTAATTTTTATCAACTCTTTTTAATATGTGGGTTTTTCATAAAGGAATTTTTGAATGTAAAACCCCAAATTAATGATAAAAAATTAAAATTGTGAGGACTAAATTTATTTAATGGGATAAATGTAAAAAATCAACATTTTAAATTAAAACTATGTTCTATAGAGTATTCAATAGAGAACACTAAGTTTAAACAAACTGTTAGGTTTACTAGGTCGAATACCCTGATAGGGGGGGTGAATCATGGTATGAAAAATTAAAACTTTATCCCATTTGGATCTTGTTTAATTGTTAGAAAAAAATAAATTATATCTTCCTCCAATATAAATATAAAAACAAATATGAAATCATGCACCAGACACATTGATTTTTACTAGGTTCACCCTCACTGGGCTGCGTTCAAGGACCATACAACGGTGATGTGCCGATGTATCAAATTCACTAAGGATCAAAGCCAATAATGAGTACAATGTCTAGGTTAGATCTTCTATGCCCAGACTCACTACCTTTACAAGGTTTAGGGTCTAATCACTGCATTACCAAGGGTCACTCCCTATGCCTATTTCTATGGCTCATTGCCGATGGACAGTGTCACTGTCTTCCTCTTCCTTCACTTACTGCTCTTAGAAAGGAATCCACACATAGTTTATCGACTTGTAGGTCAAAAATAGTTTATGGACATATAGGTCCCTTCATTTTCATGAATTCCTACATCATCAAATTTAGGAATATGCTCTGTTGATGTTTCATTTTCAGCTGTAGATGAAGTCCACCTTCCCGGTTACTGCTAGGTATCATAAAATACTTTTGGAAACTAAATTAAAGCCTTTTCAAGATCCTTTGAGAAATTTGTGAATGAAATACTTCTCCCTTTTACCGAGTACTAATTTTGGTATGTGAACCACTTGCTCAGTGTACTGCTACCTCTTCCATGAACCTCCTCTATCCGCCTTCGCGATTGCGTACCGCTATAGCGTACCGATTCCACGAACCTCCTCTACGAGACCCCTACTGTCCTTGAACTGTTATCTGTTCGTGGACTGTCTTCGCTTCCACTTAATGGAGCTCTCCCTCCACGTACCACTTGCGTAATTCACTCTCTCACATATCGGAGATTCCTCCTCTACATACCGAGTCTTAAATAGATACAACTTTCTTCTTAAATCCTTCGTCCAAAATTCTTCCTTGCGAACAACTCTAGACTTCACGAGATTATCCCTCGCAAACCACCTTCAGACTTTGTCGAAATCTCGGATAAAAAAGACTTTATAATGATATTATATCTCCATAGTAATCAGTGGATTATCTATTATTATATAAGCAAAGATATCTGCAAAATTGAGATTTACCAAATCTTCAATTCAACCTTCACCGCTTACCAATACTTCTACTGCCACGAACCAAAAGCCTCTATGCGAACCATTTTTCATTCAGTATACATACCATTTTTGTTACTACGCAGTGCTCGATTCCTTTTGCAAACAATAATCCATCCCACATACCACCATCCTTTCGCATACTGTAAGCCCTATGCTGCAAACCCTCGCAACGAACGGTTTCTGGTTTCGCAAACCGCTTCGGTGTACCGTTCCCACTACTCCGTGTACCATTCCCGGAACATGGTATGCAGTCCATGAATTATGGTATGTGGTTCTTATAATTTTCTAATTTTCTTAAATTTTATTTATATAGTTCACTCTTATGAAGAAATCCTTCCTTTTTCAACATCAAACTCTCGATTTTGAGGCCAAAAAATTTGGCAAACATTGGGAAACAACACCACCTTAAAATCCTATTTTCTGCAAAAAACCAACCATTATCATTTATGGTCATCTGGCTTTGTCAAAAAATACAATCACACCCAAAAAATACCTAGAGGATGCCTTTAGGGATTTTCCCAACATAAACCATGATATAATAATAAAATGTTATTATATAAATGCGACTGATTTAAACTAGCCATTAAATTGGAGGGTATGAATAATATTAACTTCTTTATTAAATATAACAAAAATTATTATATAAATTTATTGATAAATGTTTAACAGGGACTCAAATTTTAATAAAGATATTTTATTCTACAAAATATAAATTTATTTCAAAAATTATTTTTATTGCTTTTTTAGGAGAAAACACTATAATTTATTTATTAAAATTTCAAAAATTTTATTTTATAAAATGAAAATTATATTTGAAATAATAATATCAAAATTTACCGAGGGTGATATTTTAGGATTTTTCAAAAAATATTGACTTTCCAGTGAATAGTGAAAAATAATAATTTTTTTGTAAAACTGTAATTTGTTTTTAATAAATTAATTAATTTAAAAGTCTCATCATTATTTTAATATTATTTAAAATTAATATATGTATTATTTAGTAATATTTAATCTAATTATTTACATTTAAATAATCTTTATACTGGATTTTAGTATAAGATTATTTTTAGGCTTTACAATACATTTTTTCTAAAAACTATTCTAAAGTGCATAATGTTTCTCTATTTTAACTAATTAAAATAACCCATAAAGAGGAATGATTTAAATTAAATGTATATATTATATTATATATATATATTAATTTAAATTCATTTAATTATGATTACTTTTTGTATATTTATTATAAGATCATCTTATGTTGGGAAAATGCATTTCTTGAAAAACCATTTTTTCGACATGTCTGTGGGTTTAATTTTAAATTAATATTTATCACTTATATGATTATAAATAAAATGGATTCCAAATTTGGAATCAAAATAATTAATATTATATAATAAGTTCAACATAATTTTTGGTCACAATGAATAGTAAAAATAGTAAAAATTTGTTATCGTGGTTAATGTTAAAACCTATCTACTTGGGGGTTAAACTAATGATATAAATGGAATAACATGTTTAAAACATGTTTTTATTGAATATTATAGGTGATTATATGCCTTATCTCTCTTCCAATACTTTATTTGTCAATTTTAGAGGCACTTGGATTAAGAGTGAATTCCCATTATTGAATAGTTTTGGGTATTTACAAGAATGCCACTCCCTCCCTTATAAAATAGAACCCCTTATCATTTAATTACCACACTTAAAAAACCAATTGGTTTAAAAAATAACTTCACAAAACTCTTCCTTAATTATCTACCCATGTCTAATAGTCCTTTTTTGATCATAAATACAATCTAGTTAGGTTTTATGTATAATCATAAAGAGGTGTCATGAAGAAGTGGTATCATTCCTAACCGAACATCCTTGTTTTATTTGTTATTTTAAATCCTTAAAATCTTACTCAATCACACTGATATAATAAAATAACCATATACCATATTTTAGTATATTATTATATTAATGTCATAACCTAAATTTATCTATACTTCTATAAAATATGAAACAAAACTATCATTCACATGTATGGAGGGATATCACCTCATGAACCAATGAAATTTATTTTCCATCATTGCCTATCATGTATCCATATAAAAATTATAACGCCGTTTGTGTGTACTGTGGGCTACCTCCCCACAAAGTGATGCGATTCATTTATTTTATTTTATTACTGCATCACATGAATGGTATATGTTAGTATATTTAAATAAATAATATGATATTTATGATACTATTATCATTATGGAAAGGTAAAATAATTCTTACCTTTTTCGATCATGATCATTGAAAAATGGAAACATTACACATGTGCACGTACGTCCTACCGTCTCCATGATTGTATCATAGTTAATTTTTTATAACCATGAATCACAGTTATTTTTAAAATTATAATTTATATATAAAAATTATAATCGTGTAATTATATTATTCTGGAGATGATGGAATAATTATCCCTTTGACCATAGTCAACACATCGATACCATTTTGATATTATAAACTGAGCATCCTCAAAACACACTACATGGACAAAAATGATTAAGTTATTAAATAAATCACTACAATAAATGAATTAAATGGTTTATGTATAAGAAAAAAAACCTAGAAAAGTTTATTAATAAAAATAATAATTAATCTATTTTTATTATAAAAGAGATATAATACATTTACAGTAAAGTTTGGACTCGAGGTAAGAGATTCTATCTCAAAACTTCCTTCTTTGAGACACATGTTCTTTTATGCACCTAATTTATTTTAAATGGTGTATATACTGACCCTTTACATATTATATCATCAATCCTTTACATTCCATTATATTTAAAGTTAAATCCCCATTAAATTATTCATGGTAGTTATGATTCAAAATTTATCAAAGCGGTAGAGGTTTCGTCTCAAAACATCATACTTTGAGGCACATGTTATTTTATGAACCTAATTTATTTTAATTGGTGTATATACTAAAACATTAAATATTATATCATAAATAATTCATAATTAATAATATTTTATGTTGTAATTCATTTACTTCATTCATGGGTGTTATGATTAAAAAGTTACCAAAGTGGTAAAGGTTTCGTCTCAAAACTCCATTCTTTGAGAAACATGTTATTTTATGTCCCTAATTATTTTAAATGGTATATATACTGAAAATTTAAATATTATATATGAATAATTCATAATTAATGATATTTTAAGTTAAAATTCATTTACTTTATTCATGGGAGTTATGATTCAAAAGTTACCAAAGCGGTAACAGTTTATGTTTCAATATCATTTTAATCAGGATTTTTTATGCTTGAATTTACATTATAAGAAATTTTTTTAAATTATCTAATAAAACTATTTAATATTCCTCTCATATGGTTATTTAATAAATTTTCAAGTAATAGTACACTTTTTCTCTCCTTGGTACTTAAAACATTAGAGAAAATATTTTATGAAAAGATGATTTTATTTTTCTCTTCGGTCAAAAATTATTTTTCTTCAATGCCCATATTTTCTAAAACAAATTTCAAGAATATTTTTAACATTATACAAATAATCAATTAAATAAATTTTTACCAATTTTTTTTTTAAATTTTTTTGAAATGAATATTCTTGTCATTTTTACAAATTAGGTACTTTTTAACCTTTTTAAAACAATATGAAAAGAATGTTTTTAACTTGTACAACATGTATGAAATTACCCACCGACATGAACAATAAAATAATTGAATATTAAATTATGAGTTTCTATGTTTCTTTTTAAATAAAATTTTTTCTATAATATTTTTTTAGATTTTGAAGAAGTTACTTCAATGTAAAAAGCGTATTTTCCTCAAGAATTATTCTATGTAATATTTTAAATACATTTTCATCAACTATGACAACTTTTCACATCATAAATTTCTTATAAATTGTATATATATTTATCCTACATATATACCTTGATTAATATCGCTTACTTTTATGGTGTAATACATGCCTTATTTTCATGTCTCAAATGACTTTATTATGAAATTTCTTTTTATTATGATATGAGACAAGATTATGCAACCTCTTTTCTTTCCATGGTTAATTATTATGTTATGACTTACAATTTATTTCATTTTTATAGCACACATAAATCATGAACATGTTATGATCGGTGTGTCCATATAGTTCCACGTGATCCTGATATATCTTATATTATGGGTGCACATAAATAGTTATCCAATGCATTTGGTAACATTTTAGTCTCATAAGACATCGTGTATGGGATTAAAAAGTATACCTAATCCATAATGGGACTTTGTCCATGATGTCATATTGTCTAGGAAGTTATCCTTGACTCATGTTTATGTCATATTATATGTTTCTACCAAATTTCCTATGATTCCATGATCTTATGATACCATGTTATTTATATTATGATCCCATGTGATTACTCTTGATATTTATCTTTTATGATATCATGTTATACTTTTGAATAACATGTTATGTTTTCTTATCATGTTATTCCCTTAATAGGATTTTTACCTCACCCATTTATTTTATGTATTTATCCATGTTATTCCGTATCATTTAGGATCTTGAAAGGATTTATGATCTCATTATAGAAAATAGAATATTTTTTTTTATTTGTCTCACTTTGATGTATTATGAACCCAGTATTACAAAGATACTAGCACTCATGATATTTTTATTGTAATTAATGAATGATTATAATAAAAATTGTGTAATAATATGTGTAAAATTATTGGGTCAATAAAATATTCTCCCACTATATTTATTAGACCCTCACTGCTAGTTGGTAGCCTTTAGCATACACTGAGGTGCGCTTGAGGTCTCATGGTGACCTGTCTCTATCATGTGAAGGAGAACTGAGCCATGGACATTAAAAAGTGGTATAAATGGAGGTATTTTCTTTTGATATAATCTTTGGGAAAGTAATATTAGATAATATGATTCTTTGGGGCTTGGTAATAAGCTCATTCATGGGAGTAGATAACCCATGTGTGTGAGAAAACCCAAGTTTCTAGGGATGAGATTTCTGTTCTCGAGGTTCAATTATTAAAGTTTTGATGTTATTTCACTTTGGGTGATACAATTTTTGCGTGATGTTATTGATTTATGATGTTTCACTCATGGTATAGTACAGAATAAGGTGAATATGTTTTCTTCATAGTAGGAAGGTAGGTAAATATATAAACATGCATCACTCAGGCTTGGGATATATTTACTACAAAAATATATGCATGTTTAAATTGTACATAAAACTCAATGTAATATCTGATAAAAGGAATAAAATTAATCAATTTTAATGTGTTAATATATCTATTAAGACAATATTTGAAGTTTTCTTATATCTATAGTTATCTGTTGTCCCTTAATTTTCCTTATGAGTTTGAATATGATATGTACCCTATGATATGAAGAGTGTGTTGAAACTTGCAGAGAAATGCCTCTATTCTATATTCCAATTAAAAATTAAGAGAGTGGTAATGAGAAAAAAACTTATACAATAGAGCTGTAACCTCATGTGGCTTTAATGAATTTGATGGATAATCATATGTGTGATAGTTTCATGTGGGTCATGTGATCTAAATAGAGGGATAATAATTGTATTGTATCTTCTATGTATAAACTGAAGAGGGATTTCTGGCTATAACACCCACACATGTTCACATGGGAGGGAGGTTATTAGTAAGAATAGTTCTAGATCAAGTCCTTACAAACAATCTTTAGTCTCTTGGAGTCACTTGTAGAGAGGTGGGCGAGGCTTGTTACCTATCTGATTTGGGGACCAACCAAGCATTGGGGGAAAATCATAGAGTAGGATGAAAATTATGAGTAGATGAACAAGGATGGATTCAAAGAGAAGTTCCTAATTTAATTTTAACTAGATATTCTGAGGGATGAACATTCTTGAAAGTTAATACACCTCATGTAGGGGAGCATGTCTGTGATAGACTACACTAGTCATTTTACCAACCATTAGATATTTTCTCTATCCATTGTAAGAGATGATATAGATAAGGAGAAGTTATTATAGGATTTGATTTGATATGAAATCAATTTATTGGTGGAATTATTACACTTAGACAAATTATTTGAAGTGGTGAATCAGGATATCATTACCAAAGGGAACCTAAAAGAGGCCCCAAGTTGTGGGTATGTAGTTCTAGTAGGATGATCAAGGTGTTCCTATTTAGGCATCAATAATCACCACTATGATAATTTTCACCAAGGAAGAGATGGGAAGAGAATCCAGGGGATATGAACACAATCTCAAGATTATATCTAGGTGCAGTGATATCAGTGTGGAAATGGTGGCCATAATCATTAGGAGTATCCTTTTCCTCTAGTAAAGTGTTGATCTTATGGTATGATAGGACACCTATAGAAAATATATAGGGGATCTCAAAAACCTAGTAGTGGGAGAGGATCATGGAAGATAAGATAATCAGGGAGGGTCTTGGATACCTCATAAAAGATAGGTAGCTGGAGTTCCACCAGCTACTCAGGATAGGGTAGGGGGCATGGTACCCCGATGTAGGAGTGAAAATATCAATAGGATGAAGCATCATAAGGGAGTCAGGATAAAGACCAAGATAGAGTGGTGAATCAGTTTCATGGTATACATGCTACTCAAACCAGTCTAGATGTATGTCCTTCCACTGTTAGAGGTATGATTTTATGTCACCTACCATTTCTTTCATTTTTTTGATACACAAGCATCATATCAATTTTATATTTTCTCAATTTATCAACATATTGAATTTAGATATGGAAATATTTTATGGGGTTATGAACATAAATACATCATTGGGGGTATAATTAGAGGGTATCTGATAATGTAGGTAGTGAACTCTTGAAATTAGTGGCTACCAGTTTCTCTAGGATTAGTTTTTGCTGGAAATGGCCGGTTTCAATTAGATTCTAAGTATAGATTGAAAAATTATTTAAAAATTTCACATTATCTGTTATCATAGGATAGTGGCCTTTTTATCCCCAAAAGGGGAAAACTATTTCTGTTGGGGTGAATATGATATTAAATATGGTCACATGAGACCAAATCAGTGTAAATTAGATTGTCTCATAGCCTAGGTTGTAATCCATATTCTAGATGATGGTGATTCATAGCATAATATATTTCCTATAGCGGTGGACCAATTTCAGGATATATTCCCCAATGATTTATGTAAGAACCCAGTTCTTATTTATGAGGTACGAGTTTCTTCTTTTCCTTTTCCTTTAAGTGTTTTTGATAAAATAAGGAAAATGGAGGGAAATCCCAAAATTTTTGGGTACACGCCGTGTACTTTTCCACACACCGTGTACTTTGACCGTGTGGGATGAGTACACAGGACGTGTAGGCCTGTTGGCGATGAAGGGTGTAAAAACTGACTACATGTTGTGTACTTAGTATATAAATTCTGTGTAATCAATTTATAGGTGAACAGTAAGAGAGTGGGAGTAGCCACTAACAGAGTGATAGTACACGCCGTGTAGTCAGAAATACACACCGTGTACTTATATCGACAACTGAACAGTGTGGCAGTGAAAAGTAGCCACCATAGAAATAGTTAAAAAAATGAAAAGTACACGCTGTGTACTTTAGAGTACACGTCATTTAGTTTTTTTCTTTGGTATAAACTGGTAGTAGCCTCCTCTTTCAACAGAGGAAGCTTAGAATGCTGGGAAGCCACGAGAGAGGAGGCCAGACCTTGGGAGAGCTCCCAACCGCACACTAGGAACCAGATTCTTCCGCCGTTGATCACGTTGGAACTGCACGGGTGAGTTCTTCCCTCTACATGAGTCTTTCCTGCCAATTATTCCTCTTAGGGAAGTTATTTACGTTTGAACGGGAAATATTTTATCCCAGATCTATGTCATTCTTGGTCATTTCGAGAGGCACCATTCGTGTATATCGATCAGGGGAGATTGAGGTAGGTGGTCATGTGTTTTATTATAACTGTCGAGTAGAATTTATGTACTTTTGTGCCATGAGACCATGTTTAGGGTGTTGTATAGCTGAGGCTTTGTCTGTTTAGATACATATAATTGATTAGGTAGTCTAATGATTAAATATAAACTGCTGTTTGGGATCATTGCTTGGATCCAGAGCCATCCCGTTGGTGCGTTCCCCCTATTTAGCCATTTGGACAGGATACCTGAGGGTATTCCATATCTATAACATGTTTTAAGTTTTCTTGAGGGGAACTTATATAAACTGCTTTCTTATGTTTTGGGATCGTCCTGGTTACCTGTTTTTCCTGAGGGTAGTGTTTGTTTAACTTGAGGGCAGTGTTAGTTTAGCCTGAGGGCAGTGTTTGTTTAGCCTGAGGGAATTGTTCTATTTAGACGGAGGGCAACGTTTCATATGTCTGAGGACAATACTTCTGTTTCTGAGGGCAATACCTTGTGCCTGAGGGAAATATTCGTTACGCCTGAGGGAAATCACCTGATAGTTACTATTATGATTAGAATGAGGGAAAGGTACTGTTTAGCCTGAGGGAAATGTTCACTTGGATATTCACTTTAGTGTTTTCTTGTGTTATACCTGCCAAGCTAAAGAATAGTCTTGGTATTGTTATTACCTTCTATTTGTTAGGTAGCCTATTGTAGTTTTTTCTGTGGCACTGTACAAGAGATTTTCGGTTGAGGCCGGATCTCGAGAACTTATAATTCAATCATATTGAATTGTTAAGTAATAATTAAATGGAAATGGAACTGGTAGAGATAGTTACTTTGAGTACTGCCTAATTTACTTCATTATACTCTTGCACACTACTATTGCATATTTTTACTATCAGCTGGGAACAGACCTTTGGTGGTTGCCTATTGGGATTTATTTCTCACACCCTATTTGGGTCATGTCTTGGGCCCAAACAGACTATATTTATGCAGGTGTCGATAAGGGAAAGAGTCCCTATACAGGTACATGATTGTTGCAGAGGAGTAGGAGAGCATGGGACTGAGCTTAGGCTCGTGATGCTGCTGTATTCCTGCGCGCTGCTTTGTTTTTGTTTTTTGTACTTGTACTTGGTACTGTATTGTATTGACTACAATGTATTCTGTTTTGGATGCTTTCGTAGAACTAGTGACATGTTGCATCATCATATATGTATGACTGTTCGTTATCTTTTGCTTCAGTACCGTTGTCCTTTTAGATTTGTATTGTTTAGTTCTTCTGCTTTTGAGTATGTTATATTTTTTCACTGTGCTATACTTTAAAAAATGAGGGCATAGTTTCCCCACTATCAAACCTAGGCCCTCGCTGCTAGTCGGCAGCCTCTGGCATTTAGGGAAATGCACTTGAGGTCATGTGACCA
The DNA here is from genome assembly GCA_963277665.1 of Viscum album. Classification (NCBI taxonomy): domain Eukaryota; kingdom Viridiplantae; phylum Streptophyta; class Magnoliopsida; order Santalales; family Viscaceae; genus Viscum; species Viscum album. The sequence continues at coordinate 782,185,974 of OY728119.1, forward strand.
ACTGGATTCGGGGCACCCGTTGAGTGGCACCTGGATCCAGGACGTTACAAAGTTGTATCAAAGGATATTTCTTTTCTTTGACTTAAAGTTTGGAGCCTATAGTCAGGGGTAGAATGGAATTGGTATCTGGTAATAAGCTATGCCTGAGAGTAGCTAATCCGTGAAATGGAAAAATCCAATCTACCTTGTTTAATTGCAATTTTCCTGGTTTTTCAATTTTACTGTTGACCTGATTTCCACCGTTGGGTGACCCACTTGTGGTGTGCTATTTATATTTTTATACTGGGTTCTATTTAGTTGCAACCCGATGAGATGAGGGTATTCCATATCATGCATCATTTAGGCACATGTTAGAATCATATTCCATACGTAGTTTCCATGTCATATAGATGCATTAGAGATTGCATGTTGTTGTGATAGATGTTGTGCTAGAAAATCCATGCTGCTGTGATTGATACCTTGTTATAAATACCTGCTATTTGATAGGGTATTGGTACATGGATGCTAAACTTTGGTTACTGAGAAGTATGGGCTCTCTTAGACCGGAATTTAGTGGATCATGATCCAGCATTTTGTTGTGATTTGTACTATAAAGTGAAAGGATGGGTGTTAAACTTTGATTCGCGGGGAGTATGGCCCCCCATGGATCTGAATTTGGCATAGTGACACTTAAAATTAGAGAAAAAGGGGATCCAGAGTTGTTTCTGAGGTGTACTGTCTAGAAACCCAGAAAACACGGCGTGTGGTTCTATGAACACACGCCATGTACTCTTCTGTTCAGGAAGAAATGAAAATTTTTTAAGTACACACCGTGTACTGTAAGTACATGCCGTGTAGTCTCTAACTGTGTCGTGGGCCGTGTAGGTAATAAAATGGGATGGGGAAAGACTTAAGGGAATACGTCGTGTACCGGTAGTACACGCCGTGTTGTGTTGACCCTGTGTCCGCCGTGTGACTAACAAAAAGGATGGAGGAACCTTAAGATAAACATGCTTTATCTACCTTGAACATGCCATATAGTCTGACCCAGGTACCCATCCATGTCACTAATAACACGGGTCAGAGTTATTATTCTAGTTCATGCCGTGTCCGTCTAAAACACGCCGTATAGTGTCAGCCGAGAATCCGGCTGTGTCACTAACAACACGGGTCAGTTGGGGCTTCTTAATACACGTCGTGTTCGTCTGGCACACGCCGTGTAGTGTAACTTGGGTATACATTCCATGTGGATAACAACATGGGCCAGTGAAGCTTGACTAGTACACACCGTGTACCTATGGGACATGCCGTGTAGTCTTGATCGGGGAGAGACCATGTGGATTTGGCTGTGTGGATGGGGAAAACAAAGAGGTGTACACGCCATGTGCAGGTGTAACACGCCGCGTATTTAGGGTTGAGACATGCCCATACCGGCATCAGAACATGACCATGTAAGGGCTTAAGGGTACATGCCGTGTGGACTTTATACATGCCGCGTAGTCTCTTTTTTCCAGTTCCTGTGTTTTCTTTCCCTCTTTGCATGGGCACTTTTAAACGGACAAAAGAATCTTGACATTAAATTAAACTAAGGAATGTGTTTGACCTTGTAGAGTCATGCTGCTGAGATGACCACCAGTTTTTCGCCAAGATAGCGGAAATAATTATACTCTAGAGATGGTAGGCCATGGGCTACCAGTGGATCCTCCATCAATTCTAGATGCGAAGCCAACCATTATATCGTATGCAGGTACAGATGCGCAATTCTGTGAAGGCTTCATGTGGTTCATATAGACCTTCCAGGGAGCATCGCCGGTTGCCACATCTATGGAAAAGCTGACATGGATATTCCAGCAATAGCATTTGCCTACATTTATAGGGGATGGCGGACCACAGGCTGCGAAATCTTGGCTGGGTTCTATGCAGACTATTTTAGAGCATTTGGAGACGCCTCTAGGGAGGAGGGTCAAGCTCGCTACATACATGCTGCATGATTCCGCCAAGAGATGGTGGGATGTTACCACCCAGACCAAGAATCACCGAGACATGGCGTGAGAAGATTTTTAGGAAGTCTTCTATGACCTTTTCTTTCCAGAGACACTGAGGGAAGATCGAGCTCAAGAGTTTAAGAATCTGTAGTAGAGAACCTTGTCAGTGATGGAATATTCTACCCGCTTCATTAAGCTTCAGATTTTTGCACCTGTTCTGGTGGGTGACGAGATGTTGAGGGCTAGACGCTTTGATGATGGTCTTCGATACGACATCCGAGTACTGGTGAATGTTTTTAGGTTACCTATAGTGCATACTATTGTGACCCAAGCACTGATTACTGAGCGGAACCTGCGGGAAGCTAGTGGTGCGAACCGGGGTGGTTCGACATCGGTTTCTGGTACTATTTCTACTGGCAAGAGGAAGAGGCAGATGAATTTATCTCATGGTGGCCGTACTAGCCATATGAATTCTTCAGCTGGCCCGGTAGTGTGCTACCAGTATGGTAAAGAAGTTCACAAGAGACCTCAGTGTCCACGTGACCCAGTGGAGTGCCAAGCTTGTGGTAAGATGGGTCATCTGCGGCGCTTTTGCAGGGCGTTTCCACCAGTGACTAGTGAGAGGGGTTCTGTGTAGACTCCGCATGCAAGAGTAAGGACAACAACTTCTTACTAGTTAGGGAATTGGAATACGTCAGAACATTCAGGCTGAGGTGGTGGTCATGGCCGTGGTAGCCAGACACCAGGATCTTAGAGATAGCAGGGCGGGTCAGCTCAGGGTATCCAGGCTGTGTCACAGGGCTACGACACTAGGAAGGAATGTGTATTGCAACAGACCCAACAGGAGCATGATCTCGTACCTTCCATTATCATAGGTACTATTCTAGTTGCTTCTATTTTGTCTACAGTACTTTTCGATATTGGTGCTACACATAGCTTTATATCTGTGGCCGTTATAGAGAGCCTTAGGCTCTGTGTTTCTTCTTCTTTTGATTTTATGACGCTAGACACTCCGTTGGGGATTAGGGAGGCTGATGTGTGTTAATGCAAGGAGTGCCCCCTAAAGGTTGGTGGGTTTCACTTTTTATAGGACCTCTATGCCTTAGAGATGAAGAGCTATAACTTCATTCTTGGGATGGACTAATTGGTACCCTTTCAAGCCTTTGTAGATTGCTATCGTCGTAGGGTTAGTTTCACATCACCAGAGGGCAGAGAGTTTCTATACAAAGGTGTGTGGGATGTCCAAGTGAGCCGATCTGGACCTGAGCATCGTGGGCGAGGTGGAGTGACAACCTGGATTGCGAGTTTATATCTGGATGACCAAGGAACATGTCAGAAGGATTTCCCTCCAGTAGTTGATCATTTCAGGGATGTCTTCCCGAATGATTTTTCAAGTCTACCTCCCGAGCGAGAGGTGGACTTATCTATTGAGATTGTTCCAGGAGCATCACTGGTGTCCATTCCTCTTTATAGGATGGCTACACTAGAGTTGTATGAGCTCAAGAGGGAGTTGGAGGATTTTAGGGCAAAGGGTTTCATCCGACCTAGTACTTCTCCTTGGGGTTCGCCTATCCTGTTTGCGAAGATGGTGGACATTACCCTCATACTTTGTGTGAATTATTGAAAGCTGAACTAGTTGACAATCAAGAAACGATATCCCTTTCCAAGGATTGATGATATTTTTGATCAACTTCAAGGAGCACGAGTGTTCTCGAAGATTGACTTGAGATACGGATATCATCAGTTACACATTAGACAATCGAACATACCGCTTACAGCTTTTCAAAGTAGATATGGTCTATACAAGTACTTGGTCATGTCGTTCGGACTCACAGATGTGCCAGCAGTTCTCATGGATCTGATGAATCGTCTGTTCCAACCATATCTGGATTCTTTTGTGGTAGTCTTCGTGGATGATATCTTGGTGTACTCTCACACTCGACACGACTATGCTACCCATCTTGAGATCGTATTGAGTACACTGAGAGAGCATCAGTTATATGCTAAGCTCTCAAAGTGACACTTTTGGATAGACCGGATACACTTCCTGGGTCATATCATCTTGGAAGTAGGAGTTTCAATGGACCCAGATAAAGTGAGAGCAGTAGTTTCCTGGGAGTATCCTAAGAACGTGTTTGAAATACGAAGTTTCTTGGGGCTAGCTGGTTACTATTGGCACTTTATACAGGACTTCTATCACTTAGAAGTGCCGTTGAAAGGTTTTTCTAAGAAGGGTGTGAAGTTCGTTTGTTCAGAAGCTTGAGAGATAGCCTTTCTAGAGCTGAAGGTAAGGTTGACATCAGCACCAGTCCTGATACTTCCTGAGAAAGGTAAGATCTATACAGTTTACTGTGATGCATCAAGTATTGGGATGGGTGTAGTGTTGATGTAGGGTGACCAATTATTTGCGTACGAGTCTCGATATTTGAGGCTACATGAGAGGAATTACCCGACACATGATCTCGAGTTGTCTTCAGTTGTTTATGTGTTACGCAGTTGGAGACATTATCTCTTGGGAGAAAATTTTGTGGTGTTTACGGACCACAAAAGTTTTAAATATATCTTTACCCCACGTGACTTGAATCTGAGACAGTGAATGTGGGTTGAATACCTTCAATCCTTCGACTTCGAGCTTGCTTATACACCTGGTAAGGGTAACACAGTTGCTGATGCACTGAGTAAGAGGACTCAGTTACAGGAAGTGCAGGAGGCCATTGGTGAGTGGCAGCTCATGGATTTGTTCTCTGAGATGCATTTGGAGGTGCATGATAGTCAGGAAAAGCCTATCTTTTATCCTTAGCTGTGACTTCTATCCTCCCGGATAGAGTGAGGATGAGACAACTATCTGATTCAGAAGGCCTAGTTCTACGGAAGTTGGTGGCAAGTGAGGAACCTCCTCCCGGTTGGACGATAGGAGATGACAAGGTACTTCATATCCATGGACTAGTGTGGGTTCCATGGGATATACGTGAGGATTTAATGTAGGAATTTCATGCTTCAGCTTGGGCAGTGCATCCTGGAGTTACCAAAATGTACCATGACTTGAGACGTCAGTATTGGTGGACATGTATGAAAAGAGAAGTAGCTGGTTTTGTTACGAGATGTTCCACCTGTCAGCAGGTGAAGGTGAAGCATCAAAGGCTAGCTGGAATGTTACAAAAATTACCCATTCCAGAGTGGAAATGGGATGATGTTGTGATGGACTTCGTTACCGGGTTGCCGAGGTCACCTTGAGGCAGTGACATCATGTGAGTTGCTGTGGATAGACTTATGAAGGTAGCTCACTTTTTTTCTGATCAAGGAGACCTTCGGTGTTGACGAGATCAAAAATTTGTATATCCAAGAGGTAGTACGTCTTCATGGGGTCCCTCATTATATCATATCAGATATGGATTCCTATTTTACATCTCATTTCTGGAAGAGTTTTTAGAGGGCACTGGGTACACAGGTGCTTCTGAGCACAGCTTACCACCCTCAGACCGATGGCCAATCAGAGCGTATAGTACATGTGCTTGAGAACATGCTGCGTGCATGCGTCTTGGACTTTGGGGGCTCTTGGGAGAAGCATATACCCCTGGTCTAGTTTTCCTACAATAATAGTTTTCAGGAAACTATTGAGATGACACCTTATGAGGCTTTATATGGTAGGCCATGCCGATCACCCTTGTGCTGGTTGGAGGAAGGTGAGGCAACTTTACTGGGACCATGTCTTGTGCGGGAGACTTCAGAGAAGAACTAGTTGATTCAGAAGCAGATGGATACTACACAGTCTCATCCAAAATCTTATGCTGATTGCCACAGACGACCCTTGGAGTTCGTGGTCAGGGATCGGGTTTTCTTGCGTGTTTCACCGAGGTTGGGACACAGGTGGATTAGGAGTCAGGGTAAACTTTCACTGAGGTATGTAGGGCTATTTTAGATTCTGGAGAGAGTCGTGCTGGTTGCCTATCAGTTGCAGTTACCATAGAGGTACCGGGCCATGCATGATGTCTTCCACGTAACTCAGCTGTGCCGTTATCACTCAAACCCGTCTCACGTTTTTCAGCCCAATTAGGTTGAACTTCAGGTCGATACATCCTTTGAGGATCATCCAATTCGTATTGTTGATAGGAACACGAAGGTTCTCCGAGGCCAGTCAGTTCCTCTCGTACGGGTGATATGGCAGCATGGATGAGTGTAGGATGAAACCTAGGAGTGGTAGATTGACGTACATGCTCAGTGTCCAGATTTGTTCTTAGCTTTATCTTCACTACCATTGGAAGGAAAATTTAGGGACGAATTTCTTTAATGTGGGAAGTTTGTAAGAACCCGGTTCTTATTCGTGAGGTACATGTTTCTTCTTTTTCTTTTCCTTAAATTGTTTTTGAGAAAATAAGGAAAATGGTGGAAAATCCAAAAATTTGTGGGTATACGCCATGTACTTTTCCACACACCATGTACTTTGGCCATGTGGGATGAGTACACAGGACGTGTAGGCCAGCCGGCAATGAAGGGTGTAAAAACAGACTACATTCCATGTACTTAGTATATACACGCCGTGTGATCAGTCAACAGGTGAACAATAAGGTAGTGGGAGTAGCCGCCAACGGAGTGACAGTACACACCGTGTAGTCAGAAATACACACCGTGTACTCATGTCGACAGCTGAATAGTGTGGCGGTGAAAAGTATTTTCCAGAGGAACAGTTAAAAAAAATGAAAAGTGCATGACATGTAATTGAGAGTACATTCCTTGTAGTTTGTTTTTTTGGTATAAACTGGCAGTAGTCTCCTCTTTCAATAGAGGAAGCTTAGAATGCCGAGAAGCCGCATGAGAGGAGGCCAGACCTTGGGGGAGATCCTGACCGCACATCGAGAATCAGATTCTTCCGCTGTCGATCACATTGGAACTGCACAGGTGAGTTCTTCCCTCTCCGTGAATCTTTTCTGCCAATTATTCCTCTAAGGTAAGTTATTTAAATTTGAACAAGAAATATTTTATCCTAGATCTACATCGTTTTTGGTCGTTTTGGGAGGCACCGTTCTTGTATATCGATCAGGGGAGATCGAGGTAGGTGGTCTTGTGTTTTATTACAACTGTCAAGTAGAATTTGTGTACCTTTGTGCCACATGTCCATGTTTGGGGTGTTTTATAGATGATGCTTTGTCTGTTTAGATACCTAGAATTTATTATGTAGTCTAATGATTAAATATGAACTGCTGTTTGGGATCATTGCTTGGATCCAGGACCACCCCGTGGGTGCGTTCCCCCAGTTTAGCCGTTTGGCCAGGGTACCCGAGGATATGTCGTATCTATAACATGTTTTAAGTTTTCTTGAGAGGAACTTATATAAACTTCTTTCTTATGTTTTGGGCTCATCCTGGTTACCTGTTTAGCCTGAGGGCAGTGTTTTTTTAGCCTGAGGGCAGTGTTAGTTTAGCCTAAGGGCAGTGTTTGTTTAGCATGAGGGCATTGTTCTATTTATCCCGAGGGAAACGTTTCATATGTCTGAGGACATTACTTCCATGCCTGAGGAAAATACCTCGTGCCTGAGGGAAATATTCATTATGCCTGAGGGAAATCACCTGAGGGTTTCGATTCTGATTAGCCTGAGGGAAAGGTATTGTTTAGCCTGAGGGCAATGTTCACTTGGATATTCACCATGGTGTTTTCTTATGTTATATCTGTCAAGATAAAGCACAGGCTTGGTATTGTTATTACCTTCTATTTTTTAGGTATCCTGTTGTAGTTTTTTCTATGGCACTGTACAGAAGATTTTCGGCCGAGGCTAGGTCTCAAGAACTTATAATTCAATTATATTGAATTGTTAAATAATAATTAAATGGAAATGGAACTGGTAGAGATAGTTACTTTGAGTACTTACAAGTTTACTGCATTTTACTATTGCACACTGCTGTTACATATTTTTACTATCAGTTGGGCACAGACCTTTGGTGGTTGCATACTGGGATTTATTTCTCACACCCTGTTTGGGTCATATCTTGGACCCAAACATACTATATTACTGCAGGTTTCGATAAGGGAAAGAGTCCCTATACAACTACATGATTGTTGTAGAGAAGTAGGAGAGCATGGGACCGAGCTTAGGCACACGATGCTGCTGCATTCCTGCATGCTTCTTTGGTTTTGTTTGTTGTACTTGTACTTGGTACTGTATTTTATTGACTATAGTGTATTCTGTTTTGGATGATTTATTAGAACTAGTGACATGTTGCATCATCATATATGTATAACAGTTGGTTATATTTTGCTTTAGTACCATTTTCCTTTCAGATTTTTATTATTTACTACTTCTGCTTTTGAGTATGTTATATTTTTCCACTACGCTAAACTTTGAAAAATGAGGTCATAGTTTCCCCACTATCAAACCTAGGTCCTTGCTACTAGTCGGAAGCCTCTGGAATTTGGGGAAATGTGCTTGAGGTCATGTGACCAACCGGGTTCGAGGCACCCATTGAGTGGCACCCGGATCTGGGATGTTACGAGTTATTTGGATTTCTACACAAGTAGGAGATTAAGTTCACTATTGAGTTAGTTCTAAGTGCCAATCCTATTTCAAAACCACCCTACTGGATGGAACCAATGAAGATTGAGATTTTAAAATGTATTTGGAGGATCTAGAATCTAATGGATTCATATAGCTTAGTACATCACTGTGGATGTCCCACCATGTTATTCACTAAAAAGGTTTATGGAGATTTATATTTATATGTGTATTACTCGAGGATGAACCATATGATAGTCAGGAACCGATGTCCCCTTCCATTCATCAATGATCTATTTGATCAGATGAGACATGCCTAAATATTTTCCAAGATTGACTTGAGGTAAGTGTACCATCAGTTGAGGGTGATACCATTTGATATACCACTAACTAATTTTAGGATTAGTTATGGATTGCAATATTTTATCATAATTATTGTTGGTATGATAAATTCTCTATAGGTATTCAAATACTTTATGAATTAGATCTTACATTCTTTTGTAGATCAGTTTTTGATTTTTTTTCATTGAAGAAATATTAGTTTCCTCACATTATATAGATGATTATACCCAACATCTTGGAATAATATTGAGTACACTAAGAGAGAATCACCTATATTCCATTATTAATAAATTCCATTTCTGTATTGACAAAGTGAACTTCTTAGTCTATGTTATCTCATAGGATGTAGTGTTAGTTGAACCAAAGAAAGTGGAAGTTGTGGTGTCCTAGGAATAACTAAAGAAAAACTTAAATATTGAGAGATTTATAGGTTTGGTAGGCTATTACTGGTGTTTAGCCTAGGAATTATCCCATCTGACAGTGCATTATATAGTATGATTAAGAAAGGGGTGAGGTTTGTTTAGTCTAATGATTGTGAGGTGGATTTCCAAGAATTGAAGCGTATGCTAACTTCAGTACTAATCCTTACCTTACATGACCCTTGTAAGGAGTATACCATGTATTACAATTCATTAGGATTTGGTCTTAGAGAAATTATGATATAGGAGGATCAATTTGTCACTTTGTCTCCAATAAGTTGATACTGTATGAGTATAATTATCCTAACCATGACTTTAATTTAGCTATGGTGTTGCATGCTCTGAGATTATAGTGACATTATTTTTGGTTGAGATAATTTTGGTGTACAATAATCACAATACCCTTAAGTATATATTTTCACAATGGGACATGAAAATTCCGAAAATGAGTTTGTTCAAGTATCTACAATATTTTGACTTTTAGTTGTCATATACTACTGGAAATGTAAACATAATTTCATATTCATTGAGAGGGGAATTGTAGACTTAGGTGGTGCAAGAATATTTTGATGAGTGTAGGATGCTGATTTTATTTTGGGATTTTCATCTAGAAGTTTAGGAGTCTCAAGGGTGAGAAATTTTGACATCGACCTCTATTGTTACCTCTCTTCTAAATCAGAATAAGAGGAGGAAATTATCTGACCCAGAGGGTTTATAATTGAGAGAAAACGTATATGGTGTTGAGCCACCATCAGGTTGGTCTTTTGATGTTGATGAAATTAGTCATGACCATGGTCATATCTGGGTCCTTATGAGCTTTCATTAGGACCTAATGAGGGAATTCCATGATTTGAAATGGGCAGTACATCCTAGTTTGACAAAGATATATCATGACCACTACATGTAGTATTAGTGTCAAGGGATGAAGAAAGAGTTAATTGGATTAATGATGTAATGATACACCTATTAGTAGGTAAAGGATGAGCATCAATAACCTACTGGGTTTTTGTAGCCTTTATCCATTCTATGATGTAAGTGGGTTGATATCACCATAGATTGCATGACAGATTTACCTAGGATACCCTAGAAGAGTGATGTAGTTTGTGTAGATACCCAAAGCTTGACGTACAGGGACATTACATTACTTTTGTTGAATACTTAATACATAACAAAAAAAAACACCAAAGGACCGTAATACTTTAGTGCCTTTAGAAACTTGGAACATAATCTTCTAATCTTGGTGAAAGATCCTCAACATCTCCTATAAAGATCTTCCCTTTTTTTCTTACCTAAAACCTTTCCTTATATCACGGGGAAAAGAAAACATAAAAATGGTGAGCTCAAATTCTCAGTAAGGGCAAGCATAGTTAACATAAAAAAATCCATAAACATTTGAAAGAAAAAACTTGAACATGAAATTTAAACATCAAAATCTTGAGCAAAGACATAAATCGTGGAAGTACATAAGGCATATATCCTAATGGAACATCAGTAATGATAAAATATAATGGGAATAAAACATGTAATTGTGGAAACCATTCAGCACATGTCATGATTTACATAGTAGCCAAGGCATTGCTGCCAAGACCATCTTAGTGGACAAAGTCCCTTTCTGAATCGAGTTCACTCCTCGTTTCAGTCCTGTAACACTGAACCAGATTAACTTACCGTTATAGCCATGAATATCTCATGAGATATAAATCTTTACCTAATGAATTGGAGTGAGATATAGGTCCCAACCATCTCATAATAAAATCATTCTTACTTGTTCCACAAAATAAACTTAAAACATTCATCATAACCTAAAGAATAAAATGGGTTTCATAAACATCATCCCATCATAACTTAATACATATAAAACAAATGGATATAATTTCATCATAAGAGAAGTAAAACCAAATAAATCATAGATACATTATACTTGAAACATACACATATGAAATAATGTCATCTTATATGGAAAATGGTTTTGATAAAACATTTGAAATGAATTCTTGAAGAAAATATCCTTTCTTCTTCAAAATAAATTTCTTTTCACAAAACGTCATGCAATTTTAAAAGAAATAGATTTTGTTGAAAATAGTCATGAAATATTTTGGAGGAATCTCCATGAAAATAAGTCTTTATAAAATCGTAAAAATCCTTTCATGCCGTATAAGTTAAAAAAACATTTTTCTCGTACTTTTGCCGGAAAAGTCAAAAAAGTACCTCGTAACGTAAACAAAAGAAAGTTTCCTTACATACCATGTAGTAAAAGTAAAAAATGGGTAAAAAGGACTTTAAACATACATGAAAACACTTTTATAAAACATGGACATGGATTATCGAAATAGCCCCAGTAAATACTTACGAATAAGCAATCTCGGATAAAAATGAGATTTGCAAAATTATCTCTTACCTTAGGTCCGATATGCTTCGTACGTATCCGAACCTCATGTATAATGATTTAAATAATTTCATTGACTTATTACAGAATCATATTCATTGTTATGATATCATATATGGTTCACTTATGACTTTATATCACTCGTTATTTTGTAAATTCCATGTTAAAGAGCGTTTTGGGTAAAATCGTTTCATTTGTCGTCTGTGTTTTGACTTGTAATTATTCATATGATTACTTAGATCATGATTACTTAATTACAGAATATAAAACATGATTTATATATAATATATATTCAGAATATACATATATATAATAGATCGATAAATGGAAAGAAATACACCGTTCATGGAGACGGTAGGCCGTACGTACGCCTGAACGTTGTTTTTGTTTAATCATTGAATTGAATGGAATTAATTGGATTAAATACATATATATATAAATAAATCCAGTATCATTATGTCATATATTTCATGATTACTTATTATATATACTTTATAATAATTCATGAATGGTTAATCATTGAGAATGAATCTCATCACGTCGTGGAGACGGTAGTCCATACGTACGCACGAGCGATGATATCATTCCCATAATTATTGATTTGAATTAGAGTGGATGATACAATATATAAAAATCAGTATGATGTTATAATAACTATGTATGGTTATTCTTTACACCATTATAGCCATCCAAGTAAGGTGGTGTTGGAAAAACAGATTACACCACGGCGTGGAGACGGTATTCCGTACGTACGCACGCGTGGTGATTTTGTTTTCCGTAGGATGGATAGAAGGTGAAATGGGGTTGTTTCATATTTATAATAACATATAATTATAATAGTGATACTGATGTTATTACTTTATAATGAAACAACTAAAGAATAAGAAGTTGTAGAAGAAATAAGCTTGAAATAATCGGTAGAAGAGATTACCGCTTCTTCGATGCACCTCCTTTAAAATTCTTCTTAGGGCACTAGGGTTGGTCTTTTGAGAAGACCAGTACCTCTATAAGGTTTATAGGGAATTGAGTAAGTGAAATGGGCAGAGTTTGGACGAGCTTCAAGGCTCAAAATGTTGTGAGGAATAGAGGGAGGAGGTGCCCTTTTATAAGGGAGGAGAGGGGAACCTTTGGAATCCTCAAAAATATTAGTTTAATATAAATTAAAACCCCACATAAAAATCTCCAAAAATGAATAAATTCGAATATTAGATGATATATGGTTGTAATCTCATCAACCAATAAAATTTAGACATGTTTTGATCTTATTTTAACCCTTATCATTTTTATTTATCCTTATTTAATCTATTTAAGTTTATTTGTGGTAATAAAATTCTAAATTCTAAATGGTTATAAATAATCACTTATGTGTTGTTAATATTCCATAATTGGATACCTTATGACATTTTAGACTATATAAATTTCAATTTATAAATTTTAAATATTTTTGTGATTTTTAAACAATTTAATAATATGTTATTTTTATAAAATAACAATAGTGTCAATTTTGACACTATTCAATTATTTGAATTTAAATAAAATATACACAGAGGATATATTTGAACTAAAATATTTAATAGATTCCTAACATGTCAAATGTGTCTAGAAAATTCGTGGATCACATTAAATAGTTCATATAATATTTATTTTAATATTTTTAAAACCATTTATTTGGAATATCTCTTAATAAAATAATTAGTACAACATTTTTGTATAATTATTTAATATACTTATATTTTTCATAAAAATTAAAAATAAAATCCTTTGATGAAAATAAATATAACAGATTTTATAATATTAATTTTACCTGAATTTATCATCTTAAAATAACAACATGTAAATTGTTATCTTTATTAAATTATGAAGGTGACAACTTTGGAATCATTTAAAATAAAATATTATAAGTTTCATAATCGCCATAATAAGGATCCAAATGGTCACGAATTCGTCCAGTGGATGATTAGAATTTATATATACACTACTAATAAGTTTTGTTTAGATTTTTGGGCCTTTTGATATGTATTACTATTTCAATAAAAACTATATTATTGATTTTTCACTAAATAAATAATTTCTGCATCATTAATATATAAGATAATAAGGTAATTAAATAACTCTTAAAAATTACAAATAAATTAACATGATAAATAAAAACATTTTATCTTTCAAATGAGTATTTATAACCGAATTTATATTCTGTATGAACTTATATTAAAAATACTTTAATTATTAAAGTTGAGTGAGACATATTTCACTTTCCTTTAAATAAAATAAACTAAAGGACTTAATCACCTCCAAGTGGGTTATAATGGATTCTATTTCGACCCAAATATGACTTAAGACGAAATATAATCATCCAATTGTATTAATAAAAGTATTAGGATAATTTTATAATATTATTTTTACCCTTAATTACCCAATTTACCTTTTACTATGGTAAATAAAATTTACCATTGTTACTATTCATAAAGCCCAAAAATAAAAAGTAGTCTATTATTATAATTTAGAGCCACTGATTCCAAATATGGAATCCATTTTTCCAAATTCAATACACAAAATTTGTAGAAATTAAATTAAAATTATTCCCGTTGTCGAAAGAAAATGAGTTTTTGTTTAAAACATTGCAAAAGATTGAATTTATTTATCCTATGAATTCAATGTAAAATCAATGATAATGACATACATTATATTAAATGGTAAAAATATATTCTATTTATACTTTAAAACCATTCAATATTATAATTTAACAACATAAGTTATTACGATGAAAAAAGTTGTTTTTAATTAAAATATAGTGTGTTTTTACTATTCCTTAAAATATGAAAGTTATCAGAATAATATGAAAAATTTATCCAAGGTAAAATTTTATATCCTGAATCCAAAGAATAATTTTATTTTGTAAAATTGAACTTATAAACATGTAAAAAACTAGATTTAAAGTGTGTGCGCCATCAAAAGGCGACAAAACTGCATTTTTTGAAAAATACTTATTTTACTTGAATTTTTTTTTTGTTCTTATACCATGTTCTAGAAAATGTGTAAGATGAATAATAATGTTATAAAATTTAAAACATATTTAATAATATTCATAACGGCTAGTTCGTGATAATATTATAACCATATATCGTTGTTTAGTGAAACCCGATATTGCGTACAACACACGCTATCAAGGAATGTCGAGATTGCATGTAATGAAAGCCAAATCAGGGTTGCGTGTAGTGAAAGACTCCTTTGTTGTTTCGTATAACAAAATACAACCATATTTCATTTATACATTGAATATATATATATATATATATATATATGTACATACACACTCAATGTTGCGTAGAATAACAACTATCAAACAAATTTGAAATTGTGTGTAACATGATCCAAGAATAATGTTGCGTATACTGCAAGCTAATACGGTGTTGCGTATAGCACAAGATAATATTGGTGTATCATACAAAAAAATATATGAATGAAATTAAAAATAATATATCTTATAAAATCTCAGGTTATTACCTTCTACCCCCCTTAAAATAAATTTCTCCCTCGAAATTCGTCAGTGTTATAAATGGTTTTCTACTTGAAAGTTTCTTTAATTGAAACCCACATTGTAAAAAGGAATACCAAAAATTATCTTTAAAAACTAATGTATGAAACGTAACGGTTACCCAAATTAACTAATCACTGGGTTTCCACATAGGAGAACATAGGTGAAAATATGGATATAGAAGAGAAATCTAACCGTCATGTTTTGATGGAGAGTGGTAGAGAACATGGCTATGAAAAAGCCAACAATCACAAAGCCATAGATTTGTGATGATATAAGGTACCATCTGATTCATCGGATATAAGGGCACTAGGACAACATTTTTGGTTTTCAAGATCATTTCCCTAAGGTTGATGAATTAAAAGAAATACTTACATGATTTTGGTACAATCTCACTGTTGTTAATGAATTGAACAATTTCCACTTCATCCCTTAATGAAATTAAGTTGAATTTGTTATTCATGATGTGTTAGCAGATCATGTGATTGAATGATGGGTCATTCGATCTGTTTCAAACAAAATGTTAGAAAAAGTTATAAGTCCATCTTATGGTTAGATTAATCGTATATTGTTCCAAAAATGAACTTATACTTCATATATCAGACCTATTAATAAAATAAAACTAGTCTCTACTAACCAGGGACTTCCTGTAGGCCAGTGGTAGGAGATAAAGGCTAGTTGCACTTCGGTTGTGGGTTCGATTCCCACTGCCTTGTCCTACGCGACGGGATGTCGCCCGTCCTGCAGGTTGTCCTTTTTCTAAAACTACATTACTATAACATCCCATCAATAATATCGAAAAAATTTCTATCCTTAAACAATACTAACTTATGTCCAACATAATCCATTCCAATCTTTAGTCTTATCTAAAATACTTCAGTCCAAGCTCATAGTATAAAGAAAACAATTACTAGAAAGGTTATCTACCAAGAATGTGATTACAAGAATTTATCTCACATATATCATAAGATATATCTTGTTGGTTGCATTCCAAACACATGAATACCTTAATCATATATTCTCTTGAAACATAAATTACCATATAACCTTAGTGAAAACATGTATACTGTCAAAAGGTAACTCTTTCCTCATACCAAAATCCCAAAAATCTATATAATCAAACCATAATATCACTTAGTCATTATATCAGTCATGAGCTAATGAATACAATCAAACATCTCATTATCTTTTTATACCTTCATTATGCGCATATCATCTACTTTCCAAAAATATCTGAATAACCTTCCATGGTTACCGGTACCATTCAACATATACTTCCAAATACTTTATGGAAAACAATAGTGTAACAATCCTTAGATGATTCTTTATTCCACAGTACCATACATTATTCTTTATAAACATACAATCATTCCACTAACTTCTTAAAACACTGACTGAGCTTCATCATTTCTTTCATATCATATTTCATTTGTAGTCTCTTTATCATCATCCACATAAATACTATTCATATGACCATACTTATTCTCTCCATGAGATTTTCCCTTAGGGCATTGGTTTTCATTATGCCCATACATTCCACATTTAAAACATCTAATCATTGTTGATGTCGTAGCAATACCATTATCCTTGTCCATGGTGTTAACTGAACCTTTTCATTTTCATTTACTGGCTTTGTGTCCTTATTTTCCACACCCAAAGCATCTTCCAGTTCCTTTGAAACAATATCCCCGATGCCTCTTCCCACATGATTTACATGAGGTAAATTGAACTTTATTTCCTCTTTGATCATCATGAAACTCCATCTTTCTCTTATTATCTGAGTTGGGAAACTTACCAAAGTTGAGATTATTGATCATATTATGAGATTAATGATTAGGAATAATAACGATGTTTGGACTTCCAAATCCGGTTTCATTTGGTTGCTCATGAAGAATATCATTCCATTGTCCGTCATATCCTCCATTATCGTGAATCTTCCTGTTTCCAGCCATTTTCTAAAACCCAAAAAGAATAGTGTGAGAGGAAAAAATCATGCTAGGGAAAACAACATAGTAAAGGGGGAGTACCCTCAATATCTAACATCTTAGGTTAAATTCTAAGATCATTACCATAGTTCTAGGACTATATCCATACATATACTTATCCTTAGGGACATCCCTAGACATACCTTAGAAATATTTCTAGGGATCTCACTAACGTTTTCGCATCCTAGTTTCCAAAGGTTGACTAAACCTTTCCTTTGATACCAACTATAGAGACCCAAATCTTTACATACATGGAAATTACATTACTTTTGCGGAATACTTAATACATAATAAAAACAGACACCAAAGGACCATAATAGTTTAGTGCCTTTGAAAACTTGGAACATAATCTTCTAATCTTGGTGAAAGATCCTCAACATCTCCTATAAAGATCTTCCCTTTTTTTTTCTTACCTAAAACCTTTACTTATATCTTGGGGAAAATAAAACATAAAAAGGGTGAGCTCAAATTCTTAGTAAGGGAAAGCATAGTGAACATAAAACAATCCATAAACATTTGAAAGCAAAAACATGGACATGAAATTTAAACATCAAAATCTTGAGCAAAGGCATAAATCGTGGAAGTACGTAAGGCATATATCATAATGGAACATCAGTCATGATAAAATATAATGGGAATAAAACATGTAATTGTGGCAACCATTCAGCACATATCATGATTTCCATAGTATCCAAGGCATTGCTTCCAATACCATCTTAGTGGACAAAGTCCCTTTCTGAATCGAGTTCACTCCTCGTTTCAGTCCAGTAACACTGAACCAGATTAACTTACCGTTCCCGCCATGTCTATATCATGAGATATAAATATTTATCCAATGTATTTGAGGGAGATATAGGTCCCAACCATCTCATAATGAAATCATTCTTACTTGTGCCACAAAATAAACTTAAAACATTCATCATAACCCAAAGAATAAAATGGGTTTCATAAACATCATCCCATCATAACTTAATACATATAAAACAAATGGATATAATTTCATCATAAGAGAAGTAAAGCCATGTAAATCATAGTGAAATTATACTTGAAACATAAACATATGAAATAATGTCATCTTATATGGAAAATGGTTTTGATAAAACATTTGAAATGAATTCTTGATGAAAATATCCTTTCTTCGTCAAAATAAATTTCTTTTCACAAAACATCATGCAATTTTAAAAGAATGATATTTTGTTGAAAATATTCATGAAATATTTTAGAGGAAGCTTCATGAAAATAAGGCTTTATAAAACTGTAAAAATCCATTCAAGCCGTATAAGTTAAAAAAACATTTTTCTTGTACTTTTGTCAGAAAAGTCAAAAAAGTACCTCGTAACGTAAAAAAAAGAAAGATTACTTACATACCATGTAGTAAAAGTCAAAAATGGGTAAAAAGAACTTTAAAAATACATGAAAACACTTTTATAAAACATGGACATGGATGATAGAAATATCCCCAATAAATACTTACGAATAAGCAATCTCGGATAAAAATGAGATTTGAAAAATTATCCTTACCTTAGGTCCGATATGCTTCGTACGTATCCGAAACTCTTGTATAATGATTTAAATAATGTCATTGACTTATTAAAAAAATCATATTCATTATTATGATATCATATATGGTTCACTTATGACTTTATATCACCCGTTCTTTTGTAAATTCCATATTAAAGACCGTTTTGGGTAAAATCGTTTCATTTGTCGTCTGTGTTTTGACTTGTAATTATTCATATGATTACTTAGATCATGATTAATTAATTCCAGAATATAAAACATGATTTATATATAATATATATTCATAATATACATATATATAATAGATCTATAAATGGAAAGAAATATACCGTTCATGGAGACGGTAGGCCGTACGTACACATGAACATTGTTTTCATTTCCTCATTGAATTGAATGGAATTAATTGGATGAAATACATATATATAAAAATAAATCCAGTATCATTATGTCATATATTTCATGATTACTTATTATATGTACTTTATAATAATTCATGAATGGTTAATCATTGAGAATGAATCTCATCGCATCGTGGAGACGGTAGTCCGTACGTACGCACGAGCGATGATATCGTTCTTATAATTATTGAATTGAATTGGAGTGGATGATAAAATATATCAGAATCAGTATTATGTTATAATAACTATGTATGGTTATTCTTTACACCATTATACCCATCCAAGTAAGGTGGTGTTGGAAAAAGAGATTACACCACGGCGTGGAGATGGTATTCCGTACGTACGTACGTGCGGTGATTTCGTTTTCTGTAGGATGGATAGAAGGTGAAATGGGGTTTTTTTATATTTATAACAACATATCAGTATATTATTGATACTAATTTTATTACTTTATAATGAAACAAATAAAGAAGAATAAGTTGAAGAAGAAATAAGCTTGAAATAATCGGTAGAAGAGATTACCTCTTCTTCGATGCACCTCCTTTAAACTTCTTCTTAGGGCACTAGGGTTGGTCTTTTGAGAATACCAGTACCTCTATAAGGTTTCTAGGGAAGCGGGGAAGTGAAATAGGAAGAGGTTTTCCAATCTTGAAGGCTCAAAATGGTGTGAATAATAGAGGGAGGAGGTGGCCTTTTATAAGGGAGGAGAGGGGCACCTTTGGAATCCTAAAAAATATATAGTTTAATATAAATTCAAAACCCACATAAAAACCTCCAAAAATGAATAAATTCAAAGATAAGATGAGATAGGGTTGTAATATAATCAACCAATAAAATTTAGACATGTTTTGATCTTATTTTAAATCTTATCATTTTGATTTATCCTTATTTAATCTATTTAAGTTTATTTGTGGTAATAAAATTATAAATTTTAAATGGTTATAAATAATCACTTATGTGTTGTTAATTTTCCATAATTGGATACTTTATGACATTTTAGAATATATAAATTGAAATTTATAAATTTTAAATATTTTTGTGATTTTTGAACAATTTAATAATATGTTATTTTTATAAAATAACAATAGTGTCAATTTTAACACTATTCAATTATTTGAATTTAAATAAAATCTACAAAGAGGATATATTCTAAATAAAATATTTAATAGATTCCTAACATGTCAAAGTTGTCTAGAAAATTAGTGGATAACTTTAAATAGTTTATATAATATTTATTTTAATATTTTTAAAACTATTTATTTTGTATATCTCTTAATAAAATAATTAGTACAACATTTTTGTATAATTATTTAATATACTTATATTTTGCATAAAAATTAAAAATAAAATCCTTTGATTAAGATAAATATAAAAGCTTTTATAATAATAATTTTACTTTAATTTATCATCTTAAAATAACAACATGTAAATTTTTATCTTTATTAAATTATGAAGGTGACAACTTTGGAATCATTTAAAATAAAATATTATAAGTGTCATAATCACCATAATAAGAATCCAAATGGTAATGACATAAATTATATTATATAGTAAAAATTAAATTAAAATTAATCCCGTTGTCGAAAGAAAAGAGGTTTTTGTTTAAAACATTGCAAAAGATTGAATTTATTTATCCTACGAATTCAATGTAAAATCAATGCTAATGACATAAATTATATTATATAGTAAAAATATATTCTATTTATACTTTAAAACCATTCAATATTATAATTTAACCACATAAGCTATTATGATGAAAAAAGTTGTTTTTAATTAAAATATAGCGTGTTTTTACAATTCATTAAAATATGAAAGTTATCAGAATAATATGAAAAATTTATCCAAGGTAAAATTTTATATCCTGATTCCAAAGAATAATTTTATTTTGTAAAATTGAACTTACAAACATGTCAAAAACTATATTTAAAGTGGGTGCGCCATTAAAAGGCGACAAAACTGCATTTTTTGAAAAATACTTATTTTACCCGAAAAATTTATTTTGTTCTCATACCATGTTCTAGAAAATGTATAAGATTAATAATAATGTTATAAAATTTAAAACTTAGTTAATACTATTCATAATGACTAGTTCGTGATAATATTATTACCATATATCGTTGTTTAGTGAAACCCGGTATTGCGTACAACACACGCTATCGAGGAATGTCGAGATTGTGTGTAATGCAAGCCAAATCAGAGTTGTGTGTAGTGCAAGACTCCTTTGTTGTTGTGTATAACAAAATACAACCATATTTCATTTATACATTGAATATATATATATATACATACACACTCAATGTTGCGTAGAATAACAACTATCAAACAAACTTGAAATTGTGTGTAACATGATCCAAGAATAATGTTGCGTATACTGCAAGCTAATACAGTGTTGCGTATAGTGTAAGATAATCTTGGTGTATCGTACAACAGAAGATATGAATGAAATTAAAAATAATATATCTTATAAAATCTCAGGTTATTACAGTTTGGGTGATCATATATTGATTAAATAAGGTATCCCATTTATTTCCTATTTGGTAGACCTTCATCCCTGAAGAATTGGGTAACCTCTATGTGTTAAAGATAATTAAGTTGTATGGTGGTGTTTCATGGAGTATCATATCAGAATGATATCCTCATTTTTTATCGCAAATATGGAAGTGTCTTTAGAAGACACTATATTCATATCTTCTTTTGAGAAAGTCCTATTATCCTCAAACTGGTTACCAATATGAGTGGTCAAATCATATTTTGGAGTACATGTTGCGAGATTGTGTTTTGGACTTTGGTGGTTCTTGGGAGTAACATCTTTCTCTCACTGAGTTTTCCTATAATAATAGATTATAGTCATCGATCCAAATGGATCCTTTCAAGGATTTATATAGAATACTATTTCATTAAAAAATTTTCTGGTTATAGACATGTGATTCAATTCTCGCTGGACTTAGAATCATGTAGGAGACATCTATGTTGGTTCAGTTGATTAGTAAGTGGTTGGTAACCATGTAGAGTGGGAAAAAATATTATACTGGGCATCAGAGATGACCACTAGAATTCAAGGTTAGTCAATGAGTTTTTATTTTTATGTATCCTAGGTTAGTGAAACACTATTTTCATAAGCATCAGATTTTATAAACAAGGTTTATTGGTCCGTTTGAGTTGTTGGAGATAATCAGTCCAGTGGAATACTGATTTGATCATACACAACACTATAGTTCCATGCACAACATGTTTCATGTGCTAAGAATTTGAAGATATCACTATAATATTTTTTATTTTATTGATGTTAGTGATGTTTATCTTGATGATAATGTGTCCTTTTAGAGGGATATGATCCATATCATATAACACTATGAGAATATTCTTCTAGAGAAGATCATTCCCCTAGTGTGAGTGCAATGACAGTAAGGCCATGTTCAAGAGGAGGCATAGGAGAGGGAGTCAAATATATGGTAAGAGTGTACCATGTTTTCCACTAATATCTCTTAGTTATGCATGAGATCACATCTCATGGATGATCTATTATATAGTTGGAAGGTTTTAAGAACCCACCCTTTTCTAGGAACTTCTCTCTTTATGTTTCCATTGAACTATTTAATTTTGGAAATGAACATTGTTCTGGGTCTAAAAGGTTCCTCAGAGTTACTTATGAGACTTGGAGGGGAAGAATTTCTAAATCCTAGTAGTTGAAAGAAGTAAGGTAAATGTTTTAGTGCCACCACCTATTTGGTGGGCTGGTTAGTATCGCTTTAATTCTACAGAATTTCCCCGACTAATCAATGGGGCCCTATAAGAATTTTAAGTGGGGGATGCTTCATAATTTCCTCCTCCAACCTATTTTAACTTTCCCAGTGCTCTCTTTAGAACATAATCAGTGATTATTGATATTGAAGGATTGTCCAATGATTCCTTATCTTTGGTAATTCTATATTTTGATCCTTGATTATTTGTTAAATCCATAGATCTACTTTTGGTAAGTCTTTCTTAGAATTGATAAATTCCTCTCATTTTATTTATAGATATTATTATTTCATCCTTAATGGGATGAGTCTATCACTATCATTATAGATTCTTGGTGTTGATCATTGATTCAAATCTTGATTATTGGGTTTCTTCTTCTCTGTGTTTGAGGTAGGTGGTCTAAAGCATCTTCTTATGGTCTTCTTTTTGTTTATAGTATTTATAACACGTGAGATCACACTGGAACACCATGAATACAACCTCTTATAATTAAAATACACTGGTATTACCTAAATCCTATTACATATACCTCATAAGGATCCCATAGGGTCTATTGTCTCTTAAAACCCTACAATTTTGGAAACCCAATAGGTGGGACTATTTTTGACCCTAGGTTAGAACCTAAAATATGAAAACCTAGAGCCTTATAACTAAATTGGAAATTTTGTTATGGAAAAAAATTCACTTGTGAATTGTAATTTTATGATGATAACTTGGCATGTAATTGGAACTATAAATAATTTAATATTGGTATGTATTCTTAATTGGAATGATAATTAGTATTTAGCATGATAATTGGTATTTAGAATTTTCTTATATTTGGATAAATATTTATATTGTTGGATTATTTTCAGGATTTGGATTGTTTATAATTGAACCTAGGATTTTGATTAGCCCTTAGGATGGGAATTCTACTTGGGTATGATATAAACAGAATACATGTAATTGGCCTTGTGATAGGAATTATCCATGGGTCCATCGAAAATTGGATATATAATTGGCCCCATGCAATGGAATCCACCTTGGGGTGTTGTGATTTGATATTATTGTGGATCTTCATGATATTTGTAATGGACCTATTTGTGGGCATGGAAAGAGAAATACGAATTTTTTTCTGAGATAGGTATGGTTGACCCCAGGTGTCAACCCATAGCTCGAGGGTTAGAGAGTTTAGTTAGATAACCCGCATTTAATTTAAAATTAATGCCTCTGTTTATCATACTATTTCATATACTATTACATAGAGATTGTATTTTTTAGGCACCATTGGTGGTGGCCTACCAAGTTTCTATCACACCCCATTTGAGAAATCTTTCATTACCCGAGAAAACATCATGGATGTAGGTTTGGAAAAGGGAAAGGGGACCTGTTCTTGATTGGTTGATTTTCTAACTAGTACTAAAGCTAGGAAATGGTACCGACCAATGGGTTTAGGATTGGTTTTGGGAGTCTTTTTTCTAAAAATTTCTTTCATTTGGTTTCTTGTATGAATTTAGAAATACATTAAGTATAACATTACATAGTTATATTATATTATATTTTTATTATAAATCTCTAATTTATTTACAGGAGTTTATTTTATTTATTTTCTTTGTTATGTTTTTTTTTTGTTTTTTTTATTTTTTACCAGAGGGTATAGTCTCCCCACTATATTTATTATACCCTCACTACTATTAAGTAGCCTATAACATACAGGGAGTTGAACTTAAGCTTTGTTGGTGACCTATATCGATCACATGAGGGAGAAATGGCTGAGGATTTTACAATAATCTATGAAGAATACTAAACTATTAAATCATGTGGGATCTAATATCTTGAATTTTATGCCAATATAATAAATTTACTACTAGCTGTGGGTTACTCATATTGGGGTGTTACACTTATCACATTTTTTTGATTTCTTATAATTATTATTTGTTCTCTCTTTAACAACACATGAGGTAGGTTTATACCAACACCAATCTTCACAATGACCACCCATATTTTAATTTTCATAGAAACTCTCAAGACACTCAAATTTATTCCTGTTGAATAGATTTCTAGTTTACTATAAACTATGCCTCTATGCATCCTTTACCCTAGATGTATTCATTATATAATCTCTATAAATTGATATATTATAAAAAAATTCAATTTCCTTATGCCCAAACCATTCAGAAAACCAACAATGACCAATGAAACTTGATCTTTTTTCCATGAACCATACTTTTCTCAGATTTTATAGCTTTCTAATTACAGGCATAAACATAATACTTTTAATCTCTTCTTTGGATTTGATTGTATTTCACATAATCATACCCACCCTTCATGTTACGGTGGATTTCTTATCACTTTTTTTCACCCTTATTTTTATAGATTTTCATTTATAACTAGTACTAATAGATTGACCAACATTAGTAAAAATAGAAATTTCTAGGATAAGGGTTACCTTTTTCTATGAGATTCTAGTGGATAAATACTTAGATAATCTCAATCCATTATTTCCATTAATATTACTTTCTTTAGGATTAGGGATATATTATTTTTAGGAACATTCATGGTATTTCTTATGTTCTCAGCTTCATGTAAAGATTTAGTTCGTGTGATTTTTTGATTTGTCAAACTGAACTCCAGCCTAATAAATTTAAAATGTAGATGTTATTTTGATATTTATTTGATTTTATCTGATATTTACATTCCTTTATTATCATCTCTATACAATCATCTTGAATCCTAGTATCCTCTTGTATAGATTGGTCTTGTTTTTCCTATTTTATTTTATTTCTAACTTAGAATCTTGAATATTTATATTGGATTTATGTATTTATTTTAATGTATGCAACTCTTCATCATTTATCTTCCTAAAAATTTCTTTCTCACCAACTATTCTTTTCAATTCTTCTTTAGTAAGGAAATATTTTTTTATAGCGTAATAAAAATTGTTTCTTGGATTCAAAAAGTTTAGTAATAGTTTTACACTTTTGAAACATTTTAGATAATTATATCTCTATATATTATGGTTCAATTACTAGTATGGTGCCTAATAATGGTAATAGTAACTTGGGGGGGAGGGTTTTTTGAATCTAGTGTGCCTTAATCATTCACTAAATTTCAATTTCCCTTTTAAATGTTTTACCCCCTTTAGTATTTGAACCTATTTTTCTAGTTATGAAAAATAAATCTACTAACTTTAACCAAAATATAACACAAAAATGAAACCAAAAATATATGTAAAGGTTATCATATGATGTTTTTACAAGGTTCTACCTTGGTTTGGGAAACATACTCCTTGTTGTGATCAACTATTATCCCAAGCCACACATTTTCTATAAATAATTTTATCATCAATTATAATTAGTTTGGGAATAATTTATACTGAACCCATTATCACCATATTAAATAGGTGATTATTCACTATATTATGCAATTAAAGAGATATTTTTACTATATCCTGTAGTCTTTAGTCTCCTGACTGGTATTACAACTGCCTCAAATATTCTGAAGTAGATATTCCATCTTCCTTAGATGTATCTAAATCTACCATTAATACATGCTTCATTGATATAGAGTCTTCAACTAAATTTATATATTCAAGGATAAAATCATGAATCTTAGTCCCTACTTCATAGCTTAGTTCCCTAATCATTATGGAAATCTATTCACTGAATTTACTCACTTTAGACTTATGTAATACATAATATCACATGAATTCTCCTTATTTTTATCCTTCAAAAATATAAATTAGTTTAATATATATCTCTTCAAATATATATTTTTATTATTTAATACTAGATGATTCCTATTCTTTAGAACCGTATCATGAACTCTTCTCTTCTATATGATAGATTCACTGGTTCTCTCTAGAGGTTCAATTCTTCACATGAGAGAGATATCTACTTATTTCTATCTTCTCAAATTTTTTATATTCTTAGATTAGTATAATTTATTTTCTATATATTTCATATATAAAATAATCTATAATTTTATTAAATAGGTATCCTCTCATTTTCCTCAACAAAATTACATGGGTGTACTTCCATGATCTCCATTTCTTTCCTCAAGTTTTTCACGTGGGTGTGCTCCCATGATATTAGGATATTCTTTCTTTTCCAACCACTCATATCCAATGTATTTCTAGGAATAAGCCTTTTCATTTTATCCTAAAAAATAATTTTCAATTAATTTTCTATAATTCTCAAGAAAAAATTCCTCAAAATTAATCCAATCATATCCACAAATAAATATTCTGTATCACTTTCGGAAAATCAAACAACAAATGCAGTTGTGTAATAAATGATATTTTTATAGTATGAAAGTCTCTGAATTTTATTATTAGGTAAAAATTTCATTTGATTATCATATAAATTCACCCTTTAACCTTGTCATCATTGAGTTTAAATAAAAATTTATTTATAATTTTTGAATTAATAAGGATCAATACCAATATCAAAACATTTTATTTATAGAATTATGTATTTTGGAATTTATTCATTTCATAATTACTCATTTTCTTAGTCCTTACTACTTTTATCTTCTCTTCCCTAGTCATGAAGATCTACTTATAAA
The DNA here is from genome assembly GCA_963277665.1 of Viscum album. Classification (NCBI taxonomy): domain Eukaryota; kingdom Viridiplantae; phylum Streptophyta; class Magnoliopsida; order Santalales; family Viscaceae; genus Viscum; species Viscum album. The sequence continues at coordinate 782,213,294 of OY728119.1, forward strand.
TCATTAACATGAATAAAAATCTCATCGTGATGTTTGAATCCATTGAAGACCAGATTAGACACAATCAATTTTTAATTCCATGCTTTAAAATATTTAATATTATGGAAATCTCAATCATTTTGTTTTTCAACAATATCAAAATTTTACAAAGTAAATAACCTTATAATGTATTAAGAAACATTACAAATATTTAAGAAAAATTATAATGTTTCAAAACTTTACAATGTTGATCCACTATGTTTTTCATAGTGGAATGAGATTAATAAAGTCCCCTATAGTGAACCTTAGAAACTTCAGAATATCACCAAGATGAACCTTACAACATCTTGGTGAACCTTATGATTTTCTTAGATGAACCATATATATTTATATAACAACATTAAAAACTTCATAAAGAACCATATGAAGTCAATAAAAACCTTAGAAATTATTTTTATGAACCTTATGAACTCCATAATCAACCTTATAAAGTGTATGGGGAACCTTAAGAAGTTCATAGATTTTCCATATTTTAGACTTCAGTTCAGAGAAAACCTTATAGAGATCTAAAATTAACATTATGAAGTTGTAAAAGAAACTTATAAACTTCATTATAAACCTTATAATGTCTAAGTAAACCTAATTAATAATTTTCATGAACCATATGAACTCCAATGTCAACCTTACAAAGTGTATGAGAAACTGTATGAAGTTCAAGAATTTTCCATTTTTTAAGAAATTAGTTCAGATACAACCTTAAAAATATTTAAAATGAATCTTATGAATATTTACGTAGTATTTTTTTTAAATTTTATTGAACCTTACAAATATTAATTTACCTTACAAAAATTAGAAATGAACCTTATGAATATTTTAGGATATAATATTTTTTATCTAAAACATGAAATATCTATAATTATTCTAATAAATTAAAAATATCTTACAATCATATTAGGGCCTTATAAACCAATTTTAATCACCTAATAACAACATTAACAAATTATAGTAATTATCAAAATTATTCCAAAACTCTTTAGCTTGTTTCTAAGGTATTTCTTGTCATTTAAATAATCAAGTGTAGTATTTTCAATATATTAGAACTGACTCAATATTAAAGCTTCATTTAAACTTAACCAAACCATAATTAAAGTGTATTTATTCATGGATTACAATATAATTCATGATAACTTACACATGGATGATTTTTTACAACTCAAGATACTTAAAACCTTTATCCATAACTCCATGGATGGTTTCTATAAATTTCAGCCATATTTTCTCTAAACCTCAAACATTTTTTTATCTCTTTAATAATAATATATTTACAAGATACTCATAATTTGGTTCAGTAGTATACTTTATCCATCATTGTTCTAATTTTTCACATCAACATCATTGACATGCTCAACGAAAAACTATTATAGAAAACTCTATTATCATTACTTTAGTACTTTTCATTATGTTTTATGAAGACCATATAAAATATTAATTTGATTTATATAACTATTATCATGAAGCTATCTAGCTAGGTATTCAAGGACAAAAAATTCTCAATTTCATTTAACCATAAAAGTATGGGAAACATCTTTATATTATTTATTTTTTGGTAAATATCTATATCACCTATCACTCCAAGACATAAAAATTGACACTTATTGATAAAAAATAAAACTAACATAAACCTTTGGGCACTTTAATCCCCATTTTTATTTTTTTCATCACCATTGAATTTCATCAGATGAAATACCTATCAATATTTCTTGAAAAGTACAAAATTTTCCTTCTCCCCCTTATTGAAAATAAATAAAAAGGGGAAAGTTTTTCTCCCCTTATTGATACCATAATTACCACGAACCAACACGAACCATCCCCAATATGGGCACCTAAGCAGGACCCTGACATAGCCCAATGCACATTCTCAATATACTTGGTATGGTTACGAGTTCCAAGACATCAAATAATAGTCAAATGTAACATTTTCACTTGATAAATAAACAAAAAATAATAATTCCCACTTTGAATCTTTTCATGACCCCTATACGTTAGAAGGCCATGCAACAAAGTAAGCAATTTCATTATAAATACTAAAGTGATGCTTGTATTTTGGTTGTAATTTTTATCAATTAGTGAGAGTGAATGAATATTTAAATACCCTATACTACATAAAAATGATAATGTGGATTATATTAGAAATGAAAATAAGTAGATTCTGCCATATATAAATGGGTAAAAGAGAATGAGGAAGTTATTACTACCTATAAAGACCTAATATAATATATTATAGATTGTATATTTACATCAAATGATTATTGATATTCTTATAACATCAAATAAATGTACTGAAGGTTGATAAAATCTATCTTCAATAGTTTTAAGTGAAGTGGAGAAGTTGAAAAGTTCTAGCTATGAAATCTTTATAGGAAACCTTGTATAGTTGCATTTAACATGTGTAAAATAGATTTAAAGTTATGAAAAAAGATTTCTTGAGTGTTGAAGAATCCATAATTGAGTGATCAATAATAAAGGCTATTAATTATAGTGTTTTAAATCTCTTGGATTATTATTTACAAAGGTTTAAATGAATCCAAAGTTGATAAGGTAGAGGAGTTCTTGTAAACACCCTATATTGAGTGTTGATTATGATAAAAATCATTGGAACAATCTTGATGGGATTTAAAATTATTTTAATAACCCCCTCAATTATTTTAATATATTATAAAGAGTTTTGAACTTTTTATGAATGATATGAGTTAATTTTAAGTGGTTCTTGATTGATTTGAAGAAATTATGGAATTATTGTTCTGAAGTTGAAGTTTGGATATATAGAAAAGGAAATTCTCATACGAGTAAGATATTTTAGGACCAACACATTATAATTTTTCCCTATATGATATTTTTAATATCAATAACTATTCTGAAATAAGGAAAATATCCCAGGGATCTCATGAGAAATTTTACTCAATGTTTGAGTTTCTAGAATTATGATATTTTGATTAATTTTTTACATGTGGGATGATTGTTGGGTTAATCATTAAAATTAAAAAAATATCACAAAATGAATGTAACGCAAGATATGAGTTATTGAAGAACTGATAATCAAATTGTGTAAGAGAATATCAAAGTAAGAATAATAATTTGAGAGGAATTTTGAAGTTTAAAAAACCGAGTTTCAAGAATTATGAAAATTCTTTTGAAAATATTATCAAATGATTTTAAAGCTGTTCATTTATATTTAATAAAACAAAAATCTTTATAAATCCTTAATCCGAGCCTGAGAATAAATTCTTCTAGATAAGAGAGAATACAATCAAATAATGAAGGAATTTATGTACTATTAAATGTACTAAATTGATTTTATTGGATTTTCAAGAATGATGTAGATGATTTTAAAACAAATCTTGGGTTATACATCAGTGTTTAAATCATTTTTAACTGAGTTTATTGAGTGATATGATGATATTTATGACTTAGTTAAATGAGATCAAGTTGATATTAAAGGATGAGAATTTATACAATCCTAAAATAAATACTTCCAGATTTCACTAAATATGTAAATTAAAGAAGAAGATCTGATGATACTTAGTCCTGCACTTTAAGTGGATTAAATATACTATAATTGATTATGATTTAATATTGAGAAGATAATAATTAATATGTGGTGATTCTAGTGTATACAAATTCTACTGAAAATTGTAAAATCCTTCATGCTATGCATTCAAGTATGAGAATAAAAGAACATTCCATATACTAATGTTGCTATGTATTTTATATAGCATATGAAAAATGATTTTAAATTTGGTTCTCATGGAAGCGTTTGAGAAGGTAGAAGAACTTGAGATTACTTGAGAATAAGTGAAGAATTATTTGGATGAGTAATAGTAGAAAGAAAAAATAAAGTGAGGGTTAGGGATTTCATTTCGTCATAGATAGTTATTGAAAAAGAAAAGAGATTTGGAAAATTGGGTTGTTGAATGAAAATAGGTTTTTTTTTATTTTACATGTATTTTCATTCTTTAAAATATGATAGGACATAATTTTTTTTGGGAAACACATGAAGTAATTATTTTCATATTTTTTAATATAAGTAAAGATTTCCTAAATAAAATAAATTTCTCAAGAAAAGAGAAAATTTATAGAGACTAAGAATATGAGGAAACTAAAATCTCAATAAAGAAGAAAAAAGCTTCTGAGTTTGTGCTGTACTGATACCCCCAACCAGGTTTTGAATATAGACAAGAAGAAGATTTGAGTGAGTTAACCTACACCATTGGTCAATTATAGGGTAGGAAGAAGAAGAAAGAATAAGGATAAGTTCCTATAGCTGAGGTTGTGTGTATTTTATGAATCTAGTTTTTCCCAAGTTTACATACTGTGTTATAATTTGAGAATCTAGTTGAGGAATTGGATAAATTTTTTGGATGTAGATACATCTCTAGAAAAAATTAATTACTGAATTCACAACAAGAAGAAAAGCTATAAAGAACTAGTGGGATTGTAGTTTGAATACATATAGTAGGATGATACACTTGATCACTTATGTAGCATAATAATCTCAAACCTATATAACTTGGTGTGTGTGGGGTCATATAAAAACATCCCACAATACACATGTATTTATAATAATCTCCATAGTGTAAAATCTATAGATAGGGATAATAATCACCTGGAGAAAAGAGTAAGCTCATATTGATATTGAAACTTATAAAAACACCCATGAAATCTTTACTACTTATCTACATTTCATATATATGTATTATAGGTTAACAAATATCCATATTCTCTGACCAACATCAATTGTTTAAATATAAAATTTATAAAAATATTAAAATAAGTAATTGGATGTGGTAAAATACGATCACACACAATTCCCCCCCCCCTCTCAAGTGAATCTACACAATATTACTGGGAATTTCAATTAGAATCAGAGACTCAATCCCCTCTAATTATATTTAGCGTTCTATTACATATAATATCATAATAAAGGTTCTATGCCTAATTGGTTTTGAAATTTTATTTCATTTCTATTTTTAATTGAGTATATATGAAGTGTATATTAGACGCTATCATGGAAGGGAATTTAGAAGTGCATTTGATGTAAGAATTTTCTTCTATCCCCATTAATAAAATTTTGGGGGGTCTCATACAAGAACCTAAGAAATTGAAAGAAGAAGGAGGACAAAAATTTAACAAAGACATCAAACATTGAAGAGAAACAACCATTACCTAATGGAAACTAAAATGATAAACAACAATTTATTATGTGTCCACTAGTGTTTTAAGTATAATATATGATAAATATGGATATGTAAAATCCATTGAATAACTCTAATTTGAGGTTATGTAATACATGATTAAAATCCTTGGGAAAGTTATATATTTATTTTAGTTCATTCAGGAGTTATATAATGAAAAATCACAACTAGTAGATGATGCTGAAGAAATAAAAATAGAATTCATTAAATATTTGAAAAATATGAAACTATCTCATTAAGGATCTCAAATCCAAGGATCAATCATTAAAAATAAGTGAATAAAAAATTTATATTCATGAATATATTTTTCATTTGAGCTTTAATGAGAAAGAAAATGTTAGAAAAATCAACGAGGAAAATATCCGTGATATAAAATAAAGTCATAAAGAAGTTATTAATTTTAGATATATCATATTATATATCCAATCTAGGGAAATTAAGAACCTTAAAAAGTATTTATAGTAAAATATAAATATGAATTATAAGAGTATTTAAATATGAAGGATGATTTTGAATAAACACTAAACTCAATTATGTATGAAAATAATATGATCAGTTTTATTTTTTTGGAGTTGGATGTAAAATTGAGAAATCTATATTCTATAAAAGCTAAGTATTCCCATATAGTGGAGAAGAAAAATGCTACCACCCAAGTATCTAATATTTTTTTCTATAAAAATATAATCATGCTGGTGGTAAATAGACATTGGGATCATCTAATGAATCTTAAACCTCTATCTCATACACAAAGGTGTCCCATAACTATGAAGAATCAACTTGTGATAAATTTATTTTTTATGGAAGAATAGATTTATATTATTTTTTTTATAAATTTGTTTGATTAAAAATTCTATAAAACCCATAATTAATTCAATGGTGGAGTTTATTATACACAAAAAACGTCCCCTTTAAAAGGAGCCCAAAATATTAGTGATCCAACCAAAAATTAGTAAGGATGCTAACCTTGATAGATTTCATGTATAAGAAAAAGAATGAGGTTAAGTAGTAGGTACTGATTTTGTTATAGGTTTTTGCATAAATAAACTGGGTTTTGGAAAAATATGTCAACTTATGAAAATGGTATAATCCTTGAAGCAAGGAGGAGTAGATATAACACTGAGAATAAACTTGCTGAACAAAACCAAATTCACATATGAGGGGGAATATATTCTTGAATAATAGATTTAGTTATTTAGTGAACTCCTATGATTATTGAAATAGAGTTTTTAACTATTATAAGTAACAAATTTATTTACTATCCAGTTGAAAATCCTATGTTTATGTGAAGAGAATACCAAAAAATATGGTGAAAAAACAATACAATCCCACCTTGGGAGATAAATTTGTGAAGAATTTATTTGAACAATATAATCCTAATAATTCAATGAAGAAATATTATCAGGGTTTCAAAATAACATAGAAGAAGTGATTATACTATGGAAAGAGATGCCACATCATGTACCATTTCAGGATGGCTATGAAAATCAATAATGTTTATTGGAGCAATTTGAAAACTAAAAGATAATTAATCCATGAAAGGGATAGAATTATGGTATGATGGTTGAAACTATTGAATAATTTTTAATGCTACATAAGAAGGTCAAGTTAAAAGAAAATTAAAGTGTGTATGAAGAAACAAGGTAGCCCACATTAAAATAGGGGCATGAAATGGCTTCCTAAACAAGAATAAATAATGAAAGACAACGGTAAATCACCAATGTATTCAAGTTATAAAACTATTTTTTCTAAAAAGGATCCAAACTAAAGAATATGGTTGAAAAACTCCAAGAAAATGATAGAAAATATGGCTAGGTTAGTTAAAGTAGCCCAAAAGAAAGATCAAGCTAAAAAAAACAAAATACTCTATTTTATAAGGTGAATAAGGAAATTCCAACTAAGGATTAAGTTTAAATAACGAATAAGTATATATTTCCATGTAAATTTTAGATCTCAAAAGTCAAAAATAAAGTAATCAAGAAGATTCCAATGAACTTTATACCTTTTTGGAAGGGAGTTTATAGGTTGGGAAATAATTCTCCATCTTGTTTCTCACATTGAAGTTCCAAGGAAGATCCATCATTTTACTATATTAATTTGGTTTTTTTTAAAAGTTTTTAATTGAACATTAAGAATCTTGAGGAGAGTATCTTGAAAGGGAACCCTAAAAATTTGTGACGTTATCAAAGATTTATTAAATTATCAAAAATATATAAATCTAGATTATCACATAAATGACTTATTTTAAAGTTAAATTCTATTTAATTTCCATTCATGCTTTGTTTTGGGGGTTTCCCAAGCTTTTATGGAGGAATGAGTGAGTTTTCATGAATTGGGCCAAACCGTGAGCCCAATTCCAGATTTAAAAATAAATTTTGATTCCTTTATAAATCCTTCATTTTTAAACATTTTTCATCCATTTTAATTCCTAATTGTCATACCCTGACAATTTAACACCAAAATATTAATTTGGACCGTTTAGGAATCCAAAATCATGGTGGATATGGGTTTTTATTTAAGGGATTTGGCCTGCCCGAAAGCCCATATTCTGCATTAAAAATAAATTTTAATTATTTAATATCTTCTTCAATATTTACGTTTATTCGGTGATTCCAACTCTCACCCGAGACCACTTACCTAAGGAGCGCCCCCATTCTATCCTCCCACCATTTAGAGCTCAATAGAATCGAGAAAATGGTCAAACATTTTCTGGATTTTATAAATCTCACAGATTTGGAGAGGTAAATTGATCCTATCATAACTCCTTATATTTTTACTCTTTCCCCCCCATTAAAGTTCCTAAATGATATAATAAACCTTTTTAGAACCTCAATTTAATGTTTGGATGTTTTAAAATTCATAAAGGGGTGGATTTTGGGTCGTTTTATTCAAGATTGTTTTGAGAAATTGTTTCTCTCTTCAATTTCTTCCTTCTCCTTAGGGGTTCCTCCCTCTTTCATTGTGTTCTAAATTGTCCAGATGTTAGGGTTCTAACATATGGTTTGATTTGGTGTCTTTTTGGTTAAATATTGTGGTCTAGGGATGGATTTATCTTCCTTGTGATGCGGCGGTGGTGCGGTTGATGTTTTGCACCAAGTTTTGAGGGATTCAACACTTTCGGTAGGTGGTTCCATGTGTAAACACTTATTTATGAGTTAGATTGCTGTATTTACTCATTTTCCATATTCCTAGTATTTTGGGTGTGGTTAAAAAACTATTTATGACTGATTTGGTTAAGTGTTTAATTTTATAGTTTCATTTTAACTTGAAATTGTGTGTTTTCATGTGTTACTCGTGTGGTATTATTTGGGTGTATTTTATAACATATGAAATTGGTTTAATAGATCTTGTTTGGCTTTAAAATTATAGTTTGGTAATGTATTAGTGTCATGTGGTCCTAAAAAGAGGGTTTTTGAATAGTTTTTATCTGTAACACATTGTTATACTTCTTGAGAGAATTTTATAAAAATGTGTGTTTTCATTTGGATCTTTTGTAGTATTATTCAAGTTGATTTTATAAAACATAAAAGTGGTTTTATAAATATCTTTAGGGCCTCCAATTTTGTTTTGGATAGGAATTGGTATGGTTTTTGATCTTAAATGAAGGTTTTGAAATGGGTTTTGTGTGCAAGACATATTTACACCACTTGGGTTATTTTTATGAAAATTGTAAATGTTTTAGTTGGTTAAAAAAAGTTGGAAAAGGTTGAATATGTACTGTTTGGTATGTTATTAACCTATTATGGGGTTTTTAAAGGTTAAGTGATGTTTTAAGATGTCAAAAATTTTTAGAATGTTTTGTAAATTTCTGAAATGTTTTATTAAATTGTGATGTTGGAGCGAAACTTGTTTGTTGGCTGTTTCGTGAAAGTTTGATGATAAAATGATTTTGAAGGTAAAAATGGTATTATGTAACTAGTGAGTGTGATTTTATGAGAGTTATAATATATTTTAATGGTTTTATAAAATTGTTTAATGGATTTGTGGAAGTGTTAAAGAAATGTGAAAAGTGTTGTGGGCTATTTTGGTGTGAGTCAGATTTCAAAATCAATTTGAATGAAAAGTGGAATTTTGTGAATTGTGTTTTATACATGTGATATGTTTGGTGAATTTATGATATGGAAATGATATTTTCATGTGAAATTTATATTCATTGACTTTTTGAACTTGTTTGAGCACAAAGGGAAAACCCGGGTATCTAGGTGGGTGGACGTGTACTAGTATGCTAGTGAATCCGTGGGGTTTGGCCTTATTTTCACATAACAATATTGATGCTTAAAACTATAATTAAACTTTGATGATGATGATGATTGGGGAACACTATTTTATGGGTATGTTCCCTACTAGTGGCTCGTGCACGAGAACATATATTTGTGATGATTACTCTCACCGTGATACGAGGTACCTGAGACCCACAACTAGCTAGTGCCTAGGGGTTATTTCCCATTTCTTGTGCTCAATAGATATTTTGTGCTTACCGTCGTCATATGGTATGAGTGGATGGAGAATTTAGTAGCTTTGGTATTTATTTTAAAAGTGTTTATTCTTTAAATTAGCCCACCTGTAAACTGTTTTTATTTAATGTTGCATCTTTTAGAAATTGTAACTAGCATTTCATGTTTTTGAAAAATTGAATGATTTTCGTCTTTAAATGCTTATCACATGGAATCTATTAGTGGTGTTATCCTATTGGTATTTGGATCACACCCTAATTACACCATTGGGTGTAAGTAGACTTGGTTATTTTTGTTGTTGTAGGTTGGGTATAGTTTATAGTTTCAGTGGTTCAGGTTTCTAGCAGGTCCTTGGTGGTGAAGTCTTGTGGAGATGGCTTGAGGGCAGTTCCCCTTTCCATGAGGGTTCTTGGATATCCATTTTTTATTTTTTCCTTTTTAATGGCCTTTTTACATTGTTTCAAATCGTGTAATTCAGTTCTGAAATTTTGTAAAAGATGGTTTTAGTTGAAAAATCCAGATTTATTTTATTGAGTTCATTTGTTGTTTAGTTTTTATAAAATAGGGTAAATCATTCCAAAACATAATTTTATGATACCCAGGCACTTGTTCCAGACCATGGGGATTTGGAATGCCCTTTGGGCCTTATTGTAGGCCGGGTTGAGTGCCGGTTTTTATGGCGACCAGATTCGGTTCGTGACATAGACAACCTCTTTAAAATTATAGGATGAGGTATGATTTTCAATCTATCAACACTGTTTTACACTTGTATTTATTATGGATATTAAGGGTAGTGATTATCTAACCAAATGGGGGAATAATACATCGTTCACTATAATTTCTTTAATGTGTGTGTACAAGTGAATTAGAAGTTTATAAAATCCTTGAAAATAAAATTGAAAAACCCCTTGAGGAACAAAGTCACCAATGACATCACATTGAAATTGGATAATGGGAAGATCTATTACTTAAATTAAATAATCTTGTTTTATATATTTGGTTATCCTAATTATAATTATAGTTAGTTGGTTAATGGTAAATTTTTATGAAAATGTAGAGCCACTATTCTTTCATAGAACTAATGTAGAACATGGATTAAGGATGAAACCAATGGGGAGAAGATGTTTCTTGAGAAATTGGGGGAAAATATTCCCTTAGAGGCCCCTCCATATAACTATGTTCTGAATAAGAGGAAGGGTAAATAAATTCCCCTCATTTGAATTTATTTTGAAAAGGGAGAGAGGAATAAAATTTAATCTAGATATGAAAATGATGTTGGAAAAAATAAAAATGGAGATATTGAAGTTTTCATTTTATTGTGTTTGTATTTTTTTTAATTAGTGAGAGTTAATATATGTTGAAATATTCCATTTTACACACAACAGATTAAGTGTCTTATGTTAGAAAATGGAAGAAGTAGAGGATGACCATATGTATATGGGAAAAGGATAATGAGGAAGCTGAAATTACCTATGAAATACATGGTTAGATAGCTTCTAGGTTGTAGTTATATGTTATCTGATTGTGAGATATTTTTAAATTCAAATATAAGTGATGAAGTTAGATAAGTATTATCTAAAAAAGGTATAAGTGAGGTGGAAAATTTGAAAAGATATAGATATTGAATATGAATTGGAAAACTTGCATGGGTATGTTTAGAAAGTGTAAAACAGGTTAAAAGTTGTGAATGAATCTTTCTTTAATATTATATAATCCATCCTTGAGTCATCAATAATGAAGGATATTTATTATAATGTTTTATATCCCATGGATGATTATTTACAAAGGTTTAAATGAAGCTGGATTTTATAAGGGATAAAATTTATTTTGAATTCTCTATCTTGATTGTTGATTATGCTACAAGTATTGGAACACACTTGAAGGTATTTAGAATTATTTTAATAATTACCTCAAATTATTTGAAGTTTTTCTAAAATAGTTTTGAAGTGTTTATGAAATATTTTAGTTAATTTGAAGTGGTTCTAGATTGATTTGAAGTAATTTGGAATTATTATTATGGAGTTCAAGTTTGGAAAAATGGAAAAAGGATTTCTCATAGGTGTAAGGGATTTTGGGTCATTCATAAGAAGATTTCACTTTTTGATATTTATGATATTGAGAAATTTTATATGAAAAAGGAAAATATCTTATAGATCTCATATGATATTTGACTTAGTGAAAAATTTAAGCTTCTAGAATTATAAGATTCCAAATATTTCTTATATTTGGGATAATTCTTGGTCCAATCTTTAAAGAAAAAAACATCATAAATTTAATATGATACAAAATATGGGTTATTAAGGAATTCCTAATTAACTAATGAAAGATAAGATCAATTAAATAAGAATAATTTGAGATACTTTTCAAAGTTTGAAAATGGATTTTCTAAAATTACTTGAATTCTTATAAAAATATTATCCAATGATGATGAAGCTTATGATTCATATCCAAAATATCATGGACCATTATAAATTCAAGATATGAGAAAGAGAATATGATAATATATCTAAGGGAGAATAAGATCAATACATGAATTAATATTTTAAATATTATATGTTCTAAATTTGTTTTATTTATTTTTTATGAATAATGAAGATAAATTTATATCGAAGATTTAGTGGTATATTAGTGTCTAAATCATTGAGAACCATTTTAACCGAGTGATATGATTTTCTTTAGGACTGAATTAAAGTATATGAAGATGATATGGGAGTTTAAAAATTTACCAAAGCCCAAAATAAAGACTTACAGATTCTAGTAAATTTTGAAAATAAAGAACATGATCTGACAATGCTTAGTGTTATGATTTTAGTGGATTAAAGTTTAGATAATTGAAGGCTGAGAGTTTGAGAATCATAAGGAACCATCTTTTTATAGGCGTGCATCTCTTTAAGTTTTTGGTTAAACCTACTGAGTTTTATAAAACCATTTTAACTTTGTTAATTAAGCCATGTTATATGTTTAAAACATGGTTTTAGAGCTATTCAAAGCCTAGGGAAGCTTTGCTAGTAGGAGCATGGAGGTTGTGTATAGCTAAGAGGATGTTACAATATCACTAGCTAGATGGTATAGTTCATCAGTCTACCAGTGGGTTATCTATTACCTTAGTAATGCTACTGGAGTCCCACCATCCAGCTTGTAGATTGGGTAGAGTGGTTATTCTACATGAGACCCAATGGAAAAATAGAGAACGTGAATTGGCTATCTATTGGGGTATCTAGCCACATAGCCATATTGAAGGACACCACTGGCTAGCTGGTGGTGCCCATCAGCCGGCCAGTGGTGTCAGGTTAGGTCAGATTAAGAAATGGAAAAATCATAATTTGTCCCCCAAACCCTTATTTAATCCTAATTAATCACTAATCCGACCTTAACTCAAGATTCATGAATTTGGAAGGCTTTTAAAGTATCTCAATACTTCTCAGACACTTCTCTTTAGTTCTTTGATCTCGTCTTTGATCTGGTGATCCAAAATCAGTAGTCTCTCTATTCCTTGGTTAAATCCACTTATTTCCTCCATGAATATCCTTTTTATAGGATTAAATAGGTGTTTCGATTACTATATATAGGATATAATGGTGTTTCAAATAGATCAATCATTTGATCTTGGATCTATTCTTATTCAATTCTTGAGGTGGGTGGTCTAAAACAACTCCCTAAATCTTGTTTCATTTTTCTAGTTTATGAGACCAGTGTGTTCATACTGACATGCTATGAAAAAACCTTCTTAAACTGAAATTTATTAATTTTTATGGGCTATAATTCCCATGAATACCATTAGTTCTATTGATGTTGAGACTGATAATTGTTTCCACTTGATATGTGTGAAAACCTATAACCCTAGGTTAGAACATAAATTGGTTTCACCAGATCCTTATGGTGATTTGGGAATTATAATTGTATTTTTTTAATAATTTGAATTTACATAGCTTGCAAATTGATATAAACATTTTGATAAAGAATAAATTAGCTTGGAAGTGGTTAATTATAATGTAACTAAAAGTTATCTTAACAATATTAATTATTCAGCATGTGAATTGGGTGATTGTTTTTTTAAGAATTACCTAGATTAAAAGTGATGAAATGGATCATAATTGGAATTGAAATTATAATGTTACAAAATAGGGATGTAATGACATGTGAAATGGTAATTGAGATTACTTGATCTATGCAATGGTATTATTATAATTATTATGATAATTGGTAACATGAAAAAATTGAATAAATGGATTATTAATTGGAAATTATATGAATTTACCAATATGAATTATATCAACATGTTTGTAAGGTTTTGAGTTTTTATTATAAATGGGTTTCTTATAATATTATCTTGTACGGGTCTTTGATTACGTTTTATACTTGAGTTCTAAGTGTATGATTACACACTACTTTATAGATAGATAAATAGTAATGTATCACATATGGGATAGATGAATAGTTTCACACCTCATGAGGGTTAGATGCATGGCACACACCACTTAAGGGATAGATGCATTGTACAAACTACCTAAGGTCTAGATGCATGGGTACATTCCACCTGAGCTATAAATGTATAATTAATTGATGATTTCAGTAAATATGTATGTTTATATTTAATACATGATAGTGAGATAATGGGATTGGACAAGGAGATCATTTCTAATTATTTTCACTAGGTTTTAGGAATAGAGACTTCCGACATCATGCCGATGAAGGTTTCGCTGACCCGGGTGTCAACATGGAGCTCGAGGGTTGGAAGGTTTATTTGTTATTATACATTAATTTATGAATTAATTCCCATGTTTATCATACTTTTACATGGAATATTTATTCATAATTTACTATTTAAACACTATGGATATTGGCCTACTTAGTTTTACTCATACCCTATTCATAAGCCATTTGGTACCAAAGAAACTTTCATGGATGTAGGTATGGATAAGTGAAAGGGGCCTTGTATATTATTGATTGAATTGATGGGTGGGATTGGAGCATAGATATTGGACCGAGCATGGGGTTTGGGACTTAGGATTTAGAGCCTATATTATGGAGTCTTTCTTCCACTTATTTTACTTGTATGAATTCAGAATGAAATTTGGTTTCCCTTCATTATGAAATGGAATGGTTTATTATTTTATATTTAGTTTGTTTTGGATTGTTTTATTATCCTCTGTTTTTTCATATTATTGGTTTATTCTATTTACACCATTATTTAAACTTTGTTATAAGGGGTATAGTCTATCCATTTTATTCCTTATAACCTCACTACTAGTCGACATCATCTTGCATATGGGGAGGCACTCTTGAGGTCATGTAACCACCCAAATTAGTCACATGTGAAAGAATCAGGTTGGGGATGTTGAAAAGTGGAATTAGAGACCAATAAATTTTTATTTCTATAAAATTTTGGAAGGTTAGATAGGAGACTAGAATGTGTCGAGGCTTGGCAGTGAGCTAGTGCATGGGAATAACTAACCCATGTATGGGGGAAAATACAAGTACCTAGGGATACAATTTTTGTTCTTGATATTCTCCTATTATAGACATAATGTCATTTCACCTTGGATGATGCACATTTTGTGTGATGTTACTATTTTATGAGATTTACTCATGGGCTGATATGACATGAGGTGATTATTAATGAGTCATGACAGGAACATAGGGTAATATGTTGACATGAATTATTCATATTAGGGGTATATTTACTACTTATAATATATTTTCCTATCTGAACTATGAAATTAAATACCTTGATATATTTGATAAAAAATAATAAATGGAACTATCATGATATTCCAATTCAATTATTAATCCATTTTACGGAGTATCCTTTTTTCAGTGGTTCTATGAGAGGTCTTGAACTTATGAGGTTGATCTTAATATTTATCATGTGATCTTAGGAGTGTGTTGACCTTTGTAAAGAAAACCCCCATGTCATATTCAGGATGAGCGTTAAGCGAGTAGTGATTACCACACCCTCATTCATATGAGATAGAATTTCCTATGGTTTCAGGGAACCATATTGATGATCATCTTCGTGATGGTTCCCTGTGGGTCAAGTGATCTATAAAGGAGACTGCTTGCATAATTTATTCAATGTATGATATGAATAAAGAGTTTTAACTATAGAATTATCCCTTGTTCACTATGGAGGAAGGACCTCATGTAGCCAAGTTCTATAATTAGTATATCCATATCATCTCCAAAAACCTTAAGGCACCCATATACAAGAGGGTAAAACTTACTGCTTACATGCTACGATGACCAACCAATCTTTAGTGGGACATCCTAGAGAAATATGAGGAGAAAGAAAAGATCACTTGAAATAACTTCATTGTGAATTTCATGATCTAATTATATCCATAGATTCTAAGGGATAATAGGTATTTTGATTTCATACACCTAATGCAGGGGAGCGTGGCAGTTATGTACTACATTAGATGTTTTACCTACCAACATTTTTTTCTCCATCCTTGGAAAAATATGAGATCACTAGTGCGAAAAACTAATTGGATGTGATTTGACATGATATCTAGTATTAGTTCAATTAATGTTTCCTAAGAAAATTTGATAATATGATGAATCAAACTCTCATCATGGAAGGAAACCTGAAGGATTCCCTGAGTGGAGGGAAAACAGACTCAATAGGATGATCTAAGAGATCTTATTCAGGTGAAAAAAGGTACCATTTTGATTGTCACCTCCAAAGAATTGGTAGGTAAAGAAACCAAAGAAGTGGGTATCCATATTACGACTGTGACTTGATGTAGTGTTTTCAGTGTGGATGGTCTGGACACAAGCACCCACACTGTCTTTATCTTGTAGTGGAGTGATAAGAATTCAGTGGGATGGGCCACCTACAAAGATTATGTAGGAGAAAATAATAGTCAAGAAATGGTAGAGGATCAGGTCAAGAACTGAATTCCAAGAAGGACTTGACTACTCTTTATTGGATAGGTTTCTGGAGTTCCACCATATGCTCGGGCTTGGTTAGGGGATGAGGTACCTCAATATAGGAGTGGTAGTACCAATCGGAGGGTGCATCTCAGGGGTGTTAAACTAGAGATCAAGGTAGAGGGGTGAGTTATATTCCTATTTTGTAGGATACTCCAACCAATATGGATGTAAGAACTTCCACTATCAAAGGTATAATTTTTCTATCATATAACCTTTTATGCATTTTGTTTGATATAGTAAAATCACATTCCTTTATATATTCTATTTTTCCAATGGCCTGAGTTTTTATGTGGAAAACTTGAATGGAATTATGACCATAAAAAAGCTCATAGTGGTATGATAAAAGGGTATCAAAATATGTAAGGAGTGTTATCTCAAAATTGTTGGCTATTTTTTTCTCTAGGATCAGTTTGTGCTATAAATGGAAGGCTTTAATTTTATTTTGGGTATGGATTGGATAGTTTTGTACCGGGATCATATCGACTATTATTAAAGGATATTGGATTTTCAATCACTATAAGGGGTATATTTACTCATGAGGTTGAATAGGATATTTAACATGGCCATACAAGAATAATTAAGTAAATATTGAATTTTTTTCATACCTAGATAGCGCATCTCATTTTGGATGATGGTGAGTTGTCGTAGACTGATCTTCATTATGTAGTGAACTAATTTTAGGATGTCTTTTTTAATGAGTTCTTCAGCTCACCACTGAAGTGGGATATTTAGTTCACTATCAAGTTGGTGTTAGGAACCGAACCATTTTCTATCTTTCCATAGAGGATTACAATAGTGTAGATTCAGGAGTTGAAGGTGTAGTTAGAAGATTTAGAAGCTAAGAGAGTCATACGATCGTGTACATCATCGTGGGGTTCTACCATTATTTTTAATAAGAAGTCTTATGAGAATTTTTTATTATGTTTGTATTTTTAGAGACTGAACCAGATGATGTTCAAGAATCAGTATCCCCTTATGCACATTGACGATATCTTTGATCAGTTGATAGGTTCCCATATTTTCTCTAAGATTGACATGAGGTTAGGGTACCATTAGTTGAGGGAGAGACCATCTAATATACCTTGCACTTCTTTTAGGAGATTTTATGGGTTTTATGAGTTTTTTGTGATACTATTTGGTCTGATGAACACACCCACAATATTCATGACCTTAATGAATTGGATCTTCTATCCATTTATGGACCAGTTTTTGGTGGTTTTTGTCAACGAAATATTAGTGTACTCCCATTATAGAGATGACTATTCCTAATTGATTAATATCATACTAGGTACATTAAGAGAGCATTGGATATATGATAATCTATCTAAGTTCCACTTATGGATAAAAAATTTCACTTCTTGGGTCATGTTATCTTAGAGGCTGGAGTGTTAGTGGACTTATGGAAGGTTACAACCATGGTATCTTAGGAGAGACCTAAGTGCATCTTTAAGATTTCAAGATTTATATATCCAGTAGGATATTAATGGTGTTTCATCCAAGATTTATCCTATCTATAAGCATTGATATATGGACTGATCAAGAAAGGGTTTAATTTTGTTTGGTTAGATTCTTGTGAGGGCGATTTTTTGGATTTTAAAAGTAGTTTGGCCTCGACACTGATCCTCACTTTACATGAGTTGGTTAAGAAGTATACCATGTACTGAAACACATAGAGAGTTATAATCTGAGTAACTTTGATTTAGGAGGTTCGAGGGGTTACTTATGGTTCTAGACAGCTTAAGTCACATGAGCGCAATTACCCCACTCATGTTCTGGACTTGGCTGCAATGGTACACACCCTAAGATGCTTGTTGGGTGAGAGGTTTGTGGTTTATACAGACCATAAAAGACTCAATTATATTTTTTCACAATGGAACCTGAATTATTGATAGAGGTGGTGGGTTGATTATCTAAAATATTTTGACATAGATCTATAATACACTCTAGGAAAGAGAAACATCATTGCTAATTCCTTTAGTAGGAAGACACATGAAAAGACAGTGTAGGAGTCTTGTGATGAATGGTGGATTATGGGGCTCTTTACAGAAATTCATTTAGATTCTCATGATTCCCAAGGGTGAGAAAATATGACTCCAATATCTCTAACTCCCATGATCTAAGACCAGATAAAGATAGGAAGCTATTCAATTCAGAGGTCTTAACTCTTAGGGAAATCTTATATGGTGGGGAGAAACCATCATGATGGTCTCTTGGAAGAAGTGATATTCTTATTATTCATGGTCATATATGAGTTCCTTTTGTCTTGTGTGAGGAGATTATGATGGAATTATATGCCTCTAAATGGGTGGAGAATCTTATTCTGAAAAATATGTATCACTATATTCATAGGTTGTACTGGTGGTGAGGGTTGAAGAAGGAGACAAAGGGCTTTATATCACAATGTTTCACCTATTAGTAGGTGATGGAAAAGCACAATAGGCCTACTATGTTATTATAGAATTTTCCCATTTATTATAGAAGTGGGATGATGTCACCATGAAATTCATGTTAGGATTACCTATGAAACCTTGAAAAAATTATGTATTATGGGTGATTGTGGATCGAATGATAAAGGTTTCCCAATTGTTTCCTATCATGGTGACCTTGAGAAAAGATGATATGGGTAGTCTCTACATTCAGGATATTATTCAATTGAATGGTGTCACTAAGATTATCATTTCTGATGAAGATCTAAATTTCACATCGTAGTTCTTTAAGTGAATTTAAAAGGCACTAGTAATGTAGATTCTTATAACTACAACCCATCACCCTCTAACTGATAACCAATTTAAGTGGACAATACAGATTCTAGAGGATATTCTATAAGCTTGTGTTTTGGATTTCAATGGTTTTTAGGAGTAATATCTAGAACTTATTGAGTTCACATATATTAATATATTTCATTCATTGATCCAAATGGTACATTTTGAGTTTTCTTATGGAAGGCGGTGCCGTTTCCCCTATTCTTGTTAGAGGCATGTGAGTAATTACTAATTTGATCTAGTCTCATGAATTTGATTTTTGAGC
Source organism: Viscum album (assembly GCA_963277665.1). Lineage (NCBI taxonomy): Eukaryota > Viridiplantae > Streptophyta > Magnoliopsida > Santalales > Viscaceae > Viscum > Viscum album. The sequence continues at coordinate 782,232,939 of OY728119.1, forward strand.
ATGTTCATATGACAATAAAGTGGTTGGTAACCAAATAGAGATAAAAAAATCATACAATGACCATTGGATATGACATATGGAGTTTTTGGTTGGTTATTGGGTTTTTCATTAGGTGTTTCCTATAGGGAAATGCCGTATCCAAATGTAGAGAAATTCAGTTCCTAGATTCTTTAGGTTTTTTAAGATAGATGAAAGGGTAAGTCTAGTGGAATACTTATTGGACCTTCTATAGTGCTACAATACAATGCATGATGTGTTTCACATGACTTAGCTTTAGAGATATCACCCTATCCCTTATCCTGTGGTAGATATTGATAATCTTTAGCATGATGTCGATGTGACCATTGTGGAGAATCTAATCTGTGTCATGGACCACAATGAGAATAATATCAAGGGAATACTATGCTTCTTTTTTGAGTGTAGTGGAATCATAGGAGAGTTCAAGAGGAGACTTTGGAGTATGAGTCATATATGTGGGCATAGTGGTCTGACTTTTTCATTGATACCCATAGTGATTCTTGGGAGCATAGCTGGAGGAAGATCTTTTATATAGTGGGAGGTTGTAAGACCCCATTTTTTCTAGGTGATATTATCTTTAATTTTTTTCTTGATCTTCCTTGATTTTGGTTAAACCATTTTAACTTTGGTAATCGATCCTTTTTTCTATTTAAAAACATAGTTTTGGAGGTGTATGGGGACTCGGGATGCCGAGCTAGAAGGAGGATGGAGGTTGTGTGTAGACAAGAAGAGGTTGAAGAACCATCGACCAATAGGTGGGTTTGGGAAGAGCGGGTATCCTACAGGGGACCCATTACCCAATTGATGGGGTATCCAACCATGCAGGATTTATGGAGGACACCAACAACCCAACAGTGTAGCCCACCGACTAGTTAGCAGGGTCAGGATGGGCCATATTAAGAAGGGAAAAATCATACCCCCCTAAATACCTCTTTAACCCTAATTAAGTATTTATAAAAGTTTAAGGCTCTCCATGGAAATAAAGTCTTCTCTAACACTTCTCATTAGTTCTTCGATCTGATAATCCAAAATTAGCAAGTCTCTATTATCCTTGGTGAAATCCTCTAGTTTCCTCCTTGCATATCCTTTTTATAGCCTTGAAGAGATGAGCTTATTTTTCCTTATAGGATATCATGGTGTTTTACATAGATTTTATATTTTATGTTTGATCTCTTCTTCTTTTTTTCTTGAGGAAAGTGGTCTAAAACAACTCCTTAGAGTCTATTTCATCTTTTTTAGTTTGTGAAACCTGTGCGATGTCCCTTGAACACCATGCATGTGACCTTATTAAGTTGAAATTGATTAATTATTCATGCATAGAATTCCCATTGAACTTATTAGGACCATTGGTGTTGAGACTGATACATGGGTCCATCTGAGAGGTGTGAAAACTTTTGAACCTTGGTTATAAAATGAGTTGGTTAAACATAGAGCTTTATGATGATTCAGAAATTGAAATCATAATTGGATTAATAATTTGAGTTGAAATATATTATAAATTGATGTAAAAATATTGATAAAGAATCACTTTTCTTAAAAGTTTCTGTTTATCATGTAGTTGGAAGTTGAATTAATAATATGAATTGGTTATTATGTGAATTGGGTAATTTTATTGTTTAAGAATTATCTTGCTTGAAAGTGATGAAATGGATCATAATTGTAATTGGCATGATAGTGTGATGAAATATGGATGTAATTACATGTGAAATAGTAATTAAGATTACTTTATATGTTCAATGGAATTTTTAAAATTATTGTGATAATTGGTAACTTGTAATAATTGAATAAATGGATTATTAATTGGTAATTAGATGAATTGACCAATACAAATTATGTCAACATTTTTTTAATGTTTAGAGTTTGGTATTATAAATTAATTTCTTGGAATATTGTATTGTTTGACTCTTTTATTGTGTTTTATAACTAAGGTTTAGATGTATAGTTACATGCTACATGAGGGCTAGATGCATGGAAACACCCCACCCGAGGGATAGATGCTTGGTAACATACCACCCAAGGGATAGATGCATGGTTTCACACCACTTGAGGGATAAATGCTTAGTACACACTATATAAGGGATGAATCATGGTATACACCAACTACAGTTTAGATGCATGGATACATACCACCTGAGGTCTAGATGCACAGTTAATTGATACACAAAGGAGAGATCTATGTTTATATTTAATTCTTGAGGGAAAGATAGTGGGATTAGACATGTTGTTCCTTTCAGTTTATTTATACTAGGTTGTAAGTATAGAGACTTATTTCTACGTGCTAAAGTAGGTTTAGATAACCTTGGGTGTCAACCCAAAGCTCAAGTTTTAGTAAGTTTATTTGATTTTATGCATTAATTTATGAATTAATGTCCCTGTTTATCATAATATTGCATGAATGATTTATTTAGGCTGGATTTTTTATACACCGGGGGTGTTAGCCTACTAAATTTTATTCACACCCTATTCAAGTCACCGTTTGGTACCTAGGAAGATTTCATGGATGCAAGTATGGATAAGGGAAAGGGGACCTGTAATTGATTTATTGTTTTATTAGGTGGGATTAGAGCATGAATATTAGACCATGCATGAGGTTCGAGACTTGGGTTTTGGATTCTTTTTTTAGAGTCTGTATTCCTAATGTTTTACTTGCATAACTTCATCCTAATATTTGGTTATCTTTCATCATGAAATGACATAGATTATTATTTTATATTTATTTTGTTTTGGGTTATTTTCTTATCAATTGGATATTCATATTATCTATTTATTTTATTACATTTGTTATTAAAACTCTATTCGAGAGGGTGTGGTATCGCCATTTTATTCCCTATACATTCACTGCTAGTTGGAAGATACTAGTGTATTATGATATGTTCTTGAGGTCACATAACCACCTAACTTGGAAAATTGATAGATAACTAGGTTTGGAACATTACAATAATAAATCCAAGGTGCTACTGGTGTGTAAAAATTAAACTAGAATTTGTATAGGTGTTCATTAAAGTTAGTGAATAAAAGAACACACCAAATAATGATGCTGCCATGTATTTTATACAACATATAAAGAATGATTTAATTGTAGTTCTTGTAGAATAATTTTAGAAAAAAGAAGAACCTAATATAGATAGAGAATAATTGAATACTTATTCAACCAATAAGAAATAAAAAGTAAAATAAAGTGATGGGTAGGGTTCCATTTCATTGAGGATAAACATTGAAAAAGAAATGATATATGGGATATTGGATTTCTTCATGAAAACTGATTTCATTATTTTACATGAATTTCCATTCTTGGAAATATGATAAGACCCAAAATAAAAGTATGTGGTATCACATGTAGCATTGGTGTGTGTGTTTCTTGAGACATGTAAAGAAATCTTGAATAAAATATATCTCTCAAGGGAATACAAAATATACAGGGCCTGACAATCCAAGAAAACAAAAATATAGATAAAGAAGAAAGGAATATTTCAATATTGTTCTACACTGATAATACATACAAGCTTTTTAAGATAGAGAAGAAGAAGTGATGAGTGAGCTAACATATACCATTGGTTAGATGCATCCAAAGAATAAGAATAAAGAATAAGGAGAAGTGTGTGTAGTTGAGTTTGTGTGCATTTAAAGAATCTACTTTTTCCCAAAATTATAACACTGAGTTACGAGTTGAGAAGCTCTATGAGGAAGTGAATCAGATTTGTGGATCTAGTGACATCTCTAGAAAACATTATTGATTGAATTGAAGATATGAATAATATTCATGAAGAACTGGTGGGATGTTAGTTTGGAGATGTGTAGTGGGATGCTGCACTTGACTACTTGTGTAATATAGTGATCTCACACATGTGTAACATAGTGTGAATGGTTAAGGATAAAAAAGACCACAATACACTTGTATTGATAATAATATTCATAGTTTAATATATATATCGATATAATAACCATCTGTTGTAAGGAGTAGGTTCAAATTGAGAGATAACCTTATAAAAACACTTGTTCTATATTTACTAGTTATCTTCATTACATATAGGTGTATGATAGGTTAAAAAACAAAAGTATTTATTCAATTTAACCAATATAAAAGGTTTAAATACAAAAGGGGTAAAAGGATTAAATGAATTAATTTGTTATAGTAAAATTTGGTCTCATCTAATTCACCACCCTCTCAGGTGTGTTTTCACGATTTTATTGGGACTTCCAATTGGTAAAAATCCAAGTTTCTCTCAAATTAGATCTATATATCTATAATATACAATATATGAACGAAGTTTCTATCTCATATTGGATGATAATTTTTTTCTCAGTTTTTTTAATAGAGTATATATGAAGCAACAATTTGAGGTTATCTTGGAAGGAAATTTGAAAGTACCTCTGATGGAAGAATTTTAGTTCATCCCCAAAAAGACATATTTGGAGGTTTCGGATAATAACTTAAGAATTAAAAATAAAAATAAGGATAAAATGTTGAAAAATACCTTAAATATAAAATTGTAAAAACCATTACATAATAGTATTTAGAATTGTAAAAATCTTCATAAATCCATTGATTTTGAGTCCTATAGTGTTTCAAGTACAAGATGAGAGAAGGATGGCTATGTGTAATATATCTAAGAAATATACTTTGACTTGAAGTAATATATGAATAAAACACATGGTGAAGATTTTATTTAATTACTTGAGTTATTACAAGTGTTTTATCATGAAAAACTATAGCTATTAAGTGATGTTAGAGAAATAAAAAATGTATGAGCTAAATAGTTTCAAAAATGAAACTCTCTCATCAAGGAGCTCTAATAAAAAGAGTAATATTTAAAAATTAGTGATTTTTTTCGGTAATTGAATAAAATTTACAATTTTTCATTTATGATAAATAAATGATAAAAAAAATTAGTGAGGAGAAGATTCATGAAATTGAAGAAATTCAGAAAGCTACTATTGATATCAGGGATGTCCAATTAGATATCAAAGACAAGATGATCAAGAAACTTGAAAATTATTTATAGGAAAGAAAGAATATTCATGATTAAATTATTAAAAATATGAATTAATATTGGTAATAAATACTAAACTTAGTTATATATGAAATGGATACTCTTAGTTTGAAGTTTTTGTAGTTTGCGGTAAAATTGATAAATATTGATTCTATAAAATCCAAGTCTTCCATGATAGTTGAGAAGAATAATGATGCCACCTAGGTACCTAAGATTTATTTTCACTAAAAATTGACTCATGATGGTGGTCAAGATCTCTTGATATTATATAGAGAATCTTCCACCTCAATCTTATACAAAAAGGTATCCCACAACTCTGAAAAATCTTCTGGTGATATTTTTTTTCAAGTAGTCTAAATTTATATTAAAAAACTGTAAACATTATGAGGATTAAAAATTATTAAAAAACCAAAAAAAATTAAAGGTTTAAGGTGAATATACATAAGAAATGTTTCCCTGAAAAAGATCCCAAAATATTGGTGCTCTAACCCAAAACCAGTAAAGGTGTTAACCTGGACATACTATATTCATAAGAAAAAGAATGGTGTTAACTAGAAATTTATTATTCCAATAGAGGTTTAGGAAGAAGTAAAATCAAGTGTTGGAATAATATTTCAACTTTTGGAAATAATATAATCCATAAATTAAGTAGGAGAAAATATAAAGATGAAAATAAACCCACTAAACAAAAGTAAACCTCATTGGTGAAGGAGAATCAATTCTTGAAGAATATTTTTTTGTAGAACTCTTGTGAGTATTTCTATAGATTTTTCCCCCATTATGAAGAATTTTGGTATCTACCAAACCAATAAAAATCCTATGTTTATTTGAATAAAATACTAAAATTGCTGGTGAAGAAACAAGACATCAATACCTTGGGAGATAAATATGTGAAGAATTTAGTTATATAATCTACTTCAAATAAGTCAATGAAGAAAAATAATCAAAATTTAAAACCAATATGTAAGAGATGCTTTGATTGTGGAAATATAATCCACATCATGGAGAATTTCAATATGGATATGAAAATAAATAATAGTGATGGGGTGAATCTGAAAACTAAAATGGAATCAATCCATGAAATGTATAGTATGATTGGCATGATGGTAAAAATGTTTTAAGAAGTTGAGAAGATTCCCAGGAAAGTAAAGATAAAATAAAATGTGTTGGGTGAAAAAAGGAAATACAAATTTCTAATAAGTTTATGAAATGTATTGATTAATAAGAAGAAAGGATGAAAAAAGGTATATCACATATGGATTCAAGTTCTAAAACTGTTGATGCTAATAAGAATTCAACACTAAATAAGAAGGATCAGAAAACTTAAAAAGAGTTCTTGAAAATATATTAATCTCAGTTGGAAGATTAAAAGAGTTAAGAGTGAGATAAAAATAATTTAACTTATTAAGTTTTTAAGGTGAATAAACCAATTCCAGATAAAGATAAAGTTGAAATAAATAAAAAATCCACGCTTCTATGTAAATTTTAGAAATTGAGATTCAAAAATAAAGAAATCATGAAGATTTTAAGGAACTTTATACCTTTAAGGAATGGAGTTTTAAGGTTGGTAAATAATTCTTAGTCTATTTTATCACATTTAAGTACCAAGGAAGATACACCCTTTTCCCATATCCGTATGGTTGTATTTAAAATTTGGGAATTAAAGGCGAGGAATCATAGAGAGATTTTATTGAGGGGGGGGGGGGTCTCAAAATGTGTGAAGATAACATAGATTTATAAAATTCTCTTAAATATTCAAATATAGATAGTGCCTTTAAAATTATAGGATGGGGTATGATTTTCACTTTCCCATCATTGTTTTACACTTGTATTTATTCAGAATATTAAAGGGATTGATTATCATATAAAATCGGGGGATAATATAACTTTCTCTTGAAATGTTTTAATTTGTGTTTTCAAGTGAATCACATGTTTATGAAACATATTGAAAATCTAATCAATTATACCCTTTATAATGAACGTCACAAATGGAATCACATTGATATTGGTTAATGAACAACCCTATTTTCTAAATTAACCAATCATTTTTTCTACTCTAGGTAATCCCAAATAGACTTAGAGTTAGTTGATTAAAGGAAAATTACTTAGAAAAAGTGATGTCGTCCTTCTCTCATGGAACTAATGAATAAAATTTGTAAGGAATGAATCTAATGGGGATAATATGTTTCTTGATAACAGGGGTGTAAAAATATTCCTTTAGGGGTTCCACTCTATACCTATGGTCTGAATAAAGAGGAGAGAATAAACTTTTCCCCATTGAATTTATTTTCAAATAGGGGAGATATATGACATTGAATCTGGGGATAAATTTGATGGTGATAAAAAATATAAATAGAGAGATTAAATTTACCTTTGTAATTTAGTTGTATTTTTTTGTTAATTAGTGAAGGTCAATGTATGTTAAAAGCTACTATTTTATATAAAAAGGAGTATGTGGCTTATGTTGTTAAAGGTAAGAAGTAAAGTCTATGAATATATACATGGGTAAAGGATATTGAGGAAGTTATTACTACCTATGAATACTTTTTTGGAAAAATTCTAGGATGTAGATATACATAATAATATTTTAGAGTTATTCCTAATGTAAAATACTAATGGTGAAGGTTGAGAAGTATTGTCTACAATAATTACAAGTAAAGTGGATAAGTTGAAAAGAGTTAGTTGTTGAATCTATAACAGAAAACTCGTACAACTATGTTAAATAGGTGTAAAATAGGTTGAAAATTGTGAAGGAATCTAGATTGAATGTTAGAGAATTTATTCCTGAGTTATAGAGCATGAATTTTTTGGATTATAGTGTTTTATATATCTTTTATGATGATTTAAAAAAACTAAAATAGAGCTGGATTTGAGAAGAAAGAGGAGTTATTGTGAATGATATATCTTGAGTGTTGATTATGATGCATGTCATTGGAATAAGTTTTCAGGAATTTAGAATTATTAAATAATTCCTTAAATTGTTGGAAGCTATTCTAAATATTTTTGAAAGGATTATGATGGCTCTATGTTAATTTGATGTGGTTGAAAATTTATTTTAAGAAATTCTAGAATTGCTGTTATACATATGAAGTATGGAAAAATAGAAATTTGATTTCTTATACATGTTGGATATTTCAAGAAAATGCCTAAAAAGTTTTTCTCATATTATATTTGTGATATCAATCATTTTTACATGATAATGGAAAATATCCTATGGACCATGTAGGATATTTAACTTAGTGAAAAAGTTTAGTTTCTAGAATTATGACATTATAAAGAATGTTTACATTTGGGATGATTCTTGGACCTATATTTAAAGAAAAATATATCACAAAATAAATGTGATATAAGATATGAGTTATTATGGAACTTATTTTCAACATCGGTAAGATAATATCAAAGTACGAAAAACAATTTTTGATAAAGTACAAAGTCTAAAAAATGGAGTTTCCAAAATTATTATAATTTTGATAAAACTATTATATGATGATATTTAAGTAGTTCATTCACATTTAAAACATCATAGAGATTTATAAATCCATGATTCAAGTCTAATAATTTCATCTTCTAGCTGAGGGAGAAGAATAACAAATGATGACATAATTTCTACATCATTAAATGTGTTGAATTGATTTTACTATATTTCCAAGAATAATGTAGATAAAGTTATATCAAATATTGTGTTGTACATTAGTGGATAAATAATTGATAAATGAGTTGATTAAGTGTGAAACTAATATTCATGACAATGTTAATGAAGGTAAAGTTGAGTTGGAAGGGTCAGAATTTACCCAAGCCTAAAATGAAGACATCTAGATTTAACTAAATATAGAAAATCAAGAATAAGATTTGACAATGTTTCATGTTGTGATTTCAATGGATTAAATGTCACATAATTTATAGTTATTAAAACTTTAGAATATGAAAATTAAAATGAGTAGATACTAGTGTGTAAAGATTCAATTGTAATTTTATAGGTTTTCAAGGGATGCATTCAATTATGAGAATAAAAGAACACTCTACATGGTGATGTTGTTGTGTATTTTATATAGAATATAAGGAATTAATTAAATGTGGTTCTTGTGGAAGTGTTTGATAAGGAATAAGAACCTTATACTAATGTATAACATGTGAAAACATATTCATCTAATAGGATATGAAATGAAAATAAATATAGGGGTAGTGTTTTCTTATCATTGAAGACAATCATTTAAAAATTAATGAGAACTGGGAGATTGGGTTACTTTATGAAAAATGGTTTCATTATTTTAGATGCATTTCTATTCTAGGAAATATGAGAGGATCTCAAATAAAATTATGGTTCAATGCATGCAATATTAGTGCGCATATTTCTCAAGATAATTAAATATCTTATTAATAATATATATTGCTCATGAGAATAGAAAATGCATAGGTACTGAGAATCTGAGGAAACTACACTCTCAATGAAGAATAAAGGGAGATTTCGAGACTATTACACACTAATAATTCATAATGGGTTTTTAATGTATATAATAATAATATTTGAGTGAGTTGACTTGTAATACTAGTCGGTTATAGTAAAAAATAAGCAGAAAGAATTAAGAGAGGTTCATGTAGCTGAGGTTGTGTGCTTTTGAAGAATCTAGTTTTTCAAGAGATTATTGTGATGAATTATGAGTTAAGAATCCACATGAGGAAGTGAATAATATTTTTGTATACAGAAACATCTCTATAAAGCATTGGTGATTGACTTCAAGAGAGTAAGAAAATCCATAAAGTATTGATGGGATGCCAACTTGAAGATGTGCAGTGGGATGCGACACTTGATCACTTGTGTGACATAGTTATCTCATCCCTATGTAACATAGTGTGAATGGGTTAGGATAAAAACATCCCATAATCCATAACTATTGATAATAATATTAATATTGGGAAATCTATATCCCCAGATAATTTTCCACAACAAGGAGTAGGCTCACATTAAGACCAAATCTTGTAAAAACACTTGTACCATCATTACTACTTATATCCATTGTATATAGGTGTATTATAGGTTAAATAAAAAAGGGATCCTTTCAATTTATCCATCATAATAATTTTAAGGAAAAAGAAGGTAAAAGGAATAAAAGAAGCAATTTGTTTTGGTAAAATTTGGCCACACCCGATTCACCCTCGCCTCTAAGGCATGTTTGCATGATTTTACTGTGACTTTTAAATACAAAACCAAAAATGACATAAGGGAAATGACATATCACTTAGTAATAATAATATGATTTTTTTGTGCGTAACTAAAAATAAACAAAATATGATTAAATAGAGTTTTCAAAAGTATCATATACACCTAGGGTACCAAAATTAAAAAAACAACATCAAACCATATTTATACACAAGAAAATAACTCCACTTTCCACCTCCATCAATCTCAAACCCAATAACCTAACTATAACCTATCACATCTTTAAAATTTTTTCTAAGACTATAATATGATAGGTTTCTACCAAAAATTCCTAGTAGGTATCTTCTCCACACCCCGTTCATAACCTTTAAAAATAAAACCATTTCATTATAGTTTAAAATACATTTAAAATATAATATTTATATTTCCATTTTAGAAAAAAAAACTAAATTAAATTCTATTGAAAAGAATTTTTAAGGAAAGATAAAGAATTTAAATATAAAGTAAAATAGTTTCATAAACTTGTTTAAAAACAAAAATCTAGTATGCATAGTTTAAATGATTATTTATAAAAGTTTATAAAACAAAATATAACTTGGGCATCAAAACACACACCAACAAAGAAGTAAAATGATCTAAAACATCCTTGGAACCTAGGATCCCAAGTGAAAACCTAAAAAACACTAATATAATCACTATATAGAAATAATTATGCAGGATATTAACAACCTATACTAACTCCATATTTTACCCTACTTGGCTTAACTAAGGGGTAACTCCCAATGTATGGAAACTCTTACCTTTGGTCTGCTTTCCATAGCAATGATCACGCACTAGGGAAACAAGTGTTCCTAGGCCTCCCACATAACTACCTTAACTTCTAATTATAAACACATGGAGTTGTTATAAATAATTCATCATATAAAATATAATAACATCAATAAACAACAAATATCAATCTCACCTCGGATCACCTTTCATAGAAACATCCCCATTTCAAGTGTAATAAAACAATATAAACTTCTCCCAATAGGGAATCCATCACATGGATTCACAATATAAAAATTTCAATATTCTCATTATAACAAATATCATGGCATGTTTTAAGGGTCAACATTTTAAGAAACCCAAATTTTATTAAGTTCCAAGAAGGCCTCAAGACATTGTTTAAGAAAAGAAGTTACATAAAACACTTTTGAAAGACAAACCATTTAAACATTATAAAATCATAAGAAATAAAAAATAGTTAAAACAAATATTTAATGAACTAAGAGAACCTTATACCTTATAATAAACCTTCAAAGAACTTATTAAAAGAGTAAACCATATTATTTTGTGGGGAAATCTATTTGATAGATCAAAACATGTGTTTTTTAAGCATTTGGTGTGCATAGTATCTCAAAAGGATATTTAAAATTAAAAATAATGGAAAAAAACCTTTCACATCTAACATAATTCAAATATAAATATATTTACTCTAGAAACACTTACAAATTATACTCAATATCGCTTATTAAACATATAAAATATGCATTAAAACCAATAAGAAATCATGGATATACATTTAAAGGATAAAACATGGAGTAATCTACATTTAATATCATCTCATTTACAAAAAGAGATATTAATCCACATCAACAATGTCCAAGAATCCCTAATAAATAAAGAGGGGTCCTTAAAAACTGTAAAACCAACAAAAACATAGTTGAAAATTAATCAAAGAGAAACCCAAGGTCTCTATAACCTCTCTAGGGAAAGAAAACAAAAAATAATGAAGTAAAGAGGAAAAAGAAGTAACTGGTAGGATCTTACCATGGAGAATCATCCCCAAACCAGGAATAAATCCAAGAAATAACTAAAATAGCAGTGTTAGAGAAAGGGGAGATATGAATGAGCAGTGGGGCTTGAATTTGAGAGAAAATTAGAAGATTATCGGTTAAAATTAAAAAGTGGTATAATAGAGATTCATTATTTTTAATGACTTTAATAGGATTCATGGTTTGGAATATGGTTTAAAAATTCATTTTCCATTCATACTAGTATCAATGGATCAAGAAGGTAATAATTCATGGTTTGGATGCATGGTTGGGTAAATCATGTTCTAACCAAGAAAAATTTCTATAAAAAACTATAGATTCATATGCACAGTTACTTCTTGGTTTCCACTAATCATGTGTGAAACATATGATATGAATAATATTAAATTTTCCAAAAAAAAAATATAGTTATGGACCCAAAATTCTAGGATAAAATTAGATAATGATATATAGATAAAATAATTAGGAAATTAAAGTTCATGGTGTGAATTCTCTCCACTATAAAACTTTGTACCTCTAAAAAGTTCTAGAAGAATCAATTGACCAAGGGAAAGAATAGAAGTTTATCTTCCTCTTAAAGGTTCAACTAAAGAAACTGATAATGAGAGTCAACCTAGATTACCACCAAAACCCAGCCTTCTAATACACAAAAACCATAATATATTTCAATTCATAATATCGAAGGAACCAAAACTAATAGGACATCCATTTTTAGAGAAGGTATAGTTAATTCCTTAATATAGGATTCCCCAAAACCAAAGAACTCCTTAACCTAAACAGAAAAAATTAAAATGAACCTACTAAACTTCCATGAGAAACCTTAAAAACATATATCACACAACCCATGAGAAAAAACTAAAGGAATTATCTAGATTGGGGTTGAGTCAGACAAGACATGATTCTACCTAGCTTAGACTAGGATATATTATTCATCAATTCTAGGTAGAGATATCCTATTATCAGGGAATCTTTATCTATTATAGTCTCCCAAATATATTAATAACTCTAATAAACACTTAAAATTCAATATTGGAAAAACAAATCCAATGAAAACAAAGGAAACAAAGAAACAAAACATAATAACCAAACCCAATACACACCATTATCAAGATTTATAATTAAACACAATAAATTTATACCATTAACAGATACCTATAAATCCACAACAATCCTTATCCAAAGAAAAAACACAACTAAAAAGGGTAACAAGATAAAATAAATAACAATAAGGGAAGTTGAATACAACAAGGGATACATCCAATAATCACCATATCGAAGTCAAGTTCATTAGATTAAACCCTTGTATATTATAAAGGGGTAGATCTAGATCCAACTCTATTATGAGAAATTCTATTACAAAACATATTCAAGTGTCCCAAATGACCATAACTGTGACATGAATTAGGTTTTTCTAGACACTATGGCTTTTTATGTTCTGGTTTTCCACATTGGAGGAACATCGGGGGATTACACCTAAAAGAATCCAACAATGAAAATAAGGGTGGTGTTTTAATATTTTTATCCATCTAATCCGGTTTGGATCAATTCCTTATTCCTTCGGTGGAGCTTCCTCCACCACCTCCAGGGATTGGGGAAGCATCAACCATTTATGGTATACTATCCAAACCCACTTATGTTATAAATTTCTTCCTCACCACCTATTCATAGCTATTGAGGACAAGAAAGGGAACTTCCAATAAGAGATCTGGTTGAATTCTCCTTCCAAAATACCAATATTTTAGAGATGTCACGACCCGCCTTCGGGGTCCGTGCCGTGACTACCCCAAGCCCGCCTTCCATAGGCCAGGGGCTGGCGACTAGCACCAAGGCGTAAATCCCAGTAAAAAGGGAAGGCATTGCCTTTGTAAAGTAACAAACTCCACAGAGTAAACAAGCGGAAAGTAAACACTAAACAAAAGCAGAGTACAAATGAAAGTGCGGAAAAGTAAATGGGCCAGTATACAAACCCAAACTGAAAGTAAAGTACAACTCAAAAGGGAAAACAACAACTAAAAAGTAAAAAGCCGCTACTCCGAGCTGTCCACTGGAAATCCCACCTGAAGGGTGGGTATAGATAGCTCCTCTGCTCCACGGGTCCCGCCGTCCGCTCCGAGCACGTCCCGCCCAGTGGTCCACCTCTGGGTACCGTCCCGCTCTGCAAGCCTCAGCTAAGGTCAACGCTGTCCGTCGTCTGCAACCAACACAACGTAGTGCGGGCAAAGCCCGTGCAGGGGTGAGTATAAGCTACTCAGTAGGGACCCCGAGACCCCTGAAGGTCTCTCAAAATCCACAAAGGATAAACCACGAAGAAAAGTAACAATCATGAAGTAATAACCGACACTGCTTAGGTATATGCCCATACATATACCTAAGTCATCAATTCAAATACGCTCTATCCTCCGAGCCCAAGTACAACTCAGTCCACACAGGAAAGTAAACGTATTCCACACAGGAAAGCAAAACGTAATCCACACAGGATTGCACAACACAATCCACACAGGAAAGCAACATGATTCAGCTCATACAGGTATACTTCTTCAAGGACGATAAAGATGATCACTGATCCATCTAAGTCGTCGGACCCACGAAGGATCGATAGGTAACTAACCCCCGCAATGACCCACACAGGATCGGGCCCACACAGGACCTGTAGGCGCTGGCTCACACAGAACCGCTGAGCGCAAGGACCCACACAGGATCGGGCCCACACAGGACCTGTAGCACTGATCCACGTAGGATCGCTGAGTGCTGAAGTCGTCGTCGTCGAATCCACACAGGATTTATGTACTGTCGTCGCAGTCACAGTAGCAGTAGAAGCAGTAGTAGCAGTAGAACAGTTGCAGCCAACACTAGGGTTCCCGCACACAGCAAGCTCGTTCGGAGGGTCCGCTCCACGAGCCGAGGGGCTGATACATCAACTGTCACAAAGACCAGAGTTGATGTATCCAAAAGTTCCGTATCGCCAACAGGAACTCAACGCAACAGACGGCGCGTCGATCGGACGCCCGGTCTGAGAGTTATTGGCATTTTTGTCCCCGGGGCCCGGTTGGTTTTTAAGGCAAAACCAACCCGACCGTACTCCACCTGCGTCCAAACCTCGGGCGGAGTATGCCAAAAGATCCGTCTCACTAAGAGGAACTCAATGCGACTGACGGCACGTCAATCAGACGTTCGTAGCTCAAGATATGAGCGTTTCCGCTCCGAAGGCCCGGTTGGTTTCGTGAACGAACCAACCCGGACGAACTCAAAGTAATCCGAAACCTTGAGTTCGATATACCGAAACGACCGTCTCGATCCAAGGATCGCGTTGCCGCAGACGGTTCGTCAATCGGAGGTCCGAGGCTCAAGTTATGGCCAAAAGACCGGAACTGGTTCGAAACGGGGGGGTCCGGGTCCGGGCCGACCCGGGCCGACCCCCCCCTGGGGCGGCGCGGCGGCTTGTCGCCGCGAGGAGGCTGCGCGGGGGGAATTTAATTCCCCCGCTAATTGGTTGGCGGCGCGGCCTTTGTGCCGCGCCTTTTTGCAAGGAAACGGCCCCCGCACGTGGGGGCCGGCTAGTAATAAAACCGGGGGGCTGCTGCCCCCCCCTCCTTTAAAGAACCGCCCCCCTCATAAAGAGGGGGGTTTTTATGTGTTGGCCGGAGGATTAATTCCCCCGGTTTAAAGCCTTCCGGCCGGCCAGCTGGCCGGCCGGTTTTCTCCAACGGGACCGGAAATTCCGGTCCCCCCTTCGGCTTCCGACGCCGGCGGCCCGGCCGCCGATCTTCTCTTCCCGCCGCGGCCCGGAACCGGCCGCGGTCTCCTCGTCCCGCCGCGGCCCGGAACCGGCCGCGGTGTTCGTCGTCCGGCACGGTGCGACGGCACCGCGCCCCTTCGCCGTGCCTTGATACCTTTCAACGCGGCGCGACGACGTCGCGTTCTTGAAGATTCTTCCTCGGTGTGGCGCGACGGCGCCACGTAAAAAATAATTGCACGATCATCCGCGTGGTGCGACGGCACCACGCCACATTGATTCCAACCGCAAGATTAAACAACAAGAACGATGGAGGGGGGTTCGGCCGTGTTCATGTGGTCCGCCCCCCCCTCATGTTAAGCAATAACGCAACTTAAATTATTTCAAAGCCACACGTTAGACATGCTAAAAATTCATGATCAAAAATAGAATAACTAAACAATAACCAACAACCCCTACCTCGGGTATAAGGTTCGAAGATTGTCAACGTTCCGCGAAAGTCGACGTTGCGGAGGTCGGGCGTCGCGGTAGCCGTTCGTCAAATCCGATGACGAAGGGGGTGCGTCCGAAGAGACACGTCGTTGGCGAATACTTGTACGCCGACGAAGGTTGTCCGAGGAAGAAGTGGTGTCCCCTTTCGTTGACACGGTAAACGAAGAAGGAAGGTGCGGCGTTCTTCGTCGGAGCTTGAGCGTTCTTCGAGTTCTTCGTCAGAGTTGAAGAAGAAGAAGGAAAAGCTCTCCACCTCTCAAGAAGACAAACAAATAACCCAAAATAAAATAAGACAACATCTTATTTTATTAACACATAACACACTAGAATTTCAAATGTTTGAAATTCAAAAGGATTAACTCCCATAATTAAAAAAGTAACTTAAGTCATTTAATGAGGCGTTAAGGGAGTTGGGAGAATTTGAAAGGTTTAGGGGTTCGTGTGGGCCCCACCACACTTAATCCTCCCAAGGGAGGTTAAGTGGGTGTGGGTCCCACTTCCAACCCCCTTTGGTAGGTTTTATCAAGTTATAATAAAATTTGTTCTTCACAAATTTTATTTAACTCAAACTAAAAACCCCAAAACTAACTTTCAACCCGCAACAAACGCAACTTCCGAAAAGGTCTCTTTAAGCGAATATCGGTGCTACGAGTTCATCGGTGCCCTCGGATTTTAATTCCGAGCACCGGATCAAAAGTTAGGAATTCCCGCTCGTTCGTTCACTGAACGTACCCGAGCCAAACTTCAGAAATTAATTCCGGGCACTCCGGGCCTCGGAATCAGGTGCCGTCTGAAACCGCGCTCTTGTAAAATTCTAAAGAAAATTAAGAAAAAATTTCCCTTGAATTTTACGGGTCTTTACAAGAGAACCATCCAAATACTGGTTAAGAGGAAATGGTATATAGTTAGAAAAATAACAATCATACTCCAACACCAATAACCTAATTTTCTAGAGTAAATACAATTCTATTAAAATAAACAATTTTATATCTCCAAATAAGTAATATTGGATAAATAATCACTTTAATCCTTCTTAGAAGATTCCCATTTTTAGTTCTGTTTTGTATAATAAACTTTCACCACTTCTAACTCAGACTGTCCAATATAATGGTTAAAAAATTTATCTCAAGAGATTCAGGAAGATTATGACATATGAGAATCTACATGATATTCCACAACCATTCTTCCAATCCTAGGGATTTTGGTTTCCAAATAAAATTAAGAGGGTTTAGATTTCTAAATTCTTGAATGAAATCCCTATGTTGAGCTAAAAAAGGGAAAACACTATGCAATTTGACTGGAGAATATAGAGAGATCGACTCAGGAAGGAATTGATTAACTAGAAGATCTACATGCAGTGAACCACTCAAATATTTCTTTTTAGATATCCATTAGGCATTATTGGGGGTGTACTCTAAAGTAATAATAAATATAAAAAAAATCTAAAGAATATTTAAAATTTAAAAATTTTCAAAAATAAACAAGACCAAAAGGTCAATATCTAAATATCAAGACAACTCTTTATTTTTCAAAACAACAACATCCACTCATTAATCTAAAAATACATAAATATTATTAATTCTGAGAGAAAATCACATTAACCACCTTTGAAAAAAAATCCTAATAAAATATTACTATCATATACAACTTTTTCTTAATTTCCACATAATTAACTTTTAAAAAAATTCCATCTTATACTCATTTTCTAAACACCTTAAAGAGTATCTTATAAAACCTAAAATGAAAATTCTTAAAACAACTTATCCATATTCCATTTTTATAAAATAAAAATATTTATAAACCCATGCTCCATTCAAATCTCAAAAACATTTAACAAAATCCTGTATTTTCATAAATTGCATCTCCTCCTTATGAAAAAACAATGGTTTTTGTTATGAAAATCAACTTCAAATGAACCAAAATACCATTTATTATCTATAATAAACACTTAAATTCATTCTAAATAATTGTTAAGAAATAATAATATCATTCAATCCATAAATAATAAAAAATACAAAATTTTATGAAAAAATCGGGCATGGGTTGGCTGAATGGTCTAGAAAACCATATACCAACAATGCGAAGCTCACTAGAAGGTTACCCAAGTCATCTCACATGGTTTATGGATGGTCTTACAAACCTTGAAAATAAACCATCCAACCCTGAATTCCTTATAAAATTCCATTTAAAAAAATACAAATTCTCAAAAATAACTCATAAAACATCAATATAAAACAAAAAATCTCAAAATAAAAAAAGAAACCTTGAATCAATTTGATAAATGAGCTTGAATTTGAGATACAAAAATCCCATAAAACCATGGTAACATTAATATCATCCTGAGGAGGTGGTGATTAGGCCCCCACCCATGATCAAGATCTTGAGTTTTGAAGACTCTATCTTCTATACACCAACTATCCCAAATAAGAAGGGTGGATTTAGAGCATACTCCCTCTCCTGAACCTAGTCTTTGATATGATTTTGTTATTAAATAATCTAATTAACACCCTATATGGTCACCTAAACCATCCCATGACATGTCTCAAGGCACGTTCTTGATCGCCCTAGGCTGGAGACAAGTTCTGGGGTATCAAATAAAAACTAGAGGGAATTATTTTTCCTTATAAATATAAATAAATAATAATTCACACCCATAATTTTTACATAACCATCTCATACATTGCTAGGTCATGCAAAAAAGTAATCTATTTCATTATAAATACAAAATGATACATGACATCATAGAAACAACATCTCACATAATAATAATAAACTAAAACTAAATACATATACAATTAAAAATAAACAAATTCAATTAAAAAAAGAGGGTGAAGTGTCAAATACTCCAAGGATACCAAAATAAAAAAGAAAAAAATAAAATAAAACCACACCCACCCATATTTATGCACAAGAGGAACACCTTTACTTTCTGCCTCCAATAAAACCAAAACCAAGAACCATATAACAAACTTCAACATCCATCCAGAACCTGATAGGACTATAATATGATAGGTATGAGCCTAAAATCCTTAGTATGAATCATCCCAACACCTCAAGAATAACCTTTAAAAAAACATTTCATGATATTTTGAAATATATTTATAAGATAAGCTTTAAATTTACTTTTTAGATCAAAAATTACATCATGGGAACCTAAGAGCCTTGGGGACGACTTAAAAAAATTCTAACATAATCAATATATAGAAATAATAAATCTAAATGTTAAAAACCGTCCCCAAATCCCAGTTTTACTGTCCCTAGCCTAATTTAAGGGAAACTCCCTAAGTTGAGAAACTATCACCTTAGGACCAATATCCATAGAAATGATCATACACTAGTGTAACACGCTTTCTTGGGTATCCCACCTAGATACCCCAACTTCACTAGAAGAAAATGTAGGTGAGCCAAAAAATTCATCATATACATTATATTCACTTCAAGAAACAATAAATATAAACCTCACCTATGAACACCCTTCAAAGAAACAACCCCATTTTTCAAGTGTAATAAAATATTATAAACTTCCCCCAATAGAACATCCATAACAAGGAATCACAATATCACAATATCAATACTTCCTTTATAAAAAAGAAAGAGGAATTTTTCAAGGGTCAAAATTTTACAAAAATACATATTATAGAGTAGAAACTAGGCCTTAAGACATCATTTATGGAATAAAGTTACATAAAACACGTTTTAAATACAAATAATTTAAAAATCATAAGATATCAAGAATTTAAAAATAGTTCAAAAACCATTTAAATAACGAAGAACATATTCCACCTTAGAATAAACCTATATTGAAATTTTTAATAAATAAAATATCTTTATTAATAGAGGAATCCTTTTATGTGATCCAAATAGGTTATGTGTCAAACATTTTGTGTGAATGGTAATTAAAAAGTGATTTATAATTAAAACTAAAGGAAAAAATTCATTTCATAACCAATATAATTCAAAGAGAAACCATTTTACTATGGAATTACTTACTAAGTGTACTTAATAGTAGTTATAAACCACTTAAAACATGTATTATCAAAAATAAGAAATCATGGTTATATGTTTGAAGGATAAAACATGTATCAAACTACCATTAATCTTGTCACTTTTAAAAATGGAGATGTTAATCCACTTAACAATGGTTCAATAAGCCCTAATAAGTCAAGAAGGGTCATCAAAACCCCTAAAATAGATAAAAAATCACTTAAAAATTTATCCAAGAGAAACTATAGGTCACCATGACCTCACTAGGTCATGAAACTAATAAGAAATAATGAAAAGAGGGATATTAAGGAATTAGAAGGACTTGACCTTGGAAAATCATCCCTAGACTTTGAAGAAACCCAATAAATTTCCAAAGTAGCGAGAGAGAAATGGGGAGAGGTTCATGGGATATGGGGTTTTAATGGGATAAGAGAGGAGTGTATTAGGGGTTAAAATCATAGAGGGGTATAATGGTAATTTTACATGTTTAATGAACATGATAGGACACATGGTTTGACCACACTATTTACCAAACCATACACCAAACATGAAAACCTCATTGGATCGACCTGAAAAAATACATGATTTGGATGGATATTTGGGAAAAGAATGAATAAAACATTTGAAGTAGATCAACTAAAACTGCAGATTTACTTTCATGATTTATTCTTGGTTTCTACTAACCACATTAGAGGAAAAATATTATGTTTTCAAAAAAATTTAAAAGGGAAGAACCCAAAATGAAAGGAAAGAAATATAAATAAATAAATATATAAAATAATAAGAAAATTTAATGTTAGGGTGTAAAAATAAATGTAATTATAGGTCTTATCAGTTAACCAACTTAATCAAGTAAAATAAATCTTCTCCCCACTTGTTCATCATATTTCTTTATTATCCCTCTTGTTATGATAATTAGTCGATTTCACATGGGAGAAGGATAAAACAAAAATTTTATTTGATACATTCCATTAACTAATCACATATAAGTATATATGATCTAAACCTATGTATAAAAAATAGTGATAAATTTATATAACAAAATTTTTCATATTCAATCCTAAATGTAATACCAACTAAGATTTCACTTCTTTGGGTTTTCACAACTAATTTTCAAGAATTTTACAATCCTTTAATCAAATTCCACAATCAAATCAAAAAATATTCAAGAACAATTTGATTTTACAACCCCATTTTGTTTAATGATCACCCCTTGATAATTAGAATAAATATAAGTTATAACAGGATGGTAAAAGTGATAATCATACCTTAACCTTCAATTTTCTAATGTTTTCCAAAAATTTTATATTTATTGATATAACTAAGATATGTTAGCTTCACTCTTCTAATACATCCATCTCAAAGTATACTCTTTAATAGTATTTATCGTGGATGGTTTTTCTATATGAATTAATTCTAATAATTTATAGTATTAGTTAATGTTTGATACCAATTAATATATTTAATATTGTATATTTCAAAGAGATAACAAGATAAGATTTGAAGTTCTCCATGATGGTTTGTTATTTCATACTATATAGTCAAGAAAAATGTCATTTAGTTCTCTATTTTATTTTCAACTTTAACCCCCAATACAAAGTAGTAGAAATATTCATGTATGTGAATTAATTGAGTTTTTATTAGTTCCATAATGAGAGAAATATGTTTGGGAATTGTTTCTTAACCCAAAAAATCATTTATTTGTAGATATAAAATGTAAAGAATTATTTATGCCAACTTCCCCTTGGGTTTCACAAGTTTTTTATTTCTTGAGCAGTACAAATTTCATTCCTTTTTTTAGATTTATTCTTGATGGTAATTACTTTAATTACTTTATAAAGAAATGAAAATTTATTCCTTTTAGATTACTATATATTTTTATCCATTTCAAATTGAGGTGTCCATATTTACCATCAATATTTTGGTACATGGTCATCCTTTTGGTTGTGTGTAGACTCCCTTCTAGTAGAAACGGTCTTGGAAATTATATTCCTTGGTGATTTTCCTTTATTATTCAATAATTTCTCTTTTTTAGAAGCCAAGTCATTCAAAAATGAGATTAATGTATAGAAAATTTCCACTTTTCACCCAACACTTTCATATTTTGAGGTTTCTTTTATTGATAAGCCTCTCAGACTCTATATTAGGGATGTCAACAACTAAACCAATCTTGTTATCCCTTTCCTAGATTTATTATTTCCGTACTTATTCCAACTAAATCCATTTTTATTTGATATACATGGTTAATTTTAAATGGTTCATGATATGCCCTTTATTAGCACAATAAAAGCATCTTCTCTTTGTAAAGACATCCTAATCAATATTCTTCACTGACTACTTTATAGTAGTTAATTTAAGTTTTTTCATTTGTTTAATCCTTAAAGGTAGAAATATCTTATTTTATCATCTAATTTTTTTTATATTTTTTTCCTTAATTCACATTACCATAGTAGTTGTGATGATTTGGTTTGTTCCACAACATTTATTCATTACAAGCAATTTTTTTAATCCTTATATAAGTTATCAATATATTAAATTATTTTTTTATAAGAAATATTTTTCTTCTTCTATGAGATCTAATTTTATATAGAAAATATAATCTTTATTTCATCTTTTCTCCACCTATATATTGAACTTTTATAGTTATAATATATTGATATATTGTACCAACATTTGGTGGACTTGTTCCCAAATCTACAATAACACCAACAATGTCCAGTGAATCTTTTTTTTAGTTTAGTAGTAGTCTATAAAAATTGTACACCTTGCTGTTTTTGGAATAATAAACAACCTTTTTAAGATTTATTTATAGAGTTTATCTTATTGTATATTATTACATATACACTTGAAACATTGGTGGGTTTATCATCATTTTTCTCCTAAATGTGTATCATTTTAAATATGATCCTACACTAGCCATCAAAACACAATAAATGAAAACAGATTTATTTAGAGCATGAGTTACCTTTTTCTAAGATATTATTGCAAGGTTATTGGGATATGATATCGAGATATTATTTATTTAAACAAGTGTCTTATTATATTCAATACTCTTATCAAAATTATTTTTGGAAACACTTAAATACTCATAAATTTGTGAAGATTCTACATGGGTGTTTCCGAGATTTATTGGCTTCACATCGAACTCAATACATTTCATATTAGGTATATACTTCTAGTATTTAAGTGACTTAACCCTATATTAACATCATTTTTTAAACCTTTTCATTTTATATTTATTCTTTTGAATTGTCTCTTGAAGATAATTATCCATATCTACTATTCTATTTACTTTAATATCAAGACAAGAATCCTTAACATTCAGAGAGACATTGTGAAATTTCTAAAAAGCACAGATCAATTATTTGATAACATTCTCAACCACAATATTATTATAAATAGATATTTTAAATTATTCATCATATATATATAATATATTTAATTTCAAAGTAATATATATTTTTACTCAACATTAACTAGTTTTTTTGAGAGTGTTTCATCTAATCACCTTATTGACCAATGTGTCTTCCATTACATTATCATAATATTCCAGATATGATTTTTCATCTTATATTACTCTAATATTTTAAGTATATTTGTGAAAAATTCAATAGATACCATTTCAAGATAATACAAAACTTCTATATAAATATAACTAAGTGATTTATCATGGATATAAACTTTATATTCTTCACATATTAAAGTTGATTCTTCAAAAGAATGATTTTAAGTAGATTTATCAAAATACTTACCACTTTGATTACCTTTAGTTATGGTGGATTACTCCTTCAATTTTTAGTTATTCCTCATCTTATTTTTCTCTCTTTTATTCATTTTTCTGAATGTATTAGTTGAAACTCCCATTTCTACATTAAATGAGATAAAGACAAAATTTTCCATCTAAGACTCTTCTAAAAACGATTTAAATCCCACTTTATATATTTTGATAAAATACATAGGTATAAAAAAATTATATCTAATCGGAGGGAACCTTATGCTTTGATACCACTTATGATGCCTAATAATGGGTGTAGTCACTGGGTGGGGGGTGAATCAAGTGTACCTCAATATTTTAACAACTTCCAATTTACCACTTAATTGTTTTAACCTATTTGGTATTTAAAGATATTTTTCTCATCTAGGAAGAATCGATCTATTAACTTTA
Organism: Viscum album; assembly: GCA_963277665.1. Lineage (NCBI taxonomy): Eukaryota > Viridiplantae > Streptophyta > Magnoliopsida > Santalales > Viscaceae > Viscum > Viscum album. Next base: position 782,257,297 of record OY728119.1, read on the forward strand.
ACCAACATGTAACACACACATGAAATGAAGAATATTAGTTAGAACTAGCGCACTATGTTTTTACAAGGTTCAACCACTATATAGGAAACCGACTCATTACTATGACCAAGTGTTATCTCGATCTATAAATTTGGAATTAATAATTTTATCTTCAATTACACGTTGATTGTTTAGGTTTCATCCTAAAATCATTTTCATCACATTACAAAGTTGATTCTTTAGTATATTATTCAAGTGAAAATATATTTATACTACATCCCATAGTATTTAGTCTTACGAATGGTATTATAACTTCCTCTAACATTTAAAATCAGATCTTAAATATGATATATATATATGTTTCTACTATTCAGGTATACTTCCTCAATAGAGAGTCTTCAACTACCTTTGGATATTCTAGAATAAAAGCATGAATCTCAATCTCTATTACAAAACCCAGTTCCTAGATCTTTCTCAGAATCTATTCACTATATCTACTCACCTCAGACTTCTTTAATATAAATTATCATATGGATTTATCCTCTTATCATTCTTTAAATATATTGATCTTCTTTAAAAATATCTCATCATATATATATTATTATTACCCAATTCCATGTGTTTATTTTTATTTAGAACTATATTATGTTTTATTATATTCTCTTTGAGAAACTCACTTGTTCTCTCAAGAGGTTATCTTCTTCATAATGGATAAATCTATACTTATCTATCTATTATCATGTTTTTTTGTATTCTCAGATCACCGGAATATATTTTATATATATTTCATAGAGAAATTATTCTATAATCTCGATGAAATTATCCCCTCTCATTTATCCCAATAGTATCACATGGGTGTGCTCCCAAAATATCCATTTATTTCATTGATGTTTTCTCATGCATGTTCTCCCACTATATTAGGATATTACTTTTACATAAACTTCTTATCTCCAATATATTTAAAATAATAAGAATCATCATTTTATCTGTGAAAAATAAATATCATTTTATTTTCCCAGAATAATCAGGATAATATTCCTAAAAATATTTCCACAAATATCAAAAAATAAATATTCTATAGAACTAATGAAAATATTATAGAAAATATAGTCACAGTGTAAATAATCATTTTGTAGTGTGGTTATCTCTAAATTCGAGTATGATCTCCATCTTGCATTTGATTATTTGAGAACTTGACACTTCAAATTTATCATCATTAAACATTAACCAAAATTTATTTTTTATATTTAAATAAATGATTATTAGTAACAAAATCATCACATTTTATATATGTAATTATATATTCTAGAATTTATTTATTTCAGAATTATTCATTTTATCAATATTTCCTTCTAACTTGATCTGTACTTCTATATTCATGAATACCATATTCTCAATTGTTTTTATGAAACAAAATATTGTAATAATGTTTGAATCCATTTAATATCAACTTAGACATCATCATTTTTTATTTTTTTTAAATATTTAATATTATAAAAGCATCAATCATTTCATTTTTTAAAAATCTCAAAATTTATGTAAAGTTTTGAACCTTATAAAGTCCCAAGAAACCATATGAAGATTTAAAGAACCTTATAAAATTTATGAAACTTAGAAAATAAATCTACTAAATTTCCAAAAATGAAGAAATCTTTAGAATTACCTAGTAGTAAAGCTTGTGAACTTTTAATCCTTATGAAAATGAACATTTTAAAGTCTATGTGAAACTTATAAAATTCTTAGATTAACCTTATGAAGTTATAAAAAAAATAATATAAACAAAAACAAGAACTTTATTAATCCTAAGAAAACCTTGTAAAATATTTTCATGAACTTTATAAACTCATGAATGAACCTTAAAATATGTCTGAAAAAACTTACGATGTTCACGAAATTTTAATTTTTTCAAACTTTAGTTCAGAGACAACCTTATGTACATTTAAAACGAACCTTATGGAGATTTCGTTTTTCATATTTCCTATATCTGAGTGAACCTTATAAAGAATAAAATACCTTAGGAAAAATTTAAATAAGCCTTATGAGGATTTTAGGAATTCAAATTATAGTATGAAAAATAAATATCCATATTTCTTCAAATTAATTCAAAAAATATTATAATCAACTTAGGGACTTCTAAACCACATCAAATAACCCCATAAAATTTGAAATAATTGTGGAGATTATCAAAGTGATTCCAAAATACCTTCATATTTTACAAGGTATTTTGAGGCATTTAAATACCCAATTGGGGTATTTTTTATATATTAACACTACCTCAATATTCTAACTTAATTTCAACTTCTTTAAACCATTATTAAAGTGAATTTATTCACTTATTATAGAAAAATTCATTCTCACTTACACAGATATGAATTATTCCTAACTCTAAACTCATTAAACCTTTATCCATAACTTGTTGGATGGTTTATATAAATTCAATCTAGCTTTTCTCCAATATTTTTGTCTTGTTTTATCTATTAAGTAATAAAAAATTTAAAAACTATTCATCATACAGTTCTGAAACCAACTTTCACCTTTTTTTTCTACTTGGTCACATTAAATCCATTAACATGCTCAATGAAAAACTATTGTAGATATTACTATTCTCATTCCTCAAATACATTTCATTATCCTTCACGAATACTAGATCAAATAATCATATGATTTATATAAATGCTATCTTGAATTTTTATATCTTGGTATTCAAGTACAAAACCTTCTCAATCTTAATTTCTGATTTATGTATGGGAAATATCTTTATATTTTTTATTGGGTGGGTACTTCCTCCATAACCCAATACCCCAAGACATAAATATTAAAACTTATTGAAAACATATACACCTAATACAAAAATTTGGTCACTTAAACAATTGTACCTCTATCTATATCTCACACATAATGTTTTCATGATAAAAAACACTCAATAATGTATCTAAATTCTTTATTTTAGTGGATAAAAATTGTAATTTTGAGTTTCTATATATTGATCTTAATGTATAAAATGATGGAATATTGTTGAAGTTTTTTTGAATGTTGAATTTTTTAAAGAGTATTCATAGATCTTGTTATTGTTTTATTTCATGTGATGAAACCATGGAAACAAGTTGGAAGATAAAAATAAGTATTTAAAATAATCTTGATGGGACACTATAAGTGCATAGAGCACTGCATGAAACATTTACTACCCAGTGCAGGGAATTGGATGGTCGATTCCATGTGGACAAAACCTTAGAAGAACAAAAGGTCCACCAGATAGCTTGTAAAAGGATCACCAACCTACCACTAGAAGTAGGCAGAGTAATGAGGTCCCTAGTAATCTACCATCTAGACGTTGGAATCATCTAACTAGTCGATGGTGCCGATTCTACTAGTCAAAATTTCATAATTTTAGTCACCCCCACTCCTCTTAATTGGTAGTTGATTTTGATTAATGACCCAGATGAATTATATAATTTTCCTTGGTCATTTGTAGGCCATAAATAGAGACATTAGTGGATTATAAGATTAAATATGAAGCGAAAAAATTATATCAGTTTTACAATGACAGTTATCTAGAAAATTTCCCTTAATATCCAATCCCTCCATCAATAGTTAATTCTAATTTATCAATATCAAATCCCCATATCTATATCTCTCTATATCTCTCCTATAAATTGTATTTATCCTTCTAGATAGATTAGAGAGATGATTTGTAATGTATTTTCACAAAGAAATTCTTTCCTCATCATACCTTATACAATTGGTTTCTTGATACTTCCATTATAAATAAAGGGAGTAATTTGTTTCTTGCTACATCTATAAAAAAAGGGATGATTGGTTTCTTTTGACTCCCATACAAAATAAAGGGAGGAATTTTGTTTCTTGATCTTTGTTAAAATCAAGTGAATTAAAAAAACCTCTCAAACTATAGAGAGGATATGTAGGGTCTCACATCGAGATATTTACAAACTCCTTTATCAAATTGTGTTTTCTATCTCTTTCTATTTATGTATTGCGTAATTTGATATTGACACACATAATTTCATAAATTTTATTAGTCATTTTATACTCTAATTACTCACATAATTAACATTTATATTAAAATTATAATACGGATCAAATTTATCACTTTACCGATTCATCATATTTAAATCATTTTGTTTTGAATTTTACCTTAGATTTATTATTTTATTTTTTAAAGTAAAATTCACCCCATCTTACCATTATACTATCACAAACATTTGGTATCAAATGATACCTTTTTCCATCTTTTTAAAAAATTCATCTTTTTATTTTTCAGAAAAAAAATTAATTTTAAAATTAATTTAAAATTTTAAATATTAATAAGTTTCAAAGTTTTATGTTTTAATCTTGGAATCTAATTATTATTTATTATTCTCCTATATTTAATGGATTCAATTATTTATATTGAAAAAATCACATATCAAATTTTCTTAGTAGAATAAGTTACCTTTTCTAGAAAATAGTTATCTGTAAACATACACCTACTAAAAAACTATATGATAAGTGCACACTATATGATATTAAAGATTTTGATATTAACAAAAAATACACGAACACTATTCATTTTAGGCTTGACTAAAATGTATTTAATAATATATATACATCCAAAACATCCTATGAAATATTTAAATTTCTAGAAGTCACCCATGAAGGAACTAACAAAGGTAAAGATACAATATTAGACATGTATAGGAAATATTTTGAATGATTTTTTATGCATCCAAATTATTCTATTAATAGTATTTTTCCATGGGTTATTGACAAATACAAAGTTCTAAAGTCTATTGGTGATGATTTTTCTAAAGAAACCCTATAGAAGAAGATACTTTATATATTTACAAGTAATTATGAACTATAATTCACTACAATACAAGAAAAAAAGGATGTAAAGAAAATGATTGTCAAAGAGATTATTAGATGTATCATGGCATATAAAATCACTAAGAAGTGTTACTTTGAAGAAGAATCAAAATTAGAAAAGGGAGACAAATATGTTAAAATAAAAATTCATTTTATCTCTATTGATGATAAATATTCATCTAATAATAAATCCAATACTGAGTTCTTGAACAAGAGATTGAAACAATTTAACAAAAAGAAGAATAAAAATATCTGGTTCTAAAAATAAAAATAAAAATAAAATTAAAGCACTAGATGTGACTTGTTATGAATGAAAAATAAGGGAAATATTAGACTATAATATTCCATATACAAAAAAAAATTAAATGAAAAGAATAAAGGTAATAAAACCTTTAAGGTATCAACTTAGAGTGCCAGTGAAGACTCTCTTGACTCAAATTCCTCAGGTAACTCAAGTTCTAAGTGACTTATATCACATATTGAGGTAGGTGATGAGATAATTTCTATTATTTTTTACTCTCCTTATAATTTATACTATTCCTCTAATTAATACTCTTCTTATTATTCTTATTATTATGAAAATGAAAATAAAATTTCTATAAAGATCTAATTTATATATATTAAGAACATACAAAGAAATAAAAATGATTTCGTAAAGAAAAAGATCAAATTTTTAATGAAAATGATCTACTTAGTAAATAAAAAGATGATTTGGGGTTAAAACATCAAGATCAACCTAATAAAAATGATTTATTAAATAATAATATTAAATTTTTTAATTCAAAGGATCTGGTTAGTAAATAAAAATATTATATGGGGTTGAAACATCAAGGTCGACCTAAAGTTGAGTTTTTAAAATCCCAAGTCAAATAGATTAAAAATAATATTTTCCAATTTACTCATGGTGATCAATATCTTATTATGTTTTTGGGTTTAATTTTTTTTTATTAAAAATAATTCTAAAATTAGTTTTTAAAATCAAATTTATTTTTCTTAAAAGTCTAAAACAACTACTTTTGTAAAATAATTCTCTTAAAATAAGTTTTTAATTACCAAAAAATATGGTATTGTTGTTTACAAATTAGATTGAAATATATATATATATGGAAGACCTAATTCTATTCATCTTCCATCTCATATAACTCATAGAAAATTATATACTAAACATGTTTGGGTTTCTAAATTATTATTAGCTCATCTTAATGGGACTAATATTGTTTTTACATCAAATTTTTATTAGATAATATGTTTGTACCCAATTCTAGAAGGGTAGAAAAAGGTACCTTATATTTATATTTTAAAAGACTTTACTACAAATATTCATTATCAAATAATTTCGTGGATTCTCAAAAAAAATAGACTAATAAATCTTTAAATGATTGATCTATTATTTATTTTGAGATCTTTGTTAAATGGTCAAATTGAAGGGGATCCATATTTGTAAAGTTATGGGACGTTCTACAAGTGAATAAGTTTTTCGATATCATTAATGTTAATTTCATTCTTAAACTTCGTTTCAAGATCAATCTTATCTATCTCATACACTCTTTATTATTCTTAAAACAGGAGGGGTTATATATATTTTTTAAATTTTATTTTTTTATTTATTTCTCTTGAAATTGATTTCAATTTCAAACTATTTTTTAAATTTATTTTTCAAAATATTTTTATTTCAATATTGATATTCATTTTAATATTTTTATATTTTTCAAATTTCTTTTTAAAAACCGTGTCTTTTTAAATATCAAGAATCAATATTATTATATTATTTTGAAATTATTTTTAAATAGTTTCTTGGAAATTGAGATGATGGATGTATTATCTTCAACCCACATATTTTTCATTACATCATTCTATTTTATAAATAGACTTTATTTTTAAATTTCTTGTTATATTATGTTGGTTTTTGGGTTTATGATTATCATTAATGGGGAGAATGTATTTCATGTCACTTTTGTTTTATGTCATGTTTATTCACCTTATTAATTTTAATATCTTCTTATTTCCCTTTCTTATTTTCTTTTAGATAATAACAAAGGGGGATAATATTTTAGGATAAATGGGGGAATATTTTTTTGTTATTAGGAAGAGTTCTTGTTTTATATCAAAATGGGATAAGTATTTGGTCTAAGTTTTTTTTATTCTGAATATCTTTAACATTAATATATTAAATATTAGTATCTTAAATTTCTTGAATACATGTTTCAATCATGATTTACACTTGATTTATCTTTTTTATACAAGTTTTTGTGATCATAAAAAAGGGGATATTGTTATATGTCTCTATTTATGTCATGATGTTCTCATGGTCATAAAGGCTCAATTATATATATAATGGTTTTATTTGAGTGGATAATAGGTACATTTTTGATTTTCTGTATACTGATCTTAATGAATCAAATGATTTAATATTATTAAAGCTGATGGTTCATATAAAATAATGTTAAGAGGATTTTGAGATATTATTAAAGTCTTATTTCATGTTAAGAAACCATGTGAGGAAGTTTGAAGATCAAAATAAGTATTTGGAATATTCTTGATGGGATAATAGAAGTTTTTGGTGCACTGTAGGTAGCATCAGCTCACCGATAGAGGGCATCGGCTAGCTGATTTCTTGTATAAATAACCTCAAAAGTGAAAAAGTACCATTATCGAGTCAGTGGAGGACCACTAACCAACTGGTGGAAGTAGTCAGATTCGGGATGTCCCTAAAAATCCTACCCACTATCTGGTGGGATCTTCCATCCAGCTAGTGGTGCGAATTCTTCTAGTCAAAATTCTTAATTTTAGTTGGCTCCACTTCTCTTAATTATTTTTTGACATTTATTAATTATCCTGATGAATTATAGAAGTTTCCTAACTCCATTAGAAGCAAAAAATAGGGACCTTATTGTCTTGGAAGATCAATTATCAATTGAAAAATTCTCTCAATTCTTTAATGAGGATTCTCTATAAATTCACCCTAAATCTCCAAGCCCTCTCTCTAGAGCCAATATACATTTCTCAATATCATGGGTGCTAATCCCTATCTCTCTATATCAGTCATCTAAATTTTAAATATCCTTTTAAAGAGAAAAGATGATATATTTTTAATGGATTTTCACTAAGAAAATATTTCTCTTATCATCCTACCTTGTACACTTGGTTTCATGTTACTTCTATCAATAGGAAAGAGGGGATTTTTTCATTGATACTTACATAAAAAATTAAGGTAGTATTGGTTTCTTTCAAATTCCATAAAGAAAATGAGAAATTTGAATTCTTGTTCTCTACTAATATAAATGGAATAAGTTAAACTCTCAACCTGGGGGAATGAGAGATAAGGGTTCGCACCAATCTATTTCTAAACTCATTTATCAAACTATCCTTGTTATCTCATTTTATTTATGAATTACATAATCTTATCATGATAAACATAAATCCATAAATTCAAATTTCCCTTTTTTCAACTATTCTTACTAACTTTGTTAACTTTGATATTAACTTTATAATATATACTAAATTTATCTCTTATATCTCTATTGTATCAAAATTATTATGTTTTGAATTTTTATTCTATATTTATTGTTTATTTTTTAATGGTAATTAACCTTTCCTCTTTACATTCTACTACGACTAATATTTGGTATCAAAGGATACCTTTTTTTATATTTTAAAAACTGGATCTTTGTATTTTTATAAAAAATACTTGTTTTCAAATTAGAATTAATTTTTAAAATATTAGTAGATTTTAAAGTTTGATCTTTTACACTAGAATATAAATCTTTTTCTCATTATCTTATCTTTGATAGATATGATTATTCATATTAAAAAAATAACATGTCAAATTTTTGTAGTAGAATAAGTTACCTTGTTTGGAAAATGGTTATAAAAGAATATAATCATACTGAAGAACCATAACAAATGAGGACACCCAATGATATTAAATATTTTAGGCTTAATAGAAAATCCATGAATTGTCTTAATTTTAGTCTTGAATGAAATAAATTTAATCACATATCTATATGAAAATATTCCCATGACATATGGAAACTACTGAAGTCACCCATGAAGGAACTAATTTTTTTTAAAGATACTAGATTATAAATGTATAAGAAATATTTTGAAAGATTTTCTATGTATCTACATGAATCCAAAACTATTAATTTTTAATAGTTTATAGAAATGTAAAATGTTATAAAGTCTCTTAGTGATGATTTGTATATAGAAACACTAGTGAATAAGATACTCTAGGTCTTTCAAAGAAACTAGGAACCCAAATCCACCAAAATAAAAGAAATAAAGGATGTGGAGAAAATGACAGTTGAAGAGGTCATCATATCTCTCATGATATACAAAATCACCATGAATCGTCCATTTAAAAAATAAGTAAATAAAGAAAATAAAGCAAAAAAAGATTTCCTTGATATTGATGATGAAGCTTCATCTGATTATGAATCTAAGATTGAGTTCTTTAATAAGATATTGAAAAAATGAATTAAAGGAATAAAGAACTCTGCAATTGAAAAAAGAAAAATTAAATTAAAGCAATAGATATGACTTGTTATAAGTGAAAAAAGAAAGGAAATATTAGGCTAGAATATCCCATATACACAAAGAAGTTAAAAAAAATAAGAAAGGTAGGAAATACCTTAATGTCTCAAACTAGAGTTCCAGTGAATATTCTCTTGACTCAACGTCCTCAAGTTACTCCAATCCAAAATGATTCATATCACATCTCAAGTTAGGTTACGTGGTTAGTTATCTTATTTCACACTCTCCGTATAATTTATCCTCTTCCTCTAATTCCTCCTCATTTATTATTTTTATAAATAAAATGAATTTGATACTTTATTTCAAGAAATAATTTCTAAATACGAAGGGATTACAATGAAACAAAAATCATTTCTTAATGAAAAAAGATAAACTTTTTGATGAAATGGATCTCCTTTATAATGAAAAAGATTATTTGGTGTTGAAACTTTAATATTAACCTAATGAAGAGTTTTTAAAATCCCAAATCAATGAGACTAAAAAAATATTACTAATTTTAATAATGGTGATCAATATCTTAATATGATTTTGGGTTATCAATGTTTTTCCAAAAATAATTTTGAAATTGGTTTTTAAAATCAAAATGGGTTTTATAAAAATTAAAAAACCACTAGTTTTGTAAAAGGAATCTCTAAAAATAATTTTTTTTATTATTTTATGAAACATGTGAATATAATTTACGAATTAAATTGAAAAATGATAAATATAGAAGAACTAAATCTATTCAACTTTTGTCTCATATAACTCACAGAAAATCACATACTAAAAAAATTTTGAGTTCCAATATATTTATTATCTAATATTAGTTGACATAAGATTTTTTTTTGATATTAAATTGTTTATTAGATAATATAGTTAGACCTAAATATATAAGTGTACCAACACGCACCTGACTATGAGATTTTGTAGGACTTCACTACTAAGATTCATTATTATATCATTTGGTATAATCTCAATAAAAATGAAATATAAACTCTTTAAATTATTGATATATTATTCCTATTTATATATTTATTAAATGATCTAATTTAGGGGGTTATTATATGGTAAATTTATGGTATTTTCTATATGATAATATGTTTTTATCACTTTATTGTTAATTTCCATCATTGAATTCATTTAAATATCACTCCTCTATCTCTTTATATTATTTATGCTTTATTATTCTTAAAATAGGCGATCTTGTATTTCTATTTTTTAAAATTATATTTTATTTTCTCTCTCTTAAAATTGATATCAATTTCAATATCTTTTTGAAAATTCTTCTTCAAAATATTTTAAGTTCTATATTGAGATTAATTTTAGTATTTTTAACTTTTTTAAAATTATTTTTCAAAACCTTATATTTTTAAATCTTTATAATCACTCTTATACTTTTATTTTTAAATTATTTTTGAAAAGTTTTGTTGAAATTGATATTATGGATGTTTTATCTTCAATCCATATACTTTTATTTACTTATTTATATTTTATTAATAGAATTTTTTACAAGCCTTAGTGTATTATCTTTATTTTGAGTTTATGATAATAATTAAGGGGAAAAATTATTTCATGTCACTATTTTTTTATGTCATATTTATTTACCTTCTTAATTTTAATATATTTTTATTTTGATTCTTTGATTTCTTTTTTGATAATCAGAAAGGGGGTGAATCTTTTGGGTTAAAAGTGGGAATATTTTTTTATTAGGAAGAGGGTTTGTTTTATATAAAAAATATTATAATTATTTGGTATAATTTATGTTATGTTGATATTATAAACTTAAATATCTTGAATTTATTTGATTTTATGTTTGAGTATTGATTTATACTTGATTTATCTTTTTTATGTTAAGTGTTTATGATCATAAAAAATGGGGATATTACTGTATATATCTATCTCATGATGTTTTCATGATAATAATAATGTAATTATGTATATAATAGTATCATTTGAGTGGATCAGAGTTACATTATTGGGTTTACATATATTGTTCTTAATGAAGCAAATAATGGAATCTTATGAAAGTTGGTTACTCAGGTTGAAGAATATGAAGAGGATTTTTGGATTTTTTTTGAAGTCTAATTTCATATTATAAACCATGGAATGAATTTGGAAGATCAAAAAATTATTTAGAAGAATCTTTATAGGCTACTAGAAGTGGATGGATCACTGTAGGCAGCACTGTCTCACCTGTGGAGGGTACTGGCTAGCTGATTCCATGTGGAAAGAACCTAAGAAGTAAAAAGGTACACCTACCGACCAATTCTATATTGTTTTAATAAATACTAAAATCTATCCAATGGGATCATCTAACTAGTAGGTGGTTCTAATTCTGCTAGTCATATTGTTTAATTTTAATGGGCACCACTCCTCTTAATTAGAAGTTGACGTTGAATAATGATCTAGAACAATTCTATATGTTTACTAAATCCATTAGAGGTCATAAATAAAGAACTTTTTGGCTTGTAATATCAATAATAAAGTGAAAATATTATCCCAATTATTCAAAGATGGTTTTCTAGCAATTCTCCATCAATATCCAAGCCCTCTCTCAAGATGTAATCTGTATTTCTTAATCTCTAAGAATCTTTATCTATATATCTCCCCAAAATCATATCTTTCCTTATAGAGAAATAATATAGTTTATTTTAAATTTATTTTTCTAAGAAAATATTTCTATTCTCGTCATACCTTCTACAATTGGTTTCTTTCTACTTCTTTTAAAAATAAGGGGTTGAATTTGTCTCTTTCTACTTCCAAAAAATAAAGGGAGGATAGGTTTCTTTCTACTTCCATAAAAAATAAAGGAAGGAATTTGTTTTATTTATATCCTTTAGAATATAAGGAATAATACAAACATATCAACCTATGTGGAGGATACATATAGGCTCACACTAAGCTATTTCCAAACTCTTTAATCAAATTGACTTTGTTCTCTCTTTTTATTAACGTATTGCATCATCTGATCTCTATTCAAATATTTTCAAATATTTTATTTTTTATTTTTACACTATCATTACTCTCTCAATTAACTTTAATAGTAGATTTATAATACAAATCATATTTATTTATTTATTGTATCATTTTATCAAAATCATTTTGTTTCTAATTTTTTCTTTTCGTTTATTTTTTTAATTTTTTAAAAGGAAATTATACATACCTATTTACATTGAAATCTAACCAATATTTGGTATCAAATGTGACCTTTTCCCATTTTTTAAAAATACAGGTCTTTGTATTTTTCTTAAAAATCCTTATTTTTAAAAATATTTGAAAATTTTAAAATATTAATCAATTTAAAAGTTTGATCTTTTTATAATGGAATCTAATTATTACTCTCATGCTATTATATTTTATGGATATGATTTTTCATATTGGAAAAATTTTATGTCAAATTATATTAGTAGCATAAGTTAACTTTTCTATAAAATGGTTATAGAGGAATATAATCCCATTAAGAAACCAGAAGAAAACTAGAAACTTGATATTATTAAATATTTTTAGATTACTGGTAAATACATAAACACTCTTTTTTATGGGATTGAACAAAATGAATTTAATCATATATATACATGCAAAATTGGCTATGAAATATGAAAATTTTTATAAGTCAGCATGTTGTGGTCTATTTATCATTACCCATAGGTGCCTCTCACAGGAAACATTATTAGCTAAGGGATATATACCCTCCCAAACACTTGAGCACCACACTCTACCAAGAATGGTCTCCTCCACCATTGGTCCACCATGGTGTGGTACTCCACACAGAGATCCAGAATGGGAACCAAAACCTCCTAGGTAAGTACCCACCAAGATGGGAATTTTCACCTTCACCATGGCAAGATCCATGTCATGGTGCTTTTAGTGGTTATGTACCTATAGAAAAAAATTTGTTGTAGGTCCCTCAATATCATTTCGAATTCTACCCATGCACCTGAGGCACTTCTTACTCATTGTTTGGAATCTGAAAATATCTCTTTAAGATGTTGTAATCCTCAAAATTCTAATCCAAATCCTAGTTATTAAAACAAACCCCTTACCAAAATAAAAAAATATAAACATCATATAAAATTTACTACTCATAGAGAAGCATGTTTTTAAAATCTCCAAACCATAGAACTTCTATTCCTTTAGAATTATCTACAATCCTTCAACCATTAAAAAACTATCTTAGTCATTAGTTTATTCTCTATTCACCATGTTCTTTTACAAATTGTCAAATGATCATCCATTATGAAACTCGGAACACAAGGTATAATATTCACCAACACTCGGTCTTCTTACACATCACTATCATCAAAACTAAGATGATTCTCACCCACAAAAATCGATCACAAGACAAAAATCATCATAAATAATGTAAATATTTGACTTATAGAGCTCCCTACTGCAATTTTCTACTTACAAGGGATGATTCAGATCCATGGTGCTCCACATCATTGAAATTTCCCACCTAAACACAAAATCCAATGGTCCAAACCACTGACTCATTCAAGAATCACATCCAACCAGTTGTTCTAAAAAACATTCATCTCATATGACCACCACATTCATATCTCTCAAAAAAATTATTGTTTAGAAACCAATCACATGGGCAAATCCCGGTTAATCATTGAAGATTCAACAAACCAGCCTACACATACACCAGTTGGATTTTCCCATCATCTATAAAAAATTATTCAAAACCTACTAACTTCACTGTCCACTTTACAAAAAAACATGGAATACAATCCAAGCATACAATTCAAGTATTTAGTTAACTCCAAACCCAAAAAAAACCAATCAACCCAATTCAAAAAAAATACTAGTTTCTTACTTCAAAACTAGCTCAAATCATTTACACACATCAAAAATTACCAAAGTTTTTAAAACACCCCTTGGTATCCTAGGGGTTTTATTAAAAACCCGAATAACCAAAATACTCATCACAACTATTAATTTTATAAAAACTAGTCCCATTTTCAAAAAACCACTTTGAATTTAAATTTTAAAAATATTTTCCCTTATATTTCATTAAAACTAGAAAAATCCAATCCATTTCAAAATCACTAGCTCCATGATCCATCTCAAGTTAATCCAACTTATAAAAACATTACTCACATGTATCATGCCACCAAAAAAATTTTATTTTCAATTCCATGCACTTTCCAATAACTATAATCCAAAAATCCATTTCCATATTGGATCTAAACCATTATAATCAAAATAAAATAAATCCATTAAATTCTCATTAATATAATCACACCTTATAATATATCTGAGAAAAAATCATTATAATATAACTTTATTCAATTTATAATTGATTCTGATGATGAAACATGTAAAAACACATCACTAATAAGTGCATGTATAATGTCCTAAGCATGATACTATAATGATACATGAATAAATTAATAGATTTTGGATGATCCCTACGACTCATTCTGAGCCTCAACTATCTAACATTGAAAATATCAGTCCAAATCAACCCTGCACTCTTCCTAGAGTGCCTAGTCCAAAAACTAGACATCTCATAAAAACATTGGTTTCCACCGATTTCATGTTTTCCACGTGTTCTCTTGATCTACCACCAAAATCATGAAAATAAATTTACCAATAACTACACTACCCCATCCCAAAAGACCCTATGATACCACTTTATAATGATCCATCTCAAATTTTTTGAACAAAACATGGGTGTGGCTTTCTATGTGACCTCAAGTTCACCTACCCATATGAAAAAGGTTTCCGACTAGTAGTGTTGGAATAAAATTTTAATAGTGAAACTATGTACTTAATTATAAATCTTGAGGTTTATGCCTAATTCTACCGAAAATTCAGCATTACCTATCCATATAATTAATATCCTAAAAACCCATAGATAAATAAACAATGATCCAAACAATATCCTATATAATTAGTAAAACTACCTAAATGATGTATAAACCACAATAGAGGAGAAACAAAAAATGAACAATAAATAAGGAATTATATAAATAAATTACCACTAGCTAGTACATGCTAAAAAAACTAAAAATATAAACTAGAATCTGACCAAACTCACATAATCTAACTTTCTGAGTCCTTGGATTCCATGAGAAATTAGACCCATACCATGGGTCCAGCTCTAAGAAGTACCTGTGACCTATGAGAAAACATGAAAGTCTACCAACATAAATCGAAACCCATTCCATTGATGTTGGTAGGTGGTGATTCTAATGACCTAGTAGAAAATCCCCAGTATCTCAATAATATTGAGTGCTTCTATGATCAAGTTGATGTAAATGAAATACATATATTAGGTTCTATCGTGCTTGTGAATACACCTACCCATAAATGTAATAAAAAAGAATAAAAACCACACATGCAAGGTTATCAGGTGTCAACCAGAACACCCAGAACCCTGAATTTACATTTTTTAAATAGTTTTAGAGCATCTATGAGCATGTCACATAATCATTCCAACCAATACTAGGCTAAATGACCATATAGTTGCAGGTAAAAGAATCAAATCCTTACAAGTATCCAAAATAATCCCATTAGTATCAGACATAAATGAAAGAATCAATAAGAGGTAATCCTAATCATTACTCAGGTAGAATAAATGAACTTAATTTATAGGGGTGGCCCTAGTAAATCTAGATAGACCTCAAAGGCTGAATCCTACTGTAGGGGAATTCCATGTAGGCATATGCTAAATACAAGAAGATTTCCCATGGAATTTTAAGTAGATTGGAATCAAATCCCAATCCAAGGAGATTTGAGAAGGAATTATAAAGAGATTTAATCACATATGAATCCAAGGGGTTTTACCCAAGGGATTCCATAATATCAACCATATCAGCCACATCCTAGGTAACCACTAAATAATTCTGTATCTAATAAAATTTCAAATTATGAAGGATCAAAATAAGATCACCCATTATGTAATATCTCATATTGTTAACAATAATAAGGATGTTTCAAGAACCACCCAACCCATCATATATAATTTTGGTCATTATCCTCCCATATTCATGACCTTCTATCATCACTATATACTTCTCAGGGTCACATCTTCAATTCATGTTTTAAAGTGGCACCCATAATCAACACTAACAAAAACCCATACTAACCCTATATCGGGTCAACATAGTATTGGGGAACCCATCAATATATCTTAGGTAAAATAATTTCATTACCACCCTACATGGGTTCCTCAACAACATTTATATCTATCAACCCCTATCCATTAACCTGACCATAACATCCCTCAACATCCACTATAATCTTTTTTACTCGAATCTACACTCTAAGGGGTTTAAACATAAACACTCAACCTAATATAGGATTGATACCAAGATTCAACCTCATAGGCTATCATGTACAATCACACATTAACTTGAAACAATTATCATACATGATAAACACGGAAATGGGAACATACAAAAGCACTCATACTTTAGAACATCAGGCACCACACACATGAGCCCAAATAAACCAAAGTAACTCAATTAAACCAGTTAGGATTTCCTTTAATATTAATTCAAAATACTCTTTTAAAAACCATTTCAGAGGCATCAACTGACCTCTTACTCACACCAGGACCTTGGACAATAGTTCCTTCAAAATATCTTTAGAAAACACAACTATTATGAAATTCAATTCCAAACCTATTCTTGAAATCACCAAGATTTTCCTTAAAAATTATAATGAATCAAATTATATTTTAATGATTATATTTTTAAAAGGGAACCTATTTTTTATTTAAAATCCAATACATTCCACCATACATTCCATAAAGAGGGCCACCGATACTCATTTGACCAAGTATTCATTATCGAACCATTTAGTAAGATATGCGGTCTATGTTGACTGTTATGCTAACACAATCTTGTCCCAATTTATGGAAAAAACATATAAGTCATGAAAAATGAATACAATAGTAATAATGATGTAAAATGAACATAAAATAGCAAATGAAAAAAGAGACTTAGATAATGTCAAGGACACCTACCTCATATATAGTTATTCCCTTTAAACCCATTCACTAACTCTCAACCAAACCCATTCAAGAACAACTGATCCCCTCTAAACCACATGAGGTCCTAACTTAATTGATACCTATTAAATAAATAGACTAAAACAATTTATTATTAATTTTATAATTTTATATATTTTAAGAATTCACCTTAAATATTGAATTTAATTCAATTAGACATAATTTTATAATAACTTAACTATTGACATCGTTACACTAAAATAGAAATAAACTCCTCACTAAAAGCCCACAAAATAATTCCAACACTATCCTGTGAGAGACCCCTAACAACTAATACTAAATAAAATACCAAATTAATCAAATTTATGGAAACACCCTAGAAATATAAACCGGGTGATTTACCTTCATCAAAATGTCATGCCATGGAATAAAGACATTTTATCAAGATATCCTATAGCTATTATATAGGAAAGAACAATCATTGTGGGATGATTTCACTATGATATGGTGGAATCAATAATCAAATCCCTAACTAGGTCACACAAACTCAGAGAAGAACAAAAAGAAGAGTTAATAATTCAGAAGAGAGGATATCTCCCCATAATGATTGATGTAATCCCCATAAAAGAACCAAAAATCAAATGGGTCTTGTAGGAGAAAAAGGAGGAAGAGAGGGGATCTCCTTGGATCTCATTGGGTCTAGATACATTAATTAGATTGAAATAAATGGGGTCAAACCCACAATAACGAAGGAGGAGAAATATGGTAAAGCCATTAAAATATTACACCTTGGAAGGCCACCAAGACATACACCATGACTTTCACTACACCACAGTGTACCCCATGACATTCCTTAAGGATCTTGACATGTCAAGGACCATGGAGAAGGCTTCCCACAAACTCATTATTTTAGATAAAAACACCATCAAATACCCTAGGCATTATACAGACCAAGATGATCACCTTTATAACATGGAGGTCACCATTTTTTTTACTTAATTTCCAACCATGCATAGCCACACAAGCATTTCAACTGACCCCAATAATTTTACCTCACATGTATCCCCATCACTACACCAAAGTCCCCCATTTTACACACACAAAAAAATGACCACCTATATGGAATAATGATCCCTATTTCCCTATAATGACTCAAAATAGGGATTTTTCATAGCATTGACCATGTTTATTCTACATTCTTATTCAAACAACACAAGAATTTCACATGCTTGATAGCTTAGATATTCCCATTCCCTATAAAACACACACCACCGCTACTATAATTCCCAATAGGAGAATTTTGGACACCCTAATTTCTCATAAGGGAAACTCTTCATTCAAAATGACCATATAAATTCACAACATGATAATTTTATCCTCCTTATTTCCCATAGAGGGGTCTTAGCCCATACACCATAGAAAGCTCTATGAGGTGAGCTTACGGTAATATAAACCTAGATAAGAGAGCCATTCCATAGGGAGAACTATGACATAATGCTCATTGGGTATCTTAAAAAGGGAACCTCCCTAAGAACCATGACCTAGACTATGGTGTAGATCTCCATATGGTATATAAAAAATTTCCATCTATTATCCACCATGGTATGGTATCTTTATAGTTTCCCATAAGTTCCACTTCTAGGAAACACAATAATCCAAGGGCTCCATGACCTCCAAAACACCTAGGCACCATGCTCACCCAAGCATTGTACCCTCCTCCATGGGGTGAACCACAACATATTACTCCTTACGGTGAGATAAAATGGAAACCATTACCACCCAAGGAATAAACCCACCAATCTAGTAATCTCAACTTTAACAATGACATGCTCTATAGTGTGGTGCTCCCCAAAGTGATCCACCTTTAGCGACAGGTACCCCTACCTCACACAAAATTCTACCCATAAACCTAGGAAACTTTTTGGTCCTTGTATTACATACAAAAAATCTCCTTGATATGTTCTAACCCTTGTAATTTTTATCATAATCTTAGTTCTAAAAAATAAACCCCTCTCCAAAATTGAAAAATTCAAATCCCCCCTTAAATTTATAACTCAGAAAGGAGAAACTCATTAAAAGGATTGTGATAATTTTTCAATGTGTGGTAGAAAAAAATTACTTCAAAATAAATGGGTTTATGAAATTATAATATTCATAAATCTATCAATAATTTTAATAGTCTTTCATGAAAGTAATATAAAATCACAATATTTACTAGATGTGTTATGACATTAAATATCATACCACAATGAAAAGGCCATGATAAATTAATGATTATAGAAGTAAGGTTCTCTAGAGTCATGATGTATAGGTGTATACCATTATAAAAGGATTATGAGTGTGTTATTTTAGTGGTTCAAGATAATAAAAGCTGCATCGTGAAGAGTTATGTTTCACCATGGAGAATTGGATCAAAATAAAATGATCAAGCTGTGATAATTAAGTGCATCATTGAAATTGAAGGTTAAAGTTAACCTATCATATAATATATCATAACACTAAAAATTAAGAGGTAAATTTCATATGGTTGAAGGAAATCTATTTTTGGCACCATGAAGCTATCGATTGCACCGTGATGTAGGTAATCATGCCATAATTATATGTTTTATGTTGTGATAAAGATAAAATATATAATTGGAGTTATTTTATGATGTTTAATACTTAGTGATTTAAGGGAGAATTAAACCCAATACTTTAATACCTTCAATCATATTCAAGGGTGTATAGATAGATTTGATATTTTTAGTTCCTAATAAAGATGTCAGAAGAGTTAAAGTAGCACTAAATCAATTAAATATTAAATTGTGAAGTTAAAATTTTAATTAGATATATGAGAGCTTATTGCTTTTTAAGTTTATAAAATTAGAGAAGATAAAGAATAAAAAGAAGAAGAATAATAAGAATATAAATACGAAGTATATGAAAAGGAATAACTTGAAGCAAAATAACAACTTCATAGAAGTCTATATTGGGTAAGGAATTTTTTTTGTTATATTTAAAATTATATATCTTTTTTTTGTGGGATAATATTAGATATATTGGAAAAAACATTTTGTATCTTGAGTTAAAGGTTTTATATTTCTTGTAGTTAATCCACATAGTGATTTTAATCGAATGGGTGATCATAGGTTTTAACATAACATTTCTAGGATATAACTCCTCATTTTATGTAGTAAACCTTGTAAAAATATGTTGTCCATATTGTGTTTTTGAATTGGAGGGTGTAAAATTTACTTATAATTATCATTACATTTAATTTAATTGGTTTCAAAGGTTTTTGGAGGAGAAATGTAGAATTAAGTGACTCATAGGGAATTCTAACTACACATGTGGTCCATTTTTAATTGGTGCCAGAGATATTATATTACATTAAAAGATGATCAAATAATTATAGTTTCTTAAAGAGAATGTGGTTCCTCTTTGTTTAAAATTTTTAGTTCTGAATTTCTATATTGGATATGTATCACATTAATTCAGTAAAAAAGAAAGCAATTAACACTTTTAGTGAGAATAATTTTTGTATTTAGAAAGATCAGATGCTGTTATATCCTTTTCAATTAGTATTGATGTATTGGATGTTTCTATTTATATATTTATACATTTTTCTAAAGGAAAGGTGATGATATAAGTTGATAGAAACAATTTAGAGAATAATGTTCATTATTAGAATTCTATCTTATCATCTCCATGAGAAAATAATTTTTTTAAACATAAACAAATTATGAAAAAAAGGAATTTAGAATAAATTGGAAAACATTTATAAAGGCATTATATAAGTAAATAAAGCCAAGATATAGGTATATATATTAAAATATCAATATTTCAAGATAAAGTATGATGAAACAATGGATGAATTATTCACTAGATTCAATGACGTTGTGAGTAGCATCTGTGGTTTTGATGAGAATTATTAAGACTCTACCTTTTCTAAAAAATACTAAGTATACTTTTATATAGATTTTATGAAATGGTTTTGACACTCAAAAAAAGTGATCTTGATATACTACCATTATATTAGTGATATAACATTTTGAATAATTATTAAATGATGGTAGGGGTTATTTTCAAGGAGAAGAGAAAAGATGACAAAGAAATAAAATTTAACCCTTGGAAACAAGATAATATTAAAAAATAAGTTAATTTGGAGGAAGATTATTCTAATAAATAATAAGATATATAAATTAAATTTTAAAAACTCAAGTCATTCATTTTCTGAAGTATGAATGTGTAAAATAAATATATTAGGTAAAGATACTACTAAAGTGAATCAATTATACAGCTATTAGAAATTTCATAGAAATTTTTCCAAAATTTAAACAATATGAATATTATTAATATGAGGATGATTTTCTAGGTAGTTACTTGAATAAAAAATATTTAAAACTCAATAAGATAATGTTTTCTTAAAAAGACAAAAGTTAATAATTTTAATAAAACCAAAAAGAAAAATTTATTATCAAAATTTAAAGATTATGATACTAGTGTGGAAGAATAGGAATTTTAGACTTCTATTGAAGTTGGTGAAAGGTTTCTGGTCACAAATATTAATGTGAAATAAATTGAAAGTGATGAGGTAAGTAATAAAGGAATTGAGGCAGAAACACAAATTAATTTCATGAAAAAACATAATCACATAGAGTTTCTTTCAAATATATAGAAATTAGAGATAAATAACAATAATCTAAATAAATATGTTTGATTATCAAGAAAAAATAAAATTTATTTTCTATAAAGGATTCAATTTTTATTAATGAAATTGTAAAATTAAATAAGTTAATAATTAATTATAATAAATTGAATGTTTGAATAAAATAGAAGGATGATGAAAAGAAGATAAAGCTTGAAGATATTAAAAATAAATTGATGGAAGTGGATAAGTAATTGAATAATTTCAAATAAAAATTTCATAATTATATTTTAGAATTTGGAGAAATATTAAGGAAAAAGAAGATTGAAGTGGATAATTTAAATACTTAGATAGTGGAAGGTAAATTAGTGGTAAAGGAAGATAATTTTTAGAAATATATTAATTCTAGGAATGCTAAATTAAAAGAGAAATATACTAAAAATAGTGATTCTTAGAAGGAATAAAATAATAATAGGATGAAAAATAATGTTTTACGAGTCTACCATAAATTTGGTTTGAAAAAATGAGACAATGCTGATGGTAAATATGTGGATGAAACACATGAGTCTATTTCTCTACATAAAGAAATTTTCAAATGGAATTAACAATTTTATAGATATTTCTGGTATTGTGGAAGATTTATAAAATTTCCCCAAACCTCTAGTCCCTAAATCTAGTGCTTAAAATATAATCTTTATATTTCTATCTTTGATACCCATAAATTTGACCAAATTTCAACAATAAAAAAATTACCACATCAAATGGAAATATGGATCACTTATATACAATAAGACTTTTTAGGTTTAGTGTTTTTGATATTTAAGGAAACTCTTACATAACAATACCCATATATTGAAGTAAACATTTTTCTCACTACAACCAATTTTTCTTATTTCAAATTAACACGTCAAAATATCCCATAATGTTTTTCATACATAAAACATTTCTAGAAATAATTAATTTAAAATAATTATTTATAACTAGGGGAAATGGAAAACAAAATAATGGGTGATATTAGATACTTAGTAAGGGTTACATATAGTGGAAGTTATCATGAGTAAATAATTCATATCAATATAGTAGAGTGAATAATCATTACATACGCAATTCAATCAATAAATTGAGAATAATGTATAATCATGGATGGAAGTAATCATATAGAAAATAATAGATAAACTCTTAGTGGAGGAAATGAATAATGTTGTACATTAATGATCTTACTATCAAGACTTCATTCCAAGAAATCATGAATTTAATCACCAAAGTTTCATGCCAATTCAATTTCATTAATGGGTACTTATATAAAAGATAACTAAATTTTATGATATGATCATACATATTCTTCCTATATATCATGTAATCCTATTTTGTCTCATAATATTATCGATGCTTTGAGGATATATTTATAATTTTTCCCCACCTATAATTTAAATGTGTTTAACGCATTCCTCATATATTAAATGATAAATTAAATTCTTAATCAGTATTACTTATCAATCAAAACATGTCTATATTGAATTCGGAATACATAATAATAATTTCCTAGTCAATCAATTAAATTTCATAGTAAGGTTCTTCAACATACACTATATATAGAAGTTATGTATGGTTTAGAAAATAAACATATCTAAGAAACAAAATAATATGGACATGGAGTAAAAATATAATATCTAAATAATTATGGACATTATTAGAGAACATGATCCAAATAAAGTGAATTATTATGAGAAAGTCAATTACCACAAAAAATTAAATCAATAAGGGATGAAAGAAGACCATAAATTCATTAGAAATATATGTTTCTTATTAAAGGAATTTTATTTTGAAAAACATAGAATAGAGTGGAACTAATAAATTTAAAAT
Source organism: Viscum album (assembly GCA_963277665.1). Lineage (NCBI taxonomy): Eukaryota > Viridiplantae > Streptophyta > Magnoliopsida > Santalales > Viscaceae > Viscum > Viscum album. The sequence continues at coordinate 782,281,104 of OY728119.1, forward strand.
TAATTTCCTTAAAACTTTTATAACTTTTTATAATGATAAAGTTATAAATTACATCCAAAACGTGTTTTCAAACTTTTATAAATTAATACAATTTTTAAAAAATCATAAAATAATATAAAAATATTTTTTCTTGAAAATAACTATGGAATATTATAATTTAATATTTAAAGGAAATATTTCTCATGAAGGTGGGAAAATTCATTAATTCATTATACGTTAAAATAAATATTCCTTCTAATTTTTTGATAAAAAATCAAAAGTACCTTTTTTTTGGAAATCAACAAGAAGATTGCTTTAAATCTTTTTTAAGTAACATCAAATAAAATTGAAAATTAATTTAAAAATAAATCATTTGAAAATAGTGAAAATATTATTGAAAACATTTTATATTCGTATTATATTAGCATACATGAGTTATTACATAAGTTTCATAAATTTATATATAATATTTATGTTATGATAATATCATAAAATATATCATATCTCATAAATTTTTATTTTTTTACTATTCACCGAAATTTGACTTTAAGAACTCGAATAAAATAATATAGTTCGGATAATTTAAAAAAAAAATTAAGTTGTTTTCATTTATATCCATAAAAAGCATTAAATACCATAAATTTAAAAAAAATTCAAATTTAATACAATTAAATCTATTTACTTTGTTTTTTTACCATTTTTTACAAGTGTTGCATTAGTAATGTGTAAGAGTTCCAGGTAAATAAATAAATTATAAAAATTAAAGATAAATTACCATCATAAATATAATATCATCATAATAAATCTAACCATTTTTATCATTCATAACTTATTTTAATCCCTTTTATAAAATATTAATTTTTATCAAAACAAATAGTGTGATATTTTGTTTTTATAACTTAAATAATATTTATGTTATTATCAAATAAAACTTTCATAAATTTACAATTTTTTTGATAATTAGATAATTATATATGAAATAAATTCATAAAATAGTATTTGGTCATGTTTTTGGGTGATTTTGAGGACTTAACCCACATTTTTAATCCAGTTTTACCCTTATCGTGAGGACAACATTTTACCATGGTTACTATTTTATAATGCCTAAAAATAAAAGGGAAATATTTATAAAATTTTAACCTCATAATTAAAAATATTTAATCATTTTTTTGAAATTAAATATCTATAATATTCATAAATTAATTTAAAAAATCCTATCAAACATGAAGAGAAACAATTTTTCTGTAAAATGCATTTTTTAAGAACAAAATGATTTTACATTAACTCCATGACTATTAATAAAACATATGTCAATTTAAAGTAATATACAGATAAAAAATATATAAATTTAATTTAAATAACTCATAATGAGGGGTTATTTTAATTAATTTTTTTTGAACATTATGCACTAAAAAATAGTTTTTAGGAAAATGTGTTTTCAAGAAAAAAAATAAACTTATACCAAAAGAAAATATTATATTGTTTACTATGTTATTATTTAGATCATTTTTTTAAATAGAGATTATTTTATTATAAAACTAAATCCAAAATATAATGTTACCTTTTAATTAATTAATTTAAAGAAAAATAATGATAGTTTTACAAAAATCTGTATTTTTCATGATTAGTGAAAAAATCAATATTTTTATAAAAGTGGAAAAAATTAATCCTAATATAATTTTGATATTATTATTTAAAAGATTATATTATTTTTATCAATAAAATTTGTAAAAGTTCAATAAAATAATTATAATATTTTTTCTCAAAAAGAAATAAGAACCATTTTTTGAGGAAAATGTATTTTTGAAGAATAAAATGATTTACTAAAAATGAAGTCATTATTTACTGATAAGTAATCAATAAATTGTTATTGATTAGGAAATTTATATATATTTAATTATTTGGTTCTATTATATTCACCAATTCAGGGGCTATGTTATATCATATATATTGAAATATTTCACGAATCGTTTAAGCTTGGTGTTGCGTGTTGTATACACAATCAAATGTATAAATCTTAGGGTGTTACATTAGACCCCACCAAAATAAATTATTCCCTCACAACACTATCTTGGTAATAAAGGGTTCAATATTTGAAAATACATTCATTGAAAACCCACATCATAAAGAGGGATAATAAAACATCCTTTTGAAAAGAGGATGTGGGAAACATTAATGTTACTTAGAATAACACATAATATAGAAACCCAAGACTTTTACATATATAATTACCTTATTTTTAACATAAAAATATATTAATTACAACCTAAATATCATGAATATTATCTTCTTTAAAATAATTGGTTCATAATACATCAAAGTGAGTATAAAATAATAATTATTTATTTTTATTGTCCATAATGAACTCCTAAATCCTTTCGAACTCCCAAAACTATATGGGATAACTTGAGGAATGCATAGAAAAAAGGGGTGATCTAAAAATACTATTAAGGACTTAAACATTATAAGTATGTATAACATGTGATTCAAAGGTATAACATGATATCATAAAAGAGAAAGACCAAGAGTAATCACATGGGAGTATAGCAGAAAGAACATGGTATAATAAGATCATGTAATAATATCAAATGTGTAAGTAATATAAAATTTTCATAAATATAAGTCAATGATAACTTCTGAGACAATATCACATGGTGGAAAAAGTACTATAATGGATTAGGTTCACCCCCAAATCCCATACATGACATCTCATGAGACAAAAACATTACCCAATTTATTAATGGGATATATAATTCTAGTCTCACTAGTAATATTCATTTCATGTAAAATAATATGTTATAAACATAAGAAAATAAATCATAACTAATAAAAAAAATAATTATTGAAGGGAAAAATTGGTTACATAATCTTGTCTCATATCATAATCAATGGAAATTATATAATGAGGGTATTTAATAAATGAGAATAAGTATTGTATTACCCCATAAAATGAAGGGATAGTGAGAAAGTTATATATTTAAGAGATATATATACATATTTTAGAATCATTCCATAATAGTAAAGGTTGTTTTCATCAATGAATAGAAATACCTTTGGAATGATAAATAACATTATTGAGAAAAATAAACTTGAAAATTTGAAAATAAATTTTGTAAATCTAAAATTCACAAAAAATTATGGGAATAATTTTATTTTAAAATATACTTATAAAATTATAATTTAATATTTAAAAAAATAATTTTCATAACAGTGGGTAATTTTCCAAATGATGTATAAGTAAAAAGAAATAATACTTTCACATTTTCTAAGAAAAGTAAAAAAGTTCCTCATTTAGAAAACAATGGAAGGATTACATTTAAAACATTTTTTAAAGGAAAAACTTCATCAAAATATATTTAATAAATAAATTTATAATATTTAAAATTCTTTAAAATAATTTTGGAAATCATGGATTTGGATGTAAAAAAGGATTTTCAGTCGAAGAGAGAAATAAAGCAGGATTTTCTTAAAAACATTTTCTCAATCATTTTAAGTACCTAGTGAAGAAAATGGTAATGTTACTTGAAAATTTCATAAATAAATAGAGTAGAAAAAATAAATTCTTATAATAGACAATGATTATATAATTTAATTCAATGGAAATTCAAGAAAAAAAATCTTGATTAAAATGAGATAGAATCCTAAACCCTTGTCACCTTGGAAAATTTTGAATAAAAAAAACCATGAATTAAGTAAGTTAATTATAACTTAAAATACCATGAATTATTAAGGATTAATGAAATAATATATAATGGGTAATTTTATACACCATATAAAATAAATTAGGTGTATAAAAGAACATGCGTCTCAAAGAAGTAAGTTTTGAGATGGAATACCTTACCTTGATTTCAGGCTTGTCATGTATGTATTTTATCAATGGTATAATTAAACTATATTGATTATTTTTTTTATTAAAGAAAATTTTATTGTATTAATCACTTATACTTAAAAAATTTACTTCATTTTTCATAATGTCATATTTAATTACTTAGTCAGTTGTGTCCATGTCGGGTTTTTTGAGGACGTTAAATTCATAATTTCAAAACTACATCAGTGTGTGGACTATGGTTAAAGGGATAATTATTTCATCATATATAGAATAATAATTATTAAAACATTATATTTTTTATACCTAAATTATAATTTTAAAAATAATCATGAATTATTGTTATGAAAAATGAACTACATTACAATCATGTAGATAGTAGGTCATATGTACAGATGTTCAACGTTTCCATTTTTCAATGATCATGATGGAAAAAAGGTAGGTGTTATTTTATCTTTAAATAATGATAATAATATCATAAATATCATATTATTTATTTAAATACACTTACACATACCCTCCATTTTATACGGTAATAAATAAACAAACCACATCTCTTCATAAGGTGACAGTTCGGTGTACTCACTAACGATGTTATAATTTTTAAATGGATGGTAAGGAAAGAAAATATATGATATATTAATTTTTCATAATTAATAAAATTTAATGAATATAAAATATATACATTAAACCCATCATTATTAATATACATTAGAGGATATTATTAAAGATAAATTACATTAGTTTGCGAGGTAGTAGTCTGACGTACACATGAACTGCGGTTTTGTTTCCCATTTAATGGAAGAGGAGGTGAATGAATATTATGTTATAAACATAATAACATATAAATATATAGTAGATACTGGTTTTATTATTTTTTAATTTTTAAGACACAATTTAAGGTGTAAAAAAATAAGAAGAAAAAATAAGGATCTCGATGAAGACTATTACGTCTTCTTCGGACTGCCTCTTTAAGATTATACCCAAATTTTTCCTGGATTAGATTTTTAATCAAACCATGGATTCTAGGATAAGGTTAGTCTAATAATAATTTTATTTGGAAAGGTATTATATGAACTAATGAGTTTTGGAAGTGTTTTAAATATAGGAGAGTGGGTACCCTTTTATAAGGGAGGAGGAGTGACATTCTTATAAGTACCCAAAACTATCCACTAATGGGAAGTCACTCTCAAGACAAGTGAAACCAAAATTAAAAAAATAAAGTATTTTATTATATATAATCCCAAGAAACACCTATAACATTAAAAATTACTATTTTTTAAACATGTTATCCTATTTATCTCCAAGGTTACTCACTTTTACTCTTTTAAATTTTTACCACGGTAACTATTGTTTTACTGTTTTCACTCTTCATTTTGACCAAAAAATAAATAAACATTATTATATAATATAAATTATTATTATAAAAAATATATAATATATTTATCAAATTCAATTCACAGAATTGGTAGAAGTTAATTTAAAATTAATCCCATAGATGTGTTGAAAAAACGTGTTTTTAAGAGGTTTGTTTTTCAAGCATAAAATGATCTTATAATAACTATATGACAAGTAATAATTATTAAATTAATTTAAATTAATATTTATAGATATATAATCAATAAATTTAATTTAAAAAATTTCTCATTAGGGGTTATTTTAATTAGTTAAAATAGAGAAAATTATGCACATTAAACATTTTTTAGAAAAAAGTGTTTTAAATCCTAAAAATAAAAATGCATTAAAATAGAGTATAATGTTGAATTAAAGGTAATTAATTAAATTAAATATCAAAAATAATTATTTTAATTTTAAGTAATATTAAATAATAATGGGAAATTTAAATTACTTAATTTACAAAAAAATGGCAGTTTTAACAAAAATTTATATTTTCCACTATTCACTGAAAAATCAATATTTTTTGAAAAATCACTAAATTTCACCCAAAGTTAATATCAATGTGATGTTTTAAAACATTATTTCAATTTTATATAATAATATTTCTAAATGTTACAGAAATTAATTATATTATTTTCTCATAAAATAAATATAAATCGTTTTTGAAGGAAACATATTTTTTAGAATAAAATATATTTATTAAAGTTGAGTGCTTATTTATTAATAATTTTTAAATAAATTTATATTGATTTAGAAATTATATATATTTTATATGGTAGTTAATAATATTTATTCCTTTCAATTTAACAGTTATGTTATATCGGTCACATTTAAAAAATAATGTTTTAATATTATATCACGGTTTGTTTAATATCAGTGTGATTGTAATGAAAGATATCAAAGAAATAAAATTTACTTAAAGATAAATTTATTCTAAATTCTTGGGGTGTTATATTATACCCCATTAAATAAATTGTATACTTGGAATTTTAACATTTTCTTAGTAATCAAGGGTTGAACATTTTAGAATTCATTTGTGGAAAACCCACATTGTAAAAGGGGTTAATAAAACTTCATCTTAAAACAAGGGAAAGGGAAATATGATGGTCATAACATAACTAGGTTTCCACATAGAAGAACATTGGTGGGGAGTAAAAATGTGGAATTGGATGAAAAGTGTAAATAATTATAGTGAGTGATAGAGATCCTGGATAACAAGAAATAGAATGATAAATTGAAATTTAACAACCATAAAACCATAAATCTACGATCAATTAAAGTACCATTTATTAATCTAATATAAAGTAAATGAGATAAAAATTTTGTTTCAATATCGTGTTCCTATAATTGATAGATTATTTTACTATTAATATAGAGAACCTTAGATAATATAATTTATTTATAAATTTTTTATTCATAAACATTTTTTAATTCTTAGGTTGTGATTCAATCACATAACAATTCACCTATTACTCTAAGAAATCAATGTACAATATGAATTTTTTATTCCTGAATCACTAAAATTAAATTTTAATGGATAATAAGATCCATAAAAATATAACAAGATATTATTCCTATCATTATAAAAAAATGTTAGAAAAGAGTAAGATAATACCCAAAATGAATATAAATATATTAATCTAAAAAATTCAATAATAAAACCAAAGGTTTAACACAAGACATTCCTTAAATAAGTAACCATATATCCCAAATAACCTCAATAACATCAACATGAAAGAAGTTTATAACCTTAAAGGTCATATCATACCCTTCAACTTAAATCTATAAAAAAAATATAATTATTCCCAAATAATCTTTTATGATAAAACTAAAGTTTATATATATATAATAACCTAATAATGTTTTTTATTAATAGCATTATTCATCTAAAAATTCTAAAACTTCAAAAATATCTGATTATAAAATATGTTTCTAAAAATAAACATAATATTTACACATAAAATTTTTTGAGTAAAAAATTCAAACTAATATCATGTAGGATATTAGTAGGATCTACACCATTTTTATCCTTCGGTTGTGAGTTTAATCCCCATAGCCTCTCTAGATGTGATAAGTTGTTACCCAGCATGCAAGTTATCCTTTTTTTAAAACTATGGAAAAACATATGTGATAATCTTATTCATAATCCTAATTTAACCTATAATGTTCTCGAGATTATTATAAAAATATTAAAAAATAATATTAGTAATCAAATCACTGATTTAAATTCTAAGGTTTTATATCCAACTCATTATTTTTGATAAAATCAACTAATTTTAATTGACTACAATTACCTCAACATCAAGCACATATCAATGATTATCTTTTCTTAAATCATGTGTTTTACATATAATATAACCTTACCATTAAATAAACATTATAGGTTATTATTAACAATAAACGTATTCTTTAAAATACTCAAATAAAATCCACAATGTAATAATCTTTAGAAGTTTCATGATTATTGTAACTAGAATACTATTGATAAAAAAGTACTCCAACTATATGATTCTCAAGTTCTGATGCCTAAACACTTTAATCATTCCACTTTATAGTTTTTAATAACATAAGACCTTCGAAATTAATATTTTAATTAGGGAATTAACTTGTATAATGATTAATTCCCCCAAATTCATGACATTTAACTATTGGTGGTTTCTTAGGTTGAAAATTATTTTCCCGCATCTTGTTAACCAGTATCCTCATTTTTATTTGGAAATTAGCTTCTTTGGGCCATCCTTTTCCACACATAAAGAGTTTTATAGTTCTTTAATACATTTTCCATGGTGGATATTCCCATATTTTTTATATTTAGTAAATTTAATATTCTTTTCTTTTTCGTATTTATCACTTGAACTTCTATGAGACATCACCCTTATTTTCTTCGGTGTACTCCGGAATTGAACTATGTTCTAGTTTTTAATCATAATTCAAGAAATATCATTTGGAATTATCACAAGATATCTAACTTCTATTCCCATTAGGATATGTATCTTTCTAGATAAATCATTACATTTCCCATCACATTGGTTGTTAGCATAATTTCTCCTATTTACTACTATTAACTAAAAGAAATAAAAAAAAATGAGATAACATTAACTTAAAAAAAATGAATACTAATAAAATTAGAAGTAATAAATTATATATGACTAGTATAATATGAATTATACGTCTTTATGTTTCAATCTAAGTTATCCCTACTAATGATTACTATTAGGTTTTCTAACCTAACAATTTGTTCAATTCCTTTATAATGGTTCGTAAAGAGTTGATGAATTTCCAAAACATATTAACCAGGATTATTATACTAGTTATACAATAAGAAGGATTTTCATACACTAAGTAACACTTGATTCAAGACTAATGTTCAATTTTTAGAGTTATTAGCCCTAGTTACATATGTGCTAGAAACATATCACTTGTAGTATCCAGAATGAGATGAAATTTTTTTGAAACCACTTTATATATAACTCACCAAGATTCTAGAATATTTTTCTATACTTAGTTTTTTCCTTAGACTTATACCTATGGTTCTCAGTAAAGTTTTATTATCCGAGTCATCAAAGTTTAACAAAATATTTTCTCTGATATCAATTATAGTGACCCTTTCCTTTTACACATATCATTGTATGATTTTTAGGATACACATATATTAATTTTAACCCAACGATCGTATGGACTTGTGTCTTTAGAAGACTAGGTTCATAATACCTCAAAGCGAGGCCAAAATAAAAAAACTTTATTTTATTCCCCAAAATTATCTTCTAAATCCTTTATAGATCATAAAATTTTATGAGATAACTTGGGGAATACATAGACAAAAGGGTTAATCTAAAAACTAGTAAGGAAATAAACATGATAAATAAGCATAACATGTGATTGAAAGATATAACTAGATATCATAAAAGAAAAGGATCAAGAGTAATAACATGTGATAATAACATATATAACATGGTATCATAAATTCATGATATTATAAGAAATGTTTAAGCATCATAAAACATAACATAAACATAAGTTAAGGCTAATTACTGAGTTAACATCATATGGTAGACAAAGTCCCACAATTGATTAGATCCACTCCCTAATCTCATTCATGAATTATCACACGACTAAAAAATTAACCAATGAATTAGAAGGATATATAATTACAGCCCCACACATTACATTAATTTCATGTACATGCATATTTCTTCTACATAATGAAATCAATCATAAGGCATAAACATAGGAATTAATCATAGAAAAATGGGTTACATAATCTTTCCTCAAATCATTATCAATGAGAATTTCATAGTGAAGTTATTTGATAAATGAGAATAAAGAATATATTAAACCACAAAATGAAGGTATAGTGATACTTTTATATATATAAGAGACATATATATAGAATTTATAAGAATTATATAACATTAGAGGATATTTTCATTGATAAATATAAATACTTTTAAAAATATTTAAAACATTCTTGAAGAAAATATCCTTGCCACATTGAAAAAAACATTTGAAAAAATAAAATTCACAAAATATAATGGGAATAATTTTAATTTAAAATATCCTTTTAAACTTATAAAATAATATTCCAAGAAAATAATGGTCATGATTGTGGGTAATTTAATACATTCCGTATAAGTCAAAAAACATTCTTTTCTCATTTAGTAAGAAAAGTCAGAAAGTGACTCATTCAGAAAATGGTCGGAATATTCATTTTAATACATTTTTAGAGTATAAAATTGGTAAATATTTTTTTAATAAATAATTTGATAATATTAAAAAAATTATTTAAAATATTTTTAGAAAACATGGATTTGGAAGGAAAAAAGGATTTCCGACCAAAGAGAGAAATTGAGTCGGCTTTTCTTAAAAACATTTCTATATAATTTTAAGTACATGGGAGATAAAAATGATAATATTACATGAAAAATTCATAAATAATCATAGGATGATAACATTAAAGGGGTTTATTATACAATTATCAAATAATGTCCTTTAATGCAAATTCAAGCATGAACAATCCCGATTAAAATGAGATTGAAGCAAAAAATATCACCACATTAGTAAATTTTAAATCATAACCACCACAAATAAATTAAGTGAATTATAACATTAAATATAATTATGTATTAATTATTCATGATATAGTATATAAAGGGGTAGTATATACACCATATAAAAGAATTTTGGAGTATAAAAGAACATGTGTCTCAAAGAAGGAGGTTTTGAGATGGAAACCCTTATCTCTAGTGTAGGCTTGTCATGTTTGTATTTTATCCCATATTTAATAAAATTATAATTTTTTTCTTAAGGAAATTTTCATTGATTAATACCTTATGATTAAAAAATTTCTTCATTTATTTTTTTGAATTATTGAATTACTTAGTTAGTTATTTTCATGTTGGGTGTTTTGAGGATGATTGGTTTATAATTTCAAAATGACATCAGTATATTGACCATAGTCAAAGAGTTTATTATTATATAATATACAGAAAAAAATCATGAAATAATTATAATTTTTATACTTAAATTATTCTTTTAAAAATAATAATTAATTAGGGTTATGAAAAATTAACAATGTTACAATCATGGAGACGATATGTCATACATACGTATGTGTAATGTTTCAATTTTTCAACGATCATGATGAAAGTAAGTAAGATTTATTTTATCTTTTCATAAAGATAATTATATCATAAATATAATATTATTGGTTTTAAAATACTTACATATACAATCCATGGGATACTATAATAAAAAAAACAAATCACATCCCTTCGTAAGACGGTAGTCCACCGTACACACGAATGATGTTATCACTTTTCAATGGATGGTTTGGTAAGAAAGAATAGGATATATTAATTTTATAGAATTATTAATATGTCATGAATATAATATATAAATATTAAATCCATCATTATGAATATAAATGAGAGGAGATTATGGAAAATGAATCACATCGGTTTGTGAAGTGGTAGTCTATAGTACACACGACCAATGATTTCATTTTCCATTTGATGGAAGAGGATATGAATGAATATTATGACATCAATATAATAACATATTAATATACACTAGATAATGGCGTTATTATTTTGTAATTTTTAATAATATTTGAAGTTGGAAACATAATAAGAAAAAAAGAAGGAGGTTGGTGTAGACTATTACCGCTTTCATACCACCTCTTTAGTATTATACCTAAAACCTTCCTAGATTAGTTTTCTAATAGAAAAATGGTTCATAGGATTATGGGAGGTAATTAATTAATTTATATGGGTAGTTATTTTCAAAAACAATGTTTGTAGAGACCCGAAGCTTGACGTACATAGATATTACATTACTTTTGCGGAATACATAATACATAACAAAAACAGACACACAAGGACCATAATAGTTTAGTGTCTTTGGAAACTTGGAATGTAATATTCTAATCATGGTGAAAGATCTTGAACATCTCCCATAAATATCTTCCACTTTTTGTTTCCTTACCTAAAACCTTTCTTTTAATCCTGGGGGAAAATAAAACATAAAAAGGGTGAGCTCAAATGCTTAGTAAGGGTAAGCATGGATAAAATAAAACATACCATATACATTTGAACATAAAAACCTGAACATAATGTTTAAACATCAAAATCATGAACAACGAATTACAACATGGAAGTACATAAGGAATAGATCATAATGGAACATAAATCATGATAACATAGCATGGGAATAAAACATGTAATTGTGGCATCCATTAAGCACATGTAATGATTTCCATAGTAGCCAAGGCATTGCTTCCAAGACCATCTTAGTGGACAAAGTCCCTTTGTGAATCGAGATTACTCCTCATTCCAGTCCTGTAATACTGAACCAGATTAACTTACCCTTCCATCAATGTCTATCTAATGAGATATAAATCATTACCCAATGCATTGGAGGGAGATATAGGTCTCCCCCATCTCATAATGAAATCATTCTTACTTGTGCCACAAAATAAACATACATCATTTATAAAAACCCAATAAATAAAATGGGTTTCATAAACATCATACCATCATCACATAATCCATATAAAAGAAATGGATATCATTTCATAATAAGAAAATTGAAACCATATAAATCATAGAGACATGATACTGAAACATACACATACGAAATAATGTCATCTTAGATGAAAAATGGTGTTGATAAAACACTTGAAATGAATTCTTGAGGAAAATATCCTTTCTTCTTCAAAATCATTCTATTTTCTAAAAATTTCATTCAATTTTAAAAGAAAAGGATTTTGTTGAAAATAGTCATGAAATATTTTGGAGGAGGATTCAAGAAAATAAGGCTTTATAAAACCGTAAAAATCCGTTCATGCCGTATAAGTTAAAAAAAACATTCTTTTCGTACTTTTGCCGGAAAAGTCAAAAAAGTACCTCGTAACGTAAAACAAAAGAAAGATTCCTTACATACCACGTAGTAAAATTAAAAAATGGGTAAAAAGGACTTTAAACATACATGAATTTTTTTTATAAAACATATACATGGATTATAACAATAACCCCAGTAAACAATCTCGCATAAGAATGAGATTGGAATATTTATCCCTTACCTTAGGTCCGATATGCTTCGTACGTATCCGAACCTCCTGTATAATGCTTTAAATAATGTCATTGACTTATTATAGAATCATATTCATTGTTATGATATCATATATGGTTAACTTGTGACTTTATATTACCCGTTCTTTTGTAAATTCCATGTTAAAGAGCGTTTTGGGTAAAATCGTTTAATTTTTCGTCCGTGTTTTGACTTGTAATTATTCATATGATTACTTAGATCACGATTAATTAATTCCAGAATATAAAACATGATTTATATATAATATATATTCAGAATATACGTATATATAATAGATCGATAAATGGAAAAAAATACACTGTTCATGGAGACGGTAGGCCGTACGTACGCATGAACGTTGTTTTCGTTTCCTCATTGAATTGAATGGAATTAATTGGATGACATACATATATATATACATAAATACAATATCATTATTATGTCATATTTTTCATGATTACTTATTATATATACTTTATAATCATTTATGAATGGTTAATCATTGAGAATGAATCTCATCACATCGTGGAGACGATATTCCGTACGTACGCACGAGCGATGATATCATTCCCATGATCATGGAATTTTATTGGAGTGTATGTATACTATTACAGAGTAAATAATAATTTACAATAATCATATATAGTTATTTATTTTCACCATTATACCCATCCAAGTAAGGCGGTGGTGTAAAATAGATTACACCACGACGTGGAGATGGTATTCCGTACGTACGCACGCGCAGTGATTTCGTTTTCCGTAGGACGGATAGATGGTGAAATAGGGTTGTTTCATACTTATAATAACATATCCTTATATGAGTGATAATGATTTTATTACTTCATAATGAAACAACTAAAGAAGAAGAAGTGGAAGAAGAAATAAAGTTGAAAGAATCGGTAACAGACATTACCTCTTCTTTGAAGCGCATCTTTGAGACCTCTTTTTAGGGCACTAAAATTGGTCTTTGAAGAAGAACAGGACTTATAGGATGTTTCTAGGGAAGTGGAGAAGAGAATTTGGCAGGGGTGGGGCGAGCTTTAACCGTGGTAAAAAAAAAGTAAAAAGTTACTATTCACAAAAAATTATTTTCATCTTATTGAACCACATTTTAGTCCTTGATATTAACCGTGTGTCTCGGATTTTCGAAATTCCAATCACAGAAGCGGTAAAATTAATTTTTATGAAAAATTCATTTTTTTAACTACCACTTAGTGGTTTCACTATTTATCAAAAAAATGAAAGTTTCCAGAAAAACACCAAAAATTAGGCCAAGCTATATTTGATATTAGTAACTCATAAATTATGTATATTTTACCAAATTCAAAAAATATCAGTTGCATTAATTAATTTAAAAATTAATTCCCGTTGTTAAAACAAATAGCGTGTTCTTAAGAGATAATAACTATCAAAAGATTGACACTTGTTTATGTCTGGTTTAAATGTGAAATTACATCCAATGACCAAAATTGTATTAAATTGTAAAAATATATTCTACATATACTTTAAAACCACTCAAATTAATAATTTATCACTATTAATTATTTCTATTAAAAAGGTTGTTTTTAATTAAAATTTAGTAATTTTCACTATTCATCAGAAAATGAAAGTTATCCAAAAAGTACCAAAATTTCACCCTAAGCTAATTTCAATATTTTGAATCCAAAAATGAAGTCCATTTTGAAATATAAAATTTATAAATTTTCAAAAATTGTGTATTACTATTCATAACGGCTAGTTCATAATAATATTATAATAATATCTCGTTTAGTGGAACTCGGTATTGCGTACTACACACGCTATCGAGGAAGGTCACGATTGTGTGTAATGCAAGGCAAGTCAAGGATGCGTGTTGTGCAAGCTCCTTTTGGTGTAGCGTAAAACACAAGACAATAATGAAATTAAAAAGAATATTTTTCATAAAATCTCAGGGTGTTACTTTCTACCCCCCTTAAAATGAATTTCGCCCTCGAAATTCGTCGGAGTTATAAATGGTTTACTACTAGAAAGTTTCTTTAATAGAAACCCACATCGTAAAAAGATATACCAAAACTTGGATTAAAAAACTAAAGTATGAAACGTAATGGTTACCCAAATTAACTCATCATTGGGTTTCCATGTAGGAGAACATAGGTGAAAATATGGATATGGAAGAAAAATCTAACCATAAAGTTATGATGGAGAGTGGTAGAGAAAATGGCTATAAAAAATCCAACAATCACAAAGCCATAAATTTGTGAAGATCTAAGGTACCATCTATTTCATCAGATATAAGAGCGCTAGGACAACATTTTTGGTTTTCAAGATCATTTCCCTAAAGTTAATGAAATTGGAATTAGAAGAAATACTTTTGTGATTTTGGTACGGTCTCACCGTTGGTCGTTCTTTGGAAAATTTCTACTTCATCTCTTAAAGAAATGAAGTTGAATTTGTCATTCATGATGTGTTAGCAGATCATGTGATAGAATGATGGGTCATTCCATCTGTCTCAAACAAAAGGTTAGAAAAGTTATCAAAAAATACATAAGTCCGTATATAGTGAGATTAATCCTATATGGTTCCTAAAATGGACTTATACTTCATATATCATACTGATTAATATAATAAAACTAGTTTCTACTAAACAAGGAATTCCTGTAGGCCAGTGGTAGGCGATAAAGGCCAGTCGCACTTCGGTTGTGGGTTCGATTCCCACAGCCTTTTTCGACGCAATGGGATGTCACCCATCCTGTAGGTTGTCCTTTTTCTAAAACTACATTACTATAACATCCCATAAATAATGTCGAAAAAACTTATATCCTTAAACAATACTAAATTATGTCCAACATAATCCATTCCAATCTTTAGTCTTATCGAAAATACTGCTGTCCAATCTCATATTATAGTGAAAACGATTACCAAAGAGTTCATACAACTAGAATGTTAATACCATCGTTGATCCCCATATATCATGAGATATGTCTTGTTGGTCACATTCTAAACATTCGAAGGCCTTAATCATGTATTCTCTTGAAAAAATGAATACCCATTGAACCTTAGTGAAAACATGAGTTCTGTCAAAAGTTAACTCTTTTCACATACCAAAACCTCGAACCATGATATAAATATTTCCTTATATCAGTAATGAGCTCATGAATATTGTCAAACATTTCATTTTCTCGTTTTACCTTCATTATGCGCATATCATCTTTTTTCCAAAAATATCTCAATCACTTTCCATGGTTATCGGTACCATAAAATTATTGAAAACCACAATAGACCAATACATAAATATTCCAATATTCCACGATACTATATACAACATTATTTTGGAATCCCATTACATAAACACTTAATCATTCTACCACATCGTTGTCATATTCAAAATTTCCAATAGTGATTTCATGTGACTTCCCTTTGTACTTTGCCTTAATTGGTTGCTCATGTCGATCATCACTAACCCTTGGATTAGGGAATTTATTAGCATAATGCCCCATTTAATTTCACTTGAAGCATTGAAGTGTTGGTGGTTCATTATCTACAGTCTTTTATTTATTCACATCATTAGAAACCTTTTTTCCATTACTTCGACACTCACTTGCTCGATGACCTTCTTTTCCACACTTCAAACATTTTCTAGTCCCTTTAAGACAATCTCCACCATGCTTCTTTCCACACTTTGAGCATAAAGAAACATTCACCTTCTTTTCACCATTATTCTGAGATTTCTCCTTGAACTCCATCTTTCGTTTCTTGTCAAAACTATGAGATGGATAAGTAACACCAACTTCCATTTCTACCTTGATAGCACAACACACAATTTCTTCATAGCTATGGAAGTCTCTTATAGCTAATTCCCTTCGAATATTTGGTTTTAATCCACTGAAGAATCGATCAACTTTACTTTCAGGTTGGATGATAAAGCCAGATGCATACCTTCCAAGCCTTGTAAAATTCGCTTTGTATACACCAACAGATTCATCATCCTTTTGCTTTAGTTCAAGAAACTCCTTATCCATCTTTCTTTGAAGAATATGAGGGAAGTACTTATTGAAAAATAAGTTCTTGAACTCGTCCCATTCCATTGACTCAATTTCATCTCTTGGCCTCGTATTATTGTTAAGACTTCACCATTGATCAGCTTCACCTTCCAAAAAATATACTGATAAGATGAATTTATCATGTTCAAAACATTGAAGAACTGAAAATATATTTTCAGTGGTACTGATCCATTGTTCAGCAACAATTGGATCAGAAGACCCACTAAAAGAAGGTGGACGTTGCCTCATGAAGGACTCAATAGAATATTGTTCCCTTCTCTGCTCATTTGGAAGTCAAGAATGATTCATAGCTTGTGTAAGTATAGTAATAAGATTTTTCCCTCCATCTCCCATAACATTTGTTTGTTCAGGAGGAAAATCATTGCATTGTCCATTTCATTGATCAAAACAGTTCCTTCGGGTTCCAGCCATCATCTAAAACTCAAAAAGAATAGTGTGAGAGACAAAAATCATGCTAGGGAAAACAACATAATAAAGGGAGAGTACCTTCAATATCTAACATCTTAGGTTTAATTCTAAGATCGTTACCGTAATTCTAGGACTATAACCTATACTTATACTTAACCTTAGGGACATCCCTAGACATACCTTAGAAATATCTCTATGGATCTCACTAAAGTTCTCGCATCCTAGTTTCCAAAGGTTGACTAAACCTTTCCTCTGATACCAACTATAGAGACCCGAAGCTTGACGTACATAGATATTACATTACTTTTGCGGAATACATAATACATAACAAAAACAGACACACAAGGACTGTAATAGTTTAGTGTCTTTGGAAACTTATAATGTAATCTTCTAATCATGGTGAAAGATCTTCGAAATCTCCCATAAAGATCTTCCACTTTTTGTTTCCTTACCTAAAACTTTTCTTTTAATCCTGGGGGAAAATAAAACATAAAAATGCTGAGCTAAAATGCTCAGTAAGGGTAAGCATGGATAAAATAAAACATACCATATACATTTGAACTTAAAAACATGAACATAATGTTTAAACATCAAAATCTTGAACAACGACTTAAAAAATGGAAGTACATAAGGCATATATCATAATGTAACATAAATCATGATAACATAGCATGGGAATAAAACATGTAATTGTGGAATCCATTAAGAACATGTAATGATTTCCATAGTAGCCAAGACATTGCTTCCAAGACCATCTTAGTGGACAAAGTCCCTTTCTGAATCGAGTTCACTCCTCGTTCCAGTCCTGTAATACTGATCCGGATTAACTTACCGTTCCATCCATGTCTATCTCATGAGATATAAATATTTACCCAATGCATTGTAGGGAGATATAGGTCCCACCCATCTCATAATGAAATCATTCTTACTTGTGCCACAAAATAAACATACATCAATTATAAAAACCCAATAAATAAAATGGGTTTCATAAAAATCATCCCATCATAACATAATCCATATAAAAGAAATGGATATCATTTCATAATAAGAAAAGTGAAACCATGTAAATAATAGATACATGATACTTGAAACATACACATATGAAATAATGTTATCTTAGATGAAAAATGGTGTTGATAAAACACTTGAAATGAATTCTTGAGGAAAATATCCTTTCTTCTTCAAAATCATTCTATTTTCACAAAATGTCATGAAATTTTAAAAGAAAAGGATTTTTTTGAAAATAGTCACGAAATATTTTGGAGGAATATTTATGGAAATAAGGCTTTATAAAACCGTAAAAATCCGTTCGTGCCGTATAAGTTAAAAAAAACATTCTTCTCGTACTTTTGCCGGAAAAGTCAAAAAAGTACCTCGTAACGTAAAACAAAAGAAAGATTCCTTACATACCATGTAGTAAAAGTCAGAAATGGGTAAAAATGACTTTAAACATACATGAAAACATTTTTATAAAACATGTACATGGATAATAACAATAACCCCAGTAAATAATCTCGGATAAGAATGAGATTGGAATATTTATCCCTTACCTTAGGTCCGATATGCTTTGTACATATCCGAACCTCCTATATAATGATTTAAATATTGTCATTGACTTATTATAGAATCATATTCATTGTTATGATATCATATATGGTTCACTTGTGACTTTATATTACCTGTTATTTTGTAAATTCCATGTTAAAGAGCATTTTGGGTAAAATCGTTTCATTTGTCGTCCGTGTTTTGACTTGTAATTATTCACATGATTACTTAGATCACGATTACTTAATTCCAGAATATATAACATGATTTATATATAATATATATTCATAATATACATATATATAATAGATTGATAAATGGAAAGAAATACACCGTTCATGGAGACGGTAGGCCGTATGTACGCATCAACGTTGTTTTCGTTTCCTCATTTAATTGAATGGAATTAATTGGATGAAATACATATATATATACATAAATCTAGTATCATTATTATGTCATATATTTCATGATTAATTATTATATATACTTTATAATCATTTATGAATGGTTAATCATTGAGAATGAATCTCATCGCGTCGTGGAGACGGTATTCCATACGTACGCACGAGTGATGATATCGTTCCCATGATCGTGGAATTTTATTGGAGTGTATGTATACTATTACAGAGTCAATAATACTTTAAAATAATCATATATAGTTATTTATTTTCACCATTATACCCATCCAAGTAAGGTGGTGGTGGAAAATATATTACACCACGGCGTGAAGACGGAATTCCGTACGTACGCACGTGCGGTGATTTCGTTTTCCGTAGGATGGATAGATGGTGAAATAGGGTTGTTTCGAACTTATAATAACATATCAGTATATGAGTGATACTAATGTTATTACTTCATAATGAAACAACTAAATAAGAAGAAGTGGAAGAAGAAATAAAGTTGAAAGAATCGGTAACGGACATTACCTCTTCTTTGAAGCGCCTCTTTGAGACCTCCTTTTAGGGCACTAAAATTGGTCTTTGAAGAATACCAGGAGTTCTATGATGTTTCTAGGGAAGTGTAGAAGATAATTTTGCAGGGTTTGGCCGAGCTTGAAGGCTCAAAGTGGTGTGAGGAAGAGAGAGAGGAGGTTCCCTTTTATAAGGGAGGAGAGGGGCACCTTTGGAATAACTAAAAATATTATTTTATTATAAAGTCATACTCGGTTTTTAATAGCTCAAAATTGATTTATTTAGAAGCTAAGGTGGGTATGGGTCGAAATAATCTCATCCAATAGAATTTAGACAAGTTTAGGTCATTATATTAACCTTAATATTTAGTTTTAACTCTTAGTTAATTAGATTGACATTTACCATGTCACTTTGTATTTTTATATTATATATCTAATAAACTTACCATATACATCCAAGAGACCCCCAAGTGGTCCATTAATGATAAACCTATAATGATATAAGTATCTTGGCCGAAACATAGATTTTTTGGAATATAATAACAATTAATAATATAATATTTGTTTTAAAAACTATTAAATGTCAATTTTGATACTATTTGGTAATTGATTTTTGTGAAAATCATAACAGAATTATTAGTTCAAAAAAAGTTAATTAAATCTATAATCAAATGTCATATTAACATATAAAATTATTGGAATTCATAAAAAGTCTCAAATTATATTTATTTGGGTATTTATAACATCACTTATGTCAATATTTCATTAATAAGATAATTACTGCATCATCATTGTGTCATAAATACACTAAATTATTTTAAGTCTAAAAATTACAAATAAAATATTATTATGTAGGAAATATTTTTATATTTCCAATTCATATTTATAGTCTAATTTATCTTATGTATAACCCTATATTAAAAATTATTTAGTTATTAAACATTGATTTTAACTATTTTAACCCTTCTTTAAATAAATTAATAATAAATGTCCTAATCTAGTCCAAGTGGGCCTAAATGGTAATATTTTATTCCTAAGGTTGTTTTTGGACAAATTTCACATATACAATAGAATTAGTACATGTGTTAGGGTAATAATAATATCATTTTTACCCTTAATTACCCTATTTACTTTTAACCGTGGTAAAAAAAAGTAAAAAGCTACTATTCACCAAAAATTATTTTCATCTCATTGAACCACATTTTAGTCCTTGATATTAACCATGTCTCTCATATTTTCGAAATTCCACTCACAGAAGCGGTAAAATTAAGTTTTATGAAAAATTAATTTTTTTTAACTACCACTTAGTGGTTTCACTATTCATCAAAAAATGAAAGTTTCCAGAAAAATACCAAAAATTAGGCCTAAGCTATATTTGATATTATGAACTAAAAAATGATGTCTATTTTACCAAATTCAAAACATATCAGTTTCATTAATTAATTTAAAAATTAATTCCCGTCGTCAAAACAAATAGCGTGTTCTTAAGAGATAATAACTATCAAAAGATTGACACTTGTTTATGTCTGGTTTAAATGTGAAATTACATCCAATGACCAACATTGTATTAAATTGTAAAAATATATTCTAAATATACTTTAAAACCACTCAAATTAATAATTTATCACTATTAATTATTTCTATTAAAAAGGTTGTTTTTAATTAAAATTTAGTAATTTTCACTATTCATCAGAAAATGAAAGTTATCTGAAAAGTACCAAAATTTTACCCTAAGCTAATTTTGATATTCCAAATCCAAAAATGAAGTCCATTTTGAAAGATAAAATTTATAAAATTTCAAAAAGTGGGTATTAATATTCATAATGGATATTTCATAATAATATTATAATAATATCTCATTTAGTGAAACTCGGTATTGCGTACTACACACGCTATCGAGGAAGGTCACGATTGCGTGTAATGCAATGCAAGTCAGGGATGAGTGTTGTGAAAGATAATTTTGGTGTAGCGTACAACACAAGACCTTAATGAAATTAAAAAGAATATTTTTCATAAAATCTCGGGGGTGTTACAATGTTTTTTGGAAGTGTGTAAAGGAGAGGAGAGGGAGTGCCCTTTTATAAGGGATGATGAGTGAAATTCTTGTAAATAGCCAAACTATTCAATAATAGGAATTCAATATCAGGAAAAGTGCCTCAAAAATTAAAAATAAAAGGAGTAGAGGAGAGATAAGGATAATAAACACCTCTAAAATTCAAAAGAAACACGTTTTGAACAAGTTATCCTCTTTACCTCTATGGTTACTCCATTTTATCATTTTAAAATTTTACCAGAGTAACTATTTTTTTTAATGTTTTTAATTTTAATTATGAAAAAAAATTAAGTTGAGTTTTTTATATAATATAAACTAATATGATTAAAAATATTCTATAAATTTTATCAAATTAAATTTATATAATTAGAATAATTAAATTTAAAATTAAATCCACAGATGTGTTAAAAAACAAGTTTTCAAGAAATACATGTTTAGGCATAAAATGATCTTATAATAAATATATGACAAGTAATAATAATTTAATGAAATTCAATTAATATTTATAGATATATAATATATAAATTTAATTTAAATTTTCCTCCTTATAGGTTATTTTAATTAGTTAAAATGGAGAAATATTATTCAATTGAAAACATTTTTCGGAAAAAAATTTTGTTTTAAAGGCTAAAAATAAACTTATATTAAAATCTAGTATAAAGATTATTTAAATCTAATTAATTATATAAGATATTACTAAAGAATAATTATATAAATTTTAAATCATATTAAAAAATATTTTTAATTTTAAATCACTTAATTTATTAAAAAGAAATGATAGTTTTAAAAAAATCCATATTTTTCACTATTCATTAAAAAAATAAATATTTTCTGAAATATACCAAAATATCACCATAAGTTAATATTGATATTATAATTAAAAAATGATTTTAATTTTATAAAATGAAATTTCTAAATTTTAAAAAAAATTAATTATAATATTTTCTCATAAAAGAAATAAAAAACCTTTTTGAAGGAAACATATTTCTTTATCAAATAAATATATTTATTAAAGTTGAGTGCCTATTTATTAAGAATTTTTAAATAAATTTATATTGAGTATTAACTTTATATATATTTCGTAATGTTGTTAATTGTATTCATATCCTTTAATTTTTGTCTAGGTTATTTCAGTCACATTTAAATAATTATATTTTAATATTATATCACAATTTGTTTAAACTGAGTGTTGTGTATAACACAAGCTATCAAAGAAATCATGTTTATTTAAATATAAATATATTCTAAATTATCATGGTGTTACACATAACTAGTTTACTTGATAAATAGAACATTAACATGAAGTGAAAATAGAGGAAAATAATTCCAAAATTATTATGGGGAGTGATATATAACATGATCATGAGATAGTTAATGACCAAAAAAATATAGGTTAATAATGGGTGAAAATGACCATCAATTCATGAGAAATGATTGTAAAAAAGAAAAAAAATTCATTTTCAAGTTATTACTTGGATTTTATGTATTCTTTTAACATAAATATGTAGTTACTTGATTTATTCATATTCATAAATGAAATTTCATCCTTTGGTTGTGTATTTCAATTAACTTATACCTCTGCCCAACCCATACTAAAATAATGAATGAACAATATGAAATTTTAATGAATAAATCAACAAAAATAAACTTATAATGAGGATAATAAAAAAGGAGGGAAATTATTTAACCTATCTACAATCATTTACTAATAAAAAAATGGTTAGAACATATTGATATAATACCTAAAATGAGTAAACTTTAATACGATGGAATAATATATTTATACCCAAAATTTCTACAATAACACCCATGTTTTAACTTAAATAATTAAATAAATAAATAACCCTATATCCCAATTAACCTTAGTAAACTCAACATTAAAGAGTTTATTAGCCTCAAATGTGATATCATACCATCAACTCACTTCCCTAATAATTTAATAGAATTATCCCTAATTAATCTCTAATGTTAAATTAGATGTTAATTCTAAGGGTTATGTATAACTCAACCTAAATACACATCTTCCAAAATATCATCAATCACCATGATAAATTAATATGAAATCTTATAATGTATTTAATAAAAGATGAGTATTGGGAAATTTTGAGATCCCCTCACTCTATGTTTTCATAGAGAATAGGGTTCTTTAGTGATGGGTTTTGATCTGTAGTGTTTCTTTGTTCCATGTGATGTGTTTTTTCCTCAACGAAGATGAAAATCACTAAGACTTGTGTGGATGAAGGTTTGGTGGAAATATCTTTGACACATATGAATCATGATTCTATATCTGGTAGACCAGTAAAACATTTTCATGATTTAATGGTTAATCAAACCCCCTTTTCTGTGAATCACCATAGATATAGATATTTCTCTAAATCCTATTCTGACTTTGAATCCTCACAAAATATTACGAGGAATGATTCCTTGTAGTTTTTTAAAGTGAACCCTAAATTTTTTAGGGACTGAATTGTATATTGAAATAATTATAATATTTTCATTATTATATCCACACTGAAGCTCCAATCCATGAAATATTGAATATTTGAAGCAATGGATTATTTAGGTTTGGGGATTCAATGGATGGAATATTAACTCAAAAGGTATGGATTTTTTCCATATCATTTTTACTTCACAAGAACAAAAATTAAAGGCCTGGATCTTCAGTTACATTTCCCTTAATCAAAATACCTTAATATTCCATGATTTGGATCTACGGTTTGATTGATATTAGGTTAGGAACTCGAAGACCCAGTCATGGATCAAGATAACATGCTTGAATTCGTTCTTTTGGAACCACAATATACAATGGGATATTACCTATACTAGGAGAACTCCCATAAAGTTTGACAAAGAGACTGAAATGGATAGATTTGGGCCTTTTTCCACAATTCATAATGAGTTTTATCTGGACAATCCTCTAATTGAAGTTGTTTATTTAGTTTCTAATGAATTCATGTTTTAACTGTCTATTGAGAATGAGCATGTGCTTGATATTTATTTCAAATATTTCCATATTGGGAGTATAAATGATAAATACTAGAGGGGCTTGAAGTGACCCAACAATAAGATGCTTTTCCATTTAGTTGATAATTTTAATTTTATGTTTCATTTGGTGAAAACTGTAAATATTGAGATGCAGGGGTTTGATATGATTTCTACTGGTGATATATAATTTAATTAAGAGGTTCCGTGACCTATGAGTGTAAATCAGTATTTGATAAAGGTATCCAGAAATAATTGGACTATAGTTCGAGGTGATTCTTTAAACATAGACAAGGGAGGTTCTAGAAAGTTTTAGGGTGATAATGTGGCTGGTCATACTGATAAAATTAGGATAGATCACTCCTATAAGTATAATTTTGAGGTTCCTTGAGAACTTGATCCTAGTTATAAGACATATGTTAGTAATGATGAAAACCTAGGGTATTTAGAAAGTGAATTGGATGTGGATCATGCTGATGCGAAGGAAGACCACTTTATGTTAGAAAGTACTAATAAAGGGAAGAATAACATTTATTTTAATCACTCTTATAACTTCTAGGATAAGTAGGCTTAGCCTTCCTACAAGGGAAAGCTTGTGACATATTTTGCGTCTCACAAAAAAATCACTAATGGATCTAGATTGAAGATCATTGGTGTGATAACTCCTAATCCCAGATATCCTATATGGAGGAAGTGGGATGGACTAAGTGCTAAGGCAACTCCACAACATGAAACTCTGATGGATACCTTTTTATCTACTGGTGATCCTATGCTTGATCAGGTGTCTGGAAAGGGAAATTCAAGTAAAAATACAGAGTATACACTTACTCCCATGATTCTAGATGGTGATTCTTATAGCTATATTCACTTGGAATTTGAAGCCTTGGACATGCATGATGCAATTAAATTAAAATATGAGACTCAACATGGGGACTACATTGGTGCGGGATTTTCTTTTCAGTCCACTAAAGGGCCTAATGAGGATTATGTAGGAAATGAATCCCAAGAAAATGAAAATCTGTTGAGGCCTACAAATACCTATTCAATTACTTATTTAATTTATATATTGGACTCAATTAATACATATAATTTTGAATTTTTTTCCTTAAAGGTCTTGATAAGTCCGAATAAAAAAAATCAAAGGAACACTTTTTCTCTAACATCTATTTTTAAATTTGATTATAATCTACCATTTAAAATCACATAAAAAAGACTAATAAAGTTGGATGTAAAGTTGAGTCCCATATGTATTTCATATTCCAATCACTAGGGAGCTACTACATCTCTAAAATATCCAACCCCAGAGGTAAATCACCTTCAAAAAATAAATGACCATGGTTACTCTTCACCTCTAAAAGAGGTTGAATAGAATAAGATGATTGATTATACAATGAAAGAAATAAAAAATAAAGGGCATGTGTAGGAGGAATATTCCATATCCATATTAGAGAATGCTTCAAGGGTTGAATAACCCACCTTAAAATAGATTCCCTAGTGGAGGAGAGGGTAGAATCATGCTAATTAGGGTGGATCTCAGAGTTGGTCTAGGTGACATAAAAATTGACAAATACTACCTTAGTATTGTGTGGTTTGAGGAAATGTTTTATTTGGGTTTGTGTATCATGTATTATCCCTAAATTCTATCCTTCATATGTTTACTTTTTATATTAAATTTTTGGGGCTATGGATTTGGATTTCCAAATTCATAGTTGAATTGTCTTGATTATATGTACTGAACTTCACAAAAATTTTACAAATCAAATTTAGATATTAGCCTGAAAGTTAATTCTTATATTGACTATAAATATCTCTTAAAATATTATCTTTTCAATGAATCACTTTTCATCTATCAAGTTTATCTATATCCTCATATTTAATAGACCATAATACATTTACATAAAATCATATTCTAACCCCAAGGGTTATTTAAACATTGACATAGTATTCTTCCAAAAACCAAGTAAAATTTTCAAACCAACTTAATATATATTCACTTATGACCTTAAGAAGAGAATTTACTCTATTTAATGGGTTATCAACCATAAACTTATTAACCCATTATAGTATCTATAACTTTTAAGTTTACTCACATGAAAACATTATAATCACTAAAGTTATCTATACCCTACTCTGATAGCAACTATAATTGCCCCAAACCTACTATGTAGGAATCTGAAGCTTAAAAAATAATATTTAAATTTTTGTATTTGATACTAATAAATGTGACCCAATTTCAACAATACAAAAATTATAACATAAAATGTAAATATAGATCACTTACATTCCCAATGACGTTTTAGATTTAGAGTTTTTGAAAATTAGGAAAACTATTACATAACAATACCCATGTATTTAAGTGATAATTTATCCCACTATACTGAGATTTTCATATTTCACATTAAGTATTACACATCTCCTATAAAATTCCTCAATAATGAAACCTTTATAGACATAATTCATTTAATATAATTCTTCATAACCTGGGGAAATAAAAAAAATGAGTGATCACATATGCTTAATATGGATTAAATAGAGTGAAAGATATCATGAGTAACAATTTAATAATAATATGAAAGTTTGAATAATCAATACATGTTCTATTTAATAAATAAATTGAGAATAAATTATAAAAATTTATGAAAGTAATATCATGTAAAGTAATAACTGAACTCCCAGAGTAGGAAAATTCATAATGATATACATTCATACAGTTATAGATTTGTTCCAAGATATCATGAATTTAATCATGAAGGAATCATTCCAATTTAATTTAATTAAGTGGTAGGTATACAAAATATACCCAACTTTTATGACATGATTGTTCATCTTTGTCATATAGATAATGTCATCTTGTTTTGTCTCATGAGACTATCAATGCACAAAGGGGTTATCTTTAATTATGCCCCATTTTTTCACATACATGATTCTAATGAATTCATCACATGACACACCATTTTTCATGGTTTTTCTCTTCTTAAATTTAATCTCTTTTATATCTTATGTTGCATGAAACACCCATTTTAAACGAACATTGAAATATTAGTATAACCAAGCTATTAGAATGGTGGGTATGACCATGATTAATTGAATTAAAAAAATAAGGTTTACACATGTATATTTATATTAATAAAATATATATATTATATATTTAATCAAATATTTTTACATTTATCCAATATATTTTATAGGCATAAGATAAGAACAAATCTATCATTATGCATAAAAAACTATATTTTTCTAAAGGTAGTTTTTCTTCCCTTTAATAGTGCACTTATATTAAAACTAAATTTTGAAAGTTTTATAAATTATATTTTAGAAAATAAAATTAATTTTTGAAATTGGAATATAAAAAATTACTTTGGTTTAATTTTTTTATTAATTTGATATGTTTTATTTGTTTGATGAATAGTGGAAAATACTACATTTTAATTGAAAATAGACCCTTCATATGATGATTTATAAAGTTAAATTTAATTTTAAAATATTTTTAAAGTAAAATTATATCAATTATCCATATATTTATCCAATTAAGTTTATTTGAATCATTTTATATTGAATTTTGATAAAAAAACATTTCAAACTTTTGAACATTTTCACTTTAAAAACCTGCATCCACACCCTGTCTGTGAGATTAATTTTAAATTTATTTTAACCACTAATGTGTTTTGAATTTTGAAAACTGGATTAAATATTTGGAATCATATGGTCTAAATTTATTAAATATTTCCCTTTTAGTTTTTGGATATATGAATAGTAAACATAGTAATTTTTATTGCCACGGTTAAGTGTAAAATGGGTAATTATGGGTAAAAATAATATTATAAATATTAGAAAATGACTATGAAAATTGAAATTATTTTATTTGATGAGTATTTTTTATAAATATTTATTAGAGTATCAGTTATGTGACCATTTGTTTCCATTTTTATGAGAATATAACCTTTATAATATTTTATTCAAAGAAAATTCAAACCTTCCATATTTTTTTAACAAGTTAAATATTTTTATTATGGGGTTACCTAGGGGATATACTCGAATATAAATAGTATTTGGAAAGTTAAACTATTTATATTAATCATAGATATTTAATTTTAATTTTTAGGTAATAAATACGTACCTTAGCGGCTTCCACAATGATGATGTAGTAATTGTTTAGTTAATGAAAATATAAAATAAATAATATTAAATATTTTAAAATAAATATAATTTGAGATAATTAAGGTAATCCATGATTTTTTTAAATTACCTTGAAATTTTAGATATGTTTTAAAAGAGTTTTTTCGAAGTTATATTGTTTGATTGATATTTTTAAAAGTCAAAGTAATGAATAGTGTCAAAATAGCCATTAATGACATTCTAAATCAAATAATATTTTATTTAATGATATAAAATTCCAAAAAATATTAAATTATGATAAATTATTAGGATAAGGTTTTAATTTTCATTATTTATCCTTTTATGGGTCATTTGAAATTTTATATTAACTATTTTAACCTTCAGAGTAAAAATCCATGTTGTCACGGTAAGAGTAAAAGAGGTCAAATAAGGGTTAAAATCAAAAGATAAGGGTATAACCCTAACCTAAACTTGTCAAAAAAATTATATGATGAATAATATTTGACCCTTATAATATTATTATCTAATTTTATCTATTTAATAGAAAATGTTCCAAGAAAATAATTTACATATTATTTAAATCAAAGATAGTCACAAAATGACACCCTCCTTGTATTTAATATATTTTATGTGTCCACATAGAGAAAAAATCAAGATATGAACAAAAATAAATTTATATTTTGATATTAATGAAATTATTTTAAATATATATATTTTTTAATTTTTATAAATTATATAATTAACTTAAATGCTTCTGCAATTCAGATACAATATTTAGTTAGTTAATAGAAAAATAAAATAATTGATTTTAAAAGTATTAATTTTTATATATTTGGGATGATTTAATGTGTCTAACGAATTTTATAGATCAATAAGATATATTATATTTTTTAAAATCATTATTATTTAATTACCAATTTATTTAATGTATTTTTAGTCATATTAAGGGAATAATATCAAATTAGACAATAATGATATCTTATTGAATTAATATTTTATTACCATATTTAAAAATAACAAAATTGTTAAATAATAATAAAAGGAGTAATATAGGGTCTAAAATTTCTTTTAAATATTCATTTATAATCCATTAGTAAGTCTTTGTCTCTATAATAGCCATATTATATTTTAATATTTTGAGGATTTCTAAAAGTACCCCTCACATCAATTATAAAAGGGCACCTCCTCCATCACTTATTTACAAAAATTTGATCCATATATCTCTAAAAATATCTAAAAATTTCCCTTAAAAACATACTTATTGATTTTATATAGGTTATTTTCCTTCAAAAAGATCAAACATTGATCCATTAAGAATATATTAAGGAAGTCTGCCGAATAAGAGTTAATCATCTTTATTGACTCTTTAACTTTATTTCTTCTTATACTTACTATTCATGTGTTGTTTAAATTATAATGTAATATATATATATATTATGTTTTTATTATTATGGTAAAACCATATTCTACCTTTTATCCATACTACAAAAAAAAAACAAAAGCACCGCACGTGCATACACACAGCTTACCGACTCCACACTATGGTGTAATCTATTTTTCATCACCACTTTACTTGGATGGGTATAATGATGGAAATAATGGATATATATAATAAATATTACATTATATTTATTCTTGAAAAATTAATATACCATACACTCTTTTATCCTTTAACCGTTAAGGGAATGATATCATTGCTCGTGCGTACGTATGGTCTACCATCTCCATGATATGATGCGATTAATTTTCCATGTTCACAAATAGATAGTGATTATAATATTGTATATAATGAATAAATATTATATTAAAGAACTTAATATCATTATTTATATGACAAAACTATATCGTATGCACAATAACGAGGACTTACACGATATAACATGCATAGGAAAATGAAGCAGTTAACACCCAAAACAAGGGTAATAACGAAATACTATAATCAAATGGGTGAGAAGATGATATAATAGGATAATATATGATATAATAATTATTTATATGGTTTTGGTATAAATTAATAACATTCTTTAAACCATTATAAAGGAGTTTTCAGAATTTTTAACTAAAGGAAAGTGAGGTAAAATATTTTCGTCTCACTTTTATTTATGTGGGATACATGCCTTATTCACCACTTATTTATTTTTTGTGGTGTATATACTTCCCATTTAATAAAATATCCTGAATCCAACTATATTTATAGTCTTTAAAGTTTCATTTAAACTAATTTGGAATAATATTAAAATTATTACAAAAATTGAAAGTGTTTATTTCACAATCTCATCATTATTCCAGATTGTTTATGTTTAAGTATATGATGGGGAATATTTCAATTCCATGTTTATATTTAAATAAATTCTTTCAAAATGTTTTTAATATTCTCCTAAAATTTGTTAAATTCATTTTTAACAAATTTTTTTATTTTTAAAAAATGTTTTTAAAGGAATATTTATATAATTCTTAAAATAATGCTTGTTTGGATTTTATTGAAAAAGTGAAAGGAATATTTGTTTTAATGTGAATGAAATGAACATAACTTATAGCCTTTTTAACCACTAAAATATTTTAATGGATCTTATATTTTTTACAAAGGTTATTTTATATGAAATTTAATTTTTTTTGTAAACTTTTAGTGAATTTCAAAGTAAAAAAGGATATCTTTCTCACAGAATGTTTTTAAATATATTTTTATTAATCGATGTCATAAAACATTTAATGTAATTATGATAAACTAGATATATTTTGTATTAATACCATCATTTTTCTTATTTGGATGGTTTATGATCAGGTTATCTATGGATGTGCTATTTTGATACTATTCTCCTTATTACTCTAAAAGGTTTATGGTTATGTTTATTGATTGGGGAAATTATTCACATTTCATATTCTAGTTTTTCAATACAAATATTTATATTGATTATGTTTCACCCCTTTCATGTTTGGAATGTATTATACATAGTAAGTGATGGTAAGGACCTACTATAGCCCCTATATTCATTGGTAGGTTAGATGAGACAAACTAGAACAAGTTTTGGATGAGGCCTTACCTATTTGTGTAGAATTCATGGTCGATGCCTTAAAAGTATGTTTTCGATATATGGAATTATGAATTCCATCATTATTAGATTAGTTTTTTATATTCAATGTGATTATTATACTATTATAATATTGATTGTTAATTTTCATTATCATGTTATTATTTATATGGAATTATTTGAACATATTTTATTCCTTCTATATTATGATAAATTTATTTATTAAATTTCATCTATTTTATTTAATTACCTTTCCATAATAAATTATACTTATTTATGATGGATTCTGCTATATGTACTCCCTTATTGAGAATCTGATCTCACCCCTTTCTTATGTTTAACTTTTCCCCCAGATATGAGGAAGTGTTTTGTAATTGATATGTAGGGTTACAAGAAGAAGGAATAAATGAATTCTCAACTAAATTCTTTTAATATATATTTTTTAAAATGCACTATGAATTTCAAGTATGTATCTAGTTTACCAAGACTAGTAAGCTATTCGGTCCTTTGGGATGCGATTCCTTGTATCATATGCCAATGTAATAAAGTAAGGAACCACCTTTGGGCTATTGGGGTTAGGGACCTTAAACCTCTTATATTTAACAATCAATTGAATTCAAAAATCACTATGAAATATCAGTCAAAAAAATTTCTATTTTGAATCAAGAATACAAAATAATAATAAATCTATTTTCAATTAAATTAATTTCATTGAAATTTTATTCAACTTATATCATATATATAAATTATATAATATTTAGATAGTAATCATATATAAGATACAAAATAATTGGGATATGATGGAAAAAGATAATATCCAAATAATTATGGACAATGTTAGAGAACATGATTACAATAAATTGAATGATCATGAGATAGTAAACATCCATGAAACCTTGAAAAAGTAAGGGATGAAATAAGGCCATAAATTCTTTAGAAATATAGGTTTTTATTAAATTAATGTCTTAAAAAATATAATATAATGAAATTAAAACATTAAAAATAACTTTCTCTAATTTTTCATAACATTCTATAAAGACAAAGTTATAAATAACTTCTAAAAACATTTTTCAAACTTTTATAAAAGAAAAAAATTATTATAAAAATACACAAAATAATTGAAAAATATTTTCTTTAAAAATAAAAATGAAATCTTATAATGGAATCTTAAAATAAATGTAAGATCATGGTTGTTGTAAATCCATTCATTCGATAAATGTTATAATAAATATTTGTTTTACATTTTTTTTATAAAAAGTCAAAAGTTCCTTTTTTGGAAAATAACAATAATATTCCATTAAAAAAATTGAAAATAACATCAAATATTTTTGAAAATGAATTTTAAAAAATAATTTGATTATGGAAAAAATATCTTTGAAATATTCTTGAAAATATGGATATGGAATAAAAAGTTAATCGACCAAAAAGGAAATAAAGTTGAGCTTTCTTAATTTTTTTATAATGTTAATTATTAAAGAAGGTAAAATGGAGATAATACATAAAGAACACAAAAATAACTAGTAGAGAATAAAATATAATATATCTTAGATAGAGATCATATAATTTACTCAATGTAAATTTAAGCATAAATAGTCCCCAGTAAAAAGTGAGATTGTAACACATGGTTTTACTGCTTGGGTAACTTTTGAATCTGAACCTTTTAAAGGAATTAAATTGAAATGAAAAAATTATATACCATGGAAAATAATAATTCATGATATCAAATGATACAGTTATAGTATATAAACCATATAAATAAAAATAGAAGCATAATATAAATTGCTACCCAAAGGAGTGAAATTGAGACAAAATTATCATATAATGATAATACCATTGAATTGAGAATTAATCAATGAAGTAATTATGTGTGGAAAATATAAATACATAAAATACAAGTGGAAATAAAATATAGAGAAATTAATGGTTACTTACCACATAATTGTAGCATAACATAATCAATATATAAGTTATATAACCTAATGAATGGAAATTGAGTTAAGAAAACCCTTACATTTTTCTTTGTGTCACCTCTATTTGATTTATCTTAAAGAAGTTGGAAGAGAGGCTTATGATCACCATAGTGAATGGGAGTCATGAGAATGGATTTTTAGATATAGATTTGGATATAATTTTTTAAAGGAAAACTTAATTTAAATTGTGTGAAAAATGTTGAAGTGAGTCCCTTTTTAGAGGCAAATATCATTTTTGTTTTCAGAATTTTTCAATACATAAGGGTCATAAAGGTAATAATAAAAATGAAAGTTTGATCACATAGGGAAAAAATGATATTATTTATAATTTCATATCTATATGATTCAAGATATAATATTTATAATTTTATAATGAATTGAAAATAAATTTTAAACATTAACTACTATTTAGGATCTTTTTCATCTATATTCAAAAAAATTGACTTCAAAAAAATCATGAAAACTACTGATTTAGAATATGATATTTTAGATTATAACTTATTATTCTTAAATATCTAAAAAAATCACGGGATACTGAAAATAATATAACTATTTTTTTTAAAATTATATATTTAATAATTTTACAATTTTTATATACATCGTGCCGTCTCGGCGTAAGTATTTCATAAAATTATAATAATTTTAAAATATAAAAATAATTAATTAACATATTTTTTTACTATATATCATTTTTATTATTTTGATTCATTTATGAGGTATATATATAATAATTAAAATCATGACAACCTATTTAATATGTTATTTTAACTTTTTTCACCTTTAACAAGCATTACACACAAATTTGGATAAGATTATTATTCTATAATTCAAAAGTTTGAAAATAACAATAATATTAATCCTTTATACATAATACTGAATAAAAAAGTCATGAAAATACTTTTTACTTCTCAATTATTATCTTTAGGGCACAAAATTTGACTTTTCGAGTGTTGTGAAAACATTGAACCGACATTGAATTTTTATTCTTCATATTTATCATGAAATATATTATATTTCTTTGAATTAATTTTTTTTTATATTTTTAGTATAATATCATAAATTATTTGTTCCATAAGTTTCATAAATTATATATTATATTTATGATAGATAATATCAAAAAATACCCCGCATCTCATAAAACTTATATTTTTTAGTATTCACAAATTTTTGGCTTTAAAAAATCAAATAAAATAATTTAATTCGAATATAACTTTTTAAAAGATTAATTAAATTTCATTTATATCCATAAAAAATCATTAAATACACTAAATTATCCAAATAACATCAAATTTAATACTTTTAAATCTATTTAATTTTATTTTTACATGTTTGTGTAAGCACTGCATTAGAAATGTGAAAGCATTATGAGTAATTATATCATTTAAAAAAATTTAAAAAAATTACAATCATAAATATAACATTTTCGTACTTAGTTTAACAATTTTTATTATTAATTAAATTTTTTAATCGATGTGATAATATTAATGTTTATGAAAACAAATATATTAAAATTTTGTTTTCATACCTTACTTAAATAATATTTATATCATTATCAAATAAAAATTCCATCAATGTCATGACCTGAACCAATATGAGATCAAGATGCAACTAACCCAAGATCAAATTCATAGGCTAGGGGTTGGAAACTAGCACCGAAGTAATATCTAATATGGGGTGGCCTTTTACTAAGTACTTGTATGAACACACACATCTATCTCGATGAAAAAGCGAAGAGGAAGTAAAATTAAAATCAATAGAAAGATAAGGGAACCACTATGCATGAAAAACCTCTAGATATTACAAGAGTATGATATTAAAAAATGAAAAGTAAAGGGAAAAAATACATGCCCAACCAGAAATATGTCCCAACCTGACAAAAATGGTAAAGTTAACTACTAAGAGATCCCAACTCCTAAATCGCAAACTGCGACCACCATACGCGGTCCAAAGTACCTGGTATCCTTAAGCTCCTCTAAAGTCACCACCAACCTATCCGTCATCTGCATAAGACACAACACATGCAGGAAAATCCCAAGTAGATGTGAGTATATATATACCAAGTAGGACACCCCTAAAGCTGAAGGGGGGGGGGGGGTGCAGTAAGAGATACAACAACAATATAAAGACAGTAGATGGAAGAAACAATCAAAGAGAAAAGATCAAACCAAACCAAGAGTGAAAGTATCATTATCCATGGATAAGGGAATCAGCACATTGATTAGATGAACTTCACATAGAGTCTTCACCATATATAGTATGACTGTAAAAAAATCCATCCACGAGAAGCTAAACATGGAAAGCAGGTGCCATACCCCATGCATCTTCATCTTTCCTGGAAGGAGAGTAAGTGAATCCAAGGGGTGGAAACAGAAGAATATATATATATATATATATATATATTATCAGTCAAAAAAATCCCAAATGAGAGAGTAAAGGGATCTCCATCTCATAGCTCATCCTAAGAAGAATAGTCGCCAACAGTTCCAAAACTCCATCAATGATTCCCATAATCTAACGTGTAAGACAATAAGTATCCATCCAAGTCAAGTCACTCCTCATCACCATGACACACAGTCGATGGGCCACAAAATCTAGGTAAGGAACCCATGACCTCATACAATAAGAGGGTCACACTTTGATAGTCATTGAGGAACACCAATTCCATTTTCTACTAGAGGGTACCACTTGGAAAGTATCCATAGTAGACCTATGCCAATGTAGATGGGGTGTCCCTATAGTGATTCGGGATTGACCCTGTCAGACTTTGGAATATTTCTGTATATATTTCCAAAGATAGGCATTGAGATGGAATGAAATTCCATGTCCCTATGTTCTTGGAATAAATTTTATAAAAATATTAAGTATTTTTATACTATACATAAGGAGGAAACATGTGATATCTTAAACGATAGCTCAGACCAGAAAACTGAGGCCACAGTTGAGTCGAGACTGGGTCGTTTACCCTTGGAAGGGTATAAGTTTGGTGGGTGTTGGTTTTCTATGGAAAATATTATCGAGGGAGTTTCCATAAATAAATAAATTAATTTATTTTGGATGTCGGATCTAATACCTTTTAAAAAAAGTCTCATGAAAGAGCGCTGTCGTGGGCGCCCTCAAATGATTAGTGTAATTTGGGGTACTTAGGTGCAGCAGAGTGGCTGACCAAGGTCGTCTCTCAAAGGAGGAAGTGAATTTAACTACTTATTAGAGGTATTCTAGAAATAAAATAAAAGAGAATAAAATAAATACTTGAAATGATGGGGGTGGTTTTTTTTATATTTTATGAACCTAGAAGAAGTTTGCTGGAAGAAGATTGCATTTTTTTTTGTTTTTAGTTTTGAAATGAAGTTTGATTAAAATGACACAACAAAAAGATGTTTGTTTAGACAATATTTAAAAGACGTAATCGATCTAACTCTACCTCTTCAATCATTTATTAATCATTATCATTTAAATTAATATCACTTAATTATGATCCCTTAATTTGTTAAATCCTGAACCCTACGAGAATTAACTTTACCACGAAGATTGAAGTGAATTTATCCTTAGGCTAACTTCGGAACATGCAATCGCAACACCCTGCTTTGATTGATGTTCTAAGATTAGATTATTGTCAGTGGTAAATTAAGGCACATATCCACTCTGGAAATGAGGATTAATTGTGTTTAGAGATTATATTTGAACTCTACAAATTTATCCCGTGTGGTCTTGTATTACCGATTAAGATCGTGCTCTCACAATTTACACAAAATCCCGACCTCACGTGTTTTTGTGTACATTGTTCAATTGATTTCTTAGTTTCTTACAATTTGAAAACACAATTCATGGATCATATTAAGTTAATTACAGTAGCTCATTGATTCAAAATAATTAAATGAAGAAGGTAGAAGATAGATCGATTACTAAAAGACTACTTTTCCATGGGTGGTGTAATCATCGTAGAAGCGTTTTGCATGTGCAAAGGTTTAAAATGGGTATAACCCAATAACGATTCTACTCAAGAATTCCAGACCAATTAGGAAGATTAAGAGAAGAAGAAATTTAAACAAAATAGAAGAAAAGAGAAGAAATAAAAGAAGAACAAAGAAGTTTATTACATAAACAAAATCATTACAAAATGAAGAAGAGAAGGAGGCTTCGATGAGGGGATCCTTGCTTCAAGAGCTACCCCTCTTACAATGGTTGGAGAATTTGGGTGAAACAAATTCTCCTCTGCCTCCAATCTCCCAATGCACGTCCCAAACCCTCCAAATGAGAAAAACTCCAATTTATAGAGGGGAGGGGAGGAGAGGATACAAGTGGTTTCAAGTGTGAATGTGGAAATTCGGCCAAATATTTTATTCCAACTTTCACCGCCCATTTGACCACCAAAACGCGTGAATTGGCCGGCCTTCCAGAAGGATGATTTGTGTCCCATCATGTCCCCGAGCTTTCATCAAAATTTGGGCTCAAGCCAAGCCCGTATGTATAATATATGACCCAAATACAGAACCTTCTCCATTCTGGAGAGCCCAGCCCAACTTTGACTTCATGGACCACTTTCAACAACCAAATGAACTCTTTAGCTTTAGTGTCCTGAATACAATTTCTAGATAATTACGTTAGGAACACTGTTACAAAATTTCAAATTCAAATAATAAACATAAAAATATTTATCTTCGAAATACTACAGTGCACTATTAAGGGTAAAACTGGAATTTTCACCAAATTTTCAAATGAATGATCAAATCCAAAATATTTTATAAATAAACATGTTTAACACAATGTGAGGAAATTATATCATTTATTATCAATAAAATATTCAATAAAATAGTGTTTTATCAACTCCCCCACACTTACCCTTTTTCACACCTGGGCAAAACCTCATATCAAGTAAACATCAATATCAAATCAAAACCAATTTTAAAACACATATCTTTAAGATCAATCAATTTCACACCAAGAATAAAAAAGATATCATGCCTCATAAAAAACCTTATTTCAAGTTCTCCATTTATATCATTCAATATATTTCCACTTCATTTATCCACCCATGCACAAAACACTTACCTTGCTTGAATTTTCTCTCATCACTCAAATATCAATTTTTTTTGCAATGCCTTTCTCATCCAAACTCATACAAGGGTCACCATAGGCTTGATAGATTCCTACATCGCTACCCGATGTGAGTCAAGGACATATGTTTATCATGAGGATTTTTCAGGGTTGTTCTGTGGCTTTCGGTTGGTAGGATTAAGATGTGAAAAACTCCGAGGCTGAATGAGGAGGGCTTGACTCTTTTGAAGCAAAATTGCATTAATCTAATTTTCACTTAAATATGGTCTTCTCTTCAATCCCCATAGTATCAATTCAGCTCCATCATCATGAAAAGTCATGAAAGGTTTACACCATTCATCATTTCAGCATAAAAAATGTCAATCTTCTCAAACATGATTTTCTTAAAAGCTCCAGATGGGCACAGCTTTCCACCTCAATTAGAAGCTCCAGAAAAGGCACAGCTTCACTTGTCATGAAAGCTCCAGAAAAGGCACATCTTTCAATATAATGACTTTCTTTAGCAGCAAACACATCTCTTCAGAATTTAATTTTCCACCCAAAGTATCACATAATATGGTGGCACAACACAAGACAGCTTCCCCCACACTTAATCTCAACTAGATTATGCAATTTCACTTCAAGAGTAGGTTGGATAGGGAAAATTGGCTTGTAATGTGGCTTAACCTAACAGGCTGTTCATGGCTTCTAAGGGCTACAAGGATTAAATATTCAAGGTAGGCCATTATAAAAAAAGTATTCTTTGAAATAGGGGTTTTAATACCAAACAAATGCCTCAATCATTTAAACACAAGTACCTCAAACCCTCAAGTTTTGACTGGAATAGATCAAATTCTGGTTAAATCAAGCATGGTTTGGTTCTCTCAAGAAGTGAGGTGAATGTAAAGAATATGAAAATAATGGTTTAGAAGTCTCACAGGAAAGTGATTTCAAATATAAAGACAGTGAGATTGGCATGGGATTCAAAATTCAGCGTACTTTGCAGGAAATTACTAAATATTTGAACTTGAAACAAAGTCATTTCAGCATTCATTTAAGCTTAGTTTCAAGGGGTAAATTGTTTCACTTATTGATATGGATTTAAAAATGGTGATGAGAATCATTTCAGCTCAAAAGTTTCAAAAACACACAGAAAATTGTAAAATAAACACACAAAATTTGAAAAACACACAATTTTTTTTTGGTTTTTTTTAAACAGGAAAACAATTGAAATTACTAAACTAAAAGGTTCCCTCCCCCACACTTAAAATATTGCATTGTCCTCAATGTGAACCCGTGAGATGATATATGCACATGAAATGCAGAATTTTTAAATAGGACAAATAATATAAAAGTGAAAGGGTTAGGAACAGCCTGATGTGATCAAGTGATGATGGGGTCATGCAGTGTGATAAAATCCACTGCATCAGTAGGATGTCCCTCAATGTATCTCTTCAAACGTTGCCCATTGACTGTAAAGCTCCTTCCAGTGTCCTCTTGTGTGATCTCCACTGCACCATAAGGAAAAACATTAGACACAATATAAGGACCTAACCATCTGGAATGCAACTTACCAGGCATCAACTTCAGTCATGAACTATAGAGAAGGACTTTCTCGACAACATGAAACTCCCTTTGTTGGATCATTTTTTCATGAGCTGCTTTTGATCTTTCCTTGTAGAGCCTTGAGTTCTCATATGATGACAGTCGAATCTCCTCAAGCTCTTGAATTTGCAACTTCCTTTGAATTCCAACTTGGGCCAAATCCATGTTACATTTCTTTATAGCCCAATATGCCCGATGCTTGACTTCCACGGGGAGATGACACGCTTTCCCAAAAATAATCTGAAATGGGGACATACCAATGGGGGTCTTGTATGCTGTCCTATAAGCCCACAATGCATCATCCAAGCGCTTGCTCCAATCCTTCCTATTTGGCTGCACGGTTTTCTCCAAGATTTGTTTCAACTCATGATTTGAAACCTCAGCCTGGCCATTTGTTTGGGGGTGGTATGGTGTTGATGTTTTGTGTGTCACCCCATACTTTCGAAGGAGGGAAGCAAAATTCCTATTTCATAAGTGTGTCCCTTGGTCACTGATGATGGCCTTTGGTACTCCAAACCTGCAAAAAATTTGTGCTTTGACAAAGTCCACAACAACATGAGAATCGTCAGTCCTGGTGGCCTTGGCCTCCACCCATTTACTCACATAATCAACAGAAACCAAAATGTACAAAAATCCAAATGAACTAGGAAAAGGACCCATAAAGTCGATGCCCCATACATAAAAAATCTCACAAAATAGTATGGGTTGTTGGGGCATCTCATGTCTCCTAGAAATGTTCCCAGTGTGTTGGCAACGAGAGCATGACTTACAAACCAAATGGGCATCATGGAACAAGCTAGGCCAATATAATCCAGAGTCTAAAACTTTCCTAGCTGTCCGTTGGGGTCCAAAGTGTCCACCACAAGCAAGTGTATGAAAGAAATGCAAAACAGACTCAAACTCATGATCGGGAACACACCTCCTAATGACTTGGTCACTACACATGCGCCAGAGGTACGGATCATCCCACACATAATACCTAGACTCACTTTTTAATTTTTGGACTTGATGCTTCTTCAAATTTACTGGGATTTCAGATCCAACAATGTAATTAACTAAATCAGCATACCAAGGATGCTTACCTGAGATGGTATAGAGATGCTCATCGGGGAAAGTGTCCCGAAGTGGTACCTGGTCCAAGGTGTCACCCTCTAGTGTGTGAGTAAGCCTACTCATGTGGTCTGCCACCAAATTCTCTGACCCCTTCTTGTCCTTTATCTCAAGGTAAAACTCTTCAAGAAGGAGCATCCAACGGATAAGTCGTGGCTTTTCATCTGGCTTCTTTAGGAGGTACCTCAAAGCTGCATGGTCAGAAAAAACAACTACTTTAGAGCCCAATAAATATGAACGGAATTTATCTAAAGAAAATATGACAGCAAGAAACTACTTTTCTGTGGTAGTGTAGTTTGATTGGGCTGAATCTAGTGTCCTCGATGCATAGGCGATCACATGTGAACGTCCCTCCACCCTCTGAGATAAGACAGCTCCAACCGCGAAGTTGGAGGCGTCACACATAAGCTCAAATGGAAGGTCCCACCGTGGGGGCTGTATGATTGGTGGAGTGGTCAGACACTTTTTCAGCTCATCAAATGATACCCTGCATGAATCATCAAAATTAAAGTCAATATCTTTTTGAAGCAATCGAGATAAGGGTAGAGCGATCTTACTAAAATCTCTGATGAAGCGTCGATAAAATCCAGCATGCCCAAGGAATGATCGAACATCACGCACACATGTAGGATATGGGAGGGATGAAATAATTTCTACCTTAGATTTATCAACTTCAATTCCATGTTGTGAGATTATATGACCTAAGACAATTCCCTTTTCGACCATGAAATGACATTTTTCAAAATTTAAGACCAGATTCTTCTCAATACAACGATGCAACACATCACCACAACTAGAGAGACATTCATCAAATGAGGACCCATAAACTGTAAAATCATCCATAAATACCTCCATGCAGGTCTCAATAAAATCTGAGAAAATACTCACCATGCATCTCTGGAAGGTACCTGGGGCATTGCAAAGTCCAAATGGCATCCTTCGGTAAGCAAAGGTACCGAATGGCCAGGTGAATGTTGTCTTCTTCTGGTCCTCTGCTGCAATGGGAACCTGAAAATAGCCAGAAAATCCATCCAAGAAACAATAGTGTGTCTTCCCAGCTAGTCTCTCAAGCATCTGGTCAATGAATGGAAGTGGGAAATGGTCCTTACGAGTGGATTGATTTAGTTTCCTATAATCGATACACACTCGCCAACTGTTTTGTACTCTCACAGGAACTAACTCATCATTTTCATTTTTTATAACAGTGAAACCAATTTTCTTTGGTACAACCTGAACAGGGCTAACCCATTGTGAGTCAGAAATAGGGTAAATGATACCCGCCTCAAGTAATTTTTCAACTTCTTTCTTAACAACTTCTAGGAGGGTGGGATTAAGTCTCCTTTGTGGCTGTCTCACCGGTTTATCCCCATCCTCCAAGAGAATCCTATGCATGCAAATGGAGGGGCTAATACCTGATATGTCTGCCAATGTCCAACCAATTTCCCTAATGTTATCTCTCAAAAGATTCAAAAGTTTTTCTTCATGTTCAAAAGAGAGATTGTTAGCAATTATGACAGGTAATCTATCACCACTGATCAAGTATGCATATTTGAGATTTGGGGGCAATGGCTTGAGTTCCAATGTAGGTGGGTGATGTATGGATGGAGAAATTGATGCAACAGACATATCTGCACAATGAACATCAGTATCAGAATAAAAATCATCACAATCAGAGAATAAAGCACCAAATCCATCAGTATACTCAATAGCCATGTCATAATCAGAGTTCACATGATCAAAATCAGAATATGAATCCACATCAAAATCAAATCCAAGATAGAATTGTGTATCAGAAACATGTGCGGAAGTGCTCTTAGACATCAAACTCGAACCAATACTCATAATCTCCCTAAGCATAGGACAATCAAATTCTATGGAGTTTTTATTTGGTGGTTCAAAATGGGAGATAACAAAAGCAGAATGGTCCTCAGAGGGGTACTTCATGGAATCCATAACATTAAATATCACAACTTCATCTCCAAACTCCATGGAAAGTGTACCCTCATTGACATTTATGTTAGTTTTTGTAGTTTTGAGGAAGGGTCTACCTAGGATAATGGGGGAATGAGAACTTACCTGATCATCCTCCATGTTAAGCACATAGAAGTCTGCTGGAAAGATCATGTCTCTTACCCAGACAAGTACATCCTCAAGAACTCCCGCTGGATATGCCGTAGCTCTATTCGCCAATTGCACCACTACTCTTGTTGGCTTCAACTCACCAACCTGTAAGGAAGAGAATACAGA
Organism: Viscum album; assembly: GCA_963277665.1. NCBI lineage: Eukaryota > Viridiplantae > Streptophyta > Magnoliopsida > Santalales > Viscaceae > Viscum > Viscum album. Next base: position 782,324,943 of record OY728119.1, read on the forward strand.
GTGAGGCATCACATTTATTGAAGCTCCTAAATCACAAAGAGCATCAGAGAAGTGCAACTCCCCTATGGTACATGGGATGGTGAATGTCCCAGGATCCTTGCACTTTGTTGGCATTGCTAGAGTTGGTGTAATGAGTGCCGAGACATTCCTTCCAAGGTTGATCCTCTCATTCCCCTTGAGCCCTCTTCGATTGGTGCAGAGTTCTTTTAAGAATTTCGCATACCTTGGAATTTGCTTAATGGCTTCAAGTAGAGGAATATTGATCTCCACACGCTTGAATGTGTCCAAAACCTCCTTTTTCATTGCTTCTTCAGCCATCTTCTTGGTTTGAACAACCCTGTTTGGAAAAGGAAGGGGTTTAGGAGGAACATCTTCAATATTTTTCTTACCTTTATCTTTCTCCTTGGATTGCTCATCAGTTGGTTTGGAATGCGTCTTCTCTGGAGTTGAGGTGAATCTAGGTGGAATGGTAGGTGCAGATGTATTGTTCATTTGCTTCCCACTTCTCAATGTGATGGCACTAACATTCCCCTTTGGATTTGGAGTGGGTTGGGAAGGTAGATTTCCAGAATTCTTACTCACAAGTTCATGGAGGGCGGTGGCAATCTGACTCATTTGAGTCTTCAACTCTCTCAGCTCCGAACTTTGACTCTTCATCTCATTCTGTTGATTAAGAACAATTTGTTTCAAAAGATCATCAGTGTTAGAGTCTACCTTGTGTTGGATATTCCCTTGTTGCTGACTCGTTGATGTTTGATCTTCGAATCTCCTTTGGGGTTGTTGGAAACCCTGTTGGTAAGGTGGAGGCTGCTGGAAGTTTGGTTGAAAAGGGGGCCTTTGTTGTTGTCCAGAGCCATACCTCATGTCCGCTAGATCTTTCCACCCTTGGTTGTATGTTGGATCAAACTTCTTTTGGGGATATGGTTGTTGTTGTTGCTGCTGAAATGGTCTCCCAGGGAACACTGCTGCACAATCTTCTGTTTCTTGGAGTTGTGGGCAATAGTCAGTCGGGTGGCTTGTCTCAGTGCAAATACCACAAGGCCTTGAAGGAGGGGGTTGGGATGTCTTTTGAGCCAATGCAATCTGCCTCACCATAGTTTTCAATTCTTCTAACTTAGTATCAATCAAATGACTTTCAAGAGAAGAAGGACTTACTTGATGTACTCCTCGAACATGTGGTGTACCTCTATCACCGAATTGTTGGGAGTTTTGGGCTATCTTGTCGATAAACGCACGCGCAGCTACTGGTGTCTTTTCCACCAATGCTCCTCCAGCCGCAGCATCTACCATGCTCCTCTCCATGGGTGTGAGTCCTTCGTAGAAGTATTGGATGAGGAGTTTCTCCCTGATTTGGTGATGTGGGAAGCTTGCACACAACTTCTTGAATCTCTCCCAGTACTCATACATTGACTCCCCTTGGGCTTACTTGATCCCCGATATCTCCTTTCGAATGGATGTGGTCCTTGATGCTAGAAAAAATCTCTGCAAGAAAAGACGTTTCAAATCATTCCAACAAGTTACATCTTCGGGTTGTAAATAATACATCCAATCTTTCGCAGCTCCATCAAGTGAGAATGGGAATGCTCTTAGTTTGATTTGATCTTCAGAGACATTTCTAGGTTTTAGGGTTGAGCAAACCACATTAAATTCCTTAAGGTGTTTGTTGGGATCCTCACCAGATAATCCATGAAACTTTGGAAGAAGGTGAATTAATCCAGATTTCAATTCAAAGTCCGATTCGAGATTTGGGTATGCAATACAATTTGGTTGATAGTTAATATCAGGTGCAACCAATTCTCGAATGGTTCTATTAAGTTCATTTCCATTATTTCCAGCCATTTGTTCCTCTTTTATGTTTGAATTTGAATTGCTTCCAATTTCAATGTTTCCAGAAGAGAGGAATTCACCAACTGGTTGAATATTGAAACTTCCCGTAGATTGAGAATGTCTGATTCGTGCCCTAAGGCTACGTTCAATCTCAGGGTCAAGATCTAAGAGATCTTCGGGATTAGTTCGTGTCATAGATCAAATAAAAATGAAAAGAAAGAAGGTGGACCATAGTAAAATAAAAATGAGAAGTTTGAGTTGATGGTCCAAAAAGAAGTAGAAGAAAATAAAAGAAGAAGAAGAAAAATCAGATTGGGTAAAGAAGAAAGAAAGAAGAGAGGAAGAGAATAAAATTTAAAATAAAATAAATACCTCTAATTGGTTGAAATAATTACTTGCCTCTACTAGTAGAAAAATCATTTTTAACGTCATCAATTTGACGTCGGTTTCTTATAAACCGACGTAAAATATTTTTGCGGATAAGTTTTGGCGTCGGTTTTTTAAAAACCGACGCCAAAAACTTAAAAAAATTAGTTTTGGCGTCGATTTTTAAAAAAACCGACTCGAAAAAATAATGAAAAAAATGATTTGGCGTCAGTTTTTTTAAAAACCGACGTGAAAAAATAAAAAAAAGTTATGACGTCGGTTTTTTGAAAACCGACGCCAAAAAATAAAAAAAATTAGTTTTGGCGTCGGTTTTTAAAAAAACCGATGCGAAAAAATAATGAAAAAATTGATTTGGCGTCGGTTTTTTTAAAAACCGACGTGAAAAAATAAAAAAAAAGTTATGACGTCGGTTTTTATGAAAACCGACACCAAAAATGTAAAAACAAATTACATTCCTATAGATAATTCCCTAAACCTTGATTTGACTGGTCATGGAGCAAAAACGGAGTTACGGATTAAAAGTTATGGATGTTGGAAGTTGATCTTCTCTAAAAGAAGTGTTAATTAAGTCCAACTTTCAAAGGTCATAACTTTTAATCCGTAACTCCGTTATAGCTCCACGACCAGTCAAATCAAAACTTATAAAATTTTCTAACACATGGTAAATTGTTTTTTATTTTTTGACGTCGGTTTTCATAAAAACAGACGCCAAAAAAAACTTTTTTGTTTTTCACGTCGTTTTTTAGAAAAACCGACGCCAAAAATATTTTTTTTTACTTTTCGCATCGGTTTTTATGAAAACCGACGCCAAAAATGTAAAAACAATTTACAGTCCTATATATAATTTCCTAAGCTTTGATTTGACTGGTCATGGAGCAAAAACGGAGTTACGGATTAAAAGTTATGGATGTTGGAAGTTGATCTTCTCTAAAAGAAGTGTTAATTAAGTCCAACTTTCAAAGGCCATAACTTTTAATCCGTAACTCCGTTCTAGCTCCACGACTAGTCAAATCAAAGCTTATAAAATTTTCTAACACATGGTAAATTTTTTTTTTATGTTTTGACGTCGGTTTTCATAAAAACCGACGCCAAAAAAAACTTTTTTGTTTTTAGCGTCGGTTTTTAGAAAAACCGACGCCAAAAATATTTTTTTTTACTTTTCACGTCTGTTTTTATGAAAACCGATGCCAAAAATGTAAAAACAATTTACAGACCTATAAATAATTCCCTAATCTTTGATTTGACTGGTCATGGAGCAAAAACGGAGTTACGGATTAAACGTTATGGATGTTGGAAGTTGATCTTCACTAAAAGAAGTGTTAATTAATTCCAACTTTCAAAGGCCATAACTTTTAATCCGTAACTCCGTTCTAGCTCCACGACCAGTCAAATCGAAGCTTATAAAATTTTCTAACACATGGTAAATTTTGTTTATATGTTTTTATGTCGGTTTTCATAAAAAACGACACCAAAAAAACTTTTTTTTTTTCGCGTCGGTTTTTAGAAAAACCGACGCCAAAAATATTTTTTTTTACTTTTCGCGTCGGTTTTCATAAAAACCGACGCCAAAACTATTTTTTTGTTTTTCGCGTCAGTTTTTTTAAAAACCGACGTGAAAAACAATTTATTTTTACTTTTCGCGTCGGTTTTTAAAAAAAACCGACGCGAAACGTTTTTTTTTATCTTTTTAGCATCAGTTTATTTAAAAACCGACACCAAATAGTATTCACTAATACGCGGGATCAAAATTTCAATTTTTTCCACAACGCACGTTTAACTTTTTAAAATCCCGCATATATTTTCATAAAACTCAATCAAAAATATTTTCATTTACTATATATAAATCTGTTTGTCCTTCATTTATCATTTTCATCCTCTTCGATTCAATCAAGTTTTCAATGCGGCATCAATCATTAATTTGATTACGGTACGTATTATATTCATTCATTTTCATTATTATTAATGTCCTTAATTTATAAACAACTCGATTAGATTTCAAATAATGATGATTTACTTTTTTTATTTTGTTAAAAATATAAAACATTCGGATGACATTTACCAAGATTGGTGTAAGTTTAATTATCGATCGTCATTTTTATTATCACATGAGATCTACGCTAAATATAAGAGATATGATGATAAACAACATATCATTTCAATGGAAGATCGAAAAATAATCGAAATGTGTTTGAAGTATTATGTATATTTTATATCATTTGGTGTACGTGATTTTAACTTGTGTTTATCTTGTTTTCTTTAAAACATATTGTATCAATCGATACTTTGACATGTTCAACTTCTGACGGCCATAACTTTTGATCCGTAACTCCGTTTTAGCTCCACGACCAGTCAAATCGAAGATTAGGATATTATCTAAAACATCAAACAATAAAAATTGCTTTTTGGCGTCGGTTCTTGTAAAAACAGACGCCAAAAATAAGTTATTTCCATTTACGGTGTCGGTTTTTTTCAAGAACCGACGCCGAAACTATTTTTTAAACTTTTTGGCGTTGGTTTTTAGGGAAACCGACGCCAAAAATGACGCGGATAAGTTTATTTGGCATCGGGTTTTTACAAAACCGATGAAAAAAAACAATTGAAATTTGTTTTTGGCGTCGGTTTACACAAACCGACGTAAAAAGTCATATTTTTTACGTCGGTGACTTCAACGTCGGTTAAAAACCGACGTAAAAAATAAAAAAAAACCGGCGTTAAAGACCTTTTTTCTACTAGTGCTCCCCGACAACGGCGCCAATTTGAAAGAGAACTGTCGTGGGCGCCCTCAAATGATTAGTGTAATTTGGGGTACTTAGGTGCAGCAGAGTGGCTGACCAAGGTCGTCTCTCAAAGGAGGAAGTGAATTTAACTACTTATTAGAGGTATTCTAAAAATAAAATAAAAGAGAATAAAGTAACTACTTGAAAGGATGGGGGTGATTTTTTTTATAGTTTATGAACCTAGAAGAAGTTTTCTGGAAGAAGATTGCATTTTTTTTGTTTTTAGTTTTGAAATGAAGTTTGATTAAAATGACACAACAAAAAGATGTTTGTTTAGACAATATTTAAAAGACGTAATCGATCTAACTCTACCTCTTCAATCATTTATTAATCATTATCATTTAAATTAATATTCACTTAATTATGATCCCTTAATTTGTTAAATCCCGAACCCTACGAGAATTAACTTTACCACGAAGATTGAAGTGAATTTATCCTTAGGCTAACTTCGGAACATGCAATCGCAGCACCCTTCTTTGATTGATGTTCTAAGATTAGCTTATGGTCAGTGGTAAATTAAGGCACATATCCACTCTGGAAATGAGGATGAATTGTGTTTAGGGATTATATTTGAACTCTAAAAATTTATCCCGTGTGGTCTTGTATTACCGATTAAGATCGCGCTCTCACAATTTACACAAAATCCCGACCTCGCGTGTTTTTGTGTACATTGTTCAATTGCTTGCTTAGTTTCTTACAATTTTAAAACACAATTCATGGATCATATTAAGTGAATTACAGTAGCTCATTGATTCAAAATAATTAAATTAAGATGGTAGAAGATAGATCGATTACTAAAAGACTACTCTTCCATGGGTGGCGTAATCATCGTAGAAGCGTTTTGCATGTGCAAAGGTTTAAAATGGGTATAACCCAATAACGCTTCTACTCAAGAATTCCAGCCCAATTAGGAAGATTAAGAGAAGAAAAAATTTAAACAAAACAGAAGAAAATAGAAGAAATAAAAGAAGAAGAAATAAGTTTATTACATAAACAAAATCATTACAAAATGAAGAAGAGAAGGAGGCTTCGATGAGGGGATCCTTGCTTCAAGAGCTACCCCTCTTACAATGGTTGGATAATTTGGGTGAAACAAATTCTCCTCTGCCTCCAATCTCCCAATGCACGTCCCAACCCATCCAAATGAGAAAAACTCCAATTTATAGAGGGGAGGGGAGGAGAGGTTACAAGTGGTTTCAAGTGTGAATGTGGAAATTCGGCCAAATATTTTATGCCAACTTGCACCGCCCATTTGGCCACCAAAACGCGTTAATTGGACGGCCTTCCAGAAGGATGATTTGTTCCACATCATGGCCCCGAGCTTTCATCAACATTTGGGCTCAATCCAAGCCCGTATGTAGAATATATAGACCAAATACAGAACCTTCTCCATTCTGGCGAGCCCAGCCCAACTTTGACTTCATGGCCCAATTTCAACAACCAAATGAACTCTTTAGCTTTAGTGTCCTGAATAAAAGTTGTAGATAATTAAGTTAGGAACACTGTTAAAAAATTTCAATTTCAAATAATAAATATAAAAATATTTATCTTCGAAATACTACAGTGCACTATTAAGGGTAAAACTGGAATTTTCACCAAATTTTCAAATGAATGATCAAATCCCAAATATTTTATAAATAAACATGTTTAACACAATGTGAGGAAATTATATCATTTATTATCAATAAAATATTCAATAAAATAGTGTTTTATCATCTCACATTGGATTTCTGTGATCACAGTTGAGTTCAGAACACCGTGTTTACCCTACATGTTACATAATCTAGTTAGAACTAGGTGTCAGGACATAGGTGTATTGAGGGGGTTAAGAAAATATAATTTTATTAAAAATAAAAAATATCCACCCCTCCCGCTTTGGTGTGCATCCATAGGATGAGTATTCCCTCTCTCTTCCTCATTGCCGAAGAACGATCAAATCGACGAAATGAATTCCTGTCAATCTCTGATCTTGACGACGATCACTCTTGTATTGTGCATCAGCAGCTTCAGAGTATAGATCTAACCTCAAAAATTCAGCGTTTCTCCCGAGGTAAATGGTTTTGACTTTTAATATCACCCTCTTGTTTATGATTATTTTTTGGTTGAATTATCACTGGATCTGAGTAGATCGAGATCTAAGGATCACAAATCAGCCTTCGTTACGTTTTTCTGACCACCAGGGTGATTCTTGTGGTATAAAGAAGCTATGGAAGAGATCCTTCCATGAAAGACAACACCGACCATGGGGTCCGTTGGTGCAGACCATGTGGGATGGCAGATCGTAGGGTGGTAGAGGTCAGGAGCTAAGATGAAAGCATAGCGCGCGAGCAGAACGGAGGGACGACAGGCCGAGGTAGCACTAGTCATAGTCAAAGTTGGCCACCGTCGTGGACCAAGAACGACTGGGCCGTGGTCCGGACGTGGCTGGGTAGCAGGTGCGGTTCAGCGGTCTAGGCTGCATGGCTGGGCCATTGGCCAGTTTAGCTGTAATGAGACGAGTTCGGCTATGCGGTCTTCAAAATCCCATAACATGCAAACCGGACATCCGTTATACGTGTCATCTATGGATACGTGAACCTATCATAAAGATAGAAATTTTTATGCCACTTTTTGAATTTAATTTTTTGGTATCATGACACGGTTGAATGAAATGACTAAAAAAATAATAATAATATAATTATTATTAATTGAGGAACCTTGTATTAGACATATCTATAACATCTGATGTCTGATTGACACACTGTCAGTGATGTTGCGACCATGAAGTTAATGAAGACTTTCCAAGATTGTTTTTGGGTACACAAACTGAAATTGAGGTGTGGGATCCATGAGGCCCGATTTGGGACTTTGTGGTGAAAACACCATTTTACCCGGTTATCTGTTTTAGGAAAATAAAAATCATATCCTGAGTGTTTTTCCACATAGAGCTTGATGGTGGAATCAATTATGGATTTTGGGACTCCCCACATCGTGGGCAAATGACCACTACCTTTAGGCAGTTTCTTCTGGGGTTGTTACTCCCCTAATGGATTTGGGTGAAGGTTTCCCCTTAACGTTCATGCAATTGGATTTCTCCCCTACGGTGTCAGGGTACAAGATCTTCAATCTTGTTGGATGGTAGGGTCGATACTCCCCTGCTATGATAGGGAGCAGGTCATCTATCATTGTAGTGGTTCTCCCCTACCGTCGGTGTGGGATCATGTTATTTGTAGTGATGCTACCCTACTGTGGGTATGGGGCATGTTATTTGTAGTTGTAGAGACCCGTATCTTGACGTACATGGACATTACATTACATTTGCGGAATACTTAGTACATAACAAAAACACACACACAAGGACCGTAATAGTTTAGTGTCTTTGGAAACTCGGAATATAATCTTCTAATCGTGGTGAAAGATCTTCAACATCTCCCATAAAGATCTTCTTTTTTTTTTATACCTAAAACCTTTCTTTATATCCTGGGGAAAATAAAACATAAAAGGGTGAGCTCAAATGCTCAGTAAGGGTAAACAAAAGAAATATCAATCACATCATATACATAAGCACATAACTTTTGGAAATCTTAACCTGCAAAAGAGATCATAATGTCATAACATGGGGTAAATCATGGAAGTGAAATGTAATCACAATAATCATAACATAAAACATGAAACTTTGTGGCATTCACACATAATCATAGAGAATCATTTCTTGTTAGTCAAGACTCATTGCCAAGACTATCTTAGTGGACAAAGTCCCTTTCTGAATCGAGTAACCCTCGTTTCAGTCCTGTTTCACTGAACCGGTATAACCTACCATTCCAGCCATGTCTATCTCATGAGATATAAAATCATTACCCAATGCATTGGAGGGAGATATAGGTCCCACCCATCTTATAATGAATCCTTTCTTATGTGTGCCACATAATCATAAAACATACATCATCGCATAACACATGTAACAAAAATGGGATTCTTGAAACATCATGACATCATAAATCAATTCATATAAGATAAAGGAATTCATAAACATAATTCCATCACAAAATAGTCAAATCAATGTAAAAATATGGATAGAAACAGAACCCTTTATTATCTTAGATGGAAAATAATTTTGATAAAACACTTGAATTGAATTCTTGAGGAAAATATCCTTTCTTCTTCAAAATCAATTTCTTTTCAGAAAACATCATGCAATTTTAAAAGAAAGAGATTTTATTGAAAATAGTAATGAAATATTTTAGAGGAAGCTTCATGAAAATAAGGCTTTATAAAACAGTAGAAATCCGTTCGTGCCGTATAAGTTAAAAAAACATTCTTCGTACTTTTGTCGGAAAAGTCAAAAAGTACCTCGTATGACAAAAGATTCCTTTCATAGATATTACTAAAAACTCACCGAAGGGTAAAAATGGATTTAAAAAATTGTAGGTGGATGGAAATAATATTACATATTGATGAAACATGGATGTGGATGATAAAATACACCCCAGTAAATACTTATGAATAAACAATCTCGGATAAAAATGAGATTGTGATATTTCCCTTACCTTAGGTCCGATTTGCTTTGTTCGTGTCCGAAGCTCCTGTATAATGGTTTAAATAATGTTATTGACTTATTCCAGAATCATACATATTGATATGATATCATATATGGTCAAATTATTAGCTTCTTGTTAGTAATATTTCATTGTTACTTGTTACTCGGGTCTTTATAACTTTTTGTTCTTATGCGTGTTTTGTCGAATAAATTCTTATTCTTATCTTTAGGTTATAGATAATTCATTTACAGAATGGTATTAGTGTAGTATATACCATATTCATTCATTAAATTCATTTATATAATCATTATGAAATGAAGATCATGTAGAACGAGTCGCATCACATCGTGGAGACGGTATTCCGTACGTACGCACGAGTGATGATATCGTTCCTATGATCGTGGAATTGTATTGGAGTATATATATATATTATTTCAGTATCAATATTACTTCATAATAATCATATATAGTTACTCATTACACCATTATACCCATCCTTGTAAGGTGATGGTGGAAAAATAGATTACACCACGGCGTGGAGACGGTATTCCGTACGTACGCACGCGCGGTGATTTCATTTTTCCGTAGGATGGATAGAAGGTGAATTAGGGTTGTTTCATATTTATAATAACATATCAGTATGTAAGTAATACTGATGTTATTACTTTATCATGAAACAACTAAAGAAGAAGAAGTTGAAGAAGAAAGAAATTGAAAAGATCGGTAATGGATATTACCTCTTCTTTGGAACGCCTCTTTGAATCCTCCACTTAAGGAACTAAGATTGGTATTTGGAGAAGACCAGGACCTCTAGGATTATTCTAGGGAAGTGGAGAGGAGAAAATGTCAGGGGTTGGCCGAGCTTGAGTGCTCAAATTGGTGTGAGGAGGAGGGGGAGGAGGTGCCCTTTTATAAGGGAGGAGAGGGGCACCTTAGGAATATCTCAAAATATTATTTTATATTAAAGTCAAAATCGGTTTATAATGGTTCCAAAGGGTCTTATTTCGAAGCTAAAGTGGGTAAGGGTCGAAATCCTATCAACAAATAGGATTTAGACAAGTTTAGGGTATTATTTTAACCTTATCAATTAGATTTAACTCTAAGTTAATTAATTTAACTTTTACCGTGTCTTTTTGTTTTCTTTCACTATATGGTTAATACACTTACTATAACATGCCAAACGAACCCCAAATTGTTTATTATTAATATATATATCCTTATATAAGTCATTTTGCCGAACCTTAGATTTTTAGGAATACAATAACAATTAATAATATAATATTTGATTTAAAAACTATTTTGTGTCAATTTTGACACTATTTGATATATGATTTTTGTGAAAGTCATAACAGAATTATATGTTCTAACCAAGTTGATTAAATCAACATTAATATATCATAGTAACCTAGAAAATTAGTGTAATTCATAAAAAGTCTCAAATTACATTCATTTGAGCATTTATAACATCAATTATGTTAATATTTCCTTAAAAGGGTAATTACTGCATCATCGTTGTGTCATAAATAAATTAATTTATTTAAAGTCTAAAAATTATAAATAAAATATCATTATGTAGGAAATATTTTTAGCTTTCTAATGAATATTTATAGTCGAATTTATCTTATGTATAACCCCATATTAAAAATGTTTTAGTTATTAAACTTTGATTTTAACTATTTTAACTATTCATTAAATAATATAATATTAAATGTCATAAACTAATCCAAGTGGACCTAAATGGTCATATTATATTCATAAGGTTGTTTTTGGTCGAATTACACTTATCCAATAGAATTAGGACATGTGTTAGGGTAATAGTAATATCATATTTACCCTTAGTTACCCTATTTACTATTAACCGTGGCAAAAAAAAGTAAAAAGTTACTATTCACCAAAAATTATTTTCATCTCATTGAACCACATTTTACTTACTGAAATCAACCGTGTCTCTCGGATTTTTGAAATTCCATTCACAGAAGCGGTAAAATTAAGATTTATGAAGAAATTAATTTTTTTAACTACCACTTAGTAGTTTCACTATTCATCAAAAATTGATGTTTTTCAGAACAATGCCAAAATTTCATCCTAAGCTATATTTGATATTCCGAATTCAAAAATGAATTCTATTTTACCAAATTCATATCATAGAATTTGCATTAATTAATTTTATAATTAAATCCCGCTGTTAAAACAAATAGCGTGTTTTTAAGAAACAATATCTATCAAAAGATTGACACTTGAATATGTCTGGTTTAAATGTGAAATTACATCCAATGACCAACATTGTATTAAATTGTAAAAATATATTCTAAATATACTTTAAAACCACTCAAATTAATAATTTATCACTATTAATTATTTCTATTAAAAAGTTGTTTTTAATTATAATTTAGTAATTTTCACTATTCATCAGAATATGAAAGTTATCCGAAAAGTACCAAAATTTCACCTTAGGCTAAATTCGATACTCCGAATCCAAAAATGAATATCATTTTGAAAAATAAGATTTACAGAGTTTTAAAAAGTGGTTATTACTATTCATAACGGCTAGTTTTAATAATATTTTAATAGCATATCGTTGTTTAGTGAAACTCGGTATTGCGTATTACACACGCTATCGAGGAAGGTCGTGATTGCGTGTAATGCAAGGCAAGTCAAGGATGCGTGTTGTGCAAGATCCTTTTGGTGTAGCGTACAACACAAGACTTTAATAAAATTAAAAAGAATATTTTTTTATAAAATCTTGGGCTGTTACATTCTACCCCCCTTAAAATGAATTTCGCCCTCGAAATTCGTCGGGGTTATAAATGGTTTACTATTCGAAAGTTTCTTTAATAGAAACCCACATCTTAAAAAGGAATATCAAAACAAATCTTTAAAAACAAAAGTATGAAACGTAACGGTTACCCAAATAAACTAATCATTGGGTTTCCACATCGGTGAAAATATGGATATGGAAGAGAAATCTAACCATCATGTTATGATGGAGAGTGGTAGAGAACATGGCTATGAAAAAGCTAGTAATCACAAATCCATAGATTTGTGATGATATAAGGTACCATCTGATTCATCAGGTATAAGATCACTAGGACAACATTTTTGGTTTTCAAGATCATTTCCCTAAAGTTGAAAATTTGAATTAGAATAAATACTTACTTTATTTTGGTACAATCTCACTGTTGTTCGTGCCTTGAACAATTTCCACTTCATCTCTTAAATAAATGAAGTTGAATTTGTTATTCATGAAGTGTTAGCAGATCATGTGATAGAATGACGGGTCATTCCATCTGTCTCAAACAAAAGGTTAGCAAAAATTATATGCATAAGTCGATCTATAGTGAGATTAATCATATATGGTTCCTAAAATGGACTTATACTTCATATATCATACTGCTTAATATAATAAAACTAGTTTCTACTAAACAGGGACTTCCTGTAGGCCAGTGGTAGGCGATAAAGGCCAGTCGCACTTCGGTTGTGGGTTCGATTCCCACAGCCTTGTCCGAAGCGATGGGCTGTCGCCCGTCCTGCAGGTTGTCCTTTTTCCAAAACAATATAACATCCCATCAATAATATCGAAAAAAAAACAAACAATACTAACTTATGTCCAACATAATCCATTCCAATCTTTTAGGCTTATCCATAATACTGCAGTCGACTCTCATAATATAGTGAAAATGATTACCAGAGATTTAACACCATCATCGATCCCCATATATCATAAGATATGTTTTGTTGGTCACATTCCAAACATTCAAAGTCCTTAATCGTGTATTCTCTTGAATACCTTAGTGAAAACATGAATGCAGTTAAAAGTTAACACCTTCCACATACTAAAATCCTCAAAATTCTATATACTCAAACCATGATATCACTTAGTCCTTATATCAATCATGAGCTCATGAATACTGTTAAACATTTCATTTTCTCGTTTTCCCTTCATTATGCGCATAATATCTCAATCACTTTGAATACCACATTAGACCAATACATAAATATTCCAATATTCCAAGATACAACATTATTTTGGAATCCCATTACATAAACACTTAATCATTCCACCACATCGTTGTCATATTCAACATTTCCAATAGTGATCGCATGTGACTTCCCTTTGTCCTTTGCCTTAAGCGGTTGCTCATGTCGATCATCACTAACCCTTGGATTAGGGAATTTATTAGCATAATGCCCCATTTCCTTTCACTTGAAGCATTGAAGTGTTGGTTGTACATTCTCTGCAGTGTTTGCTTTATTCACTTCATTAGAATCCCATTTTCCATTACTTCGACACTCAGCTACTCGATGACCTTCTTTTCCACACTTAAAACATTTTCTAGTCCCTTTAAGACAATCTCCACCATGCTTCTTTCCACACTTTGTGCATAAGGAAACATTCATCTTCTTTTCACCATTATTCTGAGTTTTCTCCTTGAACTCCATCTTTCGTTTCTTGTCAAACCCATGAGATGGATATGTAACACCAACTTCCATTTCTACCTTGATAGCACAACGCACAATTTCTTCATAGCTACTGAAGTCTCTTATAGCTAATGCCCTTCGAAGACTTGGTTTTAAGCCACTGAAAAATCGATCAACTTTACTTTCAGGTTGGATGATAATACCAGAAGCGTACCTTGCAAGTCTTGTAAAATTCGATTCATAGGTACCAACAGATTCATCATCCCTTTGCTTCAGTTCAAGAAACTCTTTCTCTATCTTTGTTCGGAGAATACGAGGGAAGTACTTATTGAAAAATAAGTTCTTGAACTCGTCCCATTCCATAGACTCAATTTCATCCCTTTGCCTCGTATTTTTAATAAGATTCCACCATTGATCAGCATCTCCTTCCAAACGATACACTTCTAGGATGACTTTATCATGTTCAGAACATTGAAGAACTGAAAATATCTTTTCAGTAGTACTAATCCATTGTTCAGAAACTAATGGATCAGTAGACCCACTGAAAGAAGGTGGACGCTGCCTCATGAAGGATTCAACAGAATGTTGCTCCTTCCTTTTCTCGTTTGGAAGTCCTGCATGATACATAGCTTGAGAAAGTTGTGTGAGCATGGCTACAAGATTTTTCATTCCGGCTCCCATATCGTTTGGTTGCTCAGGGGGACAATCATTGCATTGCCCATCACATTCCGCATTAACACGGTTCCTTCGGGTTCCAGCCATCCTCTAAAACCCCAAAAAAATAGTATGAGAGGAAAAAATCATGCTAGGGAAAACAACATAATAAAGGGGTAGTACCCTCAATATCTAACATCTTAGGTTAAATTCGAAGATCGTTAGCGCAATTCTAGGACTATAACCTATACATATACTTAACCTTAGAGACATCCCTAGACATACCTTAAAAATATCTCTAGGGATCTCACTAACGTTTTCGCATCCTAGTTTCCAATGGTTGACTAAACCTTTCCTCTGATACCAACTGTAGAGACCCGTATCTTGACGTACATGGAAATTACATTACATTTGCGGAATACTTAGTACATAACAAAAACACACACACAAGGACCGTAATAGTTTAGTGTCTTTGGAAACTCAGAATATAATCTTCTAATCGTGGTGAAAGATCTTCAACATCTCCCATAAAGATCTTCTTTTTTTTTAATACCTAAAACCTTTCTTTATATCCTGGGGAAAAGAAAACATAAAAGGGTGAGCTCAAATGCTCAGTAAGGGTAAACAAAAGAAATATCAATCACATCATATACATAAGCACATAACTTTTGGAAATCTTAACCTGCAAAAGAGATCATAATTTCATAACATGGGGTAAATCATGGCAGTGAAATGTAATCACAATAATCATAACATAAAACATGAAACTTTGTGGCATTCACACATAATCATAGAGAATCATTTCTTGTTAGTCAAGACTCATTGCCAAGACTATCTTAGTGGACAAAGTCCCTTTCTGAATCGAGTAACCCTCGTTTCAGTCCTGTTTCACTGAACCGGTATAACCTACCATTCCAGCCATGTCTATCTCATGAGATATAAAATCATTACCCAATGCATTGGAGGGAGATATAGGTCCCACCCATCTTATAATGAATCCTTTCTTATGTGTGCCACATAATCATAAAACATACATCATCGCATAACACATGTAACAAAAATGGGATTCTTGAAACATCATGACATCATAAATCAATTCACATAAGATAAAGGAATTCATAAACATAATTCCATCACAAAATAGTCAAATCAATGTAAAAATATGGATAGAAACAGAACCCTTTATTATCTTAGATGGAAAATAATTTTGATAAAACACTTGAATTGAATTCTTGAGGAAAATATCCTTTCTTCTTCAAAATCAATTTCTTTTCAGAAAACATCATGCAATTTTAAAAGAAAGAGATTTTATTGAAAATAGTCATGAAATTTTTTAGAGGAAGCTTCATGAAAATAATGCTTTATAAAACAGTAGAAATCCGTTCGTGCCGTATAAGTTAAAAAAAACATTCTTCGTACTTTTGTCGGAAAAGTCAAAAAGTACCTCGTATGACAAAAGATTCCTTTCATAGATATTACTAAAAACTCACCGAAGGGTAAAAATGGATTTAAACAATTGTAGGTGGATGGAAATAATATTACATATTGATGAAACATGGATGTGGATGATAAAATACACCCCAGTAAATACTTATGAATAAACAATCTCGGATAAAAATGAGATTGTGATATTTCCCTTACCTTAGGTCCGATTTGCTTTGTTCGTGTCCGAAGCTCCTGTATAATGGTTTAAATAATGTTATTTACTTATTCCAGAATCATACATATTGATATGATATCATATATGGTCATATTATTAGCTTCTTGTTAGAAATATTTCATTGTTACTTGTTACTCGGGTCTTTATAACTTTTTGTTCTTATGCGTGTTTTGTCGAATAAATTCTTATCCATATCTTTAGGTTATAGATAATTCATTTACAGAATGGTATTAGTGTAGTATATACCATATTCATTCATTAAATTCATTTATATAATCATTATGAAATGAAGATCATGTAGAACGAGTCGCATCACATCGTGGAGACGGTATTCCGTACGTACGCACGAGTGATGATATCGTTCCTATGATCGTGGAATTGTATTGGAGTATATATATATATTATTTCAGTATCAATATTACTTCATAATAATCATATATAGTTACTCATTACACCATTATACCCATCCTTGTAAGGTGATGGTGGAAAAATAGATTACACCACGGCGTGGAGACGGTATTCCGTACGTACGCACGCGCGGTGATTTCATTTTTCCGTAGGATGGATAGAAGGTGAATTAGGGTTGTTTCATATTTATAATAACATATCAGTATGTAAGTAATACTGATGTTATTACTTTATCATGAAACAACTAAAGAAGAAGAAGTTGAAGAAGAAAGAAATTGAAAAGATCGGTAATGAATATTACCTCTTCTTTGGAACGCCTCTTTGAATCCTCCACTTAAGGAACTAAGATTGGTCTTTGGAGAAGACCAGGACCTCTAGGATTATTCTAGGGAAGTGGAGAGGAGAAAATGGCAGGGGTTGGCCGAGCTTGAGTGCTCAAATTGGTGTGAGGAGGAGGGGGAGGAGGTGCCCTTTTATAAGGGAGGAGAGGGGCACCTTAGGAATATCTCAAAATATTATTTTATATTAAAGTCAAAATCGGTTTATAATGGTTCAAAAGGGTCTTATTTCGAAGCTAAAGTGGGGATGGGTCTAAATCCTATCAACAAATAGGATTTAGACAAGTTTAGGGTATTATTTTAACCTTATCAATTAGATTTAACTCTAAGTTAATTAATTTAACCTTTACCGTGTCTTTTTGTTTTCTTTCACTATATGGTTAATACACTTACTATAACATGCCAAACGAACCCCAAATTGTTTATTATTAATATATATATCCTTATATAAGTCATTTGGCTGAACCTTAGATTTTTAGGAATACAATAACAATTAATAATATAATATTTGATTTAAAAACTATTTTGTGTCAATTTTGACACTATTTGATATATGATTTTTGTGAAAGTCATAACAGAATTATATGTTCGAACCAAGTTGATTAAATCAACATTAATATATCATAGTAACCTAGAAAATTAGTGGAATTCATAAAAAGTCTCAAATTACATTCATTTGAGCATTTATAACATCAATTATGTTAATATTTCCTTAAAAGGGTAATTACTGCATCATCGTTGTGTCATAAATAAATTAATTTATTTAAAGTCTAAAAATTATAAATAAAATATCATTATGTAGGAAATCTTTTTAGCTTTCTAATGAATATTTATAGTCGAATTAATCTTATGTATTACCCCATATTAAAAATGTTTTAGTTATTAAACTTTGATTTTAACTATTTTAACTATTCATTAAATAATATAATATTAAATGTCATAAACTAATCCAAGTGGACCTAAATGGTCATATTATATTCATAAGGTTGTTTTTGGTCGAATTACACTTATCCAATAGAATTAGGACATGTGTTAGGGTAATAGTAATATCATATTTACCCTTAGTTACCCTATTTACTATTAACCGTGGTAAAAAAAAGTAAAAAGTTACTATTCACCAAAAATTATTTTCATCTCATTGAACCACATTTTACTTACTGACATCAACCGTGTCTCTCGGATTTTTGAAATTCCATTCACAGAAGCGGTAAAATTAAGATTTATGAAGAAATTAATTTTTTTAACTACCACTTAGTAGTTTCACTATTCATCAAAAATTGATGTTTTTCAGAACAATGCCAAAATTTCATCCTAAGCTATATTTCATATTCCGAGTTCAAAAATGAAGTCTATTTTACCAAATTCATATCATAGAATTTGCATTAATTAATTTTATAATTAAATCCCGCTGTTAAAACAAATAGCGTGTTTTTAAGAAACAATATCTATCAAAAGATTGACACTTGAATATGTCTGGTTTAAATGTGAAATTACATCCAATGACCAACATTGTATTAAATTGTAAAAATATATTCTAAATATACTTTAAAACCACTCATATTAATAATTTATCACTATTAATTATTTCGATTAAAAAAGTTGTTTTTAATTATAATTTAGTAATTTTCACTATTCATCAGAATATGAAAGTTATCCGAAAAGTACCAAAATTTCACCTTAGGCTAAATTCGATACTCCGAATCCAAAAATGAATTTCATTTTGAAAAATAAGATTTACAGAGTTTTAAAAAGTGGTTATTACTATTCATAACGGCTAGTTTTAATAATATTTTAATAGCATATCGTTGTTTAGTGAAACTCGGTATTGCGTATTACACACGCTATCGAGGAAGGTCGTGATTGCGTGTAATGCAAGGCAAGTCAAGGATGCGTGTTGTGCAATCTCCTTTTGGTGTAGCGTACAACACAAGACTTTAATAAAATTAAAAAGAATATTTTTTTATAAAATCTTGGGCTGTTACAGTAGTGGTGCTCCCCTACCATAGGTGAGGGATCACATTTCTTAGTAGTTATCCCCTACCGTGTTAAGGTGTGGGTTCAAGTTTCATAGGGTGGTACTCCCCTGACGTACTAGGGCACGAGTTCATGCCTAAGGAGTAGTGCACCCCTGTTATTGAGTTTCAATGGGGAGCAGGTCCCTCCCCTTGTTACGTGTGTTTCTTGGTTAGGATTTAGTGATCCATCAACAGAATGAGGTGCAGGCTCCTCCATACAGGAGTGACTGAGGATTCAATGGTTTGTTTATGAGTCAATACTTCCTCTACTACGGGGCAGTGGTGAGGTGCAGGACTCTTTGTAGTTCTTTTGACCTTGCACAGGGTGTAGGTCATCGTTGGTGGGATCTCTTGAGTTGTGTGCTAGATTTGGGATTAGTGTGTTGTTACTTATAGATCCTCAAATAGAACCTAACACTACCAGTGAGGTTAGAACCTCCTGAGTCTTGGATCATGAGAAAATTATATCTGGTGTTTTCTTTTGTTTCCTTATGGTGCTGTCACTTTTAAGTTGGCGCACTATGTGATTGAGCTGACTAGTCGTTTTTAGATAAGGATGGTATCGAGGTACATTTTCTCTTTTGTTTGTGTTCCCTCTAGCTTGGATGAGCAGATTGTTTCCTTTTAGTTGCTCCGTTTCTTTTGGGATTTTTGGGGTTCCTACTACGTATATTTATACTCACCCCTACATGGGATTTGACCGCACATGTTTTGTCTCCAGTGTGGACCACATGCCTTTCTATGAAGTCCCCTGAGGACTCAGAGTATCCATAGCTTAGTGAGATGGATTGACTGGGGTGTTTACCAGAGTTTGGCTAAGGATATTTCTAGAGGGTGCTTGGACAACAATCCTCACCTTTAGAGAAGGTTGGACTCTTTTTTTACTTTTAGTTTAGTGGGAACTATATTTTCCTTTTTTTTACTTGTAATCTAGTTTGGGTGTATATGTGTTTATTCATTTATTTTTAGTTTTTATATATCTCTGCACTGTTACATGGAGGTGTATGTGGGTGAGTGCATACATGTACTTTAGGATAAGGCATCCCATGTGTGTGATAGACTATTCAGTGCTAGTCACCAGCCCCTGGTCTATTGGAGGTGATCTTGGGGAGTTGCGGCCCGATCGCCCTCAGGTTAGGTTGTGACCGAGTCGTATCATAGGGGGTTGGTTTCACTTTGGTACCACAATTGTTAGTTTGGTTTGGGTTGAATATTGATAGTGTTAGAGTGTTTAGATGTAATTACCTGAGATTTTATGAGAAGTATTCTTTTTAATTTCATTAATTTCTTTTGTTGTATGCTTCACCAAGATTATCTTTCACTATACGCAACACCGTATTAGCTTGTAGTATACACAACACTATTCTTGGCTTGTGTTGCACACAATTTCAAGTTCTTTCGAATAAAATTAATTTTACACAACACCAAGTATAGATTCTGATCAATGTATAACTGAACTATATTTAGATTATGTTATACAGAACACCAAAGGAAGCTTTCCCAACATGCAACCCTGACTTAGCTTGCATTACACACAAGAGCGACCTTCCTTGATAGCGTGTGTTGTACGCAATACCAAGTTTCACTAAACGAAATATTATTATAATATTATCATGAACTAGCCTTTATGAATAGTATTAACTACATTTTTAATTTTATAACATTATCATTCATCTTACACATTTTCTAGATTATGGTATGAGAACAAAATAAATATTTCAGGTAAAATAAGTATTTTAAAAAAAATGCAGTTTTGCCCCCTTTTGAAGGAGCACCAATTTTAAATCTAATTTAAACAAGTTTATAAGTTCAATTTTACAAAATAAACTTCTTCTTGTGAATTAGGATATAAATATTTACGTTGGATAAAGTTTTGATATTTTTCGGATAACGTTTATATTTTGATGAATAGTAAAAATACACTAAATTTTAATTAAAAACAACTTTTTCATCAAGATAATTTATATGGTTAAATTATAATATTGAATGGTTTTAAAGTATAAATAGAATATATTTTTACCATTTAATATAATTTATTTCATTATCTTTAATTTTACATTGAATTCATAGGTAAAAACATTTCAATCTTTTGCAATGTTTTAAATAAAAACAGGTTTTTTTCAACAATGGGATTAATTTTAAATTAATTACTGCATCTTATGTGTCTTGAATTTGGAAAAATTTATTCCATATTTAGAATCAGTAGGTACAAATTATGTTAATAGGATACTTTTTATTTTACGGAATTATGAATAACAACCATGGTAAATTTTATTTTCCACAGTTAAAGGTAAATCCAGAAATTAAGGGTAACAATAATATTATAAAATTACCCTAACACCGTCAAAATTCTATTGGGTAAATAAAATTCGACCCATATCACCTAAGGGTCGGAATAGATTAATTTCATGGACTTTTGACTATGAAAATGATGTAATTATTATTAAAACCAAAGAAAGTGACAACATGTCACACTCTTATATCTTATAAGTGTAATAATTTTAATTTGGTGAAAAAAATCATAAAACATCGAACATAAATAGTCTCCAGAAAGCTAATACAATTATATACATCATGTGAATTTATTTAAAAATTTTAGGGAATAAATAATTATCATTAATGATGACACATTATTGACAAATATGACATGTTATTAATATATTAAATATTTTTGTTTGAATATATCCTCCGTTTGGATTTTATTTAAATTCAAATAATTGAATAGTGTCAAAATTGACACTATTGTTATTTTATAAAAATAACATATTATTAAATTTTTTAAAAATCACAAAAATATTTAAAAAATATAAATTGAAATTTATATGGTCTAATGTCATAAATTATACAATTATGGAAAATTCACAACACATAAGTAATTATTTATAACAATTTAAAATTTAGAATATTATTACCACAAATAAAATTAAATGGATTAAATAAAGATAAATCAAGTTGATAAGGTTTAAAATATATTCTCAACTTATCTAAATTTTATTTGTTCATGATATTACAACCCTATCTCATATAATCTTAAAATTTAGTCATTTCTGGAGGTTTTTAAGTGGGGTTTGAATTTATTATAAATTAATATTTTTGAGGTTTCCAAAAGTGTCCCTCTCCTCCCTTATAAAAGGGCACATACTCCCTCTCCTCTTTACAACATTTTGAGCCTTCAAGATCATCCAAACCCTGTACATTTATCTTCTCCATTTCTCTATAAACCTACCATATGTCCTGGTATTCTTCAAATACAAAAATTAGTTTCCCAAGAGGAGGTTAAGAAGAGGCGCGTTGAGGAAGAGGTAATATCCTTTACTGATTCTTTCAAGTTTCTTACTTCTTCTACTTCTTCTTATTTAGTTGTTTCATTATAAAGTAATAACATCAGTATCACTAATATACTTATATGATTTAAAAAATATGAAATAACCCTATTTCACCTTATATCTATCCTATGAAAAATGAAATCACTGCGCGTGCGTACGTACGACTTACCATCTCTATGTCGTGGTGTCATCTGTTTTTCCACCACCACCATACTTGGATGGGTATAATGGTGGAAATAATGAATATATATGATTATTATAACATCATACTGATTCTGAGATATTATATCATCCACTCCAATTCCATTCAATAATTATAGGAATGATATCATCGCTTGTGCGTACATACGGATTACCGTCTCCACAATGCGATGAGATTCATTCTCCATGTTAACTATTAAAGAATGATTATAAAGTATATATAATGAATAATAATGAGATATATGACATAATAATGCTACATGATTTATGTATATATATATATTTCATCTACTTACTTCCATTCAAGTCAATAAGGGAAAACAATGTTCATGCGTACGTACGACCTACCGTCTCCATGATTGGTGTACTACATTTCATTTATCTATCTATTATATATATTTATTTTATGAATATATATTATATATAAATCATGTTTTATATTCTGTAAGTAAGTAATAATAATCTAAGTAATCATATGAATAATTACTAGTCAAAACACGTACGATAAATGAAATGATTTTACCCAAAATGCTGCGTTAACATGGAATTGACAAATGAACGGGTAATATAAATTCATAAGTGAATCATATATGATATCATAAATATTATTATGGTTCTGTTACAAGTTAATAATATGTTTAAACCCACTATACAAGAGTCTCAGACACATACAGAAGAAATTGGACATAAGGTAAGGGATAATTTTGCAATCCCATTTTTATCTAAGATTGCTTATACAAAAGTATTTAATGGGGTTATATTTATCATCCATATCCATTTTTTCTCAAAATGTTTTCATAAAATGTTTAATTTTCTTCCATACATGTTTAAATTAATTTTTACCCTTTTTTGACTTTCACCACATGGTATAGAAGGAATATTTCTTTTGTTTACCATGCATGATACTTTTTTACTTTTCTTGAAAAAGTATGAGAAGAATGTATTTTTTTATCTTATACGGCATGAATGGATTTTTATGGTTTCATAAAACCTTATTTTCATGAAGCTTCCTGTACAATATTTCATGATTATTTTCAAAAAAATCATTTTCTTTTAAAATTTCATGTAATTTTGAGAAAAGAAAATGATTTTGAAGAAGAAAGGATATTTTCCTCAAGAATTCATGTCAAATGTTTTATCAAAACTATTTTCTATCTAAGATGACATTATTTAGTATGTTTATGTTTCAGGTATAATTTATCTATTATTTACATGGTTTGATTTTTCTTATGATGAAAAGTTATACATCTGTTTTATATGGATTATGTTATGATGGAATGATGTTTATGAAACCCATTTTATTCTTTGGGTTATGATGAATGATTTATGTTTATTTTATGAAACATGTAAGAATGATTTCATTATGAGATGGGTGTGACCTATATCTCCCTCCAATGCATTGGTTAATGATTTATATCTAATGAGATAGACATGGATGGAACAAAAAGTAATTCTAGTTCAGTAATATAAGAATAGAACGACAAGTAAACCCGGTTCAGTAATAGACTTTGTACACTATGATGGTCTTAGCTGCAATGCCTTGTCTACTATGGAAATCATATCATGCGCTTAATGGTTTTCCACAATTACATGCTTTATTCCCATGCTATTTTATCATGATTAATGTTCCTTTATGATCTATTCCTTATTTACTGCTAAGATTTATGTCATGTTCATGTTTTTACATTCAAATGTTTATTGATTGTTTTATATTCTCCATGTTTAACCTTATTGAGAATTTGAGCTCAACCTTTTTATGTTTTATTTTTCCCAAGATATAAATAAAGGTTTTAGGTAATAAAACAAAAGGGAAAGATCTTTATGGGAGATGTTGAAGAGATTTCACCATGATTAGAATATTATGTTCCGAGTTTCCAAAGACACTAAACTAATACGGTATTTGGGCATCTGTTTTTTTCATGTATTAAGTTTTCTGAAAAAGTAATGTAATGTCTATGTGCGTCAAGCTTGGGTCTCTATAGTTGGTATCAGAGCGACGGTTTAGTTAACTTATGTAAACTAAGATGTGAAAACTTTAGTGAGATCCCTAGAGATATTTCGAAGGTGTGTCTAGGGATGTCCCTAAGGTTAAGTATAAGTATAGGTTATAGTTCTTGAATTATGGTAGCGATCATAGAATTAAACCTAAGATGTTAGATATTGAAGGTAATCCCCCTTTATTATGTTGTTTTCCTAGAATTATTTTTTCCTCTCACAATATTCTTTTTGGGTTTTAGATGATTGTTGGAACCCGAAGGAACCGTGTTGATCAATGTAATGGACAATGCAATGATTTTCCACCTGAACAATCCAATGTTATTGAAGATAGAGTGGAAAATCTTATTTCTATACTTACACAAGATATGAATCATTCCGGACTTCCAAATGAGTAGAGAAGGGAACAATATTCTATTGAGTCCTTCATGAGGAAACATCCACCTTCTTTCAATGGGTCTTCTGATCCACTTATTTCTGAACAATATATCATCACCATTGAAAAGATATTTTCCATACTTCACTGCTCAGAACATGAAAAAGTCATTTTGGATGTTTAGCTTTTAGAAGGTGAAGCAGACCACTGGTGGACTCTAATTAAGAATACAAGGCCCCAAGATGAAATTTAATCCATGGAATGGGATGGGTTCAAGAAATTGTTTTTCAATAAGTACTTCCCCTATATTCTTCGAAAAAATATGGAAAAGGAGTTCCTTGAGCTTAAGAAAAAGGATGATTAATCTGTTAGTATATACGAGGCAAATTTTACAAGGCTTGCAAGGTATGAATCTGGCTTTATCATCCAACTTGAAAGTAAAGTTTATCTATTCTTCAGTGGCTTAAAACCAAGTCTTCGAAAGGCATTAGCTATAAGAGACTTTAGTAGCTATGAAGAGATTGTGCATTGTGCTATCAAGGTATAACTAGAAGTTGGTTTTACTTATCCATCTCATGGTTTTGATAAGAAAAAAATATGGAGTTCAAGGAAAAATCTAAAAACTATGGTGAAAATAAGACAAATTGTTAGTTATGCTCAAAGTGTGGAAAGAATCATAGTCGATATTGTCTTAAAGGGACTTGTAAATGTTTTAAGTGTAGAAAAGAAGGTCATCGAGTAGCTGAGTGTCTAAGTAATGGAAAAAAGGTAGCTAATGATGTGAATAGAGAAAAGACTATAGAGAACGCACCACCAATACTTAAATGCTTCAAGTGTAAGGAAATGGGGCATTATGTTAACCAATGCCCTAATCCATGGGTTAATGATGATCGACATCAACAACCTCTTAAGGCAAAGGAAAATGGGAAGTCACTTGCGATCACTATTGGTGATGTTGAATATGACAACGATGTTGTGGAATGATTAAGTGTTTATTTAACGGGATTCCAAAATAGTGTTGTGGAATCTCATTTATAGTATCATTGACTATTGGAATATCTATGTATTGGTTTTCAATAATTGTATGGTACCGGTACCCAAGAAAAGTGATTGAAATAATTTTGGAAAGCAGATGATATGCTCATAATGAATGGATAAGGAGAAAATAATATGTTTGATATTATTAATGAGCTCATGACTGATATAAGGACAAAGTGATATCATGGTTTGAGTATATAGATTTTTTTGGATTTTGGTATGTGGAAAGAATTAACGTTTGACAACATTCATGTTTTCACTAAGTTTCTATGGTAATTCATGTTTCAAGAGAATACATGATTAAGATATTCACATGTTTGGAATGTGACCAACAATATATATCTTATTATATATGGGGGATAAATGATGGTATTCACATGCTCGATAGATGACATTTCTAGTAATCGTTTTCTTTATACTATGAGATTGGACAAAATTATTTTCGATAAGCCTAAAGGTTTTAATGGTTTAAGCTGGACTTCAGATAGTATTGTTTAAGGCAATTTTTATTTCTAGAATGTTATAATAGTGTAGTTTTAGAAAAAATACATCCTTCAGGATGGGTGACAACTCGTCGCGTCGGACAAGGATGCAGGAATCGAACCCACAACCAAAGTGCGACTGGCCTTTATCGCCTACCACTGGCCTACAGTAAGTCCCTAGTTTGTAGAAATTAGTTTTATTTTATTAAGTGGTATGATAGATGAAGTATAAGTCCATTTTAGGAACCATATACGATTAATCTATCCATAGATGGACTTATGTATATTTAATAACTTTTTCTAAACTTATGTTTGAGACAGATGGAATGACCTATCATTCTATCACATGATCTACTCACACTTCATGGATGAAAAATTCAACTTCATTTCTTTAAGATATGAAGTGGAAATTGATCAAGGAATGGCCAACGACGAGATTGTACCAAAATCAAGTAAGTATTTCTTCTAATTCAAAATTTTCAAATTTATGGAAAGGATATTGAAAACCAAAAATGTTGTCCTAGTACCCTCATATCCGATGAATCATATGGTACCTTATATCATCACAAATTTATGGCTTTGTGATTTTTGGATTTTTCATAGCCATGTTCTCTACCACTATCCATCAGAACTAGATGGTTAGATTTATATTCAATATAAATGTTTTCACCTATGTGGAAACCCGGTGATGAGTTAATTTGGGTAACCATTACATTTCTTACTTTACTTTTTAAAATTAAGTTTTAGTATTCCTTTTTACGATGTGGGTTTCTATGAAAGAAACTTTCTAGTAGTAAACGATTTATAACCCCAACAAATTTCGAGGGCGAAATTCATTTTGAGGGGGGTAGAATGTAACACCCCGAGATTTTATGAGAGGTATTCTTTTTAATTTCTTTGATGTCTTTTGTTGTATGCTTCACAAAGATTAGATTTCACTATATGAAACACCATATTGACATGTAGTATACACAACACTATTCTTGGATTGTGTTGCACACAATTTCAAGTTCTTTCGAGTAAAATTCATTTTACACAACACCAAGTTAGAGATTTTGATCAATGTATAACAGAACTATATTTAGATTATGTTATATGAAAAAACAATGGATGTTTTCCCTACACACAACCCTGACTTAGATTGCATTACATGCAAGAGCGACCTTCCTCGATAGTGCGTGTTGTACTAAATAACGAGTTTCACTAAATGAGATATTATTATAATATTATCATGAACTATCCGTTATGAATAGTATTAACTAAATTTTTAATTTTATAACATTATCATTCATCTTACATGTTTTCTAGATCATTGTATGAGAACAAAATAAATATTTCAGGTAAAATACGTATTTAAAAAAAATGCAGTTTTGCCGCCTTTTGAAGGCACACCCATTTTAAATCTAATTTTTAACAAGTTTATAAGTTCAATTTTAAAAAATAAACTTCTTCTTATGAATCATGATATAAAAATTTATTTTGGATAAAATTTTGATATTTTTATGTTAACATTCATATTTTGATGAATAGTAAAAATACGCTAAATTTTAATTTAAAACAACTTTTTTCATAAAAATAATTTATATGGTTAAATTATAATATTTAATGGTTTTAAAGTATAAATATAATAAATTTTTACCATTTAATATAATTTATTTCATTATAATTAATTTTACAATGAATTCATAGGTAAAAACATTTCAATCTTTTGGAATGTTTTAAATAAAAACCTATTTTTTTCGACAACGGGATTAATTTTAAATTAACTACTGCATATTATATGTCTTGAATTTGTAAAAATGGATTCTATATTTGGAATCAGTGGGTCCAAATTTTGTTAATAGGATACTTTTTTATTTTTGGGCATTATGAATAGTAAATACGGTAAATTTTATTTACCAGATTTAAAGGTAAATTCGGAAATTAAGGGTAACAATAATATTATAAAATTACCCTAAAACAAGAAAAAATTCTATTTTATGAATAAAATTCGACCCATATCACCTAAGGTTTGGAATATATTCATTTCATGGACTTTTGACCATGAAAATGAAGTAATTATTATTAAAACCAAAGAAAGTGACAACATGTCACACTCTTATATCTTATAAGTGTAATAATTTTAATTTGGTTATAAATATCATAAAACATATAACATAAATAGTATCCAAAAATATAATACAATTATATACATCATGTGAATTTATTTAGAATTTTTAGGGATTAAACAATTATCATTAATGATGACACAATAGTGATGTTGAAATTATTTTATTGATTCAAATATCAAATAAATAGTTTTAAAAATATTAAAATAAATATTATATGAACTATTTAATGTTCAACAAGAATTTTCTAGAAAAATATGACATGTTATGAATCTATTAAATATTTTTGTTCGAATATATCCATTGTGTGGATGTTATTTAAATTCAAATAAATGAATAGTGTCAAAATTGACACTTGTTATTTTATAAAAATAACATATTATTAAATTGTTTAAAAATCACAAAAATATTTAAAAATTATAAATTTAAATTTATATGGTCTAAAATGTCATAAAGTATCCATTTACCAACTTTAGTTCCCTAAGAGGAGGTTAAGAAGAGGCGCGTCGAGGAAGAGGTAATATGCTTTACCGATTCTTTCAAGTTTCTTTCTTCTTCTACTTCCTCGTATTTAGTTGTTTCATTATAAAGTAATAACATAAGTATCAGTAATATACTAATATGTTATTATAAATATGAAACAACCCTATGTCACTTTATATCCATCCTATGAAAAACGAAATCACCGCCGTGCGTACGTACGACTTACCGTCTCCACGCCGTGGTGTAATATGTTTTTCCACCACCACCATACTTGGATGTGTATAATGGTGGAAATAATGACTATATATTATTATTATAACATCATAATTATTCGGAGATATTATATCATCCACTCCAATTCTATTCAATAATTATGGGAACGATATCATCGCTCGTGCATACGTATGGATTACTGTCTCCACGACACGATGAGATTCATTCTCCATGTTAACCATTCAAGAATAATTATAAAGTATATATAATGAATAATAATGAGATATATGAC
Organism: Viscum album; assembly: GCA_963277665.1. Lineage (NCBI taxonomy): Eukaryota > Viridiplantae > Streptophyta > Magnoliopsida > Santalales > Viscaceae > Viscum > Viscum album. The sequence continues at coordinate 782,354,459 of OY728119.1, forward strand.
ATAATAATGCTAATTTATTTGTATATATATATATATGTTATCTACTTACTTCCATTCAATTCAATAAGGAAGGGAAAACAGTGTTCATGCGTACGTACGGACTACCGTCTCCATGAATGGTGTATTTCATTTCCTTTATCTATCTATTATATATATTTATATTCTGAATATATATTATATATAAATCATGTTTAATATTTAGGAAGTAAGTAATCATGGTCTAAGTAATCATATGAATAATTACAAGTCAAAACACGTAAGATAAATGAAACGATATTACACAAAACACTGCTTTAACATGGAATTGAGAAATGAAAAGGTAATATAAAGTCGTAAGTGAATTATATATGATATCATAAATATTATTATGGTTATGCTACAAGTTAATAATATTTTTAAAACCACTATATAGGAGTATCAGACACATACAAAAGAAATTGGACATAAGGTAAGGGATAATTTTGCAATCTCATTTTTATCTGAGATTGCTTATACAAAAGTATTTGCTGGGGTTATATTTATCATCCATATCCATGTTTTCTCAAAATGTTTTACTAAATTGTTTACTATTCTTCCATGTATGTTTAAAGTAATTTTTAACCTTTTTTTACTTTCACCACATGGTATGGAAGGAATCTTTATTTTGTTTACCATACGTGGTACTTTTTGAATTTTCCCGCAAAAGTACGAGAAGAATATTTTTTAACTTATACAGCATGAACAGATCTTTACAGTTTCATAACGCCTTATTTTCATGAAGCTTCCTGTACAATATTTCATGATTATTTTCAAAAAAAATCCTTTTCTTTTAAAATTTCATGGCATTTTGAGAAAATAAAATTATTTTGAAGAAGAGAGGATAATTTCTTCAAGAATTCATTTCAAGTGTTTTATCAAAACCATTTTCCATCTAAGATGAAATTATTCAGTATGTTTATGTTTCAAATATAATGTCTCTATTATTTACATGGTTTTATTTTTCTTATGATGAAATGATATCCATTTTTTTTTTATATTGATTATGTTATGATGGGATGATATTTATGAAACCCATTTTATTCTTTGGGTTATGATGAATGATTTATGTTTATTTTGTGGCACACATAAAAATGATTTCATTATGAGATGGGTGGGACCTATATCTCCCTAAAATTCATTGATTAATGATTTATATCTCATGATATAGACATGGTTGGAACATAAAGTAATTCTAGTTCAGTAATACAGGGCTTGAACGACAAGTAAACCCGGTTCAGTAATGGACTTTGTCCACTGTGATGGTCTTGGCAGAAATGCCTTGGCTAATATGGAAATCATATCATGTGCTTAATAGTTCACCACGATTACATGCTTTATTAAAATGATATTTTATCATGATTAATGTTCCTTTATGATCTATGCCTTATGTACTGCTAAGATTTATATCATGTTCATGTTTTTACATTCAGATGTTTATGGATTGTGTTATCTTCTCCATGTTTACCCTCACTAAGCATTTGAGCTCACACTTTTTATGTTTTATTTCCCCCAGAATATAAAGAAAGGTTTTAGGTAAGAAAACAAAAGGGGAAGATCTTTATGGGAGATGTTGAAGAGCGTTCACCATAATTAGAAGATTATGTTCTGAGTTTCCAAAGACACTAAACTAACACAGTCTTTGGGTGTCTGTTTTTGTCATGTATTACATTTTCCATAAAAGTAATGTAATGTCTATATACGTCATGTAACGCCCCGACCCTAGTTGCCTAGAGTCGGTGCATTATTACATAACATTGGCATGATCACAAGAAAGATCAAATCTCGAAAGACCGATTGGTTTAGTAGCCTTGGAAACACTAGATATATTCATAAGTTTTACATTACATCATAAAATGAAAAACTACTACAAAAACATAATGTTTCCACAGTCCACACTATAATCCCCTCATAATATCCCTGCAGGTCATTCATAACTTACATCTTCACTTCCTGGGAAAAATAAAACATAGAAAAGGGGTGAGCTCAAATGCCCAGTAAGGATAACAATATAGCGGAAACTTTCATCAATAAGAATAAACATTTAAGGCAATGTATAACTAAAACAAAAGCCTTTTAAACATGAACTTTCAACATGGTATGGCATAAATAAAATGAAATAATTCCATTTACTTTTTCACATGGATATTCTACTAATCGAATAATCACATGCAAAATCAATAACCACTTTCATAATGATGGAATGCATAATGCCAGACTATCATAACCACATAGCCAAGGCCTCGTGCCAAGACTACAAATAAGATTTTGTCAAGGCCTTGTGCCAAGACACTAGTTTGTCTCATGAGACCTACCGATGCATCGAGGAGCTATAGCGGGCTCCACCCGTCACATATTAAGTCCAATGCATTCCCATATGAAAAGGTTTAAACATAACATAAACATTCGTATTAAAACTAGCATACGAAATGTCAATACTTTCACCATAAACTATGAATGGTATAAAAATAGCACATCCACAGTCAAACATATCAAAAAACCTTCAATACAATATAGAAGTTTTGTATCATAATAAATCAACTTCAAATAATCTTAAAAATCCATCAAAGGATGTTGACATAGATGAAATCAAAATTCTTTTTAAAGAAATATCTCCTTTTATTTTGAAATAATTTAAGATCCATAAAAAATAAAACATTTTCTTTGAAAATATTCTTATAAGCTTGTAAGGGAAGCTTTGAAGATTTTATGATGGCGGAAAATAGCCGCACTCGCCGTATAAGTAAAAAACATTCTTACCTTAATTCTGCCGAAAAGGTTAAAAAGGACCTTGTTTTGAAAATGACCGAAAGATTCCTTTATAAACCACTTATAAAAGTCAAAAAGGGTATAAATGACTTTAACTCATATTCTAGTAAATAGTTAAAATGTTTTGAAATACATTTTTAAGAAACATGGATGTGGATGATAAAGAGATCCCAGTAGATTATTACGTATAAACAACCTTGGATAATGAAGAGGTTGTAAAGTAAACCCTTACCAATTTGGTAAATTATGACACATACAACCCATGAAAGAGGTATCATACAATTAATATGTAAATACACATAAATTAGAGTGTATTACACAAAGAATATAATTATGGGTAGTACATACACCACACAAAAGGTGATGGTGGCAATATGACATGAATCTCACGGGAATAAGGAGTGAGATGAAAAACCCTTACCTTGTACTTTTCCTTGGTTGGGGTAGGTTAACCTCCTGTATAATGGTGAAATAATTGTTATTAAATTATACAAGAATCATATATATTAATATGATATCATATATGATCTTTTAATATTGATTTGATAATAATATCTTAGTATTATCGTTGTTTCGGGTGATAACCGATTCGTTCTTCTTAAATGTTTGGTTACGTAAGACATGTTTGTAATGGATAGATTATATCTTATTCATAATCAGAATGATATTAACATTATTTTTAACCCTAAAATGAGAATAAGACTTGAATGGATACGATGGAGGATGGATCTCACCGCGTTCGTGGAGACGGTAGTCCGTACGTACGCACGAATGCTACTTCCATTTAATTTTTATTTTAAAAGAATCGAATCCAAATGATACATAGGTATATTACCATTCCAGTATAATATAATATTTTATATATGTTACTTAAGTTCATTAACACCATCCTTTATATGTTCCATGTGTGGTATGAACGAGTCATATCATTTTAAGGGGGCGGTAGTCCGCACTTCCTCAAATGAAATTATCGTATGTATATACAACATGAAACGAATAATGGTATGAAATAAAATGGAATTACAGAAGCTTATATATAAAATATATATCATTAATATCATATTTAATTACAGTGCCATCATAATGGCCACCATGAGAGGCGGTAAGATGTATTTGAACAATCATCGTTTCGTGAGGCGTTAGTTTGCCATCCACAGAAACATTATGTTCATCATCCATTAGATGGAGTTGTGTGTATGTGTAGTTTGAATCCTTCTTATAACAACATCCTAGTATATTGAGGATACTGGTGTTGTTACAAAAGAAAGGAAATAAAAAGAGTTTGGGGGATGGAGAAGCAAAATAAATGAAAATAATTTAAGAGAAATTGTTACCTTTAATTTAGGTAACTCACTTTGGTTGGAACCAAAGGACTCCTTGAAATGCTTTCTTCCTAAGGGGAAGCTTCAAGGAGGAGGAGAGGGATGTGGGGAGCTTAGTTGGGCAGAGTTTGGACGAGCCAAGTGGCTTGAGAGGTGTGAGGAATGAGTAGAAGTGGTCTCCTTTTATAAGGGAGAAGAGGGGCTCTTTAGGAAAGAGTGAAAGTATTACTTTATAATATAATTATATTCGGTTTATAATGGTCCAAAAATCATTGAGGTCGAAGATAAGATGACTCATATTCTAAATAACATAAACCAATAAGAATTGGACAGGTTTTAGATAATATTATAATCATTATAATCTTATTTATTTAAATGATTTATTAATGAGGTAAACATTGAATCATTATTGTGTCATTAATAATTTAAATTATTTGATGTCTAAAAATTATAAATAAAATATCATTATGTAGGAAATCGTTTTATCTTTCTAATGAATATTTATAATCGAAAATCCAACATGTATAACCCTATGTAAAAATTGTTCTTCTAAAAGATGTAAGCTTATGCCATTTTTATTTTTATTTTAACTTTATTAATATAAAGTGTCCCTACCACATACAAGTGGATCCAAGGGGTCCCCAAATTGACCCAAGGATGCTCATGGTCGGGTATGTGTCCACCAATATGGTTAGGACACGTTTTAGGTTAATTTTGTATTATTATAATATTATATTTTAACCCTTATTTACCGGATTTACCCTTAACCATGGTAAATAAAATATTTACCACAGTAATTATTCAAAATGTATAAAAATAAAAGTTACCTATTTACACAATTAGGACATCCTGATTCCAAATATGGAATCCATTTTTCTAAATTCAAAACACAGAAGTGGCAGAAATTAATTTAAAATTAATTCCCGCTGTCAAAACAAAAAGCGCGTTTTTAAGAGGTAATAACTATCAAAAGATTGACACTTGTTTATGTTCGGTTTAATTGTAAAATTATGTACAATGACCAACATTATATTAAATGGTAAAAATATATTCTAAATATACTTTAAAACTACTAAAATTCATAATTTATCACTATTAATTATTTTGATTAAAAAAGTTGTTTTTAATTAAAATTTAGTAATTTTCACTATTCATCAAAATATGAAAGTTATCCGAAAAGTACCAAAATTTCACCTTAGGCTAAATTCGATATTCCGAATCCAAAAATGAAGTCCATTTTAAAATATAAAATATATATAATTTCAAAATTTAGGTATTACTATTCATAACGGCTAGTTTGATTGGTTGTGGCGTGTGTTAAAACTCAAGGTTGCGTACAACACACGCTACTATTTTATTCAAAGGAAAGCGTACCGTGGAAGCTTGGGATGTTTCATTTTAAATTTTTTTGATGTCCCAATTTATTCAGATAGTTTAAAATATTTTATTTAAAAAGGTTTCACTATTAAAGTTGATAAAAGTGCAATACTGAAAATGAATCTGTTCTTGCATTATGACTAAGAAACTCATAATAGGGATTCTAAAATTATAAGGATTATATAAAGTTCAAAATGTTGTTAATACTATTCATGACCTCTTTTAATGGCTTTTTTTTGTACGTCATGGTGTGATTGAACTCGGTGTTGCGTGTAGTGCAAGTTATTGAATTATTTTTAAGAAATAACACACTATGAAATCCTGGGGTGTTACATTCTCCCCTCCTTCAATAAATTGCGTCCTCGCAATTTGAAATTATTATTCGAAAATAAAAGGTTGAAAATAGAAAATATCTTTGTGGGAAAACCCACATCGGAAATTAGGTTACTAAAATTTAGTCTTAATATGAGGAAAAGAGAAATGAAAGAGTCACCACCAAATTATGATCTCGATTAGGAGAACATTGGTGGCAATTAGAGACATATAATTGGAGGAAAAACGTAAATATTTATAGGTAGTGATTGAGATCATCAATCACAAACAAGTGTATAATTGAGGTCCTTAAATTCATCAATCTATGATGATTTGAAATACCATCGGTTCAACAAAATATAGGGTATTGGGATAACACATTTTTGACGTTTCAAAATATCTTAGTTGAAATCCCACATCGAAAAATGAATTAATGAGGCCTCTATTTAAAATAAAGAGTGGAAAGTATGAAGATTACCGAAAATAACACATACTAGGGTTCCATGTAGGAAAATATGGATATGGAGGAGAAATCTAACCATCAATTATCTGATGGAGAGTGGTAGAGAACATGGCTATGAAAAGGCCAACAATCCCAAAGCCATAAATTAGTGATGATTTAAGGTACCATCTAGGAAAACATTTTTGTTCTAAGTTGCTTTTCTTAATATTGAGGAATTTATTTATGAGATTGGCTAAGATCATAAGGAGATATACTTACTTTATAATTAGAGTTTTATCCATTAATAAATTTCTACCACAAACTCATCTTTCACTCTAAAAGATAATAGAATGTAAAAAAAATTCTATTTACACTATTCGTATAGGGTTCCAAAATAAACGAATTTATAATTCATCTACAAGATCTTTTAATAAAAACTACATTATTTAATCCAGGACATCTCGTGGGCCAGTGGTAGGTGATACACCCTTGTCGCCCTTCGGTTGCAGGTTCAAGTCTCGCAGCCTTACCGGACGCGACGGGTTGCCGCCCGACCTCCGGGTTGTCCTTTTATGGAAATCCAAAATAATCCAAACTAGAACTATCCAAAATACTTCTATCCAAACTCACAGTCCAACATTTATATGTAAGGTAAACATAATGTAGAACCTTTTTACCCCGTAATAGCATATGAATACCTTCATCATGTGTTCTTTTAATACACCGAAACATCCTGTATTACCATATTCCTTATTGATTACATTCATGCTCCCTTATTCCATATAGAAAGATGGATATACTTCATTAATCCAAAAATGTTTTAAACCCCAACAATGATGGAATATACAAATCATTAATCAGTTCCAGGGTAGTCAAGAATATCCAATATAATTTATCCAAAACAATCACATATTATTCCAAAATCACTACCTCAGTATCAGAACTATATTATGATTTATCATTCTCTCAACCATATATTTTCCAAAAATTTATCCTGCTATTGAGTCACTTTTCTTTGTTCCACACAATCTCAAGTCCTTAATGAAATAGTACTGCAGTACAATACTTATATACTCCATAATTATTATAACAAGTACATTGTTGATACAACACTCAATTGACATAATCAACATAAGAACTCTAATCATTCCTCTTCATCTGTGGTAGTATCATAACTTGATTATTATCCAATAACATCATTTGCGGCATAGTCTGATTACTAGGACATAGGTTCGCGTAGTGTCCAAACTCATTGCAAATGAAGCATTGTACATTTGAAACCATTTTCTTAACCTTGCAGTCACGTACTTTGTGCCCTTTTCCTCCACACTTATAACAAACTCCCATTCCTTTCAGGCATGTTCCAGGGTGTTTCTTTCCACAGTTACCACATATGGGAAAATTCTTCTTTTCCCTTTTCCCTTTATCCATCTTTCTCTCTTCCATCCTTTTCTTCTCTTGATTTCCTTCAAAGCCATAGGACTCAGTAAACTCTTTACTTATCTTATCAACACATGATATTATTTCTTCATATGATGATAATACATGGAAGACTATTTCTCTTATAAATTCTAGCTTAAGACCATGAAAGATATGATCCTTCCTTCTCTTTGAATCATGTGTATTTCTGGAGTTCTCATTCCTTCTACTGGGCGCCATTTCTAAACAATGGCATAAACTAGATCAGTTTATGAATCAAAATACATAATCCCATACTTATAAAACACTTAACATAAATTGAACTATTTATGGATATAATCCATAATCATAAAAATGTTTTCTTTGAGGAAGTATATACTCATAAACCCTTCATAATGATTTGTAAAGAAAATGAGAGTTATCCTAAGCATATCCCCCGGGAGTGTCGTAACCAAGAGTGCAGCAAGGCCCGTTGTCGTGCACCAGTTCCCGTTCGAGTCTAGCCCAAAGCGGTGTTTTCGGGTTTTACCCCTAGGTACATCTGTGCCAGAGCCGCCTCTACCTGCTCGTATCCAGACAGAGATGTATTGCTCGGAAAACTCACAAAATCTCTACAATACCAAAATTCTAGGAAGTTCTTCTATACTAATCCTCAAAGTTCATCTTAGGTATACATGCTGTAATCAGAGTTTATCTAAATCTAGCTTCCAAGGTTTGTACTAAACTTCCTCTGATACCAACTGTAACGCCCCGACCCTAGTTGCCTAGAGTCGGTGCATTATTACATAACATTGGCATGATCACAAGAAAGATCAAATCTCGAAAGACCGATTGGTTTAGTAGCCTTGGAAACACTAGATATATTCATAAGTTTTACATTACATCATAAAATGAAAAACTACTACAAAAACATAATGTTTCCACAGTCCACACTATAATCCCCTCATAATATCCCTGCAGGTCATTCATAACTTACATCTTCACTTCCTGGGAAAAATAAAACATAGAAAAGGGGTGAGCTCAAATGCCCAGTAAGGATAACAATATAGCGGAAACTTTCATCAATAAGAATAAACATTTAAGGCAATGTATAACTAAAACAAAAGCCTTTTAAACATGAACTTTCAACATGGTATGGCATAAATAAAATGAAATAATTCCATTTACTTTTTCACATGGATATTCTACTAATCGAATAATCACATGAAAAATCAATAACCACTTTCATAATGATGGAATGCATAATGCCAGACTATCATAACCACATAGCCAAGGCCTCGTGCCAAGACTACAAATAAGATTTTGTCAAGGCCTTGTGCCAAGACACTAGTTTGTCTCATGAGACCTACCGATGCATCGAGGAGCTATAGCGGGCTCCACCCGTCACATATTAAGTCCAATGCATTCCCATATGAAAAAATTTAAACTTAACATAAACATTCGTATTAAAACTAGCATACGAAATGTCAATACTTTCACCATAAACTATGAATGGTATAAAAATAGCACATCCACAGTCAAACATATCAAAAAACCTTCAATACAATATAGAAGTTTTGTATCATAATAAATCAACTTCAAATAATCTTAAAAATCCATCAAAGGATGTTGACATAGATGAAATCAAAATTCTTTTTAAAGAAATATCTCCTTTTATTTTGAAATAATTTAAGATCCATATAAAATAAAACATTTTCTTTGAAAATATTCTTATAAGATTGTAAGGGAAGCTTTGAAGATTTTATAACGGCGGAAAATAGCCGCACTCGCCGTATAAGTAAAAAAACATTCTTACCTTAATTCTGTCGAAAAGGTTAAAAAGGACCTTGTTTTGAAAACGACCGAAAGATTCCTTTATAAACCACTTATAAAAGTCAAAAAGGGTATAAATGACTTTAACTCATATTCTAGTAAATAGTAAAAATGTTTTGAAATACATTTTTAAGAAACATGGATGTGGATGATAAAGAGATCCCATTAGATTATTACGTATAAACAACCTTGGATAATGAAGAGGTTGTAAAGTAAACCCTTACCAATTTGGTAACTTATGAAACATACAACCCAAGAAAGAGGTATCATACAATTAATATGTAAATACACATAAATTAGAGTGTATTACACAAATAATATAATTATGGGTAGTACATACACCACACAAAAGGTGATGGTGGCAATATGACATGAATCTCACGGGAATAAGGAGTGAGATGAAAACCCCTTACCTTGTACTTTTCCTTGGTTGGGGTAGGTTAACCTCCTGTATAATGGTGAAATAATTGTTATTAAATTATACAAGAATCATATACATTAATATGATATCATATATGATCTTTTAATATTGATTTGATAATAATATCTTAGTATTATCGTTGTTTCGGGTGATAACCGATTCGTTCTTCTTAAATGTTTGGTTACGTAAGACATGTTTGTAATGGATAGATTATATCTTATTCATAATCAGAATGATATTAACATTATTTTTAACCCTAAAATGAGAATAAGACTTGAATGGATACGATGGAGGATGGATCTCACCGCGTTCGTGGAGACGGTAGTCCGTACGTACGCACGAACGCTACTTCCATTTAATTTTTATTTTAAAAGAATCGAATCCAAATGATACTTAGGTATATTACCATTCCATTATAATATAATATGTTATATATGTTACTTAATTTCATTAACACCATCCTTTATACGTTCCATGTGTGGTATGAACGAGTCATATCATTTTAAGGGGGCGGTAGTCCGCACTTCCTCAAATGAAATTATCGTATGTATATACAACATGAAACAAATAATGGTATGAAATAAAATGGAATTACAGAAGCTTATATATAAAATATATATCATTAATATCATATTTAATTACAGTGCCATCATAATGGCCACCATGAGAGGCGGTAAGATGTATTTGAACAATCATCGTTTCGTGAGGCGTTAGTTTGCCATCCACAGAAACATTATGTTCATCATCCATTAGATGGAGTTGTGTGTATGTGTAGTTTGAATCCTTCTTATAACAACATCCTAGTATATTGAGGATACTGGTGTTGTTACAAAAGAAAGGAAATAAAAAGAGTTTGGGGGTTGGAGAAGCAAAATAAATGAAAATAATTTAAGAGAAATCGTTACCTTTAATTTAGGTAACTCACATTGGTTGGAACCAAAGGACTCCTTGAAATGCTTTCTGCCTAAGGGTAAGCTTCAAGGAGGAGGAGAGGGATGTGGGGAGCTTAGTTGGGCAGAGTTTGGACGAGCCAAGTGGCTTGAGAGGTGTGAGGAATGAGTAGAAGTGGTCTCCTTTTATAAGGGAGAAGAGGGGCTCTTTAGAAAAGAGTGAAAGTATTACTTTATAATATAATTATATTCGGTTTATAATGGTCCAAAAATCAATGAGGGCGAATATAAGATGACTCATATTCTAAATAACATAAATCAATAAGAATTGGACAGGTTTTAGATAATATTTTAATCATTATAATCTTATTTATTTAAATGATTTATTAATGAGGTAAACATTGCATCATTATTGTGTCATTAATAATTTAAATTATTTGATGTCTAAAAATTATAAATAAACTATCCTTATGTAGGATATCTTTTTATCTTTCTAATGAATATTTATAATCGAAAATCCAACATGTATAACCCTATGTAAAAATTGTTCTTCTAAAAGATGTAAGCTTATGCCATTTTTATTTTTATTTTAACTTTATTAATATAAAGTGTCCCTACCACATACAAGTGGATCCAAGGGGTACCCAAATTGACCCAAGGATGCTCATGGTCGGGTATGTGTCCACCAATAAGGTTAGGACACGTTTTAGGTTAATTTTGTATTATTATAATATTATATTTTAACCCTTATTTACCGGATTTACCCTTAACCATGGTAAATAAAATATTTACCACAGTAATTATTCAAAATGTCTAAAAATAAAAGTTACCTATTTACACAATTAGGACATCCTGATTCCAAATATGGAATCCATTTTTCTAAATTCAAAACACAGAAGTGGCAGAAATTAATTTAAAATTAATTCCCGCTGTCAAAACAAAAAGCGTGTTTTTAAGAGGTAATAACTATCAAAAGATTGACACTTGTTTATGTTCGGTTTAATTGTAAAATTATGTACAATGACCAAAATTATATTAAATGGTAAAAATATATTCTAAATATAATTTAAAACTACTAAAATTCATAATTTATCACTATTAATTATTTTGATTAAAAAAGTTGTTTTTAATTAAAATTTAGTAATTTTCACTATTCATCAAAATATGAAAGTTATCCGAAAAGTACCAAAATTTCACCTTAGGCTAAATTCGATATTCCGAATCCAAAAATGAAGTCCATTTTAAAATATAAAATATATATAATTTCAAAATTTAGGTATTACTATTCATAACGGCTAGTTTGATTGGTTGTGGCGTGTGTTAAAACTCAAGGTTGCGTACAACACACGCTACTATTTTATTCAAAGGAAAGCGTACCGTGGAAGCTTGGGATTTTTCATTTTAAATTTTTTTTTGATGTCCCAATTTATTCAGATAGTTTAAAATATTTTATTTAAAAAGGTTTCACTATTAAAGTTGATAAAAGTGCAATACTGAAAATGAATCTGTTCTTGCATTATGACTAAGAAACTCATAATAGGGATTCTAAAATTATAAGGATTATATAAAGTTCAAAATGTTGTTAATACTATTCATGACCTCTTTTAATGTCTTTTTTTTGTACATCATGGTGTGATTGAACTCGGTGTTGCGTGTAGTGCAAGTTATTGAATTATTTTTAAGAAATAACACACTATGAAATCCTGGGGTGTTACACGTCATGCTTGGGTCTCTATATTCGAGTTCGACTTTAAGGATAGGGACTCACAGTGTTGGTGCAACGGCTGACATATCCATTCACCGGGACTTTGATAACCTACCTTTTGACTCATTAAATTAGGACACTATTTTTAGGAGAAATCAATGTTACATGCATCATATAAGATTGAGTTTTGGGATTTTTCTATCCTTCCTGAGTCATCTCTCCAGATATACTCTTTGATCATGGTGCATTTTGATTGTATTTCAGGATACCTCCATGACGACAACCAACTAGGGTTCCAGAGTGGTATTGTGTTGAATATCTTCCATGAGTTTAGGATTTGGAGAAGGGAACATGTTCTAAAGTTGGACCTCCAAGTGTTCCACCATTTGAGCCTCCACCCGTCAAGCAGCAGGTTGTGCCAGTAGTGAAGGAAGAGGATGCGTTTAGGCTAAGTGCGCTGCATGAGTTCCAAAGGTAGTGACCTATGAGGTTCTAGGGTGACCCATACCCCTAGGAAGATAATGACTAGATCATTGTAGTCAAGTGGATTTTTTTACTTAGTGAGGACACCTATCGGTGCATATTCAGGAGCTTCTATAGATTCGTTAGGGTAGCATGACCATGGATGAGTACTCGATGAGGTTCACTGACCTGTCACATTATGCCCTGGATATGGTTTAGGACCTATTCTTCAGGTTCCAGAATTATGAGCAGGGCCTCCGTAGAGATGTCGGATCAGGTGTGGTCTCCTTGTGCTTTCCCACATATGTGGGGGTACTGGAGTGGGATCTAGTGGTCAAGATCTTTATGGCGGAGAGACAAGAGGACTTGGCCCATAATATGGTTTTTGTGGCTGAGATTTCACCCTAGCTGAGAGATAGAAAACATCAAGATCGAAGGGAAGGAAGAATACCAATTCCCAGACTCAAGCGCATGGGTATGAGGGGAAGGAGCCAGTCCTGGGTTTTGGTCAATAGTTGGAGAGGAGCTTATATACCTGTGATGGATGGAGACATCTTACTAGAGTTTGTTAGACCCACTGTGCTATTGAGAGAGAGATATTCAGAAAACCTCCTTTGTAGAGATAACATTTGAGCACAGAGGTCCGTAGAACGACAAACATGGTGGGGGAGAAGGTGTAGCACCAAGAGGTGGCATACAGTATGAGTTTCCACCACCACCACCAGATGGTCCAAGCTAGGCTTAGGGAACCTGAGGACAAGGAAGATGATAACTACATTCCACAGAGGCCTTCAACCTAGAGGCTCTATATATGGATTTAGGTACACTCTGAATCCATTCGTCTTTCTGTAGTAGTTTTGTTTGACACTGGTTGGAATTACTCTTTCCTTTCTGTTTCTTGATCGAGGTTTTTTTAGGATGTCGGTAAGACCCTGTGTTGGTGTTGGTTGATATAGCTTCTAATTCATGAGGAATAGGGATCCTTCCTCCACCAAGATACGTTTTTGTGATGTGACTAAAATTGTAAGAGTGAGTTAGTGCCGCCCAAAGAGGACAATGTCAAGGTGTGGTGGAAAAGTCCCTCTAACTTGTGTGTTTGGAATGGGGTGTATGTTGGGCATCCCTATTTGATTTGTTTTTAACCTCACATGTTTGGTGTCATCTTGGTACGTGAGTCTCTTGAGGAGGTCGTGGTGTGGATTGACATTGATTCAGACTCAATAGAATGAGGAACGCTTTCCCCACTAATCCGTGTTCTTGAG